>OW284511.1:14627870-15877870 GCA_935413205.1 Polydrusus cervinus
CACATTGCATAATAATAATTAAATTAATCAATTTAAAGTTGTTTATTATGGTTTCAGGTGAATATATTCTACGTCAACCTATACCCTATTTTTTTCATCCACAGCTTGGTGCTACAAGATATTAAAATATGAACAAAACCTAGCTGTTTGTTTTCAAAATTCAAAAAATGAGTAAAATTTTTTTTTTTTGGATTGTCATAATTTTTTAATATTAGTATTTATTTAATCCGCCTATAAATTTAAGGCCTACTTTTCCACCAATAAAAAGAAATAAAAAAGTTGATAGTTTTTAAGAAACAAGTGAAAACTCCAAACAATGCATAAAATCTCAAAGTAAGAAGTTGCCAACTTTAAAAGGACATAACTCAAAAACTAGTCATAGTGTTGGATCACGGCCATGGACACTTTTAATGAGGACGTCAAGATCTAGAAAATACTAAAAGTTCAGAAAAATTAGCCAAAAGCCATTTCCCATAAGCTTTGTGCGAGGTCCTTTAAAAAAAATAGTGAATACCTATCAGGGTTATGTTTAAAACATTTGTTCTAAACATGTTTTTTTCCTTAACAGTTGAAATCAAAACATTAACATTTTTTCTCCAACCCTGCTAGACTGTGTTAAAGTTACTACAGTGTACTAGGCTGAAAACTAAAATAAAAATCATATTTACTCTTCAGAAAGGTAATTTTTAACTGAATTGAGAAAGCAATTTTGTGTTAAAATAAACAAGTTGTAAAAAAATGTATTTAATAAATTGTACAGTTTTCATTATCTACTATAATATTAAAGAATACAATCAGCAGAATTTATTGCCTAATAAAATATGGCAGGACTTCAATGGGAGCAGGATAATTTACCAAGTTGATTGGTCCTGTATACACTGTTCCATTATTTCCATCTTTCCATTGGCCTGTAGGAAGGTACACATCTCTTGATACCGCTCCACTTACAATAACAGGGGCCACAAGAACTTCTTCCCCTAAAAGGTATTCGTCAGCCGAAGCCAAAGCTATAGGATCTGTGGGATCCACCCACCAAATGGGTGGATTAACTGGATATCCATTAGTAATGCTCTGGTTCATAGCCCTAAGGATGTTAGGCGCATATAGCGCATGGAGATCCACATATTTCTTGACAATTCCTTCAACGTCATAAGGAACTTGATCCTTGAAATCCCATGGTAAATAACTAAGCTGCACGATTGGCATAAAGGTGTTTGCTTGCGCCCATCTTACCATGAGCTCAGCAGTTGGTGGTTGGTTGTATCCATTACCTCCAATCATATCAGGTAACACCATTACATAACCATTTATGTTCATCTGTAACAGTGTCGTAATAAGAGTTGGCAGACCACTTTGAAGTTCCCAATTTGAATCTTTGTCGATCATTCTTATCATTTCTCCGTTTTGTTGACCTCTAAACGACGCTCTGACTTCGATAAGGTCGCCAAATTCAACACAAGCCTCGATATATTTTTGGGTTAAAATATTCGGAGCATTTTTAACATCTTCATATATGTTGGGTTGGTTGGCGTAATCGGTTTCGCCGGCATCAAATTTAAAACTGTCTATTCCTGGATTCACTTGCAATTTTCTTAGTCTGGCCGCCCACCATTCCGCAGCCTCTGGTTTTGTAAAATCTATTTGGTGAGCATCGTTGCCGTTCCACCATTCAGCGTGGCTCTGGCCTGTTGAATTTTGAACAAAATAGCCTAAAGCTTGTCCTTCTTGGGAATTATTTTGACAGTCGTTGTTAACAAAAGGATGAATCCACAAACTTACCCTCCAGTTATCTTTATGAAGAGCAGCGACTGTGTCACTGATGTTTCCAAAATTTTCGGTGTCGAATTCTTGAGATCCATAACAGGTCTCCCAATTATCGTCGATTTCCAATTGGCCTCCAGTGTAACCATGGCTTCGGATGTCATTCGCGAATTCTAAAACTGTAGCATCGTTGATTGGTCTTTTGTATTTTGCCCACGTAGTCCAGATGGGTTCAGTGATAACTTTTTCATTAGGATGTGCTGTTGGTTTGCCCAAGTAGCGATTGATAGCATATATATGGCCATCTCGCGGGTTTCCAAAGGCTCCTATTGCAGTAGTAAAATTAACGAACGGTCTATAAAGGTAAGGGGTCCTTAGATCAGCTATAAAGCAGACTTGGTCTTCGTACTCGTGGTTTTGATCAACCCAAAGTGGTGTCTCGTCATTTACCCAGAGATAAATACCGTCCGAGTTGAGCCAGTACCTTTCTGCCACCGCAGAGCTGTCAGACCTGCTGCTTACGTATGGGTTACTTCCATCAATTATTAGTTTTTCCAAAGGCCACACTTGTTCCCATCGTTCCGGACCGCCATACCAATTGGTAGTATTAGAATCCAAGTAATAACAGTCTTGAGTTATATCCTGAGTAACCCAAGTAATGTTAAACCCGTGTTCCATTGGTTTGATCAGGAGATGTTCATTGTTACCGAATGAGCACAGTTCTTGTCCTATGCAAGAGACATGCTCTAGATTTTTGCCGACACCAAGTTTTCCTCTAAGCTTTATCTTGCCATCTCTTATTACTTCCACATCAATTCCATTGTTGGTTTTTTCGTATTTGAGTTCAACTTTTCCTGTGGTATCCTTTAAAATTTCTGAGGCTTTACTGCCTACATCAAACGTTACTAATACCGCGGCCAAGATCACTAGTCTTTTATAATTCATCGTGTCTATCTTAAACTTAAAGACACCACCAAACACTGTTGCTTTTTATATAAAAAAAAGTAAATATTTTCATGGTCTTTGTCCTATCAAGAGTACCTGCTCAGGGGTACTCAAGATCGTTATATTGAGTGTTTATTGAATTGTGTAAGTACGAGTCATAGCATGACTGTCTGTATTGTTTGGTAATTACAAATATCTCGTGTATACAGGGTGGTCAAGCCAAGCGTGATCACTATTGTTAGTAGGCAATATATCGTCACATTAGAATCAGAGTTTTTCTCAGCATAGTTATTGTGTGTGTCAGCTCAGCTAAGTAGCCATAAATAGCTTGAGCTGCTTTTCCTTAATAACACTCACTCAGGTTTAAAATCGCTAGAGATTTTAAACTGTATTCGACTAACATAAAAATTGTCTTAAGTTATATGGCTGCTAAAAAAAGTTATATGGCTGCTAAAAATTCAGAACCTTCGTAGCGCGATACCCCGGAAAGCTATAGGTACTGGGTTCGATCCCCACCGGAGGCGTACAATTTTTTCGGTTTTAAAAAACTTTGCACCCCGCTTAACATTTTTCAGCTATTTTTAATACAGACAACTTTTGTAAAAATATGAACTACATATTTTTCGGACTTTTATTTCAAGAGTACTCGCATACTCGAGATTGTTTTTAAGTGTTTATAATCGTATCATCTTCCAGGTATTGTTATTTCTTTCGTTAGGTTCTTATTTTTTTAGAATTTAAGGATATAATTAGACCCTTGTTTTTACCTATATTAATTATTTCGAAATTTTTTATTTTTGGTAACGTTATCCTTGTTTTCACGTAAACGAATCAATACCCAACTAAACTTACCATAAAAGGCCTATACTTTTATATACGTTTTACTAAATTTTAATTTTGAAGAGTAGGAAAAAAAATTCTATGGTTTCAGTTTTTAAATTCTTGAATTATGTCCATACAATTACTGGCTGGATGCATGTCACAGCTTTTGACGTAATTTTTGATTCAAGTCTTGTTGATTAAAAAGTATATTTTTAAATTTTGTCAGGATTTAATTAAACTTTAAAATGAGCATTTCTTTTTGTGTTGAATAATGACAGGACACTTTAATTATTAACAGACTTACCTTATTTTTTGTTTCTGTTATGATGGTATATTCTTTTTTGACCGGTGAGCCCAACGGTGGCACCGGTTGAGCCGAATCGCGTTCTTAAATTGCCTATTTATTTATTCATTGCCATATGCATTTACAAAGTAAATAGTGACATTGTCAAAGTAAGAGAAAGAAAAGTTATTTTAAGTTTCATGTGATAATATCATGGTAGTCCGAATATCATAAAAAATTTTGTCAAGAAGGTAGCACTTTACTTTGTTCTTGAACTTTCTGAATTGGGTTATGTTTCTGACAGTTTCCGGGAGCGCATTATAAAGAGAGCTACAGACACAATATGGACTTTTTCGATAAGAGGATGTTTTGTAGTCAGTAGTCAGAAATGTAAATTTTATCCGATTTTCTAGTATCACGATTATGAATTGTTGAGGTATTGGGAAATTTGGAAGAGTGTTTTTTTACAAACATTACTGCACTAAGAATCAAAATACTAGGCAGCGTAAGAATTTTATATCGCCGAAATGTTTCCTTGCAAGATTCAAGTGGGCTTAAAGAGTAAATTTTAATTCTTTTTTGCAAAATGAATAATCTTTGTAGTTCTGTTGATTGGCCCCAGTAAAGTATTAGATAACTTAGGTGACTATAGGCTACTGCATAGTAATTATTAAGTAATTGTTTGCTATCCATACAATTTTTTAAGTTGACTACAGCAAAATATGCCGAGTTAAGTTTACTAGCAACAAAATCAACATGAGCTGTCCACTTTAACTGTGAGTCTACATGAAGGCCAAGAAATTTGCATTGCTCAACTCTCTGAATGGGATTCTCGTTTGGTTTTAAATTTAAATCAGGAACCTGCCTCCTTTTATAAAAAACCATATAGTGTGTTTTGGTTACGTTGATAATTAAGTGATTTTTCTTGCACCATAATTAAAATTTAATCAAAATATGCTTCGCGATTGCAATCAGTTGATCCAATGTTCCAGCAGATATAATCACAGTTGCATCATCCGCATATAAAATTAGTTTGGCAGGCATACCTTTCGATATGAGATATTTTTCAAGATCATTTATGAAAAGTGCAAAGAGCAAAGGCGATATTACGCCCCCTTGGGGTACACCATAATTACCATTAAATTGATCAGAATAGGAATTTTGAACTTTGACTCTTATTCGGCGATTAGAAAGAAAATAATTTAGCCACCGAGCAACATTGCCACGTACACCCAACGCATGCAGTTTTCTTAGCAAAAAGGCATCATCAACACAGTCGAAAGCTCGAGTTAAATCAAAGAAAAGAGCTAATGTGTAATGATTAGAATCAATGCCTTTGTGGATGCATTCAAGTAGGTCGAAAGCAGCCGTGCTTGTTGAGAAGTTTTTTCGAAAACCGTGCTGTGAAGTACTCATTAACCTCTCTCTGGACAGAAAAGACTCAATACGATCGGCAATAATTTTTTCAAAAAGTTTGGAAAAAGAGGTTAGGCCAGTTATAGCCCGATAATTTTCGACATACTCTCTCTATTGTGTTACCGGTTGAATATATATCGTGTTCTTATATTCGTGGTGGATTTCTCTCAACTTGATGACGTTATTCCACCAGCTTTCAATCATACGTTCATCAGTTCCACCACTAGTTGAATTCACCGGTGAGAAAAGAATATACCTTGCATTTGCAAGTTGTGACGTATATCCAGCCAGTAATTGGATAAACTATACTGAGAAAATAATTAAACCAAATACGGTCTCTAATAAAAAAACACGCAAAGCTTTTTACTTACGTCACAGCAGATACAAACAATAGGCAGCTGGGGACGGTCTTTATTCGACGCGCTCCGACCTGACTGATGTGACAAGAAAAACATCAAGGCATTAAAAGCTTATGTAATAAATAGTATTACTTCTGTTAGACCAGCAGCAAACAAAAATACTGCTTTTATTTCGCTCAGTATAAACTTTTAAATTATAAGTTCTTTAGTAAATACGACGGTCGTACATTTTTAAAATTTGAAAAGCACCTGTTTATTGTTCAACATATAGTAATTTTTTACAGGATATATGAGAAGCAAAGAAAGCACAGATATCTATTGCACCAAGGAGCCACAAATGGCGTTCCATCAGAGAATATCCTTTTGCTTGGATTTACACAACCAAAGCGTCAAAGCTATGAGGTAGGTACAGAAAATTACTAGTTCTAGTTTAAATAAAAACACTGAAAGGAGATAATTGTAGGAATAAAAATCTGTCTAAACCACAAATCTTTAATGATAAAATAAGGTGGCTTTACACTAAAGTGAGAGAGAAGAAAATGTACATGCTTCGACCTTAGGGTAGGTCATCATCAGTCATTCAGATGTTTATATTTTATTATTACCGTTATCTAGGGTGACCAGACATTTTTGGACGAAGAGTATACAATAATTTTAGTAGTAAAATCAGGTTTAAACAAAAAAATGTTTTTGCTGAAGTCATGTATTTACGTTTTTCCCTATTTTCAATCATCTTTATTTTACACACGTTTTTTACGAATGTGAATTCTGACCTGATGCGAGAATGACGAAGGATTGATATCATTCAGGACTGTCAGTCTGAATGATCATGTAAGGTTTGCAGATTATTTTAAAATACCCACATGGATCTCTTCTTGGTCTTTCGACATAACTATTTAAATAACAGAGATATTTTTAATAATAAAATTAAAAAAGATTTTAAAATAATAAAAAATTGGTTTGATAAAAATTTATTAACAATTAATTTTGGTAAAACTAATTATCTTCCTTTTACTTTAAATCCAAATAACATACCATAAAATATGAATAGTATTAAAATAAATGATGACATACAAATTTTGAAAGTTAACCAAGTAAAATATTTAGAAATAATCTTTAACAGTAAATTAAATTGGAATTTTCACATAGAATATTTGATTAAAAAATTAAGAAGTTTACTACCAATTTTTAGAACCATTAAAAAAAATTTGAACGTAAAACATATGGAAATATTATATTATGCATTAGTTAAAACTTATTTAAATTACGGAATTTTAGGTTGGGGAGGAATAAATAAAACTAGTTAAAAAATTAGAAATATTACAGAAAAAGTTTTAAAAAATATACCTTCAATAAAATTATATTCCGAAACAAAAAAATTAATATTAGACAACTTTGCATTTATAACATCTTAATATACATATTTAAAAATAAAAATCTTATAGTTTAAAAACCATAATCATAATATACGTCATAAAAATGAAATAACCATAAAACCTAAAATAAATAAGTCCATAGGACAAAAAAATTCAAATATTTATGTTTTTATTTAAACGATTATTTACCAATAAAAATTTAAAAATATATTTCTTTAAAAAAATATAAAGTCGAAATAAAAGCATGGATATTGGAAACAGATAACTTTAAAAAATATTGGAAATGTTTTAATAAATATTGTTATGAATAATATAATTTTCAAAATTGTTATATCCTAATCTTCAAAAAAAACTGCGTTTATATTTATATATATATAGTTAAAAGTTTTTTATTTGCAATTTAACTTTTATATAATATTTACAAATATTTTTTAAAACATATTTTAATATTCCTATATATTTATAATTTAAAATACTAAGATTTGCCTCTAACAAGCACGTCTTCGGGGGATCAAAGAAGAAGTTTATTGAGAAAGATAAATAAACACATTTATTATATTATAAATATTGAAAATAAACTTCTTATTATTATTATTGTCTCATTAAAAAGTTTTAATTCGGCATGCAAAAAAAGACTAATGTGGGCAAAATATTACAAAAAGTAAGAGTAATTGTTGATTTATTACTTTTAAAAAGAGTACATCAATCTGGTTATCCTACGTTATCTTTGGAAGGTTGTACATGTTCTTGTTTTCGTGTCAATGATTTTATTTTTCTGTAACAGATATCCACCAAAGGCTTATGGTAAAGAACTGGAGAGTGCAGAAGAAAGAAGAGAAAGGGAAGCTCAGGACTTGGAGCTTGCTAAAGAAATGGCCGAGGAGGACGATGATGGTTTTCCTTGAAGAAATTGTTAGTATTACGTTATTTTGGTGTGTCTCCATTGCTTTTATATTATGTTCTTAGAAGTAATTAAAATTTATTGAAATGTAATAAAAACAATTATTTAATAGAATACAGACCATTTTTTGTACCGAAAACATTGTTTAAAAAAGGGAACATCAAGTTTTGAGTGTCTCTTTTTCTCGAAGACCGTTGGCGCAGAATATACATAGCTACGCAACAGAAAGCCGAAGATTTGGCAACAGAGCTAAACTAAAAAAAAGTGGGTGCTCAAGAGTGTCTAACAACGACACAGATGTCGCTCCGTGCAACATCTTACCGGTGCCGGTGTGTCCCATCAAATACTGCTTAAGCAGTTTTGAGTTCCTTTCTTTCGTGGGATCCTAGCTCTACTGATAAGCCATGATATGGCGATACGCTTCTTCTAGGGACGGATTTGACGAAATGAAAATCTTTATTTGTTTTAAAAAAGGAAGCCCACCGACTTCCTTGATGGTTTTTAAAAGGCTGCAGTTCTCTCTCTCTTACCATTAATAAGAATATTTTGTATTAATTAATTTGAAATACCATGTTGCAAAATATCTCAAAAACCTGTAATAATGTCTCGCTCACTCCTTTCAAATCCAGAAGGAATTGATCACAGCCTTCTTAAACTCCTGAGCCTTGCAAACGAGATTTGACAACGTCGCCCACTGGGCTGTCGTCTTGTCATATTTGCTGGAATCGGCGAGCATTTCGAAATAAAAGGCAATCGTCCTTTGTTAGAAAATCTTTTTATTAATCTCAATTTAAGTTAAACTTTCAGTCATACTGATTGTATTATAAATATATCAATATTTAAATATTAACTTCAATGTAAACTATAAGTCACTATTTACAGTAGAACCGTGATAATGTACAAAAACGTATTAGAGTACAAGCGACATTAACAGGTTTATCTACGCCATCCCATCGAGTACAAAGATCTTCTTGTTTATAATATCACAATCGCATACAGACGGACAACCATGTGACTGAGCTTTAGCACGTGAAAAAAAAAATAATAGTCATGTTTTAAACAAGGGCGGGAGGACACGAATTGTTGCTGTCCGTTTACACGCAACGTCAAGTGCTCACCTTTTTTATCGTCTCATTTTACTAGCGGTAGCGGTGTTGGTTGTCAGACATTGAGTGCGATTTTGTGGTATCCTTTTTTAACGTGATATATAGATCAGAACAGAATGAAACCACATCGGCGCTTCGGCTGCTAGCGATTAGAAATACTGTCGATTGGTCGAGTTTTGCATGGTAATATTAATTTCTAATAATTAAGCCAAGGAGGTGCGGTAAATAGGCTTTGAAGGCCAATAGAATATTCATAAGAGCAAATTAAATATGGCTTTCTTGTAGTCAATATTGACTCTTGTTAATTCTTTCTAGAATATCTGCTTTCTTTGTTATATTTTTTGCTCAAGTTTTTTACAGAAGATGGAAATGTACACAATGTTTAAATTGTGGCGGTTACTTGCCATTTTGCATATACCAGTGGCATGAACACTCGGTTCAGCGTACACATGTTCGCATTTACCTGCAAGCCACATGGCTTGTTTGCATCGACTCCAACTAGAAAAAAATTAATTCTGATAATTTGTATGTTATAGAAAACTGATAGACGTCACAATGTCAGCCGCAATTTATATTTAGGAGACATCTTTTGTATATCTGTTATTGCTATTATAAGTATATATTTTTATACGTTAGATGGCGTAGATACACCTGTCGTCGTCACTTGACTTTCTAGGAACCTCTTTTTACACCCAGTTAACAGTTTTATCTCCCAAATATCGAAATATCCGTACTAGCGCAGATCTTATCATAGCAAAATGCGAGGTCATTTTTTAATAAAAAATAAACTAGCAAATACTAGGCAACAAAACTGATAACTTGGTATGAAAATCCCGTCCCTCATCAATAAACTTATATAATTTGACAATATTTCACATAAAAAAGTAACAAAATCACAACAAATCAACAAAATAAATAAATCAAAAATAAAACGTATGGCAATTTGACTCGTACAACTATACCCAAAAAAAAAATAAGAACAGAATTCAGAAGCGTTTGGTTAAAACACCGGGGTTGAATAAAGTGGTTAAAATTAAAAAAAAATGTATAAAATATAGGTTAAAACAATCTGTGTAGGCAATTTTCGTATTTTAATATACAGGATAAAAAGTATCAATTAATTTTTTTGTGTTGGTATTTAGTACAGAGTTTAACAGAAAAACGAGGCAACAAAAAAATATCGACAACATTGTTTGTTTAAAAATTTCAGAAAAGGTTGTACCTAACAACATTATCTCTTTTTTTTAACATTCAGTTGTCCATATTTTTTAACCTCAAGCTCTGTAAGACACCTTTAATTACTTACACCTCTTAAAGCACCTTCTTAACTTTTTTTAAAGAAACACACCAATCTCTGAAAGGCATTTTTTAAAATTATATATCTGATTCTCAAAAAAAAAGTTATTTTAAATGCGAAATAACAAAAAGAAGTAAAAAATGTAAAGCTGGGAGATTCTAAACTTAAAAAATGTACATAAAATGTGTAACAATAAATGTGCACTGGGTAAGTTGCAAAACAATATAAAAAAATAGAAGCCCAAAAATAAAAAAAGAGCTAGTAATGTCTTCTTCTGAAATATGCAGACGTCTTGAAATATTTTCTCTGTAAAAAGTTACAAAAAAGTAAGGAAGAACTAGAGATCTTACTCATTCGACAACAAAAAAATTTGACTGTTTTCAGTTAAGGTAGGCGAGACAAGAGCTATTGATTCCATGGAAATTGTATTGGTGTGTACAACGGCTTAATACCCGGCATTATTTTTTGTCTATCTGAACAAGCCACATATTGGTAAAATTTTCTAAATTTTGGCACTTGCAAATTTAGGAATTTTTACAATTTTAGGAGTTTGCTGACAGGCTTACAAAACACCGTTTGCTATCCAATATAAAACCGAGAAGGAAATATAAATGGGTCATTATCAACAGGAGGGAAACTTTTCACCAGTCATTATTATTATTATTCGCCATATTAGTTCGAAATTATTAAAAAAGTTATTTTTTTTAATATAAGATTTATTTCACCTACGTTATCAACTAACAACGGCGATGGTATAACGGAGGTGACAGAATTTTATTTTTTCTTTATCTATTTACCAAATAATGTTGATAACGGTGGTGGCCAACAAGCTTTACAAAAGGTTAAAATCGAAATTAATCACGCTCTGCGTTGCAAAAAATCGAGCGAAGTATACATCCGTGATCGGTCTCATCTATTCTGCCTGTAGTAAATCAGAGAGTGAAGTGTAGTAGTTTGATAACGGAGATGACCGCATTGATTGGCGACATACATAAATCTTAAAATAAATTAAATTTACTGAACTGTAAAAAATATCCCAAGATTTAAAGATGGACCGAAGAATATGTAATAGAAATTAAAAATTTAAGAAAACGTTTTTGGTCGCATCCATAAAAATTTGAGTGTGAAACTTTTGGGAACTTGAGGTGGGTGGGTGATGGTCTACGAGGACGTGTATTTCATATATTTATGATTGAACTTCCTTACAGGCAAGTCGTTTAATCATTAACGTGATTTAATTTTAAGCAGGGTTGCAATAAATCACGATTTTTTTTTAAAAAATCAATAAATCTGATTTTTTTATTTTTATCAATTTATACTGATTTTTTCCTGAAATATGGCAATAATGAAATTTAAAATCACTATTTTTATTATTTTATCTCCATTCGCCCAAAAATATTTGTTGTCTAGATTTACAGTTAGAAAATATCTCCTCGTCGACATACAAAATAACTTGTATTGACATGAAAATGTTTGCCAGCGTGCAGCGTAATTTATGAATATTTTTTACGCTGGACTGATGACGATTAGTAGTCATTTACACTTACATAATGGATCTAAACACTTCGTTTTAAATAAACTATCTTCCTTTTTTTAAATTTCCTGATGAGCTATTTGCTTCGGTGTCTTGTTTTTACAGCAATTTATAATTTGATGTAAATCACGATTAAAATTGACAAAACCTGTTGATTTAAATCACGATCTAAATCGTCGCAACCCTGCTTTTCAGCCAATTTCGCAAATAAAATCTAATTTTTTTTATTGTTAATATAAGAGATTTAAAGTGACTAGTTTTCAAATAGTAAAAAAACTTAATGTCATAGTCATTCATTTTAAGGTCTTGGAATAAACCACGGGCGACTTAAAGAGTTACCTCAGATTGATAATAACCCAAATGAGCAGGAAAAAATCCAAATAGCCGCTTGTTTTTTAATACAGACAAAAAAACAAATGGATTTTATCGCGCTCACGTAAAACAACACACTAAAACAATTGAATTTTTCTACTTATGACGTAACAACTTTTTTTGCCAAATATACTTAAATGTTCATATGTGACTACAGTAATTATAAGTTTCATAAATGTTTCAAGACGTCGGCCCATTCAAACACCGACAATCAAATAAATCGGCACTTTTAAAGGGCATTTTCACACTATCAATTCTTCTCAGTGAGAAACTGCAAAACGTGACAACGCTGGATAACACTCGTCTTTTCACGCTGGCAGCCAAAATACACAACATTTATGTTGTTGTATGTGTTAGACTTGAAGAAATGTCGAGCTGTTGAAATAAAAAAAATTTTCGTATGTAATAATTTTTTTATGGAAATGTGCTGCCAGTACGTTAAAATTAAGGTAGATTCATTTACGTAGTGGGGGATACGGGCAGTGCTGGGTAGTAATTGCCTCAAAAGTGCTTAAGGCACAATAGTGCTTGGAGCAGTAATACAGTGCTCGGTACTCCAAAGGCTTTATAAAGTGGTTGGTAATTGAACTTCGCATTTAAAGTGTTTGCAAGCTTTTAAAATTACTTTCCTTGATAATTGGTCATTACAAGCACTTAGAATTTCCAAAGTGCTTGGTATCCCAAGCACTTTTTTCGAGTGCTTATCCCAGCCCTGGAGTATTTACTTTCCCCATGGATAACCAAAAGTGCCAAAAATCTTAATCCTCCACAATTGCAAAACAAATTCCTTGGAAACCTATTTGTTCCCAACACCCCCCCCCCCCCCCCCACCAGGCAATAGGCAACTTTAATTAAATGTGTTTTTGGAAAAATGTGTTATCAAAAATCTAAGCTATGCTGCATTAAATCAAACTAAAGTCGAGATTATAAAGACATTGCTTCTGTGTAATAATTTACATAATAAAAAATTGATAGCATGAAAAAATCCCCAAGCAAACCAGTAGCGATCTTTCGCAATTTGTTTCTTTCCAGATACCGGAGTTGATCCATGACAGAAACCTGCATCTACTTTTTTCTTTGAAAATCCAGGCCAGAAATACGGGGTTAAGGATTTAAAATTAATTATGCAATATTTTTGTCTGGGCGTGTGTTAAAGGCGCACCATTTAATATAACTACTTAGTACCTCAATTCTCTGATACCCTGTATATTCAAAATAATTTTAAAATATTAACCTTAGGGTCCTGTACAATTAAAATTTGGCGTTTCCAGACTAGACAGGCTGTAGCACTGAAACGCGCATATTAGGGAAAAATGGTTTCCACCTCTCGATTTTAATTTTTTATCTCTATCTAAAAGTTACAACTTCTCACATGTTAAACCTTAAAACTGTATTTTTGATTTAACATGTTAAACTGGAAATTGGTTTCTTTGGATAGAGAGTAAGAAACTAAGATCGGGAGATGAACACCATTTTTTTCTAAGATGCGCCGTTCCAATGTTACAGCCTATCAAAATCTGAAATTTCATATTTTAAATGTTGAATTTAGACATTTTATACAAAATATACGTGTAATTTTATAGGGAATTAGAAAATAATATACAAGATGTTCCATTTAAAAAAAAAGTTGTGACAAAAATCGTTTAAAAAATAATCAAATTTATTAAAATTAGTGCTCTTTGTAGATAAAAAAATTCTGACATAGATCAACCCCAACAAAATACTAAAAACTGTCTGATCGATCTTAAACACAAGTAAACCAAAATACAAACTAGGTACAACTTACAAATACTTCTGCGACGTTGGACTGAAAATTAAAAACAGATTTTACTCCCCAATCACAGCAACAACAAATATCGTTATTTTTTTTATCTATAGTACAGGGAGCTTACCGTAAAATCAGTTTTTAGTGCCAACCATTCCTCAAATAGTACAAACTATCGCCTGCAACACTAGCGTCAGACACCTTAGGATAATTCCTGATAAATTGGAACCGTTTTTATTAATTTTCTGACAAAAGCTAGGAATTGTTCCCGCGAATTGACATGCGCACGAGTCCTTTGCAATCATCTGTCCGGCGCCATTGTTATTTCATTGTTTACGTTTTGCTATGCGATATATTTGCACCGACAATTCTATTTAATGTTTTTAATTGTGGATTTATTATTGTTTGACTATTATATATAGTGTTTGTACATCTAGTAATTCCCTTAACCCTTCAGTGACTAACGTTAGTGTTACAAACAACTGTACATCCCAAAAGAGCGCATACATCACGAATTCGTTATATTGATAAACCTATGGTAGTTAGCCATTGGGACCACGTGACTGCCTCAAGAAACACTGACAGACACTGATTTTTTTTGGTTGGCCAGACGTAATGTTTATATTTTGGATTGAAAAGTTTTTATCGATGATGACGTAGCGTTTAGCCTATTCCATGTGTATTTACGATTTTTTTTTGTTATATGCGAGTGGTTCTACTGCAAAATTTGTTGTTGATTGTTTGAGAGTAAGATTTTCAAAAGTAAGATATTTCTTTCTCAACCTGAATAATTTTGACTAAAACAATAGATTTGAGCTTATTAAATTTTTATTTGGAAGGAAAAATTTATAAATAAAATGTTACAATGCCAAAATAGGAGAAGATGCCAAAGATACACATTGAACGCTCCAATCTGTTGCCCATCAATCAGCTAAAACCCATCAAGAGATTATTGTTACAGAACTTGACATCTACGCCGTTGGTATGTGTATCCTCTTTCTTACGCTTCTACCTTTGCATATCTCCGTACTTCATCAATCCGCGTGACTTTTTTGCGTTTTTTCAATATCACAGAGCCGGCATTCATTCGTTCACATGTTGAAAAAGTGCAATATTATTGTTGTATTTCATGTTTTTAGAAATTAATTTGACGTTACTTTGTGCGTAGACTTTCTGATTATAAACTGTTGGACTGTGTGTATCTGTGAAGTAGTCTTTTTTTTTAAAGCAAGTAAATATATTGTTTATTTGGTAATTAACTATTACAGGAACACTAGTCCGGCCCCAATCAAACCTTTAGTTCTGTAAAATAAATTTTACTAGAAATTATATGTGTCATCCATGGCCAATAAAAGCTTAGGTGAAATACACTATAAAAGCCATAAACTAAATTAATATTTAAAAAAAGAAACCTCATAATAAAACGAGCTTAGATCTATACTTTTCCATAATATATTATTATTTTTCCAATTTAAAAAAAAATTGATTATAAAATTACCTAGCCAAATATTGACTGTCTAGCTCATATAATTAATGTTTGCATCTAACAAATCACAAACCAGAACAATTTTTTTTTTGATTTTTCAATTAATGTTGTATAAAAAATTATGAAAATAAATCTCTGTATAAATCAATTGAATAAAAATGTATTTTTTGTATATTTTTTCACAAATACCTTTTTGCAAATATTTTAAAAATGCCAATACGTTCTAAAAATAATTGAAAACAACTTCCTAAGTTCACTTAATTGCTGCCTTAAAAAAAGCAATAAAATATCTCTTGCTGCCATTAGCTAGGCAATAAGCTAGTTGTCAACGATCATTTTGATATTGCAACCAACGCTTTAGTACTTTTTTGGGATATCTAGATGGGGTTTTTAACATAAATTGAGTTAAACAATAATAAAAAATAACTTTAAAAAGTCATACCAATACCAAGTTGCTTCTTTTTAAATGAAACATCTATACAGGGTGATTTCTAAGTTGATACTTCTTTTTTAGCCCCCTGTAAACAGGGTGTTATTGTACAACAATTTGGGTAAGCACCCCTAAAACCGAGTTGAGCGGACGCCAATGGACAAAAAGAATCATGTTAGATCAGCCAAGTGTTTAACGTTTCCAACAAAGAAAATTTACTTTTTCAGTCGAGTCTACGCGCCAAACAGTGCAGGCAGGCAGTTTTCTCACTACATCCGCGTTCGGTTTTTTTGTTTTACACTATTTAACAAATAATTTTCAATGTTGAGTTACTTAAAAATATGTTTTAAAGCATTTGGGCACAGTTGTATTTTGTGTTGTGATGTAGCGCCAAGTTTTAATCGCTTAGCCCTTGTTTTCATAAGGAATTTGCATTTTTTGAGTCGGTAATATTATTTTTCCTAGTTTATAACAGGTAATCACAGATCACTGATTTCTATTAATTGATATTTCAAAAAAAAAGTCACTTTTGTATTGTCACTCTTTTTGTAGAACTTCTTCAGTGACGGCTTGGTCAAGCCATAATCCAAAAAAAAAAAAATAGTTTAATTTTCTTTTTTATTATAGTGACGCGACATTCAAAAGTTGTTATATTTACTGGTTTAAAGATAATGCGTTAATTCCATGTTTCATTAAAAAAAAAATTGGTTCACCATGACCTTTAGACTAATCCTGAATAGGAATAAGTAAAAACATGAAGTCTTTCTTATTTCTTATACGTATTCCTATAAATTAACTCCACTTTAAGAATGGACTACTTCTTTAAAATTAATCCTGAATAATTAATTTTTCATCTTTGTAATAGATTTTTAAAAGTCCTAAAACTTTTGTGTTTACATTTTTTGCTAATTTTCTTACTTTAGGAAATACTGCCGTTTCCTTACATATCACCGACCCTGTATAAAGTACAGCCAAGAATTTGGTCGTAAAATAAACCTCGAAAATCTTCTAAACAAATGTTACCAAAAAATTCTAAAATGTTAATTTTTAATAGATTGTTATATCAATTTGTGACAAAAAACCCCTCGAAAAAATTACTGTGTCAATAAGACATTAAGACGATACTTTTTGTACTTTGGCTTTTTTATAAACTCAAGCTGACATTGTTAGTTAAAACTTGATTATTTTTAATCTCCAACCCGGAGAATAAATTATTTCGACCTAACTGCAAAGAAAAACGCACTGATCAGTGAGAACAATTCACTCTTCTACTCTCGGTACTCATTCCCTACCTCTCGATTTCCCGAAAACCTAGCCTGAACCTCTGCCAACCTCAAAAATCAGCCTCACGTCACCCCCCTACTCGTGTCTTCGCCTAAACCACCTCCTACCCTGTCAGGCTTCACGCGCCAAGGCCTCTTGTCCACTTTCCACTTAAAATTATTAAAATTCCAAACCGTGTAAACAGTCTCTCGTCTTAGCTAGGTTATTTACACTGATGTATGTGCAGACTTCAATTATTCTTCTGTTCTAAGTGTTTGTTGGTGTTTCATCATTTCTCGCCGCCGTCTGATTGAACTGGACTAAAGTCGACGCTAAAGAAGAGAAAAATTTGTTGTCAATAGTTATCTTATTTCAGAAAGGTGTATAGTAATTAAATGGGAAATTCCATCCAGCCCGGCTCCATTTCGGTGTCCGCCGTAGGCGTAGGTAAATGTTATGCATTAAATTATTTATGATAACTAACCAAAGAAAAAAAAAGATAATTTGATAAAGAAGGAACAATTAGCTACAGCAAATTTACATAAACATCGTTTTATGAAATATGCCGTAGAAGATATAGCTGAAAAATATAGTGTAACTGTGCTGCGCACACCGCCATATCATTGCGAACTAAATCCTATATAACTTATATGGGCGCAAGTGAAAGGATTTGTAGCAAGACACAACACGACATTCAAAATGAAAGACGTTAAGCTACTGTTTAATCAAGCCATTAAGGAAGAGACACCAGGGAACTGGCGAAAAGCAGTTCATCATGTCATTAAAGAAGAGGAGAAAATGTGGGATCTTGACCACCTAATCGTTAATTCGTCGTTAATTATAACGTCAAGAGATGACAGTTCCTCAGATGACGAAGAATATTATGATATTTTATAATTTAATTTTTGTATTTATTTATGTTTAATGAAAAATAAGTGTACCTAATACTATGTACATAATGCACGCCTTTGTCACACAATTTTTAGCGTTTGTGAATGGATAACAATAAGCAAAACCCATAAATTGACCCAAACCCGGGTGGTACTACCTGCACTTGATAAAAATAAAGAATTTTGCAATGAAATCAATGCTAAATTATGAAAGTGGCTTAAATATTCGTTGGGTCACTCTGTAGTCCCTTTGCATACCTAATGAGCTTTTATTACTCTACACCTTTCTGAAATAGACTATACTCAGAAAATTGACACTATAAAATTAGCATTTTCTGTCTCTACACGTTTACCTATACCCTTATGTTGTAGTTATATTAATTTGTTTTTTTTTCTACTCCCACATGGATACTTGCTCAGGCGTTAAATTCGCAGGTGACTGATGGTTAAATGAACTATGTCAGGAACTATGGAGGACCTGATATTCTCCTCTCACCAACTTCGGTCATATAACTTATTATATGATTAATTCATTCTCGCTGTGTATTTATGGGTTGCACACTGTTAAAATGATTATGATTTAAGTGTGGATCAGACATGGTCCACATTTAACCAAATGTGATTTTTTAAGATTCAAATATTTGTTTTTATTTAATTTTCGATACAAAAAATGGTCATAAAAAATAAAGTACATATGCTGCTTGTCCAATGAATTTTTGAAAAAAAAAATGTTTGTTTTTCTCTCAGGTCAAAAAATAAGAAATAAGCATAAAAAATAAAAAACCAAAACTGAAATTTGATTTTTTTTTTTATAAGGTATTCGGACGATTTTGAACTTTTCAAAAGTTGAACGATTTTGTTTCACCAAATTGTTGAGCCCAAAATACGCAGTTATGCCTAACTTAACCATCTTCGTATCTCTTACCGTTTCGGAGTGCACACGAATTTGTAGCACCTTGTACAATAAGTCCCTGTATATATATACAGGGTGTCCCATAACTTATGGGCCGTAGAGTAACTGGAGATACTAGACATCAAACTAAGCCGATTAAGTCATATAAGTGTTTTCGGATTGATACTCGTTCTAGAGATACAGGGTGTTAAAAGTAAAAGTTTATTCTCGACAATAAGCCATAATTTTAAAACGGTTTAATGAATCGAACTGAAAGTTAGCAATATTATGTTTTTATGATCAAGAAATAAGAATTTGTAGAAATTTTTAAGTTTCAAACTAGAGGGCGCTAGTTGCACACACTGGGCTTCATAATTCTATGATTTTTTTCTTGCCTGTGATATTAGGTGTTTTTCAATTATAGTTTCTTAAAAAAGGGCATTTTCTGAGTCAAAAAGGTGTACTTGATTGATCTTAATATCTTTAACGGGTTTCGAGATATTTCCCTTTAAACATACCAAAGCATAAAAAAACATAGGAAACAATTACATTAATATTTTAATTATCAAAAAAAAACTTATATGACATAATCGACTTAGTTTGATGTCTAGTATCTCCAGTTACTCTACGGCCCATAAGTTATGGGACACCCTGTATATAAGCCTACTTACCTAAAAGTCTTTTTCTGCGTTATCTCCTCGATGCTCTGCTGCGGACAGTCCTGGCCCACGTGACCCTGGGCGCCACAATTATAGCAGCCGGGAGGCGGATTCCTGGGCGGCGGAGGGGGATTGGCCGAGGCGGCGGGCGGGAAACTGGAATACATTAAGGAGAAATAAGGTATGGAATAGGGGGCGGTAGGGTAAGGGGCGTTATCGGCGCCGCCGCCGGCCTGTTGACCTCCCTGGTACTGATGGCCGCCGGGCGCGTACGGCCCCCCGAAGACGGTTGTCACGGGCGGCCGAAAGCCGGCTGCAGTCGTGTAGTACCTGCAAGAGAAAAGGTAAGACGCGACGTCATCGCTCCTGTTAGTATTTATCGGGTGGTTAGTACAAATAATAATAGATTTATGTTAATGTATCGGGTGATTCATTAAGGGTGACGAGCGGTCATATCTTGGAAACTACTGGGCATAGAAATTCAGGAAAAAAAAATTACAACTAAAGTTGCCATGAGAAAATCCTGGAAATAGATTTTAAGTTCCGCATTTTGCCGCAAAAGGGCGTAATTGAAAAGTAAATTATAAAAGTTTACATATCTCCGAAAATTCCACATAAGGTATATCTTTGATAACGCCATTAAAAAGCTTGGACAATTATGCATCATTTTGGTCCAATGCTCATTGGCGTACCGACTTTAATAAGAGGGGGGAAGCTGTTGAATCAGTTAAATCGCTGTAACTTATAAACGACTTATCCAATTTTAGCAAACTAAAGACTGTTTGGAAGAGAAATGTATGCACTTTCACCAATCGTATTTGGTTCTTCATAATAGTTCTCAAAAAAAATGCTAGAGGGCGCAATTTGTAATAATAACACATTTTTTGATTTTACTCCGAAAAAATAAATCATACCGCAGCTCCATATCGCCCGTAGTTTCAGCGTTATCGCGAATAGAATAATTTTTAAAATTTTAAATAAAGAATATTTTTTAGAAAAAAAGTGGGACGCCACTGATATTTTTTCATGTGGATATTATTTCGGATTAGCCTGGTCAATTCTGCATAAAAATGGTATCTTGCGTTTTTCTCCTCAGGCACACCGTTCTTTATTAAAATAATTAAATTAAATTAGCTCTACTATTTATTATTTTTATTAACATTAATAATGAAAAATTTTGTTTTAAAAAATTGTTGGAAATGACCACCCCGCCCGTCTAATTTAATTTAATTATTTTAATTAAGAACGGCGTACCTGAGGAGAAAAACGCAAGAGAACATTTTTATGCAGAAATGACCAGGCTAATCCGAAATAATATCCACATTGAAAAATATCAGTGGCGTCCCACTTTCTTTCTAAAAAATATTCTTTATTTAAAATTTTAAAAATTATTCTATTCGCGATAACGCTGAAACGAACGGAGATATCGAGCTTCGAAATTTCATCTACTTTTCGATAATTGTATCATAATTATACCGTATGATTTATTTTTTCGGAGCAAAATCAAAAAATGTGTTATTATTACAAATTACGCCCTCTAGCATCTTTTTTTGAGAACTATTATGGACAACTAAATACGATTGGTGAAAGTGCATACATTTCTCTTCCAAACAGTCTTTAGTTTGCTAAAATCGGATAAGTCGTTTATAAGTTACAGCGATTTAACTGATTACACTTTCAGCTTCCCCCCCCCCCCCTCTTATTAAAGTCTTATTGTCCAAGCTTTCTATTGGTGTTATCAAAGATATACCTTAATGAGGAATTTTCGGAGATATGTAAACTTTTATAATTTACTTTTCAATTACGCCCTCTTGCGGCAAAATGCGGAACTTAAAAATAATTTCCATGATTTTCTAATGGCCACTTTACTTATAATTTTTTTCCTGAATTTCTATGCCCAGTAGTTTCCGAGATATGACCGCTCGTCACCCTTAATGAATCACCCGATATATGTATGTTATAGATATACAGAGTGATTCCTAAGTTGATACTTCTTTTTAGCTGTGTATAGAAGGCATTAAAATAAAAAAACATTTTCAAATACCTTTTTTCAAAAAACTTAAAAATAGACGAGATACAGAAGTAAGAGGCAGGACCGTATTTGATCCATAGTCTAATAAATGAATGTAAGTACCTTATTTATGAGTTTTTTTAAAAAAGGTATTTGAAAATGTTTTTTTATTTGAATGCCTTCTATACACAGCTAAAAAAGAAGTATCAACTTAGGAGTCACTCTCTATATAGGATGTTCTACGCCATCCGTCCTCCGGAGGGATCCTAACCTAATATTTATGACGTAATAGCTCCTACGTCAGTCATGTGGGCTTGTTAAAATTACTAATAGGTTCTAGTGTGTAGTACTATGCGCTTTCATCCTAGATACGTCAATGCTCTAAGTCTTTGACATTTGACTTGTAACGTATGACTTTTGACGTATCTAGGATGGGCATGCGCTCTAAAACCTATTAGGTAATTTTGACACGCCCACATCGACTGATGTAGGAGCTATGACGTCTTGGATCTCAAGACAAAATTCCTCCTGAGGACGTAGAACGTCATATCTATATATCTACTTACTATTCTCCAATTAATTAAGGGGATTAAAAGTGTTTACATGCTGACATTGAATTATTCCAAAATAATAAACTTCCCTAAGGCCTAATTATTGTAAACAAATAAAAATACTTTGAAAGCGATACTTACC
Organism: Polydrusus cervinus; assembly: GCA_935413205.1. Classification (NCBI taxonomy): domain Eukaryota; kingdom Metazoa; phylum Arthropoda; class Insecta; order Coleoptera; family Curculionidae; genus Polydrusus; species Polydrusus cervinus. The sequence continues at coordinate 14,650,132 of OW284511.1, forward strand.
TAGGAGGTGGCATAGGTGCGTACGTAGGAAAAGTAAAAGCGGGCGGGGGAGGGGGCGACGTTGTATCTCCGAAGGGGGGCAAAAAGTTGGGCAGTCCATTCACCCTGTTCTTGTCCATAAGCCCCCTACCCGGCCCGTGGGGCGTCGGAACCGTCGACGGCAGGTTCGACGGGGTGTCAGGCGGCGTCTGGAGGGGACTACTGTAAAACAAAGAGAAACCCTACATAGAGACAAATATAAAGTTTATACAGTAGACACGAGGCGACCGATGGATTGACAAAACATACTTGGTAATATGAATTTGACGAAATGAAAAGAAACTCTTCTTCTATAATTATATGTATTTCTAATAATATCACGTAGTGTACCAGTTATTTAAAGTTAGTTGTCAACTAGTCACGTGGTGTTTATCTTTTAGAAGTAATTTTGGGACCATTATTTTTTAATATCTATATTAATGATTTATTTAATGTAAATTGTGATGGAGAAATTCATAGTTTCGCAGATGATACTGCAATTTTTTATACAGATACAAATTGGGACAACTTAAATAAGAACATTATAAAAGATTTTAAAATAATAAAAAATTGGGTTGATCAAAATTTATTAACAATTAATTTTGATAAAACTAATTATTTTTCTTTTACTTTAAACCCAAATAACATACCACAAAATATTAATAGTATTCAAATAAATGATGACATTCAAATTTTGAAAGTTAATTAAGTAAAATATTTAGGAATAATCTTTGACAGTAAATTAAATTGGAATGTTTACATAGAACATTTAATTAAAAAATTAAGAAGTTTACTACCAATTTTTAGAAACATTATAAACATTTTGAACGTAAAACATATGGAAATATTATATTATGCATTAGTTAAAACTCAATTAAATTACGGAATTTTAGGTTGGGGAGGAATAAGTAGAACTTTAGTTAAAAAATTAGAAATATTACAGAAAAGATTTCTAAAAGATTATCTTTATCCTTCAATAAAATTATATTCTGAAACAAAGAAAATGAACACACACAACATTACATTTATAATATCTTAATATACATAATATTTAAAAATAAAAATCTTATACAATTTAAAAACCATAATCATAATACTCGTCATAAAAATGAAATAACCATAAAACCTAAAATAAATAGGTCCATAGGACAAAAAAATTTCAAATATTTATGTTTTTATTTAAACGATTATTTACCAACAAAAATTAAAAAAACATATTTCATTAAAAAAATATAAAGTCGAAATAAAAGCATGGATATTGGAAACGGATAATTTAAAAATATTTCTGGAAATGTTTTAATTGATATTGTTATGAATAATATATTTTTCAAAATTTTATTATACCTATATCTTCAAAAAACTGCGTTTTATATACATATAATTAAACGTTTTTTATTTACAATTTAACTTTTATATAATATTAAAAAATATTTTAATATTCTCATATATTTATAATTTAAAAAATTTTAAGATTTACCCCTAACAAGCACGTGTTCGGGGGATCAAAAAGAAGTTTATTAAGGAAGATAAATAAACAAATTTATTATATTATAAATAAACGTATTATTATTATACGGGGTATGTTGACAAAATGCAGCCGCTGATTCGGAGTTATAAATATTACGCTCCGTCACGGTACAGTGGTTACATTGTACAGATCGTTGTGTTGAAGAGATTGTACCAGTATTGGACGTTTTTTGTAATAACAATGTAAGTTTTTTATTTATTTATGTTTCTTATCCTGTATAACACATGCTTGCTTACCTGTTGCTACTCGACGAGTGATAATGCGAACTCTCATCCGTCAACGCCATCGATTGCATCTGGTCCGCTATCGAAGACCTAATATTGCTCGGCGCGAACTGAGGCAGCCGCATACCGTTAATCTGTTTGATCTCGGTATTTGGCGGACAACCCATCCATGGGTTGATCAGGGGCGGTTTCGTTGGTTCTTCTTTGAGGGTGGTGTTCAACTGTAAAAATGGTTATTTATACAAATAGGAAAAAAATGTTTTGGGAGCACAATCATTTTATTGAAAAATAGAGGCGACCTATACATTATAAATATCCTCAAATAAATAAAGTAGGCATAAAAATAAAATAACTTTGTAATAAAATTTCACTGAGAGCACTGAGTAGTCTTGACCCATTTTAAAAATCACTTAGTAGGCCTGAATCTAACCGGCTGACCCCGGTAACATATGATCTTCATAAAAACCATCGAGATAGAATAAACAAGGAGGCGACATCACGTGACTAAAACTTACCCTAAACTGCGCCATATTGGTATGACACTTATGTCATTCGTGTAGTCAGCTGTTCGATCTATCATAATCGAGGTAGTTTTAGATTTTATGAGAAGTTTTTAAATTTTTTTGTAAAATATTGCTATTGTGTGATAGATAGTAGATAGATAGTAGCGCCTCCTTGTTTATTCTATCTCAATAATAAAAACAAAGCACGTCGCTCGTCAGCCGGCCTAGACGTACGATTTATATTAGCGGTATACTGCGGGCTATTGCCCTGGCCGACCCACTTAATTGTTTTATTTTTCGTACTACGATTTCCACTGTAGTCTGCGTCAGCACGCCTTTTTGGGTTATCGTTGGCGCCTGATTTGTTTTGGAGTTTTCTTTTCTAGTCATAAATGTAAGCATTCTTATTTCTCCAATTTATAGATATTAATCTTCTTAGATTGAAACTATTACTAGCCTGAGTCCGATACACATCTAGGCAATATTGTGAATAATTATAAATTTGTACCTCATCTGACTCCTGCTGTCCCTGTTTCACTTGAGTATAAATAGGAGACAGCTGACTAGGTTGATTCAACTGAGGAGGTACCAAAGTCTCCATAGGAACCGACATCATCGTGGGCACCGAGGCCACCGGAGGCGATATCACTAGAGGGGTCCCCGCGGGGGGTGCACCGGGAGGGGGTAGACCCGGCGCCGACGGGGGAAGAACGCCGAGGGGGTTGACTGGAGGTATTGTAATCTAAAAATAGTAAAAATACAGTTTTTAAATTTATTTTGTGACAGCCAAACCCCTGCGACACTTTTTTCAATAATTATTAGTAAGAATTATGTATATTTTGAAATAAATAGCTGAAACAAAGTTTAGATTTGAAACTGAATTATTCTTTCTACTCCCCAAATACTATTTGGAGCTGACGTTACAGCGATTGCTATCGAAGACATCGAGTAACTCTAGAAAACTGTGTTACCGACATGTATAAATCCACATAGCGATTAGGCGCAATATTTAAAATAATTATGATTATTATACAATTCAAAGAATAAAACAATATTCATCAGCCAAAAATTAATTTTAGGGCAACCCTCTCTTATATTAGTAAAGGAAGAAAATACTTAACGACGGTAAAAATCACAGACAAGCAAAACTTTTCAAAAGTTAAAATAATCCGTATGCAATAATTCCAAATAAACCAACAGGAGGTGTAGAGTTTCCATTAAAGGATTTTATTGCCAAGAATTTTACTCAAATCTGGACGAGAAATCCCCAAATCTTTCACGAATAATTTGTTGTTGTATAAAAGTCTGCTTAATAAGAAATTCTACGATATCCTTGGTGTTTCTTACAGATCCTATATTTATTTCCATTTTTAATAATGAAATTAGTAAATTAAATTTTAAAAGCTTACCATTTCACCTTCGATAACACCTTCACGTATCACAAAATTACAAGAATGAAGAATTATGAAAGAAATTAGAAAACCAAAACCTACACTAACATAACGGTAAGAAGTGGAACGACCCAACTACAGAGCCTAATTCGAAAATCCTAAAATCCTATTAGTTTAAAGCGCCGTAGACGTGCTTGCCTCCTAACCGCGCTTTGCGTCATGCGAAAAACGTACTACGCTTCCTGAAATATATAATTATTTGTATTTTTACATCGTCTTTCCCAAAAACATTGACTACAGGGGAAACACTTTTCGGATTGCCTCCGCACGCTTCCGATAAACTGCGATCCAGTGACGAAAACAGGCAATAACCATGAAACGGATAAGGACGCTGTTGCTCGGTTATTGGACAAAGGTCCAGACGTTAAAATTAATAATTGAATATTAGAGACTTTGAGAAAGTACAAATTTATTAAAGAAGGTAAAAATAAGAACACAAAGTCTTCCTCCACTGATATATTATAGAAATATTTTAGTCAACTTCTCTACATGTTTCGAATGCAGAAGCATTTATCTTCAGGAGAAAAATTATAAGAAGAAAGGACCAGTAGATATCACCCTAACTAAGCAACATAAATATAGGTTCGGTATAAAATGAGTGGAACAATGATCGATACACACATTGCATTGTGAATAAGAAAAGTATATGGGTTTGAGGCTTAAAGCTTAAGGCACTGTGAAAACTTTAAAGGTAGAATAAAAGATTTAACATCTTTGTGTGGAAGAACTGTCGAAAGATCAGAATGAAGTAAAAGGGAATGATCATTAAGCAAACTATTAGCTAGTCATTAGAGAAAAAAATTTGGAGAAGAAGTGAATGTAAGTGTGAGGAAGAAGACTATTAAAAAATTAATTAGAAATAAATTTAATTTTTACTTCATTCTGATCTTTCGACAGTTCTTCCACACAAAGATGTTAAATCTTTCATTCTACCTTTAAAGTTTTCACAGTGCCTTAAGCCTCAAACCCATATACTTTTCTTATTCACAATGCAATGTGTGTATCGATTTCTTCATTGTTCCACTCATTTTATACCGAACCTATATTTATGTTGCTCAGTTAGGGTGATATCTACTGGTCCTTTCTTCTTTTAATTTTTCTCCTGAAGATGAATGCTTCTGCATTCGAAACATGTAGAGAAGTTGACTAAAATATTTCTATAATATATCAGTGGAGGAAGACTTTGTGTTCTTATTTTTACCTTCTATATTCCCACTCCACTTTAAGTATGGACTATTTCTTCAAGTTGAAATTTATTAAAGAGATATCGCAAAATTTATACAGGAACTATTATATTATTGTGTTTATATTAAAAAATATGTTTTAAAGCCGTTTTAATGGTATAACTATAGGTATTTATAAAATAAGGCACATTAATATTTCCAGGGGAGGCACTGCTATCTAAACTATTTCGGTAATTAATAATAACTTTTTCGGTAATTAATAATAACTGTTTCGGTAATTTATGGTGTAGGGTGATGTACTTACTGAAGGTGCAGGAGTCGTTATTATACTTAAGGGGGGCGGCCTTGTAACCATCGGCGTCCGATGGGGAGAGGTGCTGCGAGATTGACTGGGCGAGCTGACTAATGGTGACGTCGACGGTTGAGGTGGCTGCAGTGGAGTTTGGTGCGGAGGAAACGGTGGAACCTAAGAGAAAATAATACAGAATAATCATTCACCGGTGGGGTACCGTTTAGGGAAAAATGGAGGTATAAGGAAAAAATTAAAAATTGAGATACATATATCAAATTTTGTATTTGGACTAAGTTTACAATTTTGCTGGCACATTTCATAATTAAAGTACTTTACTTTTAAGGAAATTTGGAAAAAATGGTATTTGCTCCCTTACTATTGCCGCAGGCAAAATCTGAATTATATGTTTATGTATTTCAGAAAGGTGTAGAGTAATAAAATGGGAAGTTCTGTCCAGTTCGGCTCAATTTCGGTGTCGGCCCTAGGCGTAGGTACATTTTATGCATTAAATTATTTATGATAACTAATCAAAGAAAAAATAGAAGATCATTTAATAAAGAAGGAACTATTAGCTATAACAAATTTACACAAAAATCGTTTTATGAAATATGCCGTGGAAGATATAGCTGAAAAACGTAGTGTTACTGTGCTGCGCACACCGCCGTATCATTGCGAACTAAATCCTATAGAACTTATATGGGCGCAAGTGAAAGGATTTGTAGCAAGATACAACACGACATTCAAAATGAAAGACGTTAAGCTACTGTTTTATCAGGCATTAAGGAAGTGACACCAAAGAACTGGCGAAAAGCAGTACATCATGGCATTCATTACAGAAGAGGAGAAAATGTGGGATCTTGACCACCTGCTAAATCGTACCGTCACCCCGTTCATTATAACGTCAAGAGGAGATGGCAGTTCCTCAGATGACGAAGAATATTATGACTTTTTATAATTTAATTCCTGTATAATGTATTTTTTTTGGTTTATATTTTTTTTATAATGTTTAATAAAAAATAAGTGTACCTTAAACTATTTACATAATGCACGCCTTTGTCACACCATTTTCGGTATGTGTGAATGGATAACAATAGGCAAAACCCATAAATTGACCCAAATCCGGGTGGTACTACCTGCACCTGATGAAAATAAAGAATTTTGCAATGAAATCAATGCCAAATTATGAAAGTGGTTTAAATATTCGTTGGGTCACTCTGCAGTCCCCTTGCAGACCTAATGAGCTTTTATTTCTCTACACCTTTCTGAAAAATCGGTAATAAAAGAATTTCCCATATTTTGTGGAAATAGTCCATCTCTCAGTGGAGTGATATTATGAGTAGGGGAATAATACACACAGTCTGCTCCACTAGTTTATTATAGGGATCTCAAGAAAAGAGAATCCTCATGTCTTCGTCGTACATGTTTCGAAGACAAAAACCTTCATCATCAGCGAATAAAAATTCAAGGATTATACAAGGAGAGAGACCCTCAACATTGCAAATGAACTGCTTGAGGAACAGAAAAGAAAAAATTAAATTTAAAAAACTGTTCAAAAATTTTACATGATTTTATTATTTAAAGCAAAAAAAAACTTAATGAATTTTTTCTTCATTTTTAACTTAAATGAAAATGAAAGGAGAAAATACCCTTAAGAAGGCCTAGAAAAGCCCCTTCTTAAGGGTATTTTCTCCTTTCATTTTCATTTAAGTTGAAAATATAAAAATTCATTAAGTTTTTTTAAATTTAATTTTTTCTTTTCTGTTCCTCAAGCAGTTCATTTGCAATGTTGAGGGTCTCTCTCCTTGTATAATCCTTGAATTTTTATTCGCCTTCGAAACATGTACGACGAAGACATAAGGATTCTCTTTTCTTGAGATCCCTATAATAAACTAGTGGAGCAGACTGTGTGTATTATTCCCCTACTCATAATTTCCCATATCTTGCATACTTTTTTGAACACATTGTATAATAAAAACATGTTTAAGGTGCGTTTTCCTCCACGGTCGCTAGTCGTCCGCGACTACTACTCAGTAGCGACGACTAATTTGCCCAGACAAGTACAATAGGTTTTAAATGCGACCCAAACGGCTACTGTAAAAACAACAAAAGTGTGGACAAATTAGTCGTCGCTTCTCACCACTAGCGACCTTGGAGGAAAACCTACCTTTAGGTAAACTCGGAAGCTCCCAGTATTTATTTAAATGTAAAAAAAAACCTTAGCAGGGTTATGTTAAAGACCACGAAATTCTCAACTTTACTGATAATTGATAACAAAAATATTCAAAATATATTTTTTTATGTAACATATTTTGATAAAAAAATATTTTTTTTACAGTCAGAATACTAATTGTAGGTTCAAAACGGTTAAGCTTTAATCTAACCTTGAAAAAATATATCATAAATATAATTTTTATAGTAAACATTTCATTCATCGCTCCCGAATTATCTATTGTTATGTAAAATATTATTTGAATTGCTTATTATTGGTAAAAAAATCGCATTTGTCCTGAATATGTGATTTTCTAATAGTATAACTAACAACCAAAGCAGATAATAAAGTGGAATTATGACAGGGGAAATACCCAAATTAAATATAATTTTATAGTTTTATACGGTAAATAAGCAAGTACATACATAAACATACCATCTATCAAAATTACTGATGATTAGATAAGCCTTAAATCTACAAAACTAGATACCAAAGTTTAAGTTGGTGTAAGCCTTATAAGTATGACGTTTCATATGATCAAGCAAATTAGATAAACATTTTTGCACAAACTTGTGCCGATTATATTGTTCCTTGAAAAAAAAATGGATAAAAAAGTTTTTAAAAATAATTGGATTGGTTCATTTTTTATACCGGGTGATTCACGACGAGCTTGCATTAGAACTTTTAAGGAAACTAATGGAAATATTTTTTTGAAAATCTCTAGGTTAAGGTTTATCAATGTGCTCTCTTAAACTAAAATATTAACACATTTTTGTCACTTCCGGTTATATCGGAAGTAGCTTCAACTTTCCTTTTTTAAATACAATACAGCATTTTTTATTATATTTTTGGTTTTTGCATTACATTTTAATTAAATTTTATGGAACACGTTTTTTACCTAAGTCTACTAATTTCAGAGATATCTGCATATTTTGTAATTATTTCGTAAATGCATAGCGAGGAAATTATCCGTATATATTTTTTACCTTAGCTCCTCGACTAAAATATTTTTGTTATTGTATAGTTAAAGAATCAACAAATCTCAAAAAATATAATTAAACTTGGCATAAAATATACAGGGAGGTCACAATTAAGGGCTCATTGTAACAAACTTTAAACATTAAAAATTTCTCTTATTTTAAATGGAACACCTTGTATATTTTTATTTTATATGATGATAAATTAACTGCTCCTTAAAATTGCTATAACCTTTTCTATACCTATATCAACACGATTTTTTCTATTCTAAGAAAACGAGTTGATATAGGTATAGAAAAGGTTATAGCAATTTTAAGGAGCAGTTAATTTATCATCATATAAAAAAATATACAGGGTGTTTTATTTAAAATAAGAACGTTTTTTACAATGAGCCCTTAATTGTGACCTCCCTGTATATTTTATGCCAAATTTAATTATTTTTTGAGATTTGTTGATTCTTTAACTATACAATAACAAAAATATTTTAGTCCAAGAGCTAAGGTAAAAAATATATACGGATAATTTCATCGCTATGCGTTTACGAAATAATAACAAAATATGCAGATAGCTCAGAAATTAGTAGACTTAGGTAAAAAACGTGTTCCATAAAATTTAATACAAAAACCAAAAATATAATAAAAAATGCTATATTGTATTTAAAAAATTAAAGTTGAAGCCACTTCCGGTATAACCGGAAGTGACAGAAACATGTTAATATTTTAGTTTAAGAGAGCATACCGATAAACTTAAACCTAGAGATTTTCAAAAAAATATTTTCAGTAGTTTCCTCAAAAGTTCTAATGCAAGCTCGTCGTGAATCACCCGGTATACTGATCCGGTCGCTGATGTATGGAAAAGGTCGATTATTTCCTAAAGTAAAAAAAAAACAGTAAAAAACGTGTTTAACGCAAAAATTTAGGGATTTTTAAAAATATATTACGTAGAAAAAAAAATTATACAGGATTGGTCAAAAGTCACGGCAAAACCAAGTTGCTTTTTTTTAAATAAGACACCGTTTACAGTAATCACAGTGGTTCGTCACTCGTGCGTCATTGTTTAACGATTAAGCGACAACGTGATTTACAACTCCCCATCTTTATTTATTATAATAATAATAAAGGGGATAAAAACATAACCCAACGTCTTCCGGGAACTACATATTATATGGCGCAATACGTCGTTGACAATAAAACGTTCTAGACAGAGAAAGAATTGTAAGGAAGAATTGCAGATTGATTTGACTATTAGATTTTATTACTTTTTAAAGTGTGTCCATTGACTTCCGACGTCATCGTTTTTTTCTCATCTTGGCTTATAATTTTTTTAAAACTTTTGTACCTTAAAAATTTATTTATTCGTAAAAATAGTTCTTTTCGGAGCTTTTAATATCGTTCGCTTGTGTTTCCGGTAAGTAATTTATGATGTGTATTTATTGTAAAAAGTTCGAACTTTTAATGGTATGTCATGTGTGCTTTGTACAAAGTGCTGTTGAATGATCTATTAAATATATGGATAACATGGTTTTTTATTAGACTTAAATTGTTGATTCAAAACTTTAAACAACTTTTAGGAATCCGTACATCGGGACATTAGGCACATCTATTATAATAATTATGAAATTAGACTGTGTTTTGACCATATTTCTTCGATTTGATTCGTAGAACTTTTATGACGCATGGATAAAATCATTCCCTGAGAATACTGTACAGGGTGTAAAGTTCATATTCCCCTTTATCTTAAGAATTAGATAAAAATTTGTAATACAAAAGTTGTAGGGACCATTGCGGTGCACATTTTGAAATTATGCTGGAGTATACGGGGTGGCCCAAAAAAATGTAGCGAATATAACTTGGGTTTTTTAAAATGAAATACCCTATATATTGTATTATTTTCCCCAAAAAATTCTGCGCATATTTTGTAAATGTCATATATGTCTAAATTCAATAGTTTTTGAGATATTGACGTTTAAAATATGTCACTTTCAGACTTTAACAGGCGGTAACATTGGAAAGGTTCATCTTAGAGAAAAATGGCTTTCATCTCCCTATCTCAATTTTTTATTCTCTATCTATGGTCTATTTCTTTTTGATTGCGAACGATGACAGAAAAAAAAAATTGAACAAAAATTCACCTAATTGGTTAAATCATGGACCAATTTACACTACATAAATGCATAGCCAACTTATTAAAGGTCTTTTTTTTTAAATCACAGAAGAAGAATAAGAAATTTTCGTTCGATTGATTTTTAGCCTAACTAGCTAACCTTTTAGCAATTAAAAATAACTTTTAGCTCTAGTTATATTACGAAACAGACAATCTATTAACTTTCTGTACATAAAATCGGTTAATTTCACGTTTTTCTGCAACATAAAATAGTATACCTACTTTGTGTTGAAGCAAAAAGGATGCCCAATTTATCGACAAAATATAGAAGGCCATGCCAAACGCCAAATATTGTGACATAACCTAAAAATTCATCTTCTTAAAGGCCGCTTTACAGTTTGCAATTTTTCTTTCACGCAAGTTGTCTTGCAGCAATTAATATTGCGGCAATAAAAATTTCACTTCGTTTTACAGCGTGCAATGACTTGCCAAGATCGTAGGTGATGTACCACTTGCCAACCATTAAAATAAAAATACATTTGGTTAGGACTTACCGGCGCTTTTTGTGCATTCATTTTAACAAAACATCATTACAGGACATGAAAGCAAACCAACAAAAACAAAACGTACCCGCTATAGGTTAGAAAAAACATAAATAAATGTCAGGGATTTTTATATTTAGTTTGGTGTCTCATAAATCACCAGAAAATTCTCAGAATTGCGCTTGCGATGGCAATAAAAATACGGTCCTAGTTATATTTCATGCAAGCAATACAAATTGCGCCAGCTGATCATTAGCCTCGTTCTGCGCATACTCCCGGGCAATCTTTTCTTGCGTGAAAGAAAAATTGCAAACTGTAAAGCGGCCTTAACAAGTGTTAATTAAAAATTCTAACTGCTATTAGGCAATCCAACGATGTGTCCAAATGGCGGCTGGCTGGCAAATACTGCGTTGTAATTGGTGCACGTGACTATATAAATAATATTGCTGGTGACATTTAACGGGTGGCTCAATGCTTTTTACCAGCCAACCGCCATATTAAATCACGTGGTTTGGATTCCCTAATAAACAGTAAACAACAAAATGTCAGTTATGACGTAAATCCCTAACCTTACTTTTTCAACTTGTCAAAAATGAAAATTCTTGCATTTTTTTATTGTAAAACGGGGTTCTGTCATCGTTCGCAATCGAAAAGAAATAGACCATAAAAGTTACAACTTCCGGTTTAACATTTAAACCGTTAAAACCGGTTTTTTGGTGTAACAAATCATTCATGAGGTTAACTTCACCTCATTTGGTAGAAATATCTTGTAATTTGTATCCTGATATTCATTTAATGAAAAAGCCGGAAATTGACAATGAGGTTTTAGAACAACTATGCAATTTCGAATGAATAATTTTTGATATAACTAAAATTTAATATTTTCTCTACTGTTATTTAAACTAAATTATTGATATAAAAACAACCTTACCTCCGAAGGAGCTCCACAGGGCAGTCCAGGCCAACTTCTAAAGTGGGTCATGAAATCTAAATGTGGAAGTCCTAGGGGGTGTATAGGGAACCCCATGGGGAGAGGGGTGCTGTCGTGGACCTAGGAAGCATTAACATTATTTGATATGTAAAGTAAATATTTAACAAGGCCTTTTTGAGAAAAAACATTGCTCAAATCAAATTTCAGTTTTTATTATTTTTACCATAATTATGTGAAACTAACAAGGAGGCCAGCAGAGGTGGTCGCCATGGAAGGATAATGGAATATCATTATGGAAAATGTCCATTAAATTGGTGACAATCACTTCTATTGGTCGCCTTGTAGGTAATGCTACTTACAGACTTTGAATATCAACATATAAAGAACGTCATATAAGCAGTTCTACTCAATCTGCTAAGTTAAATTCATAGATGGCGCAAGGAGGTCTTCAAAATAATTTATATTAATGCAGTCGGTACCGACGAGGCGTACTCTGGCTAAATTAAAGCACTGTTGCCTAGTTTTGTTAGTCCTAACACCATCGCTAAACATTTTTAGGGGTAGACAAAGAAAAACTATTACCAAACATGCGCATTGTATTTGCATAAAAACTTTAATTTTTTTTCTACATACGCACGCCGCATCGCCCTTATTTAGTTTGTTTGTATATCTTTAAATGTGAGATTGATATAAATTTAACTTTTCTAATGTTGGATATTGTTTGATATTTATGTTGATGGATATTGTGTCCTTTGTGTAATGGACCATGTACCTACTTGTGACTTGTATTTGTGTTAAAGAACTTTAAGGGCTTCAACAGTTAACAGTTCAAAAAATACTGCAATTTAAAACGAGCGTGATATTCTAGTGATGTTGGTATGTAATTAAAATTTTAAATTATTAAACACGGTATTTCTGCTAGGCATTAAACACAGAAATAACAAATAAATAGTTACCAAGAAAGACAGAAACTGCATAAATTGATAAAATCTAAATTAATCAAAACAATGTTTCTAAAATTTTTCAACTGATTGAAATTTCTAACGAAATACAATGTGCGGCAACACTGTGACTTAAAATTCATGATTTAAGGACCTCTGTCGTCCAAGCGCCACATTAAATACTATAGATTTACGAGCAACTCCACAATGGCGGCCAAACCAGCTCCAACACAGGGTTGTCAAGTTTTTCCAAAGATCTGTAGGTAATTCTTTATATTATGTTGATATTCAAAGCAGATAATAAAGAATAAGAAACTTACTTGAACCGTTGATGATAAAAAATCTATGAAACAATTTTTTTTGTTCATTACCTTTCTATAAAGCGTAGGATATCCAAATCCAGGTGGATAACCATACGCACAAGACTTATTGATAAATCTACTATCCCGTAAATCGTAGAGCAAAACGAGTATGCGACTAAAAAATTGCTTTTGGTCAAAACTAAATGCGGGGTGCCTCGCGGCCATAGTGAACAACAATAGCAGTTCATTTTGCACTAAATCGTCTTTCTCTTTGTGTATAAGCTCCTCAATGTAGTCTGTCCTTAAAAACTTTTTCGAATACCAGTTAGCGACACTATAATTCCTTGATTTTAACAGGGAAATGTTTATGAGGATGCGGTGACGCACCGCCTCCTCGTGTAAACTTTGGTTTTTGAACATCGAATCTTTCTCGAGTTTGTCTACGTCATTCGCCGCCAAGGTTTGTTGCCTGAGCTCCTGGTAGCTGTGCCTGCCTTGTTCTTCGAGGAAGGTACCGATGAAGCGCATTTCGAACGGGATACACATACTCAACAGTTCACATATCATATCTATCCGTTTATAACTATCCAAGTCTTTAAACCATGTTAAAATTTCCTCCTTACACACCATCTCCAGAACACATTGATATCACAATCCAAATTTCTGAAAAAAAAAATTATTTATTTAGTATCAATAGCTGCAGTTTTTTTTTTTTTTAAATTCAACCCACGATACACTAACACCGGTATGATGCGCATGAATTCTCTTCTCCATATTGTGACGTCATTATTGAGTATCCAGCGCGCTTTATATGATTTACAAATGGGTAAATAATAAATGTATAATTAATAGTTCTTCTGTTGTCCAAAGACGTTATATTAAAAATAAGAATTTAGTAATGTTTTATAATCACAAACTTCATTACAAACCTTTTATATTTAAGTACTTGAAATGATGTACCATGTACCCCTTGCAAATAATATTAATGTATTAAATAATCTAAGGCATACACCAGTCTAAAAATGTCAAGACAATCTTATTGTGAAGTCCATGGTATTATAAGCAACAGCCATTCTAGCTGCGAAATCTGGGCATATGAACACTTAAGTTTCAATAAAGATAACACCTACTTATTTTTATAAGTTGTCACAAAGGTTGTTACCCTTTTTAAAGTGTTATAGTGTCATCAATGATGTCTTCCCTTTTGAAAACATTTTTCTTAAATGTAAATTACATGCAAACACTTTTAGCAATTAAATGAAACCCATTTATTGCACAGGGCTCAGTCACCCTGTTCAGATCCTCCCATAAATGATCACAGTCATCCACTGTTACTTAATATGTCCAACGTTATTAAAATTAATCTGCAAATACAACTGGTTTAGAATGATTCACTACCCCTGCTATTCCATTAATCAAGAACAAACAGAAGAGATCCTAAGTTTGAGCCTTGAGGGACCCCAGAATTACTTTTATATAAGATTGATTTAGCTCCCCAGGTGCTGAATGAAATCGAGGAAGAGCCTTTTCATGAGATAAATGGGCGGAGTGTGTTTGAAACCTTAAAAATTGTAATCTTGAGGTAGAGTAAGCGTTCCATCAAATAGTGGGAAAAGCGGCTTCTGCTACTATTGGGCGAAAGAACGTGTGTATTACCTGTCATATTATAATCACATATATAACCTTACTTTTCTGTTTATTTGTATGTGACGTTTGTCCCCATTGCTTCCCTTGTTGTCGAGAATACAGATCCTCTCTCTGTGACACTAACAGGGAAGCGAATGATCATGGGAGGATGGGATCGATATTGGTCTCTTACACTGGAGAGTTAAGCCCCTGACGTCTACAGATTGTTCCCAGTTGGCAAGATAAGATTAAATCAACTGAACTAGGTTACTATTGAAATTCATACAGGTTAATGTTAATTAATTCCACGTCTGTAAAGAACTGTTTCAAATTCTAGCAACCAAATCTGACAATTTACTAATATATATAGTAATACTGAGGTTGATATCAAAATTAATAAAGTAACATCTTATGTTACAAACTACTACTAATAATAATGTAAATACCTATTTTGTTAGTATTAACTGAAGTAGGTAACTTATACATTGACCTGTAGGCCCTTATGTTAGTTTTATCTTTTTTACCGAGAGAAGTACCTAATCTATTTATTTCTTGGGACTGGGAAACACCCAAGAGTATGATTTAAATAGATCATTATTGTTATATTTTCCTAATATCCTAAATAAGCATAGGCATAACACTATTGCCTTCCTAGGCATAACACTATTGCCTTGCTAGGCATCATAACACTATTGCCTTACTAGGTGAAAAAAAACACTATTGCATCCACTGCAACGATGCTGTTAGCTATGATAAAATCTGTGGCCATTTTTACTGGTAACAAGATAACAGGTTAATTATTGTCTACACTAGGCTGTTGTTAATGCGGCTTAGTTGAGGAAATACACAGGAAATATTTCTAAATCAGTGAGTAAAAAATACTTCTTTTTTTAATGTATCCTTAATTAACCAATCATTAATTGAACTGTTTTTTTGTGTGTCTTTCTTAAATTTATGACACACATAAGAATGGAATTCCTTTTTTAATATTTTAAAACTTTTTCACTCGTATCTGCTTGACTGAGAAAGTGTTTATTCGATGAAAAATTAAAACAGGACATATCACAACAATTAAAGGATGTTTTAAAGATTTGTAAAGTGATAAATAATACGGTATTCAGTAAAAATGCAGCCGGTAAAACCTAGAAATCCCCCTAATATAGGATAAGAGTAGTTAGCCATTATGTGACATAACCTAAATGGATACTTACGTCCGATGCATTCAGAAACATAATAAATTGCATCGGATCCGTGTGGAGCACATCTGTAGGACTTATCACTTGGTATTTAAACCTTTATTTGGACAAATACACTAAAAAAGATTAAACTCTAAAACGATTATTTTCCCGATAATATTTAGGCTTATGTCCACACTGACACTGACTTTGAAAGGAAACGAGAATGCTTGATTGGCGAAATTCCCTCTTAAAACGATAAAAACACGCGAGTTTTTTAATAAAAGGCCTTTTTATCGGTAAATTTCACGATATCCTACCACAATCTTTAAAAAATTCGGTCAGCTCATGCACACACCAATTTCGAACTATCAACATCTGATATTGTGGCGGCAAAACACTGCCGATTCAAAAAAATGTTGGTGTTAAATCGTGAAAAAAGACTTTCGCACTAAAATACCCACAAAAAATGTTTATCGACCAATGGATACCTCTCTTGTTTATCGATTTAGCAATTTTTAAAAAAAATTCAAGTACAAATAATTAAATAAAATTATTATTCACGTGGGAATGTAGAATCAAGAGACGAATTTTCAGATGACCTAAATTTGAACATCCGAAACTCCCTAACCAATTTTAACCCACACAATTCTGACTCGCAAAATAAATAATAAAACCGTGAACTTCTGATATTTTGGAATGCGAATTGCAGGAGATTTTTTTAGCAAATTTTTTTGTCCATATGCCAAAACACGGTGAATAGTTTTGATGATACGTATGATAAAATAAAAATGTTTGTTGAGCAGCAGAATTTCAAGAAATTTTTTTTAACTATAGATTTTATAGTTGTTTAATATAAATACTATTTAATGAAAGTGAAAACAGTAATATCTATTAATAAAATTCCAAATCATTGTCATAAAATATTCATTAATCATGGCGAGTTTTTGTTTATGCTCTTTCGGTTCGCGAAGATTCAACCAATTTTCAAAATCCAGATTTCTCTAATATTAATAATTTTTAACTACTAAAACCACATCTCACCGATAGATGACACGCCTCATGCTTTAGTTTTGGACAACCCTGCCTCAGCATAGTTAGCTAGTCTCTAACAAAAGATGCCATACAAATAAATCTGTCGTTACTATACTTACACTGTCAGAGAGTTTCACCTATTTTTTGCAAGATGGCACTTACATCTTGTGGCAACAATACGGTTTACTTTTCCTCTGTGATAGTGTTTTAATTGAAACAGTGATGATAATATTGATAATATTTACTTTTAGTTTAGAATAATTATTAATTTGAAGGAAGGCACAATTTTTTCTTGAAAAACAAACAGTAGAAATAAGAAAGAATAAAAAAATCTGGAATATTGTAAAGTTTTATTTTATAATTTATAATTAATACAGAAACATTTACAAAACACACAAAAATAATGTATATGGTACTAAAAAAAGCTAATCTTGGCTATGATATTAAATATTATCTAATGTGAGTCTTGGGTTACAATAAAAATAATTATTATATAGAAACCAGGTAGGAAAATTTTACTTAAAAACACCTCCATATTTAGGGAACTTAAACTCTAATAAAAAAAAATAGATTATGGTAGGTAGGTAGTGTTATAGCAAGTCAAAAAATCAAAATCAATAAAGTAATATATCAATCAGTTCAATCAGTTGATGTATTCGACCAAGTTATACAGTGTGTCCGCGGATGGGGTCCCCAAGGGGGAAAAATCTTTATTATTCATTTTACGACCAAAAGTCATTCTTTATAAAAAGTTCTGCTTGTTGAGAAAATTAATTCACGATAAAAAAATGTCAGATCAGATGTACAGGGTGTTAATAAATTAGGAAAATGCTTCAAGAGAGAAGTACCATTATTTATTATTTTTACAAACATTTTATAAAACAAAGTTGTTTATAAAGTAACGTTAAGTCTAAATACAAATTTTGAAATAAAGATTATATTATAATATTAATAATTATTGTTTTAATTTAATTAATTGCATTTTACAAAAAAATCAAGAGTCAGTAGGTATTCTATTTCCGTAAAGGCATTTTCGAAAATGTTAACCAAAGAAGAGCATATTTATTTAATACAATGTTACGGTATCGGAAATGTGTCTTATTATCAACACGCTATAGATATGTTAATATTAATATTTAATTTTAAAAATTCGAATTTTTATTTCAAATTTTGTATTTAGACTTTACGTTACTTTATAAAACTTTGTTTTATAAAATTTTTGTAAAAAATAATAGTACTTCTCTCTTGAAGCATTTTCATATTTTTCCAATTTATTAACACCCTCTGTATACATCTGATTTGACTTTTTTTTTTATCGTGAATTCATTTTATCAACAGGCAGAACTTTTTATAAAGAATGACTTTTGGTCGTAAAATAAATAATAAAGATTTTTTCCCCCTTGGGGACTCCATCCGCGGACACACTGTATATTCACCCAATAATTGACATACTCGGTCAATTTAATCGGCCAATTGACGAGTTTGTTCAATTTTCAATTGGCATTGACGTGCTCCACGTTAAGAATATTTGCATTTTCCGGTATATCCAGACATTTCTTTTTGAATTACCTATCTAAAAAAACTAAATGCAAATTTTGTGTTTAAAACACCCTAAATATTTTTATCACAGGAAAAATATGAATGCTTATAATTTATAATAGGTAATTATAATTTGTCTAACTTTATTAAATTATCGTCTTATAGTTTTACTTTTCAAAGAGCTCAGGAATAATATAGATATGTTTTGGGATATAAGTAGATAGATTGATATAGTACATAATATTATTTAAGGGGGGTATCTACATTAAAATTACCTATAACATATGTATATAGTAATGTATACATCTCACTATATTTGGGATATCGGAAACCAAGCAAGTTTTAGAGATATATGAGTTGAAATCTAATAGCGATTTCGGTTTACAGATCTCGGGCACTCTGAGAGTGCTCTCCCCGAGATTTGCGTGTTCGATTATCGAAATCGAGATATCTCACTATATGGCTATGACAGATCTCGGGCAGATCTATGACGTCACAGAGCGCTCTCAGAGTGCCCGAGATCTGTAAACCGAAATCGCTATAAGATTCTAATAGTATATACCCGATGACGACACCAGAAAAATATTAAAAGGGTGGGTACAAATGGTACAGATATTTTTGGGGTGAGCATGAACATAGTTCATGGTCTTTAGCTAAGCACCCCCAAAATCTAAATTAGCACCCCCAAAAAAAATGTACATTTACAATATATAGGCCGTAGGCTAATTTTAGAGCTAACCTATTTTTACTTCAGCACCCCCAGTGTTGACCGTCTAACTACGCCTATGCCTATCCTCCTCGAAAAAGTGGCTTTTAAAAAAAATTTCCGGCCACTTAGAAAGATAATAACTAAATTTAGTAACACATCATTTCAGTGTCCGCGCCCATATGGTCACCCCCTGGCGCCGCCACTGTATATACCTAATAGAATAGGTACAGTATTCACAGTGTGCGTTCTTTCTCGTGCGTCATTGTTCAACGATTAAGCCACAACGTGATTCACAACTTTCCATCTTTTTTATAATAATAATAATAAAGGTGAATAAAAATATAACCAAACGTCTTCTTGTCACACTATTCTATGGCGCAATACGTCATTGACAATGAAACGTGCTATAGACAGAGAAAAAATTGTAAGAAAGATTTTTCAGATTGTTTTGACTAGTTCTATTATTTTTTGAAGTTTGTCCATTGATTTCCGACGTCATCGTTTTTTGATTGTCATTTTGACTTACACTTTTTAAAATTTTTGTGCCTTGAAAATTTATTTATTTGTAAAAATAGTTATTTTCTGCGCTTTTATTAAGTATCGTTCTCTTGTGTTCACGGTAAGTAGTAATTAATAAATACGTATTTATTTATTGTAAAAGTTCTTTAATTTTAATTTTTTACACTTTTAATTGCGAATTTATAGAAAGGCGTTGGACATTCTTAAGGCAACTTTTCAAGCTCTACAAAATCATACATACCTACAGTTTTTCAGTCCGACGTTCCGTTTTTTAAGTACCATCATCAAGTTTTTTTTTAATTACGGACCTGTATATATGTATTTATTCACATTTTTTTATGCTTCCGTTCCAGCAATGTATTGCCGTTATTGGTAATAGTGACGTATCGCTAAAAGTAATTATGAAATAATTAATAAATATTTCTAATCCTGACCTGACCCTTTTAATTATAAATCATTTATTTATTTTCAAAGCTTTTATTTACAAATTAAGTAACAACTTATTAATTTTGATAAACTAATAATCAGTAATTCGTTTTTGTTCTCTTTAACACACAAATTAACTTTTCTTCCAATAACATTTAGAGAATTACTGTTTATTATTGGTTTATCGAATTTATTAAGCTGCTATTTAATTCGCAAATAAAGTTTTGAAAATAAATAAATGTCCCGTTCATCGGAACATTCGGTATATTTATGAAATTAGACTTTGTTTTGACCATATTTCTTCGATTTGATTCGTACGATTTTAATGACGTATAAGTAACGTGACCATACGTTTCGTTTTGAACGGGACAGCCCCGTTATTTGACACTCAGTCCCGTTGTCCCCAAAAAAAGCTTCGGGACGCCAAAATGTCCCGTTTTCGGGAAGTGGGCGAAGTCAGTATATATAAAACTCAATTGCAAGTATCAGTTCTTAAAGCGATGTTGATTATGAAGGTGAATGTGAATAAAACCTGTCAATACCATTATTTTCTAAATTCGTCACCCAATATATTTTAAAAAATGTCTTCATCTGAGAAATACCAAACTTAATTAAGCCGCTTATTATAATGATGCTTAAACCTTAAAAATACATTTTTCAATTATGTTATGCTTTACTTTAACAAACCAAACAGATTTTGCAGGGTCCTATTTTGAGGAGAAAAATAAATGGTCACGTTACGTATAAGTTATGACACGGGTAATCATTCACTGTGAATACTGTATGTAATATTTTATTTATAAATATATTGTTTGGATTGCAAAATTGATATGGAACTTCTCGCTAGCGTCGCAATCCGCATTTCTATTTTGGATCAACCTATAACCTATAACCTTTTTCGTCATAACTAAAAAGCGGCAAAATATTCACAATTACCTATACAGTTCCATCAGCCATTAAGGTAAATACCTATTTCAAGTCTTTATACCTAGGTACTTTATTCAACGCTTTATACAGTGTTCTAACCTCAAACCAATTACCACAGACAAAGTATTTTATTAACTATTGTTGTAACACACAGTTACAGGCACATTTGCGATAAATGTAAGTCTCGCACCCTTAAATAACAGAGACGGGATGGGGGGATTAACCTAAACGCGCGGAGGAGCAGATGAAATAGAAAAGAACTTATTTTTAAAGTGCTTCAACTACAGTTATATACAGTATTTTTAATAAAACAAACACTATATAAATAAAGTCACAATCTACTAAAACTTGACATTATATAATGCATGTTTAAAATATTCCACATGTCCAACAGAATCAACAGATCTGATTACAAATAAATAAACTGAAGCAGGCCACCAGAAAGGGCAGGCAATCATCAGTTCTCAAAATAATAAACGCGACATTGTCACGATTACAACTTGGAAAATATTAGTTTTTTTAGCATACGGATGACAGTATTATTTTTAAAATATTGACATGTAGTTTATTTTAAAAAATGTGAGTATGGTATTTTTAATCAATCTTTCGTTACTTTTTTCTTTTATTTAAAAATCGGCAAAATACCCATATTTGAAGCATATAATTACCAACAATTTGAAGTTAAACAAATTTGAATTTATAAAGCAATAAAAGCAGAAAAAGAAAAATGGCCAAAATTCACAAATTTTCGTTTTTTGCTTTTATTAATTCATTCATCAAAATTTCTTTAGTTGAAAACTGTAGGCAAGTGCTACTCAAGGACGGCTATTTGGACCATTTTTGAATAAAGCGAAAATGATAAGAAATATTGGTCAAAAAATGAAATGGCGAATGCATGACTAGACTTCACTCTTAACAGTAAAATAAGTTGTAATAAGATGATATTTTTCTATTTTTTTTTTTGCACGCCTGCATTCTGGTTTACCTACTGCTTATATATTTAGTGCAACTCGACAACGCTGCTTTTCGACTACAACCCTTATATTACTACACTGCGTAAATTCTTATTCTGTGAACATTGGATGCATGTCCTTATGGCTAAATGTGATAGTTTTATCCAGAATAATAATTGGTCTGAGGTTCTAACAATACATGTTTAACGATAGAAAAATTTACAAAAACTGTCATACACTGTATATTTTTACAAATTTTTTATAAATTATTTTATAATGCTGTTCTTTCGTCATAGACTATGACTGCTTCGTTGTCTACTAACGAGTCAGTATCTTTGTGTAAAAATTGGCTCCTAGATTTACTTAAGGCTATAATTGCGGCTTCGTCATTTCGCATTCGATTTTTTCGTTTTTTGCTGAAGTTCACCTGAAAAACAATGAGAATGAGAAAAGCATGTTTATAAAAGGAAAAAATATTTATAGAAAACCAATTAGTAGGTACTTTAGGTACCGTTTCAAGTAAAAAATATTTCAGAATAAAAAAGTTCCCTTTCATCTCGTCAGACCCATCCTTAGCCGCGTTTCGTTATATCATGTCTCATCAGTAGGCTAGGGTGAGTCTAATAAAAAATGGAACAGTGGTGTAGCTATGAACAAAATATATAATTTGATGGGTTTTATAATTTTTTAGTGATTAATTGGGACAGACCAAAGACAGCTACATAAAATACTGTATATATAGCGGACTATATATTTAAGGACATAAGTGCAAGCACTATTTAGAAAAAATTATAGATGGTCCCTTACAAGCGACAAATAGAAAATTGTTTACTAAAACCTATAATTTTTCTACCTTGGCATAAAGATCATTAAGGTCGTCTTCAGTGGACAGAGGCCTCGGCTTTGATCGGACCCAGGCTGGTAAACTTCTGGTTTTTAAAGTCGGTTCTTCTGAATTTTGCAGCTCTCCTTCTTTTTCTTTACTTCCAAACTCGTCCAAAACTAGAAGAAATAAATAAAGATGAAAAACTTAAGCACAATATTAAAGCAAAGATGGACTATAAAACTTATTGTTTTAGATTTACCTATTTGTTCTCAAAAAAATATCACAGTCTATCTATAGTTCTCAATAAAAATGTCAGTGGTAAGGCACGCTCTTTCCGTAAAAGATATTACAAACATTACTGTCAAAAAGGGAGAAGTCGCTTGTACGCCGATTTTTCATTGAAATGAAAAGTATTTTTCGTATTGAGAGTAAATTTATTATATACAGGGTGATTCCTCAGTTGATACTTCTGTTTTAGTTGTGTATAGAAGGCATTAAAATAAACAACATTTTCAAATACCTTTTTTCAAAAAACTCAAAAATAAGGTAGGTACTTACATTCATTTATTACACTACGAATCAAATATGGTCCTGCCTAACTTGCCCGTTGAATAACATTAAAAAAACTTCTGGGTGTAGGATGAGCCCGCAAAGGAAAGCGTTCTGCGTATATCTCGAAGCAGCAGCCGGACTTTGACGATACTCACAGTAAATTAGCACCTCATATCTACTAGTTCATTGTTTTCAAATTTTACCATTTTCGCGTGTCATCAATTTAAAATTAACTTGCTTTAGAACATCACACCGCAGCGTATTGCCAAATAACTCACCACCGACCCGTAAATTGCATGACTAATTTAGAGATTAGACAAACAACATAAAGTATAGCAGGCTACGTTTTGATGACCAGGCCCGCACTTAGATTTTTTACTTTAGTATCTCGCCTACTTTTAAGTTAAAAAAGAAGTATCAATTTAGGAATCACCCTGCAGAAAGCTCAACACGTTTTTATATAAAAAAAAGTCATAATTGCGGCTTCTACAATTTTAATTTGGCCAACCTCGGCCGTCGTTGTGCACACATGTCATCTGCGACCCTGCTTAAAATATTTATTAAACAACTTACTGCTGCTTGAAGCATATTGCGGACTGTTTGGACTGAATTCTGAAATTTCTGGCAAATTTGTTTTTGGTACTATGTCGCCATTTAAAATCACTGTTGATGGAATTGGTTGGCTCACTGGCCTAGGTTTCCTAGACGTTGAAGAGCTTGATGACGAATGTGGAGCCTGATATTAAAAATAAAAATGTTTTATTATGTAAAATTGTAAAAATATTTCTTAAATCAACAATCTATTAGATGGTAAACAACGCTTGAAACTGAAAAAGTTACTTTTTGTACTGATGAGGTAGGTTTGACTTACTTGTCCTCCAGGATTGCTACTGCTCCTCGGTACTGGGCATACCCCAGGACACTGTGTACACTGTGGCCCTCCAATCACTCTACCTGTGTACCATGGATTTGGTTGAAGGGGACCACCGCCAGCTATCAGTCTGTTGCTGTAACCCCAACCACATCTAAAAGTAATAAAATAAATATGATATGTGGACAAAATAAGAGTTGTATGCAAAATATGCAGCTTTAAATTTATCTAACTGCATTTGGTTAATTTTGCTTTTTGTATTAAAGAACCTTTCTCTTCACAATTTTGTTAATTTACAATTTTCCAGGTAAGTATGTGATCTACAGGGTCCTGCACCTCAACACCCGTCTTCTATAGCTCACTTATTAATTGAGTTAGGATTTGATATTTTAGTTATTATATATAGTTTCAAATATTGTTAAATTATTATTAATTATTTAAGCTATATTATTTTTTGTGATGGAATACAATCAAGAAGAGCTTGTAGATATGATTTTCATATTAGGAGCATGCGAAAAGAATTATTTTTTGTCACTTCAGTACCTAAATGTTAATACCAATAAATTATTTTTCAAAGCTACCTTTGATATTTATTCGTACTTAATAATGACTGTTGGAATAGTTGATAAAATGAGTTTTTTGCAAATAAGTTTTGATGCGTTAGGAATTGCGATAGGATTGTAATTAGGACAAATGTTTGATTTTTAATTCTGCATGGAATGACATAATAATATACAGAGGGTACAATTTGAAATATATTGAAATTAAATGAAAAATAAATTGATTTAAAGTTTGACACGAAACTTTAGACACCCTGTACAATTCTTATTATTCAAACTTGGTCAATAAGACTGTTTGCTTTATGTTGGCCTTATTTATTAAGTATCTTTGTATAATTTTAATAACGAGGCATTATTTTTATTTTTTATTAATTTTTAAAACCAGTGGTGCAAAACTAATTTTTCTTTGTTTTTATTTTTTTTCGCCTATAATACTGAACCGATTTCATTTCAATTTTGGGGGCATGTAGGCTACTATAAGAGGCATCCAAATAAGTAAGAATACTTATGGAATGTGATCTAAAAAAATAGATCCTTATAAGGTCATACTTTTTTGGAACACCCTGTATAAACAAAAATATTTTCCTGAAACGCGCCTTAGGATACAGGTAAAGTCTGCAAAATATCAAAATTCTAACTTAATTAATAAGTGGGCTATAGAAGACGGGAGGTGCGGTGCAGGACCCTATAGGTATATACTTCGGCAGACCAATCAGTAGTATAAGATTTAGAAGAGTTTATAACTGTATGGTTATTATAACCGAAAATATTAAACTCGAAATAAGTATAGGACAGTAAATATTTTAAAATTAAGTTTACCTTTTTTGTTCTGCAAACACTGCTGCTTGGCTCACAGGATAAGGAGGGGGCAGGTGATTTCCCGGAACTTGAGTGGACGTGGTTGACATGTTAGGATCCACTTTTCTCAAACCTACAAAGATTAATAAAATATGTTTACTTATTAATTTAATTTAATTATAATTACGTGATGGAAAAGTGTCAACAAAGTTTCGTAATAAACGTAACCACAATTACCGCCTTGTTAAAAAAAATAATATAATTTATTTTTAACTTTTTGATGGACTATCGCAAATATTTCAAAAACCATTGAATACAATTTTTTAAGAAGTGGCACATCCATATTGTTAAAAACGGCACACTTAAGAAGGACGAAACAGTTATGAGTAGGTTAACTGGGGAGAGGGTAAGGATGTCATCTGGTTCCAGTTTTGGTTGCTCGAGTATTTGTTGCCTCTTCCAATCTAGTGACTCGCAATGGCAAACTATGTCCTGCACAGTTTCTCTGTCTTATCCGCATAATCTGTAGTCAAGGTCTCCATTGTACAGTTGCATTCTGTGCAGATGGCTCTTGACAGCCATGTGTCCTATCAGAATTCCTGTAATGTTTCTCAGCTGGTACCTGTTCATTTGAAGCAGCTGTTTCGTAACTCTTGAGTCTGGATCCCCAATGAAGCTTTGCTGTGGTCTAATCCCTGTCTGTTACTCCAGTGGATTTTGTGTTAATTCCTGATCCATCGCCTTATAGCATTTCGTGCTGTGAACCTTGATACTCCGAGTGCCGGTTTTGGACCAATGAATGTATTTTCTGAGCATTTCCTTGCAAGTTTATCGGCTTTTTAATTTCCTGTAATATCTTCGTGTCCTGGTACCCACTGCAGTATTACTATTACTTTGTGTACTTTTGCCAGGGCCTCTAGTCCCTCTTGACATTCCCATACCAGTCTTGAGGTTACCTTGTTGTATATTAGCGATCTAAGGGCTGATTGACTGTCAGAATATACAGGGTGTTACAAATTCGACATACCAGCATTGGAATCTCGGAAACCATAGGAGTTAGAGAAACGGTTAAATGGGGGCAAAGTTGTAAAATTCGGTGCTGATTATAATGCCGCTTTAAAAGTTTTCAAATTCCGAATACTTCCTATTTTATTCGAAAAAAACCGAAATTTTTCAAAGTCGTTTTTATTTTATTCTGAGCTCATTAGACTAGATATTTAAAAATAAATGACACTTTGTCATTGCCACTTTTTCTCCTCTACAAAATGACGTTACTAAACTCCGCCGTTTCGTCTCCGAGCGGCCATCACCAACTTTTTATTTTTAAATACGGACCTAGATTTTTTTAAACCCTCCTACCCTCAAAATGTAATGGCGATATTACTTTCTCATAATGATGCATTGTCCTTGCTTATTTTTTTAAATTCATATTTTTTACACTTCTTGTCAGTCCGGTCCTGGCAACGAATTACAATATTAATTAAAAACTTTATTTCATTTAAAACATTCATACATAAGTAATATAATTCATTTTATAAGAATTTTCTAATAATTCTAAATTTACTAATTATAAATCCTAATTTTCTAAATATTCAAAGAGATTGCCGTTTTGCACAAGTAAAAAATTTGAATCATATCACTTTTTTCTTCGTTGAAAAAAACATTTTTGTGGAGGACCAATAAATAATCGCCTTTTTGACACCACAGTTTGACACTAGGTAGAAATCATTCATATTTTAAAATTTGCTTAAACGCGTTTCTTAGATTC
The DNA here is from genome assembly GCA_935413205.1 of Polydrusus cervinus. Classification (NCBI taxonomy): domain Eukaryota; kingdom Metazoa; phylum Arthropoda; class Insecta; order Coleoptera; family Curculionidae; genus Polydrusus; species Polydrusus cervinus. The sequence continues at coordinate 14,677,621 of OW284511.1, forward strand.
ATAAATCATGGCACACTTACTAAATGTTCAAATAGTCAAAATTCTTTTTGGGTATTACATGTATTATTACTTAGGTAAATAGTACCTAACATGAACTTTAGACAAACTTTTTCATAAAACTTATTTGTAAAGGTTATAAATAAGTTAGAAAGTTTTTAATTAATATTGTAATTCGTTGCCAGGATCGGACTGACAGAAGTGTAAAAAATATGAATTTAAAACAATAATCAAGGACAATTCATCATAATGAGAAAGTAAATCGCCATTACTTTTTGAGGGTAGGAGGGTTTAAAAATCGATTAAAAAAATCCAGGTCCGTATTAAAAAAAGTAAGGTTGGTGATGGCCGCTCGGAGACGAAACGGCGGATCTTTAGTTTAGTAACGTCATCTTGTAGAGGAGAAAAAGTGGCAATGACAAAGTGTCATTTATTTTTAAATAGCTAGTCAAATAAGCTCAGAAAAAAATTAAAACGATTTTGCAAAATTTCTTTTTTTTTCGAATAAAATCGGAAGTATTCGGAGTTTGAAAACTTTTAAAGCGGCATTATAATCAGCACCGAATTTTACAACTTTGCCCCCATTTAACCGTTTCTCTAACTCCTATGGTTTCCGAGATTCCAATGATGGTATGTCGAAATTGTAACACCCTGTATATGGATCCACTTATTGAGGTAAGCCCTCCTATTGTTTTCGTACGCATATTGCAATATGGCGTAGATTTCTGCTTGGAACACTGTGGGATACTTTCGCAAAGAGAAAAACGAATTTTTCTCCGGTCTTACTCCGTGCATCCCCGCTCCGGTACCCTCTTTGGTTTTGGATCCGTCTGTGTACCAGATTATTTCCCCAGGAGTAGTTATTATTATATTACGACCTCATATGGTATGTCATAGCGAAACCTTGGATTTATGAGGTCTGATTTACTACTACTAATTTAGAAACATTTTTGGTTCAAAAATTGACGGATTTGTAAATCAAAATGAGCTGAAGCGCCATCCTGTTGAAACCAGATATTCCTTCGGCCTGGATAAATAATTTATAATTATGAAATAATCTGTTTACAATACAAGCGTCGGTAGCATTATATGCCTGCAAAAAAGCAATTGGAAAAAAATGGGGACTAAAACCCCACATAGTACACTGGATCTATACGGCTATTATAAGACCTATATTAATATACGGGGTCCTGGTTTGGTGGACCGCTTTGGAAAAAGCAGTGCACACTAAGTCAATAACAAAGATACAAAGGGCAGCTTGTTTAGGAATAACCAGAGCCCTTAAGTCAACCCCGACAGCGGCGCTAGAGGTCATGTTATATATACCCCCCTTGGATATCTATGGAAAAAGTATAGCTGCAAAAAGTGCCCTGCGACTAAAAGAGTCGAAATTCTGGAAGGAAACTAACTACGGGCACAGCAGTATACTAAAGATTCACCCGGGGAATAATCTACGAGACCCGACTGATTACTCTGTCCCAATAACATGCTTCGATAGAAGGTATTCTATACTCATTCCGAGTAGGGAAGAGTGGGAAGGCAATCAGAATATAACGAAAACAGATCACGCAATCTTCACAGACGGTTCAAAGATGAACGTTGGTAAGGGAGCCGGGGTCTTTTCCGAAAGTTTACAAATACAGAAATCGTATAGACTCCCCAACTATTGTAGTATTTTTCAAGCGGAAGTACTGGCAGTAGAGAAGGCGGTCAATATCCTGCAAGAACACCTTGGCTTGGGAGTAGCCTCGTCAATCACCATCTTCAGTGATAGTCAGGCGGCGATTAAGGCAATCTGTTCCAGCAGCGTCAAATCAAAGCTCGTAAAGCGATGCCGCAACAATCTATGCACACTTGGCAACCAACATCGGGTTATTCTGTGCTGGGTTCCTGGACACTCCAAAATAGATGGCAACGAGGCTGCCGATGCGCTCGCAAGAGAGGGCGCAGGCATGCCAGCTGATCTAGCAGACAATACAGTGAACAAACCACTGGGATTGGTCAAAGAGGAGATTGACTACACCCCTGCCAAAAATACCATATAGAAACATATAAAAAAAACATATAGTATTCTATAGTTTTTAACAGTATTTTTAATCTGGAAATACATGTATCTGTAGGAATAAACTCATCTAATGGAACTGTACTTTCCTATAGGCTATAAGGATAAACGTGCCTTATTAAGTTGTTTTGAATAGGAAGTTATAGGAATGAACTTTAACGGCGTAATAGGTTTCAATATTAACCTATGTGCCTTAATAAGCAACATTTAACGATATTCTATAGTTGGTGACAAGACTCAGTAAGAAAATACCTGTCTATTTATATAGTAATTTCCTACCAACCTATGGGTCTTAATAAGCATAATTTAACGATATCCTATAGTTGTTGACGAGACTCGATACGAAAATACCCTTCTATTTATAGTAATTTCCTACCAACCTATGGGTCCTAATAAGCATAATTTAACGATATCCTATAGTTAATTAAATATGTAGTTTCCTATTAAGCTATGGGTTCTTACAGGTGTCTATAGTTCCGGTGGGGTTTTAATAGGAAAATACTATTCTATTTGAATAGTAATTTCCTATGCTGGTAAGGTCTTAATAGGAAAATACTTTTTAAATGAATATGTAGTTTCCTATTAAGCTATAGGTTCTTACAGGTCTCTATAGTTCCAGGTGGGGTTTTAATAGGAAAATACTATTCTATTTGAATAGTAATTTCCTATGCTGGTGAGGTGTGTTGAGTGACCGGGGTTCGGCTTAATAGCCCTCGATCTGCATTCTCGTGCTCTGAGTCAATTTTGCCTAGACTAATTTGCTCAGGTGGCACTCAGTCGGCTATACGAACGAGCCGAAAGTCTTGGGATCTTGCTATTTTCGGATCCCCGCGTTTATTAGATGTAACTTCGGACTGGTAGCGGAGTCCTCGAGGCTCTCGAGATTTTTACATTAAGGCTCGATATTTATGAACCCCGGCATCGGATTATTATACGCCGCGCCATCTATAATAAAAATAATTACTATCGGGAGTCTGCGATTCCGTATCAGGTGTTAATAGGAAAATACTTTTTAATTGAATATGTAGTTTCCTATTAAGTTATGGGTTCTTACAGTTTCCTATTAAGCTATGGGTTCTTAGGTGTCTACAGTTCCGGTGGGGTTTTAATAGGAAAATACTATTCTATTTGAATAGTAATTTCCTATGCTGGTAAGGTCTTAATAAGAAAATACTTTTTCATTGAATATGAAGATTCATATTAAGCTATGGGTTCTTACAGGTCTCTATAGTTCCAGGTGGGGTTTTAATAGGAAAATACTATTTTATTTGAATAGTAATTTCCTATGCTGGTAAGGTCTGAATAGGAAAATACTTTTTAAATGAATATGTAGTTTCCTATTAAGCTACGGGTTCTTACAGGTCTCTATAGTTCCAGGTGGGGTTTTAATAGGAAAATACTATTCTATTTGAATAGTAATTTCCTATGCTGGTAAGGTCTTAATAGAAAAATACTTTTTAATTGAATATGTAGTTTCCTATTGAGTTATGGGTTCTTACATATGGCACTCTTATCCAAAATAATAAAATATTTAGTATGAAAGTTCCTTTAAATTCCTTTAGAATTTCTGTGTGTATTTTCATATAAGAACGTATAAAAACCAGATCATATTCATAACCATTGCCTCACATGAAATGTTAGTTGGTTATGGCACTTTCACTCCTATCCAAAATAATAAAATATTTAGTATGAAAGTTCCTTTAAATACCTATAAAATTTCTGTGCGCATTTTCATATAAGAACGTATAAAAACCAGATCATATTCATAACCATTGCCTCACATGAAATGTTAGTTGGTTATGGCATATTCACTCCTATCCAAAATAATAAAATATTTAGTATGTAAGTTCCTTTAAATACCTATAAAATTTCTGTGGGCATTTTCATATAAGAACGTATAAAAACCAGATCATATTCATAACCATTGCCTCACATGAAATGTTAGTTGGTTATGGCATATTCACTCCTATCCAAAATAATGAAATATTTTAGTATGAAAGTTCCTTTAAATACCTATAAAATTTCTGTGTGCATTTTTATATAAGAACGTATAAAAACCAGATCATATTCATAACCATTGCCTCACATGAAATGTTAGTTGGTTATGGCATATTCACTCCTATTCAAAATAATAAAATATTTAGTATAAAAGTTCCTTTAAATACATATAAAATTTCTGTGTACATTTTCATATAAGAACGTATAAAAACCAGATCATATTCATAACCATTGCCTCACATGAAATGTTAGTTGGTTATGGCATATTCACTCCTATTCAAAATAATAAAATATTTAGTATAAAAGTTCCTTTAAATTCCTATAAAATTTCTGTGTATTTTCATATAAGAACGTATAAAAATCAGATCATATTCATAACCATTGCCTCACATGAAATGTTAGTTGGTTATGGCACTTTCACTCCTATCCAAAATAATAAAATATTTAGTATGAAAGTTCCTTTAAATACCTATAAAATTTCTGTGCGCATTTTCATATAAGAACGTATAAAAACCAGATCATATTTATAACCATTGCCTCACATAAAATGTTAGTTGGTTATGGCATAGTCACTCCTATCCAAAATAATAAAATATTTAGTATGTAAATTCCTTTAAATACCTATAAAATTTCTGTGTGCATTTTCATATAAGAACGTTTAAAAACCAGATCATATTCATAACCATTGCCTCACATGAAATGGTAGTTGGTTATGGCATATTCACTCCTATCCAAAATAATCAAATCTTTAGTATGAAAATTCCTTTCAATACCTGTGTAATATTTATACGTATATTCATTAAAATAACTATAAAAACAAGGTCCTATTCATTCTTGTCAAGGTATATAAAGAATTTTTAAGGTTTTGCCTATTAAATCTTATAGAAACTAAAAGTAGCATTGAGTTGGAAAGTACATATTTACTACTATAGAATTTGAACTAGTATATCCAATTTAAAACTATTCAGATTCGATCGCATTAAAACTTATTAAGACTTATAAAAATTATTCAGAGTTTACATATTAAATGCTATCAATAAATGTCTACCATTAAGGACATATAGAGTCCTATTTAAGATCTATGTGTGTAAAATGACCTACCTATACAGAACCATGATTGCATTTACGTTCCTATAAAAACCTATTAAACCTGAATAGTTTTTTAAAAGATTGAATCAGCCATTTTTGGCAGGGACGGCCAAGCAGCTTGCACAGAACAGATGGACAGGGTTGACAACCTGTAGTACATCCAGGCAACTGTGGCCCACATTCGATAAAAAGAGAACCGCAGAGCTATTGAGACACAGTCGAAAAGACGTGAGAAATATTACTGCGGTTGTTACCGGACATTGCCTCTTCGGTAGACATGCCGAACGTATGCAAATACCCACTAACGACTTCTGCAGAAGCTGCAGAGATGAGGAAGAGGAAGAAAGTATTCAACATTTTCTGTGTGAATGCCCTGGCCTCGCAAGAAGGAGGTTCACTACTCTGGGTGAATCATCTTTCGATAGCCTGGAGGAACTAAACAACTTACAACTTGGACGGCTGAGCAGATTTCTGAACAGTAGTGGCTGGTTTGAATGAGTTGTTAAAATCCTTCCGCGGTTACGTCGCACAAACCATCAGTGATCTGATGAAGGTGGGTTCTACGGAACACGTGTTGTATCACAACGGACCTAATCAGGACTACGTGAGACCGTTTGGTCAGAACCAAGGGTCTGCCACTCTTACCGAACCTAACCTAACCTACAATACAATTTTTTAACCAAAATATTTCCAAATCAGTGGGGAAACAAAATTGAGTGGCCTGCTATATCCCCAAACTTCATTACTTTGCATTGTTATTTGAGGGATAATCAAAAAACTAAGCTTTACAAAAATAGACCAGTTAATTTTAATTTATATTTTAAAATATTTCTTCCATAATGGAAATATAGTTTATAAATAGTGAAAAAAAATCCTGATTATATAGCGTAAAAAATATAATGAAATTTCACCATAATTTTTTACAGTGAAGAAAAAAAGTGCCAATCTATTCAACCGGTTATCTGTCATAGTTGTTTTATTATATTTGTTTTAAAAAAATTAAGCAGTGACGCGACGGGCGCAAGAGAGTGCAAGAGGGCACAAGAAGGCGCCCCCCATGACAGCACGCCACTGCTCATATTGCTTATATCCGTACTTTAAACTTATGCGTTCTTTAAACCCAAGTTTAGACCTTCAAATTTTCCGGCCTTTGTAGTAAAAGTACTAAAAACGCAAATACGTACCGACAACCGAACACTTTTGCTTTTGTTGTTCATTGTTTAACAGCTAAATTATAAATATGTACAGGGTGTCCCAAATTCGAGCCTCATCATGGGAATCTCGGAAACTATAAGAGATACAGCATCGGTCAAATGGCGGCAAAGTTGCCGAATTTTGTGCCCAGTAATATCCTAAAAAAATATTTTAGCTATCTTTTTTATTTTTAGAAATATTTGAAAAAAACTAAAATATTGAGATTTTGTTTTTTTAAATTGGCCTACTTATTTTATCCGCTATAAATAAAACAAACAAAACATTGTTAAGGCAACTTTTCTTGCTCCATATCGTGGTGTAGTTAGAATTTCGTTTTTGTGGAACTATGATCAACTTTAATATTTTAAATACGGACCTGTATTTTTTATTTTATTTTTTGAAATCTTTTTAAGCCCTGAATTCAACCATGTATCACACTTAATCATATCAAGACGTTTTGCCACCTTTGTTTTGTTTAGTTTTATTTTATAGTTTGTTATATAAAAATAGAAATATTATGTTATATAAGTAAATTAATTCTATAACTAATAAATTCCGGATCTATTTACATGTTGTATTTCGCTACCCTAGTTCAAAAGCGAAATAATTTCGAATTTCTCAAAAATTAGATATTACGGTAATATTATTTAGATAAATTAATATTATCCGTTTCAAAAGAAAAGCAACTTAAAAGTGTCATGTCTATATAATAAACATCGATATTTCCTTAAGGCGGAACTTTGTGCAGCAAGAAATATATTTGCAAGAGAGTCTCACCCGAAGTGGGCATACTAGCGAGCTTATGACGTGGTGAAAAATATTCCGTAAACATCGACACACACTGAAACCACGATGCAAGGCGGTAGGTTCTTTATTATGCTAATGAGTTTTGGTTGATTTTATTTCGGAGACGAGAAATTTGTTTTGTGGAAAATAAGTACTTGTTATTGTATTCTTAGTTAAAATAATGTACCTAATCGTTATACGGATATATCTTTTAAATGTTGTCTTATTTTATTATTAAAGCTATAGAATATTTACAAAAAATAAAATTAGGTAGAGCAGAAAGTTTGAAGTGTTAATTAATAATAGGTATAAAACAGCGGCGGCGCCAGGGGAGGCCACTGGCCCACCCTAGAAACATGAGTGCCCACCCTGGTGCCCCCCCAAAATTGATGGATCCGTTGTGTAAGGGACTTAGCTATAAAAGTTTTGATGAGTAGTTGTATGGTATTTTGAAGAGAACGATGACCTTTTTTTTTTAGACATCACTTAGAAAAGAGGAAGGTTTTGTTTGTTCGCTGGCCTATAGCGTTCTAGAGCGACCCGGAGGCCGCGACCTTTTTTTTTTTTTTAGAAGTCACTTTTATTTTGGGTAGTGCCCACCCAAAAATCACCGAGCCCATTTGTGCCCTCTCATCCCAAAAATCCTGGCGCCGCCACTAGTATAAAAGCACCTGCAAAAAGGGTGTTCGTGTTCCACCGGGAACCGCTTCGAACTATATATGGAAAACTATACATAAGAAAATTTTCAAAATTTGCCATCGTGGTAATGCTGATGGGGACGACCGGACTAAAAAAATTTCATAATGGTGGTACTTTCGGTTACACCGGAAGATAGTGTCAGCTAGGGTAACCAGACGCTGTGGCGTGCCTTTTATATTTTTTTTCCTCCTATCATCAAACGTGCTTTCTAAAAAAAAAGGTCGCCCCTCTCTAAGGCAGCTGTACAGTTATTAGGCGTCCGTCGTGTTATTGGAAAAGCGGGAGTTTTGTTTAAGTGCGTGGGAGGCGGGAGGTTAAGTAAAAAAGCGGGAGCATCCCGACTAAATCGGGAGGGTTGGCAACCCTAGTGTCAGCGTGTTTATTTTAAATAGAACATCCTATATATTATTACATTTTTGCATTCTACGTAAGATTCTAGGCAGATTTTGTGCAGGGTGGAGACTTTAATTGGAATAAATTCGATAATATTAAAACTGCTGAAGTTACGCCTACAAAATTTAGTATGTATGGTTTTGAAGCACGCGGAATTGAATTATAATGTCGGCGCAGTTGCCAGATTTCTCAGCTTTGCGCTACACGTAGTAATTTTAATATTTTAAATGGAATGCCCTATTTATTTTTATTGCAGTGCATTGGGCGTGTCCAATTTAATAAGATGCCAAATTAACAAAATTCTATCTTCACTAATTGCTGAGCTATGGCAATACTGTAATTCCATTAAAAAGTACCATGATTTCTATTTTTAAAGTTTAAGTTAAATAGGCCATTTTGAAAAGACAAGAACTTTTCTTGAATCTTGTCAATAATTTAGTAACTATGGAGATAGACAAGCGTCCCGGTACTTTTTAAGGGAACTTCAGTGTTGCCATAGCTCAGAAACTAGTGAAGATAGAATTTTGTAAATTTGAGATCTTACTAAATTTGACACTACCAATTCACTGCAATAAAAATAAATAGGGCATTCTATTAAAAATAACAAAATTACTACGTGTAGCGCAAAGCTGAGAAATCTGGCAACTGCGCCGCCATCATAATCCAATTCCGCATGCTCTAAAACCCCCACATACCAAATTTTGTAGGCGCAACTTCAGCAGGTTTAATAATATCGAATTTATTCCAGTTAAAGTCCCTACCCTGTATGCCTATACCTATAAATATCTAAGCGTTTTTGACATATTTGAATTTTTCTGTTAAGAATGACGTTTGCAAGCCTTAAAATAATTATCAATTTTTTCTATAAAGAAGCCTTATATTTATTTAATTTAAGCGGGATTCCTTGTTATAAAGGACCTGCTTTATTAGATTTTTTATAATATTTTGATAACTATTAATTCAGGGTGTTTAAACAATAAGATTGAAAAAACTGCAAAAAGTCTAAATTTTCAAAGGGAAACACCCAAATTTTATAATTACTTTTAGTTTAGCATTAAAAAAGGGTAAGTTTGTATATCCCAAAAATGTTGAACACTATTAATAAGCACATTGTGATGGCTTCTGTTTTGCGGATATCGATTGGCAAATGTGTCCCATGTTCTTGATATAACTTTAACACATTCTCCATAAATAATAAATAAATTTAAATAATCTTCGTTTGTATGTACAATTTAAGCGCACAGGCATGACAATTAATGATGTTTTAATGGTAAGTGACAGCTTCATAAATTTTTCTCGCATTTGATTGTTTTTCAACGCCGTTATAGCCAACTAAACTTAAAATCTGCAGCAAAATCGCCATATAAAAATATTAAGTTGGCAATGTTTCTAAAAGTAAAATTTTTTGGAATATACAAACTTACCCTTATTTTTAATGCTAAATAAGAAATAATTATAAAATTTGTGTATTTCCATTTGAAAATCTAGTCTTTTTGCAGTTTTTCAATTTAATTTTTAATCGTATTGTTTAAACACCCTGTATTAATAGTTATCAAAATATTATAAAAAATCTATTAAAAATATCTAAAACGCTTAGACATAGGTATAGGACATGGTATACAAGATACCTATGCCTAAATTCTTGCGTAAAATGCAAAAATGTAGTAATATATAGAGTATGCTATTTAAAATAAGCAAGTTGACACTTACTTCCGGTATAACGGGAAGTGCCACCATTATAAATATATTTTAGCCCGATCGCCCCCATCAAATTTTCAAAATTGGGAGGCACAGGCCTACCCTGAAACTAAAGGTTTTCAGCATTGGTTATCAAATACTTCGTAAGGTCAATAGTTTTTCAATCAAAATTTTCTTATATTACAAATTTTTCACCATGTTTATTTATAAAACAAAAGATAAGTCCCGCTGGTTCCAGGATTTGTTGACTGTGGTTACTAACTCGCGCAGTATTTTGTCCGTCGCGTTCCGTGCCATTATAATTAATTTTTTTTTAAAGTGGTATGTCTTTGACGATTAGTTGCGCTGCACCTTCAAAAGAAAAAAAAGTAAGTACCTAGATTTTTTTTAGTAACACAGAAACAACAGGAGGTAGTACCGTATCGTCGCGCCAATCCGATACAAAATCACGGTATTAATGTTTCTTATAAACATAAAGTGATAGGGGGGTAGCCAAAAAAACGTGTAAGTTCTCAAAAGTTAATTCTATAAAATAAAATACTTCGCAGCCTTTTCCATCGTTCAAAAGTGACTACAAAAAAAAAAAACTTTGCGTTTTCAAGAACTTCTATCAATAGTGATTCCTACAAAAAAAAATGTCGCAGTCGTTTCATAAACTCCCCCTAACAAAAGTTAGTAAAAAGTATATTTACCCCCCCCCCCCCCCGCTCCCCCTTGGTCAAGAGACAGGGGCAACTGCCCTCTTAATGGACGCCCATGCCTAACAAAAAATTGTATGTTATTACTCTGCGTGGCATACTGTCCAATTTTTATTTATTACCTACCTAGCTTCTTAGAAGCATTGTCACTATACAGTAGTCTCGCTGCACCAAATTGTAGCTGCGAGCCAATAACATGAACAGATAAATGTCATGTGACCAACGCCAAATTCGTGCCTGACAACTACTTTTAAATCGTTAAACCATGGATAAAATAATAAACACATTTCACCTTTAAAATGAATTTATATTTTAACAGGTTTAGACAGAAGCTCACTGTATAAACAATATATAGAGCCTGTATAATAAGCATAAAATATAAAAACAATCAAATAGAAATAGATTCATTATGCAACAGTTGGTTTCTTTACTCACTAAGAACCTTCATAAATGGCTTTATTTTATTGCACCTATCACCCTTTACCAAGACAAATTAAACTTTAATTTTAGATCTAAGAGTTAATATACCAGGGTTACCATACATCCTGGGATTTGTCGTAAGTTCCCGGTGATCCAGTTTGGGCCTCTAATCGGTATTAACTCAAAACTATGTAGTAACCTAAGAGCTGATTGGTCTTCAGACGCTGAGGATTTATGGGTGACAATTTACCCTAATCAAAATAAAAAATTTAAATTTCACCTGTGCTGTGTTTATGTCGCTCCAGGCGATTCTACTTGTTTGATCACTTTCTGTACAAAATTAGATGAAATTGTTAATAATAATCCGGACGATATATTTATTATTTGTGGAGACTTCAATCTTCCTAACATTAAGTGGTCACTTGATCCGATTAATAAAAATTGTATACCGCTAAACTTTACTGATCATGACTCTAATTTATTCGTGGATACAATCGGTTTCTGTGGTTTATCACAATTTAATTATTTTGTTAACTCATCTAAAAATACTCTTGATCTTGTCTTAAGCAATAGTTATCAAATTAATAATATTCAAATCTGCGCTGCTCCACTTGTTAACGAGGATAAGTATCACAACACTTTGGAATTCGAATTCATCCTGCAAAACATACCATCTTCCAATAAACTTAATAACTTAAATTATGATTTCGACTTCAATAGAGCTAACTTCAATAATGTCAAAGCAGATATATCTTTGGTTAACTGGAAACATATTCTTTGCGGCTTGAATACCGAGGATAGTGTTGCGTTATTCTACTCCATAATTAAGAATATTATGTCAAAACACATTCCCAAATTTTCTAAAAGTAAAACTAAATTTCCTTATTGGTTCAGTATGGACACTGTCAGGGTTATTAGGGAGAAGAACAAGATTCATCGTAGGTGGAAAATTTATAATAATAAACTTGATTATCTTACTTTCAAACTTCTTAGAGGACGTTCGAAATATTTAATTGACCTTGACTATCAAAATTATGTGCAACGTATTGAGGCCTCTATTTTGTCCGATCCGAAACAAATATGGCACTTTGTAAAATCAAAAAGAGGCAAATCTAGCGCTATTACAGCGTTACAAAATCCAACAACTAATAAAATGATAACAGACGGCAATAAGATTTGTGACATTTTTCATTCGTATTTTAGTTCAGTTTTTAACCCTCCCAACGCAAATCCAAACTACACAAGTTCCAATCACCAGTGTTGCTATAAATATATCTCAAATTATTACATACCTATCACAACTATTAATAAAAAAATCAAGGAACTTCCAGATAAAGCTGCCGGTGTTGATAATATCCCCACTAGTTTTTTAAAGGAATGTGTGAATGAAATATCCGAACCGTTGTATATTATATTTAATAAGTCTCTAAATGAGGGTTGTTTCCCTCGGATCTGGAAATCGGCTTTGATAGTTCCCGTTTTAAAGTCCGGCGATAAATTTCTTGCGGAAAATTATCGGCCAATATCTAAATTATGTATTATAGCTAAACTTTTTGAGTCAATCATATGTGAATACCTATATATAGATTGTAAACATATTATTAACCCCGAACAGCACGGTTTCATGAAAAAGCGTTCCGTTGAGAGTAACCTGTTCATTTATTCACAGTACCTGCTGGATAGTATGAATGCGGGTTATCAGGTGGATGCGGTTTATACTGACTTCAGTAAGGCATTTGACAAAATTGACCATAATATTCTGATACATAAACTTGCTGACGTCGGTGTTCATGGGAGTCTACTTCGATGGATGTCTTCTTATGTCAGCAACAGAACCCAAGCCGTCAAAATTGGTATGTTTACGTCGGCTCCTACTGAGGTCAGTTCTGGGGTGCCTCAGGGGTCTCATCTGGGGCCACTTTTATTTAATATTTATATTAACGATATTGTCAGCTGCTTTAAATTTTGTTATTTTTTAATGTACGCAGATGACTTAAAAATTTTTCATTTGGTCAATAATCACTCAAATGCCTTGCTCATTCAGCAGGACCTAAACAGACTTTTTTCATACTGCCAACGTAACTGCCTCTATCTTAATCTTAAAAAATGTTACACTATTACGTTTTCTAGAAATATAAATAAAATTTTATCAAATTATACTATTAACAATATACCACTAACAAGAGTTTCCATCGTAAAAGACATAGGTATTTTTTTTGACTGTAAAATGTTATTTGATCATCACATCCAGCAAATTACTACCAAAGCTAAAAAATCACTAGGTTTTATTATAAGAACTTGTAGGGGTTTTAAACAAATAGAATCTATTCGTACATTATACATGTCATATGTTAATAGTGTACTTTCATTTGGATCGGTGATCTGGAATCCTCAATACGATGTATATATTGGTAAAATCGAAAGAGTCCAAGAAAAGTTTATAAAATACCTTCGCTATAAATTTTATTTAAACGACAACGTGACTTTAATTAAACAAAATCTTAAGTTATTATCACTCGAGGATAGAAGGCAAATGTACGACATTAAATTTGCCCACAAAATTCTCAACAACATGATTGATTCAACGCCAATTATTAATTTACTAAATATGAACGTTCCATCCTATAACACGCGAAATAAGCTTTTTTTTCATATACAACCTAGTACTAGCAATTATCACTCTAACTCGCCTCTGAATCGTTGCTGTAAATCGTATAATACACTTTCAAACTTGGTTCCACTGGATATCTGTTTTCATTCCCTAATGGCACTGACCAGTGCACTTAAAAAGTTTTATTTAAATCATATTTCATAAAAAATATATTGCGAATTTATTTATTATAATAATAGCACTTATCTACTAGCATATTGTTTATTATTTAATCCAAAATTATATATTTATATATCTTAAAAATTTTTTTTTAAACGAGATAATACTATCTACTATTACATTAGAACTATATGTTTTTTTAATTTAGTGAATACTGTTTTTGGGTTAGTCCCGTTTTGTATTCCTTAATGTAAAATAAATAAATAAATAAATAAATACCGATAAGCTATTTACCTTAGTATATTTTGTTCACTATCAAGAGAATAACCCATTTCGATAAAAACGAAACAAAAAATTCAATATAGCCCATTTTTGATTGCAACAAATCGACTGGATTTCGTTCAATTCTTATCCTTACCTAACATGAATAAGAAATTTTGAAAGCTCAAACACCAGTTTTGTCAAAATGGTGAACGCGCCTTGAACATTTTGCCCTGCGGCGCATTATAAACTATCCCGGTCTAAGCCGAAAAATGTATGGTAACCCGGAGTTAATAACACAACTACTAGTTACGTCTTTTTAATATTAACGCTTAGATATTCTGTTATTGGCACAGACAATTCAAAAAGGAAAACATAAAATTTAGCCCAAAATTACCCCCGAAATTACTTCTTGTTCGACCACCTATAATTTTTTTCAGTGTATCATTATTCTCTCTGGATGTAAATTGTTTCATGTCAGCCGAGAATAAATTCAGCTGTATATAGGCAACTTCTATAACATGACAACAAAATTTACCCAAAACATGAGTTGCGCGCTGCAAGATAACGGACTTATTACGACATTGTTTTGTCTCAATTTTTGAAGTCTTAAAGATAAGACATGGAAGTTCTAAGGTACATGGCTATTTTTTTGAAAAAAAAATTCTTAGCTACGATATTAACCTTGGAAAAGTGCCTAAAAATACGCACCTTTAGTGGGCATTTTCTTATACATATTCTTATTTTTTTCAAAAAAGAGCTTTGCACCTTAGAAATACAAACATTCCTTTATTAAATTTTAAATTGTCCCGACAAATATTTCAAATAGCCTTTGCAGAATCCTGCAGTAGCGAAACGGTGTTTTTCATCCTCTAAATTTGCGCGTGGTAGAGCCTTAAAGAACTCGTGAATTTTTTTCTTAAATATTTTTGTTTTGAATTCATTTGAGATGTTTCTGTTTTGGGGTAGCGATTTGGTAAAAATAATTATATAACTAACACCAGGGCCGTATTTATTTAAAAACAATTATCACATTGCAGATGATGAAATGATGACATCAGAACGTCTTGACATAATTAAGTGTGATACATGATTGAAATCAGGGCTTAAAAATATTTCAAAAAATAAAATAAAAAATGCAGGTCCGTATTTAAAAAATTAAAGTTGATCATGGTTCCACAAAAACGAAACGTTGCAACGAAATTCTAAATACACCACGATATGGGCAAGAAAAGTTGCCTTAACAATGTTGTGTTTGTTCTTTTATAGCGGATACATGATTGAAATCAGGGCTTAAAAATATTTCAAAAAATAAAATAAAAAATGCAGGTCCGTATTTAAAAAATTTAAGTTGATCATGGTTCCACAAAAACGAAACGTTGCAACGAAATTCTAAATACACCACGATATGGGCAAGAAAAGTTGCCTTAACAATGTTGTGTTTGTTCTTTTATATCGGATAAAATAAGTCGGCCAATTTAAAGAAACAAAATATTAATATTTTAGTTTTTTTCAAATATTTCTAAAACTAAAAAAGATAAATAAAATATTTTTTTACGATATTACTGGGCACAAAATTCCTCAACTTTGCCACCATTTGACCGATGCTGTATCTCTTATAGTTTCCGAGATCCCCATGATGAGGCTCGAAATTGGGACATTCTGTACAGGGTGGCCCGACTGGCCCGTTTGTCTGACAAAGTACTATACCGCCTCTACTATTAAAGATATCAAAAAAATTTTTTTAAAAAGTTGTGAGGTATAAAAATATTTAGGTTCTAAAATTATTTCTAAACATACAGGATGGCCCAGAAAAGTAGGACAATAAAAATATAAAAAAATTTTAAATGGAAAATCCTATATATTTTAGCATTTTTTGTTTCCTTACAAAATTATCCATACATAAAAATCGAATTATTGGCAAAACTAGTAAATTTAGGTACATATATGTATGAATTACAATATCAATCCGACGAGCCTTATAAATATAGAGTGTTTCATTTGGAAAAAAGTTATTTGTATTTTAAAATTTTGTATATTTGCATGTCAACAGAAAACACCTTATACAAAATTTTAGGTACTTAAAGATTTAAGATAGTTTTTCTATCCCTAAAGAGCATACAAGAAATTTTCAATTTTCGATACTCCTATTGAGAAATACAGGTAATTTTTTACTATAATGCACTGAGAGAAGATTCTTGCTGTCCTTATGAAAATCTTACCGCTTATAAAGAAAAATGTTAACATAGGGGACAAAAGAAAAACTACCTGAGACAGTAAAATCCATTTGGCTGTAATTTCTTTGCTGTGGTAATAAAGTCACTTTATAAAGAATGATCACTTAGCTCACGTAAACAAAAATGTTGTATTAGCAAAGTAACTGACCATCGGCTATAAAGAGACTTTGCTAGAACAATAAAGATACTTTTCTACGCCAACCGCATCGTTTTCGAAACAAGAATTTTTTTTTCAATATCAGTATAACATTTTGCTATATTGGAAAGATTTTTTATTTATTTTAAGAGAGTTACTTTGCTAAGTCAGAATGTACCTACTTACTTCAGGAACTCTTTTTTAGCTAAGGCAGCAACTAAGCATTGCTATAATAGTAAGGTGGTTTCTTATGACAGCACCACTTATTTGTTAGTTGTCTATTAGCTTTTCTTAGTGTGTTTTTCCACAATTTTAAGAATTTTCTATCTTGTTTGGCAACGTTGCAAAAAATTGAAAAACTAAGTATGGCGTCATATCGATAATTTTGTAAGGAAACAAAAAAATGTTAAAATATATAGGGTGTTCCATTTAAGAAAATGTATCTTTTTATTGTCCTACTTTTCTGAGCCATCCTGTATGTTTAAAAATAATTTTAGAACATATATTTTTTATACCTCATAACTTTTATGAAAACTTTTTTTTGATATCTTTAATAGTAGAGACGGTATATTACTTTGTCAGACAAATGGGCTACCCTGTATATAATTTATTAAAAAAATACTTGGTCTTAGTTTTCAGTTTCCCCTCCCATGATTTGTCGCTAAATCCGCCCTTGATACACGTCCTTAATTTTATTTAATTCTGAACTGGTATCTGCGATAATGGTCGGTACAAGAACCAGTTTGCTTACAAACGTTCGAGCTTAAAGATGTATAAAATAATATGCATTTTATTATTCGCAACAAGAGTAGTGTTCGTTTCTTTACAATCGTGTCAATATGTCTTTGACATTCGAGTGAGTTATCTTGAGTTAAGAAACCCAAACGGTACCTGGGTGTTAAAACAGGTAACAGGTTGTATCAACGATACAGCTTTTCAAGGAAAACGAGTTTTTGCTTTGACACTTGCTAAAGGAACTTTCCCAACACTGAAAAAAAATTTCATCTCCGACATGAGGTATTTAAATCATTTCTATATTCAGATATTTCAAGTGGAGACAATAGAACCAGGAGCTTTTTCGAACTTGCCTCAATTAGAAAAGATTTACATAAACGTTAACCATATTACAAAGATATCAAGGGGTATATTTGATGTACTTCCAAACCTTCAGTTGCTTCATCTTTTTAAAAATAGGATATCGGAAATAGAGGATCACGCATTTGCCAATTTACCAAACTTGAAAGATATTGCTCTGAGCGAGAATAAACTTGACCACGTGAGAAGGGAATGGTTTACTAATACGAGCAACATCGAAAGTATCAATATGTTCCAGAATTTATTGCGTACAATTCCACTAGGATTTTTCCACGGGTGGAGAAAACTCAAAAAAGTTTATTTTAATTCCAATGCGATTTCAGTTATAGAAGGAGAACTGTTCAAAGACAACCCTTCATTTATATCAACCATTAGTTTAAATCATAACCGCCTAACGTCCATTTCCTCAAATACCTTTCCAGATACATTTTATTATGAGTTTCTTGCACTAAATGCTAATCTTTTAAATTACCTGCCAGAAACGTTTTTAAATAAAGTACGAATAGGTCATATCGGTATTTTCGGTAATCCCTTTGATTGTGCTTGTCGGGATAAAATTTATAAAACTCTTACGGAAAGAGGCGTGACAATTGATCATCCTGTTTTTATATATATTGCTGCAGTTTGCAAAGAAGAAAGTGTGCCAGTGTGCGGAATATCCCTTAATTCATCAATAACGTGCAACGAAATTGTGGACAAAGATTTGACTCGGCGATTTCTTTCTTATATTAGGAAAAATCATTATCACAATGTGTATAATCCTCTAGAAGAGCATAACTGTGTTATGTTTGATGAGTTGGATTAGATTAGATTATATTATTATGATATCGAGGTTAATTTAAAATTATTTTTTTAAACATTGAAATAAATGACTCGTTACATAGAAAAAAAAAACATTGTATATACTACTAAAATGTTTGTGATGTTAGAAACTTTCGGTATTAATTCAATAAAAGAAAATTTGGCAAATAATTTGAACATCTAATAGCAAATAAGAATTATTAGAAAACGAATCTTAATACGTTTAGATCAAATACAGTACACTGTAAAAATTATGGTATAATTTTACAATATTTAATTTATATTACGCTATAAAATCAGGAATTATTTTTTTAACTATACCTACAGGGTGTCCCACCGGGATCCGCTTCGATCTATATAAGTATGGAAAACTATACATAGGATCATTTTGAAAATTTGAAAGTATACTAATGCTAATGGGGGCGACCGGGATAAAATATTTTCATAATGATGGCACTTCCGGTTATACCGGAAGTAAGTGTCAACTTGCTTATTTTAAATAGGATACCCTATATATTATTACATTTTTGCATTCTACGCAAGATTCTAGACAGATTTTGTATACCATGTCCTTTGCCTATGTCTAAGCGTTTTTGACATATTTGAATTTTTATGTCAAAAATGACGTTTGTAAGCCTTAAAATAATTTTCAATTTTTTCTACAAAGAAGCATTATTTATTTAATTAAAGTGGGACTCCTTGATATAAGGACCTGCTTTAATAGATTTTTTATAATATTTTGATAACTATTAATTAATAGTTAACACTATGTATTAATACAGAGTGTTTAAACAATAAGATAAAAAATGAAATTGAAAAACTACAAAAAGTCTAGATTTTCAAATGGAAACACATACATTTTCTAATTATTTCTAAAGGTATAAGATATGGTATACAAAATCTGCCTAGAATCTTGCGTAGAATGTAAAAATGGATATTCTATTTAAAATAAGCAAGTTGACCCTTACTTCCGGTATAACCGGAACTGCCATCATTATGAAAATATTTTAGCCCGGTCGCCCCCATCAGCTTTGGCATACTGTCAAATTTTCAAAATTTTCCTATGTATAGTTTCCCATATATGGATCGAAGCGGTTCTCGATGGGACACCCTGTATATAAGCTATATCTCCATGGGTAAGTAATATTTCTTTAGGGATATTGTAAATTTAATTAAAAGCTTATGAAAATTTACTAGCCAAAAATATTTTTTCCGGTATTTGTTATGCAAAAAATTACAGCTATTTATTTTTTACAGATTTATAATGAAAATATTTTTTGAACTACTTAACAATTTTTTGGGTTTTTGGTGTGGTCTACCAAGAGATGGCGCTAAGCGCTATATACCAGTGATGTAAATTTTCGTTACTTTTAAGTACTTGGACCGATTTGGGTATTATAGGACTCGTTACTTTTCGTAACTTTACGTAAATCGTTACTTTTATTTCAATTGTGTTTTGCAGTAAGTAAATGTATACTATTAAGAGTATCTAAGCTGGGAGGGGGGGAGGGGGGGGCTACAGCCCTCCTTCCCCCTCCCTAAATACGCCACTGAAATAGCCGCCACTGTAATAGTATGAAAACTAACCAAATGATGGTCGTAATAATTATATCATCGCTATATTGATATTGGGCTAAAATATTTATTAAATATTTACTAAATATAGGTACGTATTTTGTTAGGCCAGACAACAAACAAATTGCATAAAATATAATTCCCAATTGGGAAACACAATAAATTGGAAATTCGTAGTAACGTACAACCAAAGGTCTACAGGTGAGCAGGGCGGCCCATGTCCTGAATTTTTAATTTCCGTTTTGCGATACGAAGTGCCGAACTAGCAGCTCCAAGCTACATTCTAATTATCAAATAGCAATTTGCCGATATAACTAAGTTTCCAACTGGGCTTCGAGTGCATGTGAGCGATACTATTTGGATTTCTGTAATCACGGAGGAATATCGGATAGCTTTAAGGGAATTCCTATTGTAAAAAATACAGTCAAAAACAACATGGTATGAATTACTAAAATTTTGTTCTGACAAGTATTTATTTTCGTGAAATAAGACTCAATCCAAAAATTAATTTATACAACCAAAAAAAAAATCCGTTATTGAACTGTTGAACTAATTAATAACATTAACCAACCCACCTACAAATTTTAATTGACATAACGAAATTATATACAGGGTGTCCATGTAACGCTTCATACATACTTTCCTTAATGAAATATAAGGCAAACTTACCTATATACCGGGTGAGTCAACGATTGCGCGGAGCAATTTTATGGCTTGAAGTTAAAATTTGTCGACAATAAGCTTTTGTGTTAAGGTATGGTTGGATATCAGGCACATTTTAAAAATATTTTGAATTATACAGGGTGCGCCCAAAAAGTAGGGTGTCAAAAAGGTACATTTTTTTAAATGGAACACCCTATATATTGTATTATTTTCTGATTCCTCACAAAGTTTTACGCTTATTTCGTAAATGTGAAATGTCTAGAGTCAATTGTTTTTGAGATATTGAAGTTTAAAATATGGCATTTTCAGACTTTGACAGGCTGTAACATTGGAACGGTTCATCTTAGAGAAAAATGGTTTTCATCTACCTATCTTAATTTTTTATTCTCTATCTAAACGTTACTACTTCCGGTTTAACATGTTAAACCGTTAAAACCGGTTTTTTGGTTTAACTTGGTAAACCGGAGGTTGGTTTCTTTGGATAGAGAATAAAAAACTAAGATAGGGAGGGGAAAATCATTTTTCTCTAAGATGAACCGTTCCAATGCTAAGGCCTGTCAAAGTCTGAAAATGCCATATTTTAACCGTCAATATCTCAAAAACTATTGAATTTAGACATATGACATTTACAAAATAAGCGTAGAATTTTGTAAGGAATGAGAAAATAATACAATATATAGGGTGTCCCATTTAAAAAAATGTACCTTTTTGACACCTTACTTTTTGGGCGCACCCTGTATAATTCAAAATATTTTTAAAATGTGCCTGATATCCAACCATACCTTAACATAAAAGTTTATTGTCGACAAATTTTATCTTCAAGGCATAAAATTCCTCCGCGCAATCGTTGACTCACCCGGTACAATATAGATAAATAATAACTAATCATTTAAAACGCGAGAATGCCAAGTATTATTTATACAGGGTGATTTCTAAGTTGATAATTCTTTTTTAGCTGTGTATAGAAGGCATTGACCTAAACAACATTTGAAATACCTTTTTTAAGAAACTTAAAAATAGGCGAGATACAGAAGTAAAAAAGTGCGGGCCTGGTTATCAAAACGTAACCTGCTTTACTCTATGTTGTTTGTCTTATCTCTTATTAGTCATGCAATTTACTGGTCGGCGGTGAGTAATTTGGCAATACGCTGCGGTGTGTTTTTCTGAAGCAAGGTTTGCCGCTACAGGGGACAAAGTTTTCAAATTAGGCAATATTGTTTTTTCGGAATAATTTCTAAACACCTTTATCGATTTCCACTAATTTTGGAACTAAAAATTACCACTATTAATAGCCTGTTTTGACGTATGCGCCATCTTTTTTTAATACCTGCAAATTTAAAAATGACGTGTGATTGGTAACTAAAGGTTCCTCTTTTTGTTATCCCCCGTATAAATGACTTTAATTATTCAGTCAGCTAGGGTGAGAGAAATAATTAAAGTCATTTATACGGGGGGTAACAAAAGAGGAACTTTTAATTACCAATCACACACCCTTTTTAAGTTTGCAGGTATTAAAAATAGATGGCGCACACGTCAAAACACGCTATTAATAGTGGTCATTTTTAGTTCCAACATTAGTGGAAATTGATAAAGGCGTTTAGAAATTATTCCGAAAAAACAATATTAATGCAAGTCCAAAACTCTACTGCAGTTCAAAAAACGTCATTGTCTCCAACCTTTAAACAGACACATGCAGATATATTATACCTTGCCATGCTTAATAAAAAAAACTTTATAATGCCCAACTGCAATGATAAAATAAAATGTTTACTTACTTATAATTTAACTTCCTTCTGACAATTAGATTGTACACAAGAAAGACAATAAACACAAATACACCAAATATTGTCACAATCAAGCATGCGTGCAATAATCTGACAATTAAGATGAGAATGGCCGACTCTTGCTTGAAAAACAGGAAGAAATAGACACGACGTCCTTCCGTAGTACGACTCCTGTCCTCGATGTTGTCATCGTCAACAGTCTCGGTTTGGAATATATAGTAAAGTGTTCAAAGCAGCGATGATGTTAGTTATACATATGAAGTATAATAATATGACTTGCAAAGAAAAGTTAGTTCTGGTGACTAAGAAAAAGTAACAAAATGGTAGAGACTATAATTTCATAATGTATTATGACAACATGCTTGATTGATAAATACAAGTTTGTAGGAACCTTGATGTAACATTTAAATAGGATATATATGGAGTCAAATTCAGCTAAACAAAATATTTTATTTTTACCAATTAATATGAAAACAAGATATTTTCTTTGTTCTAATGGCATTATTTTTTGGTAAATATAACCAAGTATTTTTTTTTTGTTTTCCTAACTAAGAATAGTTATTTTTGGTAACGTAAACACGAAAACAAATAAAAATTAGTACAAAATACTAAGTCATTTTTAAGACTGTAATTCAGAGAATAGTATTGTGCTCTCCTCCGTTTTGCCTTTATACTCGGTTATCACCCGTATTCACCAACAACTATTTTTTCACTATCAGTCGGTTAAGATTCTTGTCAGTGTGTTAAATTTTTTTCTCGTATTCACCATTGGATCTTAAGCCCTATCAGAGAGTTAAAATTAACAGTGAAATTTTGAGCTGATAAGAAATAAAAATCTGTTAAGTTTTAAAATTGTTGTTAGATTTATAACAACTTGACAAACACATGACAAATAATAACAATTATTAATAGAGTAAAGAAGAAGATTTTCCTTTTCATTTCGCCAGATCCAACTCTAGACGCGTTTCGTCATATCATGACTCATCAGTAGAGCTAGGATCCGATGAAAAGAAAATTATTAATAGGTTTTTCGTTTAAAAATTAATTTAGACTATCGAATACATTTTCCACGTTTACTATAGACTCGTCAGGTTCCGTTGATGAGAAAATCGTACGAGAAAGGAACGTAAAAGTGCGTAACAATTTATTTGAAGAAATAGACGATATTGAATTCAAAAACGGTTTAGAAGAAATAAAAATACATTTGAGCCATTGGCGAAACGGTTAAATGGAGTAGTTGAACCAGTAAATTATAGAAATGAACCCATTTCAAGAATATATTAAATACTAATTTGTTTAAGATATTATGTTACAGGATCATTTCAAATAAATATCGGGGATTTCCAATTTTAATGTACTTTTGTTCCAATGAAAAGAGTTTTTCTCCCGCATAGTATAATTACTGGATGTCTTCCTATATCCTGTTTTGTCCATCATTAAATTTTACTACTGGATCCATAAAATTGTATTTATTAGCGTAAAGTGACGTAAAGAACGGATTTGATTGATAAAACGATATTTCAGAAGATATGAGGTTGGAATATTTTACTCTGAAGCTAGAATTGTCAGCTCAGACGTACGTACATCAACCTAACTCTCTGTTTGTTAATAGAGCGTCCCTGATTTATGGTGAGCACGATATTTCATTAACTTACTGTTAATCCTTATACCGATGTTAACTATCAGACTTTTAAGTTAAAGATAGTGAATACAGCTGGCTCCCTACATATTAGGCTAGGCTTTTCACACTAGTTTACCATTTCACTCAATTAATTCACAAAGATTGTAATTATGATTTTCTATTTTTAACTATAAATAGTACTCAAAACCGATGTGATAGTGTGCGTTAGACCAAAAACGTATTTTCGACTTACTATAAGGGTCAAAGACTATTTTCGATTAAACCTTAAAACCTTTATCCTTTAGCCCAACGTCCAAAAGTTATTCCACTAAAGAAATTTTTTTAATTTCACTTCTATTTCCTTTCAAACAAAAAATCCAGTTCAATGAATTTCATCCCACAATAAAGATGTTTCATTTAATTTTGCTGTTACATCTTTGTCCCAAAAATAGCGGTAAACCGACAATCTACGTGGGTATCAGATACGAGGCAAACCATAATAGTAGTTACATATATTTTTTCTACGACTCAACTTCCGAACTTCATAGGTACTCAAAATTATTAAGAATTATTTAAATAGGCATCATAACTTGTCTTTTTAGTTGGCCATGAATTTGTGAGAAAGATAATAAAAAACAATTGAACAAATATTCATTTCGTTGGCAAATCCATGGACCAAATTACATTGTAATATATTCATCGATTTGGGTCATTTTGTATATTTACACAAAACCACTTTGAATATATCTCTCTTTCCCACATTCGGCCTTTTGCAGAATAACAGACAAAAAGCGATATATTTATTAATAAAAATGAACAATTTATTTTTCTCAACCATAGCCATTTTGATTAATTGTTCTGCTGAAATGCACAGAAGAAAAAAGTTTGTAGGTTTTTTTTGCTTGCATAAGAATTATAACTCCAAAAGCACAAAAAAAATAGCTGTAGAATTCGTTTTAAACAGTTAAACACGGCTTTTGTGCATATATTATTATATGAAGTTTTAATATTCGCTATGGTAAAGTTTTTCAAAATAACCGCCAATTTACAAACTAGCAACACTGTTAACGTAAGAAAAGTAGCAATTTTTTTTTTTTATGATAAAACACCTGCACTGTAGGAAAAATCCGTTAAGGCGCTCTGGGAGCGGTGCGAGTGCGAAAAAAGCGATTAACGTTGGTCTTGAAACGTTGAAGATTGTATTCATTGGGAAACACGACCTCAGGAAGATCATTCCACAAAGATGACGTTCTCCAGATGAAAGACTTCTTGAACAATGAAGTTCGAGGAGTACTAAGCTGAACAACATATGGATGAGCGGCAGTGGTTCGCCGTGTATTTCTGTTTTGCATTGCTCTAGGTGGAATTAAGTGGGCAATGTCAGTCGAACACCTGGCATGGAAATATCTGTAAAAGAGAGCCAAATCACCAAACTGTCTTCGATGCTCCAGGCTATCAAGGGTCTTGGTCAGCTCGGGGTCGCCGATCAGACGAACGGCTCTCCTTTGAATGGAATCCAGTAGCCGAAGGGTGTGCTTGGGTGCAGAGCTCCAGACATGAGAGCAATATTCTAATGATGGTCGAATCTGGGCTTTGTAGAGTGTCAAAAGTTGATGAGGTGTGTACAACCTTTTGGTGCGGAAAAGTACACCAAGTTTCTGTGCAGCTGCCTTGGCAATTGCGGCAACGTGATCATGCCAAGACATATTACCTCCCAGATTGACCCCCAGCAAATTAATAGACGGTGCCAGGGGAATTGCGTGTCCTGCCATGACTATATCTGGTTCTGCAATGTTAACCTTTTTGGAGAAGACTGCTGCCTGGGTTTTCTTAGCATTAAATTCGACTTGGTTACTGGCACCCCAAGCCAAAATTTCTTCCAGGTCATACTTCATGCTGCCTGCGAAGATGTGCGTCGGCAGCGGATGTTTGGGGAGTCAAGGTAAAAGATGAGACAACAGGGTAATACTGTAAAAATAACATAACCGTAAAATCTTTAGTAAAAAATGGAATTATTTTTTTCTAGAAATCTTATAATTTCGTCTGGTTTTTTGAGTGGCCGATAAAATCTCCGGATATTACACCCTTAGTTTTTTTTTTATGAAGCGATTTAAAATAAAGGGTATATGTCACCAGACCTTGAAATCTGGAAGAGTTGAAGGCAAGGATTCGGGCAGAGATATGTTTAATCACGCCAGAAGTTTTGGAAGTGTTCTACCATCGGTTTGGTCTATGCAGTCAAAAGATTCATGGGGCACATTTTCAACAATTGCTATGCTAAAAAAGTGACATAACAGTTTTGAGGTAATTGTTCTTTAAATTAGTTTTTATGAAATTTTTGACACATGGTTTGGCAGATGATGTAAAAAAAATATATGGACAAATTCCTTTTTCGATTCCAAGAAGATGTCACAAGTGGTACCGTCTAGTTTGTTCGGGTTCGGGGAAAAAAATTTGGTTAGAGCTGCG
Organism: Polydrusus cervinus; assembly: GCA_935413205.1. Lineage (NCBI taxonomy): Eukaryota > Metazoa > Arthropoda > Insecta > Coleoptera > Curculionidae > Polydrusus > Polydrusus cervinus. The sequence goes on from OW284511.1 coordinate 14,704,067, forward strand.
CTCCCTCCTTGGGCTCCCAATTTTTGTTTACAAGACAAAAACGAGGCCCACAAAAAAATTTTTGAGGACGTATTTTTGTATTTTAGAGAAATCTTATTCCCAGAGTCGCTATATAAGCAACGTTCCATTTAAAATCCCCCCCCCCCCCTGTATATAGTCATAGTCTGACTGTGGGTAAGCCGATAACGAGTGTTGAATATTTTATTTCTCAAAAACTTCGTTACCATGTTACCAACACGTTTCAAGATAAATTAACCTCACATACGGATATGAAAAATGAATTTTATAAACTTTACACCCCGAGATTAATCTTCGTTGCGTATCAAACTTTTTCTGTAAACCAAAATAAATTATTTCTCCAGAGGTACATTTACGTGCACATCTATCAGTATTTTGAAGTTTGTTTGAATCATCGAGTAGGTAAGCTGTGAAATACATATCCAAATATAGGTATGGCGCTGAGTAATTTTATAAATATAAATTTTAAAACGCGCTGCTTCCATATTATTATAACAATGTATTTTATTCGATTGGTTCATAAGGGAGAAGGGGAACAGTTCTTGGGTAACAATAGTATTTTGTACAACAAGAGTGAATATGATGTTCATATCGCACGAGGAAGTAAATTGCGCACGACGCCGTAGGCATCATAACTTGTCTTTTAAGTTGACCATAATCTTGTGAGAAAGATAATAAAATACAATTGAATTTTTTTTTATTTCGATGGCAAATTGGGCACTTTGGGTCATTTCTTATATTTACACAAAATTACTTTAAATTTATCTATCTTTCTCACATTCGCTCTATTGCAGAATAACAGACAAAACGCAATGTATTACTAGTAAAAATGAACAATTTATTTTTCTCAACCATAGCTAGTTTGATTAAATTGTTCTGCCGAAATGCACACAAGAAAAAAAGGTTTGTTCGGGTTTAATTCTGTTTGTGTAAGAATTATAACTACGAAAGTACAACAAAATAGCTGTAGAATTCGTTTTAAACAGTTAAAATGGGCTTTGGTGCATTAATATGAACTTTTTTAACGTCCGCCATGGTAAAGTTTTTCAAAATAATCGTAAATTTACAAACTACTAAAACTGTTAACGTGGATAGAGAAGTTCAAGATTTGTAGAAATACCATAACCTTAAAACTTTTAGTAAAAAATGGAATTAATTATTTTCTAGAAATGTTATAATTTCATCTGTTTTTTTGTTATTCATCTTCATGTTTCACCATTTAAGGAAGATTTACCAGTTATTTCTCTATATTCGTTGCGTATAATAAAAGTTTTAGGGTCCATTAAGGTTTCCGTTCAAAATATATCAAAAAATATCGCGACAAATATTTGCATGGAAAAAAAACAACCAAGGTTAGTAAAAAACGTTAATTTTGTATGTATATAATACATTTTATGCATTAAATCCTCGTAGTAATTGTCTAGAGATGAGTGGAAAACGGGATGATATTTGAAAAAGTACATCTGTGCGCAAGCCTTTAGTTCAGTCAGAAAATAAAAATAGTTCGGTAGAAAAATATTTTGGTAATAATTTTGGGATTATACCTTTAATTTTCGCACCAGGAAAAATTGTGTATGCATAGACTCTGGGAGAAAGGCTTTGTTTTAAATAAAAAATAACAAATTTTATCTGACAGATTCTCATATTCTTGAAGTATATTCTTAACCTCGCTTCTGTCACGTGTCAGAAAACGATTTACAACATGTAAATTTGGTTTCTTTGTAATTGACCACTGTGATTGGTCAGTTTCATATCCTAACCAGGATGGATATGAAATCATATCCGTTCAGTTAACTGGAATAGCCCACTTTTCCGATCACTTTAGTATAAAGGAAACAGCAAATTTTCATGTGGGAATAGAAAAAAATTTAGGTTGACGCGTTTGATGATTTTTAACTGGCTTCTCTAAAATAATGAGTCCTAATAAAGCTAATTGTATTTATTATTAAGGTACTCGTGCGTTGCAGTATGTATTGACTGTGGCAAAACATTTCAAAAATATTTCGCAGGAAGAGTGAAATTCATCTATTCATCGAAATTAATATGCTGCAAGGAGACCCTAACCCCAAATTCAATTATAGAAATGAATATGAAAAAAAGAAATGGTAAGGGAACTTCAAGAGGATAATAAGCTCTGGGAGAAAAATTCAGACCTGCTGAGATATAATAAGTTAACAGTGAATTAACATCAATAAAATCAAATAAATTTTAATCAATATATTATTACGTAAAAAAATTATGGGTTTGAAGATTTTTCAAGAAAAAATAGGCGTTATTGGAAAAAAGGTTCCGGCAACAGATTCCATACTGTATGAACAATGAAGATTATGTATTAAGTATGTTAATTTTAGTTACATTTTTTTACAGTGTATACGTTTTACTGAACTACATATTCAATATTGACGTTTGTGCACGAATATCTACTTAAAAATAACTTATAAACTATCGTGCATTTTAGAACTTCGGAACTAACTTCGTCCGTGATTCACGATGAAGCCAAACTTTACGGCCAGTTAGAGGTAAAACGAGGAAGTTATGTGTTATAGATTAACGAAGTTGAATTGATAACCTAAAAGTGGGTATAGTAATAGAATTTCATGATAAAGTTGCATTTTTGATATACATATTAGATTTACAAACATAATTTGACCTTCAATAGATCAGCAACTATTATAATAATCTATATTATAGTTTATTTCAGAAAGGTGTAGTAATAAAGGCTCAATAGGTATGCAAAAGGACTCAACGAATATTTAAGCCACTTTCATAATTTGGCATTGATTTCATTGCAAAATTCTTTTTTTTCAGCAAGTGCAGGTAGTACCACCCGGGTTAGGGTCAATTTATGCAGGGTTTTGCCTATCGTTATCCATTCACAAACACTGAAAATGGTGTGACAAAAGCGTGCATTATGTACATAATATTAGATACACTTATTTTTTATTAAACATTTATTAAACATATTATACGAATAAAAAATACATTATACAGAAATTAAATTATAAAACATCATAATATTCTTCGTCATCTGAAGAACTGTCATTTCCCCTTAACGTTATAATTAACGGATCGACGGTCCGATCGTTCAGGTGGTCAAGATCCCACACTTTCTCCTCTCCTTTAATGACATGATGGACTGCATTTCGCCAGTTCCCTGTATCACTTCCTTAATGGCTTGATCAAAACAGTAGCTTAACGTCTTTCATTTTGAATGTCGTATTGTGTCTTGTTACAAATTCTTTCACTTGCGCCCATATAAGTTCTATAGGATTTAGTTCGGAATATAATGGCGGTGTGCGCAGCACAGTTACACAATATTTTTCAGCTATTTCCTCCACGGTATATTTCATAAAACGATGTTTATGTAAATTTGCTGATAGTTCCTTCTTTATCAAATTATATTCAAATTCAATACTTTTGGTGGTTAACCAGTTGATAATTTCTTGTTTTCTGCAAGAAAAGTTCTTGGAGGAGTCTTCTGTGTGCGTCGAGAATATAATAGCTTGCGTCCATAAAAGTTTTCTAGTTATCAACGGAATATTGTCATCCTGGCCAAGCTCCATTAGAATTTTATCTAGGGTGGATATTTCTTTTTTAAAATAAAAAGAGTGAACTTTTCTTCGAACTACACTTGTGGTGTCTTTATCAAGGACTTTTACTGGTCTGCCTGGACTTTTCTTGGGAGGTTCCACTTGACCTGCTGTCTTTCTCTCTCACTTGACCTGCTGACTTTCTCTCCCACTTGACCTGCTGTCTTTCTCTCCCCCAATAATTTAAAAATGATGGACTTACCAACTCCAGTCATTCGGGAACATCGGTCGACAGTTTCTTGTACAGTAAAATTCGGGTAAGCGTATTTTATGCAATCATTTACATTTAAAATAATAACTATGTAATTTTAACCGTGTTCGTACAACAATAACTGTTTTATGAATGAAATACTTTGTCTATGGTAATTGATCTGGAGGTCATTAACTATTTTTCTACTAACAAAATACCTTACAAAAACAAGTTTTTCTACTCCTTTATAAGTAAACATTGTATATTTCACTCTAGAAATAAATATATTCTTACGCACCACTGTACCGAGTGGTCAGCTAAGAATGACCGCTGGCCATATCTCAGAAACTAGTAATCGTACAGCATCCGGGTAAATTTTTTTATGACAAAAGTACCCAAGAGAAAATGCTGGAAATTATTTTTAAGTTCCGAATTTTGCCGCAAGAGGGCGTAATTGAAAAGTAAGTTTTAAAATTTTACATATCTCCGAAAATTCCACATTAAGGTATATCTTTGATAACACCATTAAAAAGCTTGGACAATTATGCATCATTTTGGTCTTATGCTCATTGGCGTACCGACTTTAATAAGGGGGGGGGGGGGGGAACTGTTGAAAGTGTAATCAGTTAAATCGCTGGAACTTATAAATGACTTATCCGATTTTAGTATACTTAAGCTTGTTTGGAAGAGAAAGGTAAGTACTTTCACCAATCGTATTTAGTTGTCCATAATAGTTCTCAAAAAAATGCTAGATGGCGCTATTTGCAATAATAACACATTTTTTGATTTTACTCCGAAAAAATAAATCATACGGTATAAGTATGATACCATAATCGAAACGTAGATGAAATTTGCTAGAAAAAATATTAAAACCGCAGCTCGATATCTCCTTTCGTTTCAGCGTTATCGCCAATAGAATAATTTTTAAAACGAAGCGATTATATATCTTTTAGAAAAAAAGTGGTACGCCACTGATATTTTTCCATATGGATATTATTTCTGATTAGCATGGTCAATTCTGCATAAAAATGGTCTCTGGCGTTTTTCTCCTCAGGCACACCGTTCTTAATTAAAATAATTAAATTAAATTAGCTTCATGCATGCCTATTAAGTGAAGGTGGTCATTTCCACCAATTTTTATAAAACAAAAGTTTGCATTATCAATATTAATAATAATAGTAGAGCTCTCACTTACCACTTACCACACTTAACATACTATTAACATAACAATATGATACTTACAGTAATGTTTATTGTCCTTTCTAGGCATGACGCACAACCAGTAAAGCAAACAAGCCCCTAAGATGGCAACTACCAGGGCAGCCCCACAAAAAACAGCTGCCAAAATGGGCAAACGACCTGAGGCTGGTACGAGGGGCTGAGTTGAGCCGGGTTCGGAATCCGGCCACATTCCGGCTGTCAGCGTGATCCACTGACGTTGGAGCACACTGCCCCCATTGGGAGAGGCTGTGCCTCCCGAGAAGACGGTGATGCTACCCGAGTCACCTAAAAAAAAAAGAAATACTGTTTAGTTTGTGTCGTGCGTAGTTGCACCAAGTATCTTAATTTATATTAATATCATACCAGTTTTATATATACCAAAATTATTTGTGGTTAAACCCGTAAAACCGGGGTATAAGGGTTTTACCAATAACCTAGGAGTTTTCTTTTAAATAGTTCGATGATAATTCCACACTAAGACAAAAATTGTAAAATCCGTGTGCATGCATTGTAACGCTACTGGGACAAAATATTCATGAATCTTAGTTTTACAATTAAGTATTCGTAATTTCGATAAAGCTTTAACAAAAGTTTTAAATCAGTTTTAAAACATACAAATAAATATCTGTGTCTTTCTTATTTTTAGACAATATTTCTTTTGACATGGAGAAATGCAAAGAATATTAAAATTTTTTAGTGTGGTATAAACAATAATCCGCGCAGAGACATATCCAGAAAGTATATAACCTTTACATAGGCCATAGTCCACAGTCCCCTCTTCTGAATCAAGATTACCCCCCCCCCCCCCTAGGAGTTTTTACATCCCTTTCTATAGGACGAATTATTTTAGACGTTATCTTTCGGAGGTGCTGGATTATTACGCGGTCGACCTTTTTTGAGGTGTAGTAAAATTGTGTAAGATTTTTAAATAGATTTTTTTCTGAGGGCCCGTTCATACGCCGGATGCACTTAGGCCAGGTTTGGCTCATTGTGCTCACCCTGTTAGATTCTTCACACTCACTCGGTGATTCCAGTCCCTTTCACCAGTTTGTGTAGGTCAACTGGGGAGAGAGTCAGGATGTCCTCTGGTTCCAGTTTTGGTTTCCCGAGTAATCGTTGCCTCTTCCAAACTAGTGACTCGACATGGCAGACTATGTGCTGTACTGTTTTCCTAGCTTGTCGGCACAATATGCAGTTAAGGTCTTCATTGTACAGTTGCATTCTGTGCAGATGATTCTTGACAGCCACGTGTCCTATCAGAATTCCTTTAATAGGTCTCAGCTATTTCGTTAGTCTCGGGTCTGGATCGCCAATATGATGTAGACCCTGTCTATTGTTTCAGTGTATTTTGTGTTTACTCCTGATCCATCGCTTTAGGGCATCTCGTACCGTGCACCCTGGTACCCCGAGTGTCGGTTCTGGACCAATGAATGTATTTTCTGAGCCTTTTTCGCTTCAGTTTATCGTCTTTTTTATTTCCTGTAATACCTTTATGTCCTGGAACCCACTGCAGTACTACTGTGTTTACTTTTGCCAGAGCATCCAATTCTACTTGACATTCCCATACCAGTCTTGTAGGGCTGCTTGACTGTCAGAGTATATATGGATCCGCTTATTGAGGTAAGCTCTCCTATTGTTTTTATATACACACTGTAATATGGCGTGGATATCTGCTTGAAGCACTGTGGAAGACTTTCCCAGAGGGAAAAATAAGTTTTCCTCCGGGTATCCCAGCTCCGGTACCTTCTTTGGTTTTAGAGCCGTCTGTATACCAGATTATTTCCCCAGTAGTAGTTTCTGATGTTTTGTTGTTCCATGCGTTTCGTTCATCAATTACGACCTCGTATTTCGAACCTTGGATTTATGTGATCTGATCTCATTTCTAACTCAGGTCCACCTATAGTCTTACTTAAAAATTCGTGTCAATTAAAAAAATTTATAAAAAATAATCGATTATATTGCCCACCCCTAGTTTCAAGTATCTATTGACCCCGATGGAAACAAGGCTCGCGGGTTCGATCCGCAGCCGAGACATACAACTTTTTTCCAGTTATATTTAAAGCAGACAATAAAAAAAAAATTCGTCATCTGTAACTTTTCTGGAATAACTAATTTGCCACATTTATCAAACATATTTTTTCATTAACCAAAACGAAATCGTGTAATTTTTTCTTTTAAGTACATCTTCATTTATCTTACTCGTATAACCTACCAGCGGAAAATGGATAAGTTTTAATTTTCGTTTTCCCTATTTTCCCTTTGTCGTCCTCTTGCTTTTAATTTGGTCACATACATAAAACGTCTGAAAGGAAACCCTTGTTTAGAGGCCCTTTAGACCCTTATTTTTCTTTCGAAAGTGGTTAATTTCAGTTTTGGTTTTAAAGTTGGTTATAACGTCTAATACTTCTAGATGATGAATATCTAGTGAAATGGAAAGAAACAGGGTTTTGAGCATTCCGCAAGGGCTAATGGAGGGGGGGAGGGTGTTAGAAAGGGGGATGAGAATAATAATTGGAGTATTCTTACATCAATAATATTTGATACGTTTTGAACTACTTGTATTCAATTATAAGTGTTAATAAGGAAATGACAGCAATTATGATCGTGAAAAGACAAATATCAAGGATTAATGGCCGGAATGGACTCTTTCACTAAATTTTGAGTTTGGTTGCAGTGGCGGCTCGCGGTCTTAAAGATTGTGAAGAGCTGGGTATAGTACGGGTACTTAAACAAACATTGACTAAAAACCCGTTTAACAAAACGTCTCTCTTATCCTCATCTGTCCAACGACTGAATGGAGTTTCCAACAAATTACAAACTATGTCATTAATTGGGTTCATTTTTAGAACACACAACTAAGTAGGTACATACACTATTGAATTAACTGAAAAACAAAAATAAGACTTTTTAATCACACAGTAAATCACGTAAAAACGATATCTATAACCGTAGCCTCAAAATAAATTAGGTTAACCAATACTAAAACAATGGTGCATACGACTGATCTATTTTTAAATTGATCTTTATCATAATGCAAATTGTTACATGCTGTTTGCGTGACTGACGTCACGTAACCATACAACGGTGAATATCAAAGCCTTGGACGTTTTTCGTGGTCTTCACTTACTTTGAGCTAACGGACACGGTCGGCTGAGGCGCGCCAAAATGCACGGGTATTAATAATTATTGTCCATCGGAGTTAACCGTGGCCTTATTATGCATAGGTACATTTGAATTAAATTAATATTATTAATTCGAACATTATTATTTTTTAAGGGCTAAAATGGTAGCTGTATTGGTACATTAATATTTGATATTGGCGAAAAGCTTTAATTCTGGTTTTATTTTTTATTGGTGAAGAACCCCTTCACCTACTTTACCTAACGAGCCGCCAATGTTTGGTTGTAGTGTATAAAGGAACACAAAAAAAAACATTTTCTGTGTTTGTACTTTTTAATATTTTTAAGCCATCTCTGAGAAAATAAATGAATAAAAAAACTATTGGAACAAAAACATGGACTTTATCGAATATACGCCGTGAAAACGGCAGCTTGACAATGTTGCCAATGTTCTCTAAAAATTTTATATTATATTCAATGACCAAGTCTGAGAAGTAATCCAATAGAAATTATTTGTATAAAACGGACTTATGTGGAAAAATTAAAAAAATCATCATATTATTTCCAAAATATTATGTATATTTTGTCTTAAAACAAGTTATTATTAAAGTATTAGGAACAAAATATATTATTTAAATAGCATAAAATGACATGTGGCAACATCGAAATTATTGACAGAAAACTAAGCTAATGAAAAATGACAGTTGAAAAAAGTCTAACCTAAGTTATTTGCCGATCTTCCGCTCTATGAACAAATAAATAAAAATTATTATAAAAGTTATTTTAAACGAAAATACATCAAAATTCCACAATAATTCGGATGTAAGCGGGATGTAAACAAAAAAAACATGACAAGTGAAAGATCGGTAACGATGCTCACTGTAAATTTTTATCGGATCGATATCATCGAGTCATTGCGCCAGTTTTGTGTTTTTAAAATTCGTTTAAATTGTGCATGTTTTCAATGAACTGTAAAAAATTAATAGTAAGAATTAGCAATAGTTTTATTGATGATAAACTCCTATTATAGCATTGACTTAACAATTTAAATGCCAAAACTATCAAATATGAGAATAGTGACAGAGCTTATTTCCATGCGACTGATGCGAGAATAACGGAGGGTTGTTATCATTCAAGACTGTCAGTCCCAATGATCGTATAAGGCAATGCAATATTTGAAAAATATAGGTCAACATAAAAGACATGAAGAAAGTCAATTCAACATTGATCTTTTACCTTTTTTTTTTGTCCCTTGTTTAAGCAGCACCCTCTTAACTGGACCATAATAAGAAAAGCCTTGCCTTAATCTTTTTATGAATCCCAACATTTTTCTTGTAAAAGCAGTAAACCTTTTTATGAGTCAGTTTGGGAACGTTTTCTTTGTCTACGTCGACCAGACCGTTTTTAATACATTCCCTTTTGTTATCAAAGAAATAAAGAATGAAAATAACGTGTGTTTTATATGTATACCAAAAAGTTACAGACTTCATTAGTAAATTGTTATTTTTGGAGATGGTATAGCAATCCTAACAGACAATAAATAACTCCCTACGAATAATTTAATATCCATTTATTGAGAATGTTTTAATTTATGTAAAGGGTGTCCCAAACTATAAGAGATATAGCATCAGCCAAATGGTGGCGAAGTTGCGGAATTTTGTGCCCAATAATATGGCTAAATAAAATTTTTCATTTTTACTTTTTGAAATATTCGAAAAATACTAAAATTTTGAGTTTTGTTTTTTAAATTTATCTGACTTATTTTAACCGCTAAAGAAAAACAACTACAACATTTTTAAAGCAACTTTTTTAGCTTTACGAAACATTATACCGTTTCGGTATAATGTTTCGTTTTTGTTGAACTGTTATCAACTGTCATCAATTTTTTAAATAAGGACCTGCGTTTTTTATTTTATTTTTTGAAAGCTCCTTAAATTCTAAACTTAACCATAATGATTTTTGATATTTACTTTTAAATAAATACGATTCTGGTGTCAGTTACTTAACAATTTTTACCAAATACAACATGCAAATGATTTTTATTTAACATACAGGATGATTCCTAAGTTGCTGTCAGTGACTTGGTGTGTATAATAGGCATATATAATATATAAACAACATTTTCAAATACCTTTTTTCAAAAAACTTACAGAAATAAAAAATCTAAGTGCGGACCTGGTCATTTATGTTGTCTGTCTTATTAGTCATGCAATTAGTTAGTCAGTTATTTGGCAATCCGCTGCGGTGTGTTTTTCTGAAGCAAGTTAATTACGAGTGTCGTCAAAAAAAATATTGTTTAAGTTAAGCATGACCGTATTTGATCCATAGTAATAAATGAATGTAAGTACCTTATTTTAGAGTTTTTTGATGCCTTTTATACACAGCTAAAAAATACGTATCATTTTAAAAGTATTTGTTTTTCTGTAGCGGTTAAAATAAGTCAAATAAATAGAAGAACAAAAACTCAAAATTTTAGTTTTTTCCGAATATTTCGAAAAGAAAAAGAAAGCTCACATTATTTTTTACGATATTACTGGGCAAAAATTTCGCAACTTTGCCACGTCTTGACTGATGCTGTATCTCTTACAGTTTCCGAGATGCCCATGACGAGCATCGAATTTGGGACACCCTGTACAATAGGAAATATTTAATTATTCGAATAAAATTAAAACAAACATTTTCCTACGACCACCTATGAAAATGAGAAAAAAAGCACGGTTAACTTGGCTCGAAAGCGCCGAATATCACACGCGTGTTGAAAGAAAATATTTCAACTCTAGAGTGGAAATAAAAGGCACACTATTTAATTTAAGCATATGTTGCCAATTTGACAGACCACACCTATTTATTAAAAAGAACAAATTTTAGAAAGCAGTTTAGTTTATTTATCACGTATTTGTCGAGTGATTCAGAATTAGAGTGTGAAAATGCGCCATCTGAAATTATAAAAAAGTTAAGAATATACTGGAAAATCTATTACCAGTCAAAACAAGCCCCGCTGAAGAAAATGTCATATATTAAACTTAAGCAGGAAATGTTTATGGGTCGCCATAGCGTAGACACTAGAGCCATGACCTACGGATCGAAAGATCACAGGTTCAAATCCCATCAGGAGCACTTGACTGTTTTTATGAAAACATTAAATAATTTATAGAATTATTTTGAAATAAAATCTTCCTTGTTGGGTGAATTTTTTAAATTTATGTTTAATGCATCTTTCCTTGATTAAATAAAAAAAAATCATTCAAAAAGGAAGATTTCAATTCAAAATAATTTTATAATTTATTTAATGTTTTTATAAAAAAAAGTCAAGTACTCCTGATGGGATTTGAACCTGTGACCTTTCGATCTATTAAATTGGCATCATATGTTTAAATTAAATAGTGTGCCTTGTATTTGAAATAATTTTTTCACAAATCAAAGGTTTTTTTTAAATAATTCTTTGTGGTCGTAGGAAAATAGTGTACATTACTGGTGTGAAAGTGATTATTCTAAAACTCGGAGAATTTCCGCACTCGGCTCACGCGTCGTGCTAAATATCTCCTCGTTTGAAAAGTATCACTTTCATCACTTGTTATGTAATATACTATTTGGTTATGCAATTAACGTTAGTTATTGGGTTCAAATTTTTTGAAAAAAAAATTAGTGCAGGGGCAAAAACAATTAGTTTGAAAGCAGAAATTAGGGGGAATCCCGTCGGCTACTTCTTCTTGATAAGAAAACGAGGGACCAAACCTCAATCTAATCCCTGACTTATCCAGAAAATCCATTAAATACTTAACTCAATAAAAATTCCAACCTACACTAGATTACGAAAATTCCCTTGTAAAAGATAAGTACCAATTTTTCAAGCCACTAAACCGTCTCAGAACATAATAGTAATTAATTTTTATCACTGACACAACAAATTGCGTTAGAAAAGCGATTTCTGGTTTACTGTCGGTTTTTATGAGGCTCTTATCCTGGATATTCGGTTAAGTTTTCCGATATTAACGCCGGAAACAATATTTATTGAAAGCCGTATCAGAGATTTTTGGGTATAAAGGAAGTTTCCATATTTCTTTGTAAGAATGTTATTTGTAATATCCTACAAGAATTTTATTAAATATAATGTGTATTGGCCAGTGACCAGTGGTTCTCAACTGCCGTTCTGCTGATCACTGTACGGAGTAAACTAGCTTTATTATAACTGATAATAATTTTTTTTTGTATAAATTTTGTTACCTGGTAATATAAAATTATATTAAACACAATTTACTATAGTCTATTTCAGAAAGGTGTAGAGTAATAAAATGGAAAATTCCGTCCAGTTCGGCTCAATTTCGGTGTTGGCCATAGGCACAGGTAAATTTTGTGCATTAAATTATTTATGATAACTAACCAAAAAAAGAAGATAATTTGATGAAGAAGAAACTTATAGCTATAGCAAATTTACAAAAACATCGTTTAATGAAATATGCCGTGGAAGATAAAAACATAGTGTAACTGTGCTGCGCGCACCGCCATATCATTGCGAACTAAATCCTATAGAACTTATATGGGCGCAAGTGATAGGATTTGTAGCAAGACTCAACACGACAATCAAAATGAAAGGCGTTAAGCTACTGTTTGATCAAGCCATTAAGGAAGTGACACTAGAGAACTGGCGAAAAGCAGTCCATCATGTCATTAAAGAAGAATAGAAAATGTGGATTCTTGACCACCTGATCGATCGGACCGTCGACCTGGTAATTATAACGTCAAGAGGAGATGACAATTCCTCAGATGACCAAGAATATTATAATTTTTTAAACTTTTAATTTAATTTCTGTATAATGTATTGTTTTTATAATGTTTAATAAAAAATAAGTGTACCTAATACTATGTATATTATGCCTTTGTTACACCATTTTCAGTGTTTATGATTGCATACCTAATGAGCTTTTATTACACTACACCTTTCTGAAATAAACTAAAGAAAAGTAATACTCTGTACAATAATTTCTTATAATATTAAATTACGATATTTTCTAATAGGAGATATATTTATATATTATTTTTTTTATTGGCTTTTACTATTTTTTATTGTAAAAGATAAGATATATTTTATTTTACCCGGTGGGTTTGTCTTCTGCCAGGGTAGGGGGGGTTTAGGGGATTCAACCCCCCCCCCCCCATGACAAATTACTTGACTGAACTATCCAACTTAAAAATCGTCTCCCTAGCGCTGTTTTAAAAATAAAAGGACGTGGCACCCAAAATATGCTACTTTTTTTAACTTCATAACCCCCTCCCCCCCCCTCATGAATAACGTCTAGCTAGGCCCTGTCTTCTGCATTGGAGTGCCTGCTAGATGGCGCTGTTACGTTTTCACTACTTATTTATTACTAAGAAATTCTTAAAATCGCGATTCTGCTGATTTGACTGAGGATCGTGGTTCGGATTCCACGTTAAGCTGTAGGTCCCCTCGGGAATGGCTCTGGCAGCGAACGAAGAGGTAAAAAGGCGAATTCGAAAGAAGAACAATTTTTAATAATTTTTACTTTATTTTAGTCGGAAAAATATACTTGAAATAACCTTTGGACAAAATATTCCCAGGTGAAGTCTGAACTTATAGTAACCTAGGAATTTAGAAATAAATAATAAAACTGGTATAGATATGCACGGAAACAAAAATGTCAATATCGACATCTATATCCAAACTTCCAGGCCTAACAATACCTGTGGTACTATATATCAGGCATTATGCCGCCGCAAAATGTTGGTTTTTGTGTTTGGAAAGCCGGAAAAGCGGGTCGTCTATTGATGAGAATCCCGTCCGCATCGACAATATCGTGACCCTGCTACGAAAATTGTGCAATTGTTTGAATTTCAAATGCCAAATTGATATTTTATGTAAACGATGAACATTGGCATTTTATTTAATAAGAATATGAAAGAGAGAGAAAAATATGATCTTAATATTAAGTTAAACAATCTTTGTGTTATATAAAGGTGGAATGAGCAGATCTCTAGTTTAGGGCTTGAGTTTATTATTTGTTATCATAAAGAAAATAACGTTTTTTTTTAAATGTGCACTTGAATATTTTATGTTTATTTTCCTATTTGAAAAAATGGAGACGAAGGGGAAAATGGCACTTAAATGTAATAAGGTTTGCCAACCTAGTAGGTTGCATCGTCTAACCAATTTTGTTAGAAATTAAATATAAAATTTAAAAAGGACCGTGTAGTCCTAAGCGATTGTGCTCGGTCAGTGGCGTAAGTAAGAAATTTTTTTTTCTGGAGAGAGGAACAGTCGGGCTACATGTATTTCATGATAGTGTATCTAGTGAGAAAGGCGACAAAGCGCCGCAGGCGAAAAATTTTCGGGACCACGCTTAAAGTTCGTTTAAAATTCAACTACTATCAAATTTCGAAAATTAAATTATTACCTCTCCCCCTCTGCATTGTTGCATTTTTTTTTGTAAATATTTTTTTTACTTTTTTTTTTAAAATTTCTATTCTTTATTTAAAAAAAACATTTTTTATATTTTTTATGAAAACATGACTATTGGTGTCAAAAATTTTATACATAAGACGTATGTATGACTCTAACCAACGTTTTACGGGCTCAGTTTTTCATGATTATAAAAATAAAGTCAATATCCCTCACCACGCCAAAATTGATGATTTTTTCAATCATGTATTTTAGGAGCGTAGATCCACGAGCAGTTTTTGGTGCAAATGCTTAGGTTTTTAAATACTTCTTCTTAAATGCCGTTTTGTATATTTATAATAAAGTATTCTCGTTTCTTCTCGCACTATTTTTTTTTATTGTAAATTATTACACTTCTTCCAAAAAAAAATTTTAATTATTGTTGTGAAAATATTTTATTGCATTGGGTTATATTTATGTTGATTTAAAATAGCTCTAAACAAGGGAAAACGGAACAGACAAGTATATAGTAGAAATATACTATAAAATATTATTATTTTTTTCGTTTTCCTATAACATCATAAATCAATAACTAAAACGATTTGCGTCCGAAACCTTAATCTCTATAAAAACAGGACTTTTAGAAGGAAAAGTTAAAAAACTAAACGTCTCCTACAAAACCTTTCAAATCTAAGCCAAGAATACAATATTTAAAAATTTTAATTAAGAGTCCAAGAGTGAGACGAAAAATTAGGTTGCAATTAGCCTTTTAGACCCGAGCTCCTAGGGGGGGGGGGAGAGCCCGGTAACCCCCTCCCCTAAATACGCCACTGTGCTCGGTCAATTAGTCTTTAAACAGTGTTTTTTTGAATGTGATGATTAATTGATGACAACGAAATCAAGCTCGTTGATTATTCGTTTATCCACCACTCCCATCTTCTATAAATACCAATAATCTAACACAAAGGCCATTTCAATCATTACGAAATGATGCTAATTTGATTGCCCCCAAACAGCTCGAATTTCGTCGATTGCTTTGCATTACTTTGATATTCAAAAGGGCGAAAACCGTCGTTTGGGCGCTCGATTAACTTAATCCGCGCTTAAATGGACGCGTAATAGTTCTAATTAAAATACTATATAACTGTGCTTTATTTTTGAATGGATGCTTGATAACATCATTTTGATTACGTTTTATGACTACTTGATTATTGTATGGGGTTTAGAAGTGATATAAGATAATATATAGAGCAGTGGTTCTCAAACTTTTTTCTATGGCGCCCCCTTTCGGGAATCAAGGAATGAATTAATTGATTCAGCCGATACTAGGTGGAAATCCATAACTATTATATTATAGGATACAGTAAAACAAAGTTGAACTTGTAAATTTCCACTATATTAAAAAGAAGAAACATAACATGTTTCGCTGCACGGCAGCTTCGTCAGATGACAATGTGAAATAAGATGTAAAAGGTATAGATTATTGACAATGTAAATAAAAACAGTTGGAGGGTTAAAAGCTAGGAAAAACCCAAAGAAAGGGTCGGTATAATTCAATTAAGTAAAATGATGGGTTTTTTCAACCATTGTTAGGTATACAATTATCAACAGAATAAATTTAACAAAGGTGAACTATTTAAATCTAATTGATCATTAAGTAACAGGTCCGTATTCTTAAGTTTATTAATTTCGACAGACTCTAACAAATTAAGTTTTAAGCCCTTATTTTCTGTATGTAAGATTTTAAAAGATGGATCAAAATTATGTTGGTTGTTGAGCAAATGGTTAGCGTAGTTAGAATCGGTTTTATTTTTAATAAAACTATTATAATGTTCGTGTATTCTTTTGTTGAAGTTTCTCCCTGTTTGACCTATGTATGTTTTCGGACAATCCTTGCAGTTTAATTTGTAGATACCAGAATTTTTGTTTTTATCACTTTTGGTTTTATTGTTTTTAATAAATTTACCTAAAGAGTTATTAGTTTTGTAAGCCACATTTATATCAAGTTTATTGAGAAAATTGCCAATTATTTTGCTAGGTTGACCAAAGAAAGTGACAAGTTTAAAATTGTTAGCGTAAGTTTTGATTTTGGGAAAAACTAGGTCAATAGCTTTTTTGTAGGTTTTCTTTTTTAAAATTTGATCAATAAGATTAGAGCTATAACCATTATTAACCGCAATTTGTTTTATGATGTTTAATTCTTTTTGAAAATTGATTGTGTTTAAAGGGAGAGATACTAATCTGTGTATCATACTATGAAAAGACGCTAATTTTTGTTGTATAGGGTGACATGAAGAGTTGTTTATAACCGTGTCAGTATGAGAAGGTTTATGGAAAACTGAAAAAATGTGTCTACCATTTTCTTTATTAATATTTAAATCAAGAAAATTAATAGAATTGTCAATTTCATGTTCAATTGTAAACTTGATGTTCTTATGTAAGCTATTGATATATTCTAAAAAGACTTGTAACTGTCTGTCAGTTCCGAGAAAACATGTTAGGACATCATCAACATACCTATGCCAATAAAGAAACTGTTTGAAAAGAGGATGTTTGCTGATTTTATCTTCTAAAAAATCCATAAATATTTCAGCCAACAAGGGGCTAAGGGGATTACCCATAATAAGACCATTTTTACTTGTATATATTTTATCGTTGAACTCAAAGTAATTTTGTTCCAAGCATATGGTTAGTGAAGTTATAATTTCTTGTTTTTTGATCAAATTAACATTTTTTAGGGTGAGAAGTTTATTAACTAAGGTAATAGTTTCATCAATAGGTATGCTTGGAAATAAATTAGTCACATCAAAAGAAATTAGTTTCGCATTATTGGGTAAATCAATATTCTTAATTTTATTTACTAGCTCGAGAGAATTTTTTATTGCAAATTTTGCTGAAAATTGTGTGTTCATTATAATTATATCGATTAGTTTTTTTGAAAGTTTGTATGACGGTGCTGAGAAAAAAGAAACTACTGGTCTAATAGGGTATCTACCTTTGTGGAGCTTTATTAGTGAATACAATTTAGGGGGTTGAGGATTCATGAGACTTAATCTGAAAGAATCTATGTCAGAAAATAAACTTTTACAATTCTGAATAATAGTTTTTATAGACTTTTGGAATATAGTAGTAGGGTCGCGTTTTAAACATTGATAATTATTAGGATTAAGAAATTCGAGAGTTTTTTGAATATAATCGATTTTATTTATTGCTACTACCGTATTACCTTTGTCTGCCTTGGTAAAAATTATATCACTAGATTTATTTTTAATATCTTTAGCTAATCGAATTTCCTGTTTTTACAAGTTCAACTTTGTTTTACTGTATCCTATAATATAATAGTTATGGATTTCCACCTAGTATCGGCTGAATCAATTAATTTGTTTAAAGAAGCTTCAGTAAGTTTCCTTGCCGTTTGGTATTTCAAGTTCCTTTTAAGATGTGCTATTTGTTCACAAAACTTATGGTTTTTCGACAAGTGTTCAAAAAACAGTGTTTTTCCCAAATACATGACTCTCAAGACCCACAACAGAAGTAAAGCAGCAATTCAGGGATCCATAGCAGGATTGCAGAAATGGTTGACTGAAGAAAAGAAAATTCAATTTAGAAAAAGAGGTATTTACAATATTTATTTAAAAGTAGTTCACACGGAATTGTTATTTAAATTAAATTATATAGAATTTCTTGTTTTGGATAGAGATACCAGAGATAAGGTTAATTCTATTATTCATAAAAAATTTCTGACACAACGTAAAAAGCTTAATTTTCTCATTTCTAATAAAATTAATTCTCAAAGAATATCTAAAAATAATAATAATTTTTCTGAACATAAGTTTTTTGACAGATTTATTAACTTAACTACAGTAAATTTCTCTGAACCTGAAAATAAACTAGTAGAGAAAGGTTACAAATACAATATACAAGATAATATTTCTCCCAAAACCTTAGAATTGTTAGGTGTCGAAACCGAAATTGCTCTTAAAAACATTCCTTCTAACATTTCTCTGAAACATCAAGCCTCTTCTATAATAAAACAAGAATTTTTAAAACAGACTGTTCCAAAACAGGAAATTCGATTAGCTAAAGATATTAAAAATAAATCTAGTGATATAATTTTTACCAAGGCAGACAAAGGTAATACGGTAGTAGCAATAAATAAAATCGATTATATTCAAAAAACTCTCGAATTTCTTAATCCTAATAATTATCAATGTTTAAAACGCGACCCTACTACTATATTCCAAAAGTCTATAAAAACTATTATTCAGAATTGTAAAAGTTTATTTTCTGACATAGATTCTTTCAGATTAAGTCTCATGAATCCTCAACCCCCTAAATTGTATTCACTAATAAAGCTCCACAAAGGTAGATACCCTATTAGACCAGTAGTTTCTTTTTTCTCAGCACCGTCATACAAACTTTCAAAAAAACTAATCGATATAATTATAATGAACACACAATTTTCAGCAAAATTTGCAATAAAAAATTCTCTCGAGCTAGTAAATAAAATTAAGAATATTGATTTACCCAATAATGCGAAACTAATTTCTTTTGATGTGACTAATTTATTTCCAAGCATACCTATTGATGAAACTATTACCTTAGTTAATAAACTTCTCACCCTAAAAAATGTTAATTTGATCAAAAAACAAGAAATTATAACTTCACTAACCATATGCTTGGAACAAAATTACTTTGAGTTCAACGATAAAATATATACAAGTAAAAATGGTCTTATTATGGGTAATCCCCTTAGCCCCTTGTTGGCTGAAATATTTATGGATTTTTTAGAAGATAAAATCAGCAAACATCCTCTTTTCAAACAGTTTCTTTATTGGCATAGGTATGTTGATGATGTCCTAACATGTTTTCTCGGAACTGACAGACAGTTACAAGTCTTTTTAGAATATATCAATAGCTTACATAAGAACATCAAGTTTACAATTGAACATGAAATTGACAATTCTATTAATTTTCTTGATTTAAATATTAATAAAGAAAATGGTAGACACATTTTTTCAGTTTTCCATAAACCTTCTCATACTGACACGGTTATAAACAACTCTTCATGTCACCCTATACAACAAAAATTAGCGTCTTTTCATAGTATGATACACAGATTAGTATCTCTCCCTTTAAACACAATCAATTTTCAAAAAGAATTAAACATCATAAAACAAATTGCGGTTAATAATGGTTATAGCTCTAATCTTATTGATCAAATTTTAAAAAAGAAAACCTACAAAAAAGCTATTGACCTAGTTTTTCCCAAAATCAAAACTTACGCTAACAATTTTAAACTTGTCACTTTCTTTGGTCAACCTAGCAAAATAATTGGCAATTTTCTCAATAAACTTGATATAAATGTGGCTTACAAAACTAATAACTCTTTAGGTAAATTTATTAAAAACAATAAAACCAAAAGTGATAAAAACAAAAATTCTGGTATCTACAAATTAAACTGCAAGGATTGTCCGAAAACATACATAGGTCAAACAGGGAGAAACTTCAACAAAAGAATACACGAACATTATAATAGTTTTATTAAAAATAAAACCGATTCTAACTACGCTAACCATTTGCTCAACAACCAACATAATTTTGATCCATCTTTTAAAATCTTACATACAGAAAATAAGGGCTTAAAACTTAATTTGTTAGAGTCTGTCGAAATTAATAAACTTAAGAATACGGACCTGTTACTTAATGATCAATTAGATTTAAATAGTTCACCTTTGTTAAATTTATTCTGTTGATAATTGTATACCTAACAATGGTTGAAAAAACCCATCATTTTACTTAATTGAATTATACCGACCCTTTCTTTGGGTTTTTCCTAGCTTTTAACCCTCCAACTGTTTTTATTTACATTGTCAATAATCTATACCTTTTACATCTTATTTCACATTGTCATCTGACGAAGCTGCCGTGCAGCGAAACATGTTATGTTTCTTCTTTTTAATATAGTGGAAATTTACAAGTTCAACTTTGTTTTACTGTATCCTATAATATAATAATCAAGGAATGGTCGCGCCTCCCTCCCCTCCATTATACAGATACAAGTTAGAAATTTGTATTCATTTTGCAGTTGTTCAGAGTTCTCGCGCCCCCCAGTTTGGAAACCACTGACATAGAGAATACGAGTATTATTATAGAAAGTGAAAACACATCCATATTGCCAATACATGCAACCAATTTGAGCTTCTCTGTATATCGACAATGGGTGTAGGAGCATGCGCAAAATGTACCTAGTATGAAGACCAAATTTTGACCAGCTAATGCCAGGATGCGTCTGGATGGGAGCAGGACCGGGTCCACAAAAGAGCACCTGGGTGTAGAGACAGCGACAATCTTTCCTTCCATTCCTTTGTGTCCAGGGCTCTTTTGTGACAGGGTCATTCATTTTTTATGATTATTTTTTGTGTATTTTTGTTGAATTTTTAATTGTTTTGAGTATTTATTAAAGTCTGTTTCTTTTTGATATTTTAGCCTTTTTAAGTTCCTTTTTGAATGCACTTCTCATATTATTTATCTTCCACAGACTCTACAGTAGCTTCAACATATACTGTTTTATATAGTAAAAGTAATTATTCATAAGCTTTCCTTCGCAAAAGCTCTGTTGACATGTAAAGTATTTTATTTTCCACAAACATTTATGCTTGCGGTATAGGTAAATCAATAAAATCTTTGAAATTTTAAGTTCTGTTAGCCATTTTCAATTATGAAAATTTGAAACTGCCGTTTTATCACAATATTCAAAAAGCTCACTTTAAATAATGCTGAAAACAAGTGGTTTCTTCTAATTTAAAAACAAAACGTGGGCTACGTCTCCTCTTTGGGTTGGGCGAGGCCCATAAAAATCTTTGAGAACGTATTTTTGGATTTTAGAGAAATCTTATTTCTAGAGCCTTTATAAGCATCGTTACATTACCCTGTATATGTAGTGCAGTCACGGACCTCACTTAAGAGCAAACAGTTATCGATGAGTCATCACGAATAATTAGTGCATTTCCACCACATCGCACATATTGTATCTGTGTCTGGCGATGTCAATAAAATGTTTTTTTTATATAAAAAATATAAAACTAATTTTACGAGAATTAAGTAACGAGGCGTCAGTGGAGATTTTTAAGATTTTATCGCGGCATCGTTTGTAATTTTAATGGAAAATAAGAAACAATTATGAATAGCCTCATTTCTATTTTTATGTTCTGCAAGGCGGATGCTGATAAATTTAAACCTGTATATGTCTATTTCAGAAAGGTGTAGAGTAATAAAAGCTCCTTAGGGACTACAGAGTGACCCAACGAATATTTAAGCCACTTTCATTATTTGGCATTGATTTCATTACAAAATTCATTCCTCTCATCATTTGTCCATTGTTATCCATTCACAAACACTAAAAATGGTGTGACGAAGGCGGGCATTATGTACATGGAATTAGGTATTTATTATTTATTAAACATTATAAAAAAATACAAAATACCAAAAATATATTATACAGAAATTAAATTATAAAACATTCTTCGTCAACTGAGGAACTGTCATCTAATCTTGAGGTTATAATTAACGGGTCGACGGTCCGATCGATCAGGTCGTCAAGATCCCACATTTTCTCTTCTTCTTTAATGCCATGATGGACTGCTTTTCGCCATTTCTCTGTTGTCACTTCCTTAATGGCTTGACCAAACAGTAGCTTAACGTCTTTCATTTTGAATGTCGTGTTGTGTCTTGCTACAAATCCTTTCACTTGCGCCCATATAAGTTCTATAGGATTTAGTTCACAATGATATGGCGGTGTGCGCAGCGCAGTTATATCAAATTTTTTTAAGAAAACGCCAAGTCACTTGTCATTTATGGCACCCTGTTGACGTCTGGTCTATTTTACGTTTAGAGGTTGGCTAAAAAGACAGGACCGGACTATTTCTATGTTCCATTAACAAACTAAAAAAATATTTAAATATTAAGTTCCTTATCTCCCATTTTAATTTATCAAAGAAGACTTTACAAATTTTTCTATTTAAATTATCGTTCTTATCTAAAGTTGTCAAGAAACTTTTGGAGATGTTATCCAAATTGAAACAAAAGTCAAGAACCTCTATTAGGTATCCACTGAATACTACCTAAATATTGTGATAGGAATTACTTACAATAAAGTAATGTAAAAGTCTAAAAATATCTTAAATGTTTTTAAACACACACTATATAAAAAACTGCCACAAAAATACTAAAAAACACGAAAAAACAACGAAAATAATAGGACGCGAACTGACATGTGAACTTGTTACGGTCCACACTAAATCTAGTAACTTTTCGGCGGAACTAGAATCAGCTGTGAATGTCATTTGTGGCTTTCAACTGTCGAAACGCCGTTTTCTATCGCGATATAGACTCTACACTATGTTTTTCAGGTATATATTCCACGGCATATGTTATTAAACGATGTTGGTGTAAATTTGCTATAGCTAATAGTTCCTTCTTTATCAAATTATCTTCAAATTCGACTCTTTTGGTGGTTAACCAGTCGATAATTTCTTGTTTTCTCCAAGATGAAATTGGGGTCTTCTCAGTGCGATAGCTTGTGTTATCAATAACTACTACTGAATCAATATATTTTATTATTTCCTCAAAATAGTCCTAAAAAATATTCGAATTCATGTCCCCGAGGTAATCTCCCGTATTGAACGACTGAAAGGTTAGCAAACCTTCTTTTAAATATTCCTCTTCGCTTCCATGTGCTCCTAGAGCTGAACTGGACGGAATTTCCCATTTTATTACTCTACACCTTTCTGAAATATACTATTGAAACTTTAAATGAATTTTAATTTTTTTTTTTTGAGAAAGAAGGTATCATCCGCCAAACTAGAAGTTCTTGTGGACCCCTTAGTAACATTTTTGTATTAAATTTTCAATTATACGCTGGTAAAAATAATTACGATTTTCCATCAGTCGTTACTAAAAACTTCTCAGATACCAACGAATAAAAAGTCATTTCTCGTCGCTTTGAGGCAAACTCAATTTACATAATATCTTTCGATTTATATTTGCTCGACTAAACATTTATATTTGCGAAATTACAAAAAAATTCTTTACATTTTCCTGACGTCCTACATCCATCAAATATTTTCGCACACAGTAGCCTCTTGCGTGCAAAGTTATTTCCCTGTGAAAATAGAAATTGATCCGAAAGGTCGCAAAAATAACCAGAAATATTGGTTTGGAAAATATTGACATAATATTCAATTTTAATTAAGTATTGTGTATTTTATCTGTTTAACTTAATATTCCTTCTCGAAACTCTAAGCTTATGATCGGGAATAAATTAACTGAATTTTACTTTTTTAGAAAGAGAAAAAGTATTGTAATCATATAATTTTTTTAGATATTGTTATTTTACATCGACTTTTTGGAGTCCCCGGTTCAGGAAAAGGCACGTTTCTCATTTGCGGAATGTAGTTGTATTTCGTATTATTCATTTTAATGGATTTTTCACTAAATTTTGACTTTGGTTGCAGTATACAGTGTGTTCAAAAAATAAGCTCCATGTGGGATATTTTTTTATTACCAATCTCTCCGAAAATGTTATTCTTGATAAAAGTTGGTGTATATTTTAAAATTATAAACTTATATTTCATATTTCACCTACGGCTAATAAAGGGATCCAAGTAACACTTTTTAGTAATACAAGAACGTTCTTCAATGCTGTAAAGGCCAATTCGTTGGAAGCCAATACAGTACAGTGTATTGTGGTGATGTAGGTTCCATTGTAGAAGCATTTTCAATACTAAAAGACAACACCACCTGTTTGGGAGCCCCATAATCATACTTAGGCTACATCTATATTTTTTTCCGAGAGCCCGTCCATGCAGCGGATGCACTTAGGCCAGGTTTGGCCCATTGTGCTCACCCTATTTGGTTGTTGCACTCACTCCGTGATCCCAGTTCCATAACACTAGTTTGTGTAGGTCAACTGGGGAGAGAGTAAGGATGTTCTCTGGTTCCAGTTTTGGTTGGTAAAGTATTTGTTGGCTCTTCCGATCTACTGACACGCAATGGCAAACTATGTGCTGTACAGTTGTCCGCATAATCTACAATCAAGGTCTCCATTGTACAGTTGTTGCATTCTGTGCAGATGGTTCTTGACAGCCATGTATCCTATCAGAATTCCTGTAATTGTTCTCAGCTAGTTTCTGTTCATTTGAAGCAACTGTTTCGTAAGTCTTGAGTCTGAATCCCCAATGAAGCTTTTGCTGTGGTGTAATCCCTGTCTGTTGCTCCTGATCCATCGCTTTATGGCATCTCGTAGGTACTGTGCACCTTGGTACTCCGAGTGCCGGTTCTGGACCAATGAATGTATATCTGAGCCTTTATCTGCAAGTTTATCAGCTTTTTCATTTTCTGTAATACCAAATATCTTATCGTGTCGTAAATTTATCATTTTATTAAATAAACTTTGTTGAAATTGTTCTGCGTGACAAGCTTTGAGTCACTAAAGGATGTTATACCTACTTAGTATAGCTGACCTGCTGATCTCACTACATCATTAGAGATTTTATTTCATTCAATTAACACTAAAATAACTGTTACAGTCCTAAATGAGAGTAAGAGCGTTTTCACACGGCACCATATATCGCGCGCGATAAATGGTCGCAATATTGCTTTACACCAAATTATGTGTTCTCTAATATCGCTTGTGTGTGAAAATGGTGTATAATTTGGTGTAAAAGCAATATTGCGACCATTTGTCGTGCGCGATATGTGGTGCCGTGTGAAAACGCTCTAAAGATTATATTATGCACTATGTTACATGAACATTCTAAATTTTCTCGATTTTTGATGCTTTCGGCCCTGATTTCACCATTATTTTCTTATTGCATTATTTTCTCGTAATTGAGCCCACGCTGCATTCGGAAAAATACGAAAAATACTTCAAAAGGGTTGTGTAAAATAATAGTTTTACGGCAAAGAGCGGAATTCGAGAGAACGAATAAAACTTTAGGTTAATGAGGCGTCAGTTTGCTCGTTGTTACGGGAAAATTCTAGTTATGCTGAAAGTATTTTATTTTAGAGTATGCAGTGGGCGTGATGTTTAAAAATAGCAACAGAATGAACAATAATTAGGTATTGTAAATCACCTACTTCAAATCGAGTGAAAACTAAAAACACAGAAAATAGAATCAGTAAGAGGCTTGTGGTCGTAATAAAAGTTACAGATATTATGGGACTGAGGAAGGGAATATAAAATTGGTGGCATCTGACATTATACCAATAGAAAAAGCTTCCATTTCTTAGTAATATTTAAACTGAATTAATGGTGACATTTTGAAAACCAACAAAATCCCTCTAAACGCTATTTCAAACGTGATTTTCTCGGAATCCACACAAACAATTTTGTAAAAACCTGTTTCATATTCAGCGGCAATTATAATTATTTTCAGCGAAACGAGAATCGGGTTTCAGGTATCAGCCAGTGCGAAGATTTTACGGCCTGAAAAATCAATTAACGGGATTTTGTTGGCTTGCAAAATGTCACCAATATTTTAATATCTAAAAGTATATGGTAAATTTTGCTTTGTATCTTTGTCATTTCTTGACGATCTTTCGAATTAGACTTTTTACCTCTTCGTTTGCTGCCAGGGCCATTCCCGAGGGGAACGTGGGTTCCGAACTGCGATCCTTAGTCATGCGATACTCCCCCCCCCAGCCATTGCATGACCTATCGATTGGGGAGTGTGTACCTTCTTCCGCACCCCACGACATATCCGATCTCATCCAGCCTGGTTACCGGCGTGAATAGGGGGGATTGGGAGATGACACATTTTACACTCTTCCCCGCATTCTTAAACCTACTAAAATTCAAGCATACTTCTAAGAGCTATGCAAGCTCAAAAAATATCTTATTTTAGATTTAGATGACGTTAATAAGTTTATAAATGAGGCTGAAAATAGTATATTTTATTAAATCAAAAAAAGCGACATACATTGACAAATCATTCCTCTGTGCAAAATATTTGGTCTTCTCTCGGAAACTTTATTAAAAGGTCATGACAGTGGCGAATCTAGGCTGAAGTTGAGGGAGCCGCAAGCGAAACATTTCTTCGGTGTCACGCCTGAAAATGACTTTTTTCGCTTATCAAACACTTTTTGGCGCTTTTACCAATTTCTAATAAAAAGATACAACTTACTAATATCTAATATAAAAAATTTTTTAAAGCGTATTCATAATGTTTTTAATAAATGTAGGCAATTTTTTAGGTTTTCGGTAAATATTCATAAGATTGAAAACTACAGTTAGTCGCTTTCATTCTTTTTTCTTTAGCGCGAAAATAATATGTTTTATATTAGGTATTAATGGTTCTTGGGGAGGAGAAAATATGCTAAAAAATTAAATATTCATGTAGGTACATACTTTTTTGATAAAAATATTGTGCAAAGTGCTTTTGAACGATCTAATTAATTTGAAGAAATAGTCCATACTTAAAGTTGGAGTGGGAATTTAGAAGGTAAAAATAAGAACACAAAGTCTTCCTCCACTGTTATATTATAGAAATATTTTAATCAACTTCTCTACATGTTTCGAATGCAGAAGCATTCATCTTCAGGAGAAAAATTAAAAAAAGAAAAGACCAGTAGATATCACCCTAACTGAGCAACACAATTATAGGTTCGGTATAAAATGAGTGGAACGGTAAGGAAACTGATACACACATTGCATTGTGAGTAAGAAAAGTACATGGGTTTGAGGCTTAAGGCACTGTGAAAACTTTAAAGGTAGAATGAAAGATTTAACATCTTTGTGGAAAAGAACTGTCAAAAGATGAGATTGAAGTGAAAGGGAATGAACATTTAAGCAAAAAAAAAAGCTGTTAGCTAGTCATTAGAGAAAAAATATGGAGAAGAAGTGAATGTAAGTGTGAGGAAGAAGACTATTAAAAATTATTAAGAAATTAAAATTGACTGGATGTAAACCTGAAAAAGAAAAAGACATCTTTTTAGGATACATCAAGTGACCAAATATAAAAAAATCTTACCTCATTGGTTTACGAATAAACATAGTGAAAATAAAAATAGAAAAATTGAATTTTAAAAAATTCTTTCATTTTAAAGACTTTTTAGAAATAAAATTTATTTCAGCTCGACGCTACCGCGTGCTTTTCCAAAAAGACAGATTATTAGGTGAAGTTAGTGACAGTTCATTGAAAATTAAGAGGGGCGTATGGAGACCACAGAAAAAAAACTTGGGTTCAATCCAACGATGTGTCCAAATGGCGGCTGGCTGGCAAATACTGCTTTGTAATTGGTGCACGTGACCATAAAAATAATGTTGCTGGTGGCATTTAACGGGTGACTCAATGCTTTTTGCCATCCAACCGCCATAATGAATCACGTGGTTTGGATTCCCTATATTAGAGAATTTTTTTAGGGTTATTGTCACAGAGCAAAATGTGGGATTAAAGGAATTTTCTAGAATTTTAATGGCTCAGTCAGGGTTTACAAAAGATATCTAGTTGCATAACCTAAAACAAGAAGGCAGCATGTGGGAGCCTAAACTTGTCTTAAGAAATGAAAAGGTACTATAAAAAATGGTGATGAAATGAACCACAACAATATAGTGCACACAAAACATGTTCAAACTTATAAGTAATATGGGGGAAAATAACCATAAAAATAAAAATAACCATAAAACACTGCGGGGTTAAAGTCCAAATTGGTAAACAGAAAATATATAACACTTGGAAAATTCCTGCTAGTAAGCACTGTAAGAAAAGATTAGGAAAAATTATACTAGATTATATAGTTATAAGTTAAGTGAAAACACCTTTAAATAGAATTGAATTTTGTCATGTGGGGACGTGAGAAAAAGTGAAAACCAGATAGTTTGAGAGTCTTCAATTTTGAGAACAAACTTACTTTTAGTAAAAGGTGTAACAAAATTGTAACTACTCAAAATTAAGGGAGTTGAAAAAATGAGAGCAGCTATGTTGAATTTGATCATTTAAGCAGTCTATATTAATGTTGTTTATAATTTTGTTAATTTCCAAAATTTCAAGAAGATCTAGTTTATTGCCTAATTAATATTTGATAACACTGGTATTATTGTACTAGACTTAATTTTTTAAATCAAAACTTTAAGCAACTTTTAGGAACCCCGCCAACATCTATTAAAATATTTATGAAATTAGACCCTGTTTTGACCATATTTGTTAGATTTGATTCGTACGATTTAAATGACGTATAAATTATGACGCACTGGTAATCATTCACGGAGAATACTGTAATAAGCTTATTAGGATACTTAGGAAACTAGATTATAGAAATAATTAATATTCCCAGGATAATAACTCACTGGGCAATTGTAAGTTGTTATTTTCATGTTTTTATCACAGATTACTACTATTTGGGAAAAACCCAACAAGATTTTTTTTATAAACGTGCTGGGGAATACTATGCGTTTTTTATGAGCCCGGTTTCATGTTGTTTACATACCGTACAGAATAACCGCAAAGGTTGTAAAAACTTCGTTTTTTGCCGTATTTGGGTACATATTTTATAACCGTTTTAATAATTTTAATATTCCTCTCATGCGGGTAGGGATATGCTTGAGGGTACTACAGTTAGTTTTTCAGTGTAATTTCTAAATACAGTGCCTCCATTGCACAAATTCATTTAAAATTCAGATATTTCATTATCTGAAAAACCCTCGAACATAGCAATTTATATTTTTAGTTGCGCATTTTTTAAAGTAAAAAGTTAGTGTTCCAGATAAGAGATATAACGTTTGGTATTTACAGCTGCGTTAATGTTCCAAATCTTCAATGTTTAAACGTCAATATTTCGAAAACCGCTGAATTTAGAGATATGGTTGGTTATACAAAAAGTATTCAGTTTTCAACGTAGAATTCGAAAATGGTGCAATATAGAGGGTGATACATTTAGAAAATACCCACATGACGTTATTTCCCATAGTCACTTTAATTACGATTTTTTTTCCTTGAGTTTCTATGCCCAGTAGTTTTCAAGATATGGCCGATGGCCAGCCTTAAACAAACACCCTGTATATGGCCAGATCTTTAACTACGACATCTATCGCTTAAAATCTATATTGGTTTTAAAAAAGTTCTATTAAAGTCTATGGTCGTCACATATGTACATACCCATAGTCTATTTCAGAAAGGTGTAGAGCAGGGGTTCCCAAACTTATTTTGTCTACTGCCCACTTTGAGAATAAATTATTTTTTAGCGCCCCCATTCACCTACTTAAAACCCACTATAACTTCAAATTAAATTAATTAATTGTTGTGGGCTATATTAGCGGAGATTAAACATTCATTCAAAACGAGACTTTTACTATAACCCGCAAGAGTTAACTTGAGACCTTAGCGCAGTAGGTAGTACACAACGGCGCTCAGATCTCAAGTTAACTCTTACGGGCTACACCTGCCAATGAGAATGATTATTGAAACGCAACTTTATGGTATTCAGGCAGAGTATCTTTATATAAAAAGTAATGTGAAGGATGAATCTGATGCTGTTTAATAAGTTTGTTGATATCAGGTTCCAATTTACTCAAGAACAGTCGCATTGATACAGGAATGCACAAATCGGGTTATTTAACAAAAAGTTGTTAAAACATTATTGCCCGCTGTCTATTATTTACGAAAATTACCTATCTAGGAATACTAATAACTATTAAAATGCGAAAGTGTGTCTGTTGCCTTTTTATTTGTTTGTTTGTAACTACTTTCATTTCGAAACGGAGCGACCGATTGACATGATTTTTATTTTATTTATTCAGGAGAGAAAAATATCGAACCTAGTTTAAGCAATCTCTTAATTAATATTAGTTAATGTTCAAAAGTTGTAGTCGAGAGCTCAGTTGGTATCTAAGAGTCCTCCTAGCTAGATGAAATTACAAATCGCCCCCAAGCCTCTACACAACCCCCCCTTTTTATTCTGGGTCTCTTACCGCCCCCCTTTAGGCCTGCAGCGCCCACAAGGGGGCGTTATCGCCCTCTTTGGGACACACTGGTGTAGAGTAATAAAATAGGAAATTCCATCCAGTTCGCCTCAATTTCGGTGTCGGCCATAGGTGGTAGTAAATTCTGTGCATTAAATTATTTATGATACAAACCAAAAATTTTATAGAATTAGGTTAACGGGTATTAAAATAAAATAGTATTGTTTGTAATATTAAGATTTCAAGTAATTGCGTAATTCAATTCGGGAGATTATCACGAGGACATGAATTCGAATGTTTTTGAGGATTCTTTTGGTGAAATGATAAAATATCTTCCAGCTGATTCAGTAGTAGTTATGGATAACTCTATCATTCACGATGCACAGAGAAGACTAAAACTTCATCTTGGAGAAAAGAAGAAATCGACTGGTTAACTAGGTACCAAAAGTATTGAATTTGAAGATAATTTGATAAAGAAGGAAATTAGCTACAGCAAAATTACACAAACATCGTTTTATGAAATATGCCGTGAAAGATATAGCTGAAAAACATAGTGTAACTGTGCTGCGCACACCGCCATTATATTGCGAACTAAATCCTATAGAACTTATATGGGCGCAACTGAAAGGATTTGTAGCAAGACACACATTCAAAATGAAAGACGTTAAGCTACTACCACCTGATCGATCAGACCATCGACCCGTTAATTATAACGTCAAAAGGAGATGACAGTTTCTCAGATGACGAAGAATATTATATTATATTATATTATATATAATTTATTTTCTGTATAATGTATTTTTTGTATTTTGTATTTTTTTATAATGTTTAATAAAAAAATAAGTGTACCTAATACTATGTACATAATGCACGCCTTTGTCACACCATTTTCAGTGTTTGTGAATGGATAACAATAAGCAAAACCTATAAAATGACCCAAACCCGGGTGGTACTACCTACTTGATGAAAATAAAGAATTTTGCAATGAAGTCAATGCCAAATCATGAAAGTGGCTTAAATATTCATTGGGTCACTCTGTAGTCCCTTTGCATACCTAATGAAAGGTATAATTTTGATTTATGGCTTTATTTACTTACTTACTTATTTATTTATTTAAAAAGTCAAGGTCGACTTCTTTTTAACTTAAAATGTCCACCATACACAAAACAAATCATAGATTTAAGAGAAATTCTAGAAAAATGTGCATGTATGTAAACCAAGTAATTTTTTTTTCTGTCGCTGAGATAAAAACAAATACATTGTGAATAAAAGTGTAATCTTGGCTCTCTAATTTAACTGAGAATGAGATCGTTTATATTCAACCAGCGAGGCATATTATTTTGGCTTTGGTCTATAAAAGGAGCTGCAATTTAAAGTCCGGCATGGAGTATTTCAACGGAATTGCACGATATACATAATATTTTGATTGTATAAGCTGAATTCTTGCATCAATAAAAAAAATGTTTAATTATAGAACTTAATAAACAACTATTGAAGAAAAATTTTAGATTCATGTCAACTTTTGATAAAGCTGTTCGAACAAACAAACAAACCCATGACGATCGAGCAAAATAGACAAGACATAGCCATTTTCTACAGGGTGTTACAAATTCGGTATACCAGCATTGGAATCTCGGAATCCATAGGAGTTAGAGAAACGGTTAAATGGGGGCAAAGTTGTGCAATTTGGTGCTGATTATAATGACGCTTTAAAAGTTTTCAAATTCCGAATACTTCCGATTTTATTCGAAAAAACCCGAAATTTTGTAAAATCGTTTTTCTTTTTTCCTGAGCTCATTTGACTAGCTATATGAAAATAGGTGACACTTTGTCATTGCCACTTTTTCTCCTCTACAAAATGACGTTACTAAACTAAAGATCTGCCGTTTCGTCTCCGAACGGACCGGACTGACAAGAAGTGTAAAAAATATGCATTTAAAAAAATAAACAAGGACAATTCATCATTATGAGAAAGTAATATCGCCATTACATTTTGAGGGTAGGAGGGTTTAAAAATCGGTTTAAAAAAATCCAGGTCCGTATTTAAAAAAGTAAGGTTGGTGGCCGCCGTTCGGAGACAAACGGTGGATCTTTAGTTTAGTAACGTCATTTTGTAGAGGAGAAAAAGTGGCAATGAGAAAGTGTCATTTATTTTTAAATAGCTAGTCAAATGAGCTCAGTGCCGCTGTATCGCCTAACCCAATTTTCCCCTTGCCGAGTATACGGGTCGATATTAATTTGATTATAGCCCCTTATTAGATTATCTGCCCCTGAGGTATGAGAATCCCCACCTCGAGAATATAAAGAGGGCGTCAGTGAGCGCCCTCTGGCGATCCGTACACTAGGGCCATCGATTTTTGAAAGCTGACGAAAACTAACTTCAGAGTCAGTCGCTATACTCGCGCCGCTTAGGCTGCGGCCAGCCATAGTTTTAAAACTGTTTTTTATTTGTCCAGGGATGCCAGGCAAATCGTTTATTTGCCGTAGATTAAACTAACAACGGCAACAGCGCTGTCGTCGGTTTGTTAGGAGTAGTCCCACCACCTTTTCCCCACTGACGGAATTGTCAGCAGTCCACTCAGGCGCAAAGAGAAAAAAAATGGCTTTTTTCGAAAAACAAAAAAAAATTTAAGGGATGAATTTAAATTATTTAAATAATTTTAAATTTTTGAAATTAAAATACGACTGTATTTGAGACTAGGGCGAGACCTAGTGCTTCCTCAAATAAGCGTTGCTTTAAATAAACTTGTCGTTGACTCGGGCACGTTCAACTAACCTACAAACACAATGCAAATGTTTGTGGTGAACAAGGAGGGCTAATTTTTATTTTAACTTTACTTATGGGTTTGTCCTGTCCTTTGTCACTAAAATTATTTAACGCCTTAAATAACCTGTATTTACAACATAACTTCCCTAACTTATGGAATACAATATAAATATCACCAATACAGGGATTATCAAAATCGAGGTTTATAAATATGTCAATTGAGTACTTAAGATATTACATTCGCGCACAGAAAAATAATCTTGATTATGCGAATTTCTTATTTCTTAATACACGAACTATATCGCTAAACTTAAATATCGCGCAATTTACATAAACTAAAAAATTCCGATGAAGATGTACTCTTGATACTTGAAGAAAATTTACAAAACTAGATGTAGTTTATAAGAAGGGCGTTTTTTATAGATAGGTTTATTTTTATAAGTACTACTTTCACCCGCCGTCGCTCTCAGTGCAGAGTCAACGTGGCTTCCGTAGTTTTCGAAATATTGCTATTCTGTTACACACACCTTTTTACCTAACTTTTTTCCAACGTTGTAAAGTTATACGAGCGTAGGTGTGATAAACTAGCATGACACGCGCCCGAAAATCTATTTACTTCTTCGAAACGATGTGTTCGTTTTTTCTTGTTTCTTTGTTTCACTTCACAAATAACGCACTTTTGTGAAGGCTAGCGACTTTCTTTATTGATCCTAGGGATTCTCGACAGCCTACTAGAGATCATGAAGTAGTGCCCAAAGAAAACCAATAAAAAAAGCCACGCAACTTAAATAAATTAGAAAGCTGAAAAATATATAGGTGATATTTTGCAAAGCTAACCAATTTAAATAATTACGTTGTCGAACGCGGGGGCTTCAGGGTACGCACTGAAGGTTCTTCAGCTGATTGACTGGATCATCAGCTTCCTGTTGTTTCAAAGTTCCTGGTTCCAAGTTTTTTGCAGCAGTTATTATCGGTGTTGTAATTGACGTTTTCGTGGCCAAAACACCGCCGTGAGCTCTCTCTCTGCTGCTCGAGACCAACTGCCGTTTTTGGTCGTTGCTGGCACATGCTTCTCGGCGCGCAAATATCTTGGCCAATCGAATTATTTGTTGCTTCGTTGTCATGGTGAGGGGCGGGGCTAATTCTGAATTCCTTCTTAGTTAGGCCACCCGTCAAGCAACAGGCAAGCGTCGCGACGCTTTGAAGACGTCAGGCTCTAACAATGCTATCAGTTTTATACTTGTAATTGTCTTATTACTTGACCGATTTTTTCTCGGAAAAGTGTTGATATTACGACATCAGGAAAAAATAGAAACGATTTTGCAAAATTTCGTTTTTTTTTCGAATAAAATCGGAAGTATTCGGAATTTGAAAACTTTTAAAGCGGCATTATAATCAGCACCGAATTGCACAACTTTGCCCCCATTTAACCGTTTCTCTAACTCTTATGGTTTCCGAGATTCCAATGCTGGTATGTCGAATTTGTAACACCCTGTATATACAGGGTGTTATTTAATTATAAGCCGTAATATCAAGGGCGCATTCCTGAACCAAATTTAAGTAGAAAAGCTCATATAAACATGTGTCCTGAAAATTTTGGTTTTTAAGATACAGGGTGTCAAGATTTAAAAAAAATGTTTTTTGTTAATATCTCGAAGCTTTTTTTGCCGATTTTGTTGAAAATTGGTACTGTTGTTCATTAAAACAAGATGTTAAGTTAGCACTAACTACAATATAATTATGAGTTCCAGTGGCGTTTTTGTTTTGATTTGGGTAGTGCCCACTCAAAAATTATCGAGCCCGATTCTGCCCACCCATTCCAAAAATCCTGGCGCCGCCCACGGTTACTAAAAAGAACGGTTGTCTGGTAACTTCTGACCAATTAGAGCCTGCCTGCTGATGACGTCACAAAACGTCTTTGTTATACGGGTCTATTATGAATTCAACAGACAAAGAGAGACAGATACGCCTTTCTATGAAATGAACAGAGCACGGTATATGTATTTGATCGTTTTTAGAAAATTTTAGTATTTATGGACCTAATAAACTAGTTTTCCTATTTCTGGAAGCGAATTTTATAAAAATAAAATTGAACTGAAACTTAGACCGTAATTTAAATATTTAGTTTTCTGTTTTTCTTTTAATATAAGTAGATAAGTCTACAAATACAGACCTAGCACAGGGTGCAATTTCATTTTACTAACTTTAAAGCTTACTTTAAAAAAACGCATGTGTATGTAGCTGCTGTTTTCAATGTTTATTTCAGAAAATATATATATACATTTTGTTTATTTCTTATAAAACATATATATTTTTACCTTCTATATTCCCACTCCACTTTAAGTATGGAC
The DNA here is from genome assembly GCA_935413205.1 of Polydrusus cervinus. Classification (NCBI taxonomy): domain Eukaryota; kingdom Metazoa; phylum Arthropoda; class Insecta; order Coleoptera; family Curculionidae; genus Polydrusus; species Polydrusus cervinus. The sequence continues at coordinate 14,739,675 of OW284511.1, forward strand.
TATTTCTTCAAATATATATTATTGTTCTGTACACATAAAAAAGTAAAAAATTATTGTTTGAATATAAAATACATATTTTTACTAAAACAACTTTAATTTATTACAAAGAAACAAAAGGTAACAGTTATAAAGATCAAACTTAGGACTCAGTTAAGCTAAATTATAAGGGAAACTACATAGCTTAACGCAAGTAATAAACTATATACACACATAAAGACGGTCTTGTAAAAATTCCCTTTAACAACGTCGAGGTTACATGATTCGCTGGCAACTGAGCATCATGAGATCTAACTACAAAAAGGAAAGAAACATATAAAAATAACAACACCTGCATTATAAATGTTTTCTTTTTAATACTCTGGAATCATCTTTGGTATTTAAATATTTAATTCTTATAGATACCCGTTGTCTCGAAAAGAATATACTAATTTAAAGGGATATTGGAAACTTTTCGAAATATAATTTTTGCAGTTCGTTTTATAATGTTTGTTTTAAATTTAAAGTTATTACAATTCAATTTATTAAACCATTTGTCCATTTCTTCTACACTTTCCTTCCATGAAATTGAAGGATCAGTTAAACCCCCAATAGAAAGACTATGAACTCAAGATGGCATAGCATACGAATGCATTTTTTGGCTCATTCTCATAATTGTAGCAACCCAGCTTAGGAAACCGTTTGCGATTTTTTCGTGCTAAAAAGCTTGCCACATACACTAACCCATCTTTTTCACATATATTTGTAGCAGATCTGCGTGATGAAGTATCACTAATTTAGTCACTTTATGCTAGCCTTTATAACCAGCCCGGTTTAAGGCAGTAGAAAAGATAAATTCTTCACTTTGCTCCCCCTCAACATTAGTATTTCTTTGTACCATTCCGGGATTTTTGCCAAGTACTATCATTCTTATTCTATCTATAGCATTAAGGGGTGCCGGGTGGTCATGAACGAAGGACCCCCTCGTTCTTATCTAAAATTTAAAAAAATTAAAATATATAGGTAAACAAAAACATGTAGGTAGGTATTAAGATTTAAAGAGAATAATAATTAATTACCGATGATACCGCGCAGGTTTTCGTGACGTCACTTGTGCCTAAAAACCGTCATTATTGCGATATTCCTCGTGGTTTAAGTTAGAGTTTTAATTATATGTAAAATTTAGATTGAAACGAATTCCTAAATACTTTAATTTTCCTTCCAACATCATCACATTTACAAGTTTGAGTTAAAAGGAAGGTAAGTATATTAAGTTTTAAATCTTGACAATAATCAATCTATCTATATAAAATGTTTGTTTCAAGATTTAAATCACAGTAGAAATTCTAAGTCTAATATGATTTGAAATAAATTTATTAAAATTTTTATATAAAATTGCCTTTTAATAACGTAAACTACGCCTTGCCGTATAATTCAATTCAAAAATTCGTCACAATGTGACGTCACGATACACTGCGCATCCTTTTGATAGAGATCATATCGCGATAGAAAACGGCGTTTCGACAGTTGAAAGCCACAGATGACATTCACAGCTGACTCTAGTTCCGCAGAAAAGTTACTAGATTTAGTGTGGACCGTAAGAAGTTCACATGTCAGTTCGCGTCCTATTGTTTTCGTTGTTTTTTAGTATTTTTGTGGCTGTTTTTTATATAGTGTATATAGAGTTTTCTGATTAAAAGTTAGAGTCATAACTAAAATGAAGCATAGTGATTGTTTTGTATACCAATATTTTAACCATATATACCATGTTATACGTATTCTACCTAGCTGGTGCAGTATTACCGGCATTTATTACATTCTTTAATATTCACGAGCAAAGGAGAGTAGTGTGTCGATAAGTTAAATTTTTTAAAAGCTTTGTCGATAATATTTATGTTACTAGTACATTACTTTATTGTAAGTAATTCCTATCACAATATCTAGGTAGTATTCAGTGGATACCTAATAGGTTCTTGACTTTTCTTCCAATTTGGATAACATCTCCAAAAGTTTCTTAACAACTTTAGTTAAGAACGATGATTTAAATAGAAAAATTTGTAAAGTCTTCTTTGATAAATTAAAATGGGAGATAAGGAACTTAATATTTAAATATTTTTTAGTTTGTTAATGGAACATAAAAATAGTCCGGTCCTGTCTTTTTAGCCAACCTCTAAACGTAAAATAGACCAGACGTCAACAGGCTACCATAAATGACAGGTGACTTGGCGTTTTCTTAAACAAATTTGACTTTATGATACCTTTATTGTATCATGGACGAACGTCTAGTTGTGCAGACCAGTCGCACTATAATGTCATTGCAAAGCGCGTTAAGCCCTTTAATAACATAATCTATATTAAAAAAAATAATCTATATTATTTTGAACAGAAAAAATAATTAGTGCCGAATATGAAAACATTACATTATACAAATGGAAACAGGATTCCACAAAAACTAAATAAGCATTTTTCAAGTTCTCATAGAATACAAACAGTGAATTCGAGAAATAAAAACTGAACACTGCCGATAATAATAGCAATTGCAACAGTTCATTACATTTCAATAAAGAAAAAAAGCGGTTATTTGTGAGCCAATTTATATAAATGTTGTATTATGAAAGGGTAATCAACAAATCAACAGTGGCGTAGTCAACTTGTACTGCTATCTGGGAAACCTTATTCAGTTTTTTGAAGTTGACACGTTAACAGTTGTCATTTCTAGCTATTCTTCCGAATTAGGCTACTTACTACTTACTTACCCGCTGCCAGGGCCATTCCCGAAGGATTGGGAAGTGTGTACCTTCTTCCGCACCAGAGCTGTGAAAGTTACTTCAGAAAAGTAACTAGTTACTTTTTCGATACTTTTGCACAAATGTATCTAGATACTTATAAGGAATAGTTACTTTTACCTAAAAGTAACTTAGTTCTTAGTTACTTAGTTACTTAAACTAGTTATAGTAACTAAGATACTTTTACAGTTTGGTTTACAGTTACATTGATTGTAACTACGATAATTTAAAAGTTACTAAGATACTTTTAAAGTAACTAGTTACATTGATTGTAATAGTTACTAAAATTAACTAAGATACTTTTGAGTAACTAGTTATTTTAATTGTAACTACGAAACTCAAAAAGTTACTAAGATGCTTTTGAACTAGATACCATAAATGTACCAGGTAGTGATAACTCATTTTCCTGTACACACTACCACTATTACCATCAGAAAACTAAACTAAGAAGTGTTTATTCGAACAACGAACAAGTAGAATAAAATGCTTTCCAAGAAATTTCGCGTTCCAACCAGTTTGCTGTTTGACACTCGCGACTCGCCGCTGGTCCCTTCGTGAAAATCTGATTAACGGCCGCCAATCGTCCCTTGGTCATCATCTGATGGACGGCACGTGTGCATAATTGGTCTCCTAGAGGAACTTTAAAAGTACCTAACTTAGTTACCTTAAAAGTAACTTAGTTACTTTAAAAGGAACTTAGTTACTTTTTAAGTGTATAGTTACTCCTAAAAAGTAACTAGATACAAGTTACTTTTCAAAAGTAACGAAGTTACAGTTACTTTTGGCATGATTCAAAAAAGAACTAAGTTACTAAGTATCTAGTTACTTTAAGTAACTAGATACTAAAAAGTATCTAGTTACTTAAGTTACTCACAGCTCTGTTCCGCACCCCACGAGATTTCCGATCTCATCATCCGGCCTGGTTACCAGCGTGAATGGGGTGGGTTGGAACATTTTACACTTTTCCCTGCATTCTTAAACCTACTAAAATTCGTACATACTTTTTTTACTGTGCGTATGCCCACTCCGAGAATCGAACTCGGAACGCCACGGTCGAATGCCAGTGACTCATCGCGGAGGCACCGCCGCAGTTCACTTTAACAGTTCCCAAATCTGTAACATTATCGTCAAGAACGATATTTTAGGTTCGATTCCCATTATCTACATACCAGCTAAACATGTTTCAATAATTGTTGTAGCCTTATTACTAGCAACCATCAGATCTAGCTTAAGAATTAGCACATTAAACATTCTCAGGGTAGATTATAATGTAGACAACAAAGCCCTATGTTACCCATAATTTCTAAACAAAATATTTTAAACTATAGACATTTCAGAAAGTCTCAAATCCTTTTAAAGCGGCTAAATCCTGAAATTGTTAATTAGTCCTGCCAGTGTTGCAGCGGTCAGCTATTGTGAGACTTAGCATGATTTACCTTCATACGAAATATATATACCTACGTTATGTTATAACAAAATATTTAGTCCGTAAAGATATCCTCTGCCTTATTCTGGATTACGTCGCTCCGGAAAGGATTACAATCAACAAGGTCTGGTGATACAAGGGTGGATTTATCGTTGTTATCAAACAACAGGGGTTGGGGGTATTCAATTGTATGACAAAATTATTCATATCTATTCGAGTAAAATGTGTTAAAGTTGAGAACTAGAACAATGTTTGCTCAGTATCTATGTACATTATATGAGGCGTGCGGTTTCAAAAGTCTCTCAATCCATTTCCTAACAAAATGGCGATAATAGCGGTGCTGCCATCTAATGCAGGTATTATGTCTGATTCTGAATTATCTCTGCATCAAAAGTACCTAAATCCATTCAAATTTATATTAAGAAATCTGATTACGGAAACATAACTTTCTCAGTCCTTTGAAGTTACTGTTTCAAAACTCTTTCCTTCCGTAGTATTCATTTGGGTATCAAAACTGCTTACATCCAATAGCATACTAACGTATTTTCGGTGCGCGTTATCAAAACTGCCTTAATTATTTCCTCTGTTTTGCACGTGTTTATTTTGGGTTAGTATTCATTCGAGTGCCATGCTTTTATGTTCTTTAAAATTTGCTAAAATTAGTTTCGACTGTGGTATACTTATATAATAATTTTACTGTGCCAAAAGTAATATAGTATGGAGAATTCTGCAATTCTTGCTACACCAGGTAAAGGCAGGAAGAAAATGCGAGACCCATCAAAATGGAACACATTGGAAAAAAAGAAGTCACGGTAAGCCTGTGTTTGCCTATTTTATATTAGTCTGGACAAAAATGAAGCATAACAAAACTGCGGTTTTAATGTTAATCGGACTGTTTTTCTACAGTGAAGTAATATAACTCATTCAATACCGAATATCAGTACAGTAATAATGTTAGAAAAACCACATAAGGGGAAAGCCTCGCTTCCATCAGGCCGGAACCACTACCAAAGATTAATAATTCTATAAAAGCAGCTAAAATAAAAGATGTAAATGTTCTTTTAAAGAAGCACTTTGGAACAGACTGGAGGAATATTCCCAATGAAGATTTAGCATTTTACAAAAATATTATTGACGATGGTAACACTTTTGAAGAGGAAGAAAACAGGGATCATGAAGATGCCATGGATACTATTGAAGACGACGATGGGCTCAGAATTTAGTTTTGTCATGTATTAAGAAAATAAAACCCAATACTAAGTAGAAATCTCGTATTAGTTCATAAAAAACCCTTATTGTTTTAACAGTGACAGTTTCATAACTCTTTCAATCCGTTGTTTGGTTGCAAAACTCTTTAAATCCAAACTTTTTAATCAAATTGCATCTTTTTTAACGACTCAATATATTTTTTTTTCTGAAAAACTTCATCATAATGACCTTATGCCAAATATGAAAAACTAATTTTACATATATATCAGACTACATGTTTTTTGCATTTCCTGAATATATGATTATCACGGATTTAAAGAGATTTGAAACTGGACGCCTCATATCATAAATATGTTTCTTTATGTCTATACGGTTGCTAAATCTTTAAAATAAAAAAAGAAAGACACGTTGAAAAAATCATTTCTTTAAATAGACACCAACAAATTTCAATACGTAAATATAAGTTTATATTAAGGCCTTTTTACATTAAATGCAAGTTGCAAGTGGTCGCTTTCAGCTGATTAAAAATGACATTTTAATCAACCGATGCAAGTTTTCCCATTTAAAATAACCATTGACTTGCCCTTGCACTTTTACTTACAGCTTGCATCTAATATAAAAAGGCCTTTAGAGTGGATATGATATGTTCATATCAAAAGAGGAAGTAAAATAAGCATGACGCCGTAGGCGGAGTTTCCAAACTTCTGAGCGTAATATGGACAATCTACTCGAGTTGTACCGGGTGATTCATTAAGGGTGACGAGCGGCCATATCTCAGAAACTACTGGGCATAGAAATTCAGGAAAAAAAATTATAATTAAAGTCGCCATAAGAAAATCCTGGAAATAATTTTTAAGTTCCGCATTTTGCCACAAGAGGGCGTAATTGAAAAGAAAATTTTAAAATTGTACATATCTCCGAAAATTCCACATTAAGGTATATCTTTAATAACACCATTAAAAAGCTTGCACAAATATGCATCATTTTGGTCCTATGCTCATTAGCGTACCGACTTTAATAAGAGGGGGGGAAAGCTGTTGAAAGTGTAATCAGTTAAATCGCTGTAACTTATAAATGACTTATCCGATTTTAACAAACTAAAGACTGTTTGGAAGAGAAATGTATGCACTTTTACCAATAGTATTTAGTTGTTCATAATAGTTCTAAAAAAAATTGCTAGAGGGCGAAATTTGTGATAATAACACATTTTTTGATTTACTCCGAAAAAATAAATCATACGGTATAATTATGATACCATAATCGAAAGGTAGATGAAATTTGCTAGAAAAAATATTGAAACCGCAGCTCGATATCTCCGTTCGTTTCAGCCTTATCGCAAATAGAATAATTTTTAATGAAGAAGCGATTATATATTTTTTAGAAAAAAAGTGGTACGCCACTGATATTTTTCCATGTGTATATTATTATTTTGGATTAGCCTAGTCAATTCTGCATAAAAATGATCTCTTGCGTTTTTCTCCTCAGGCACATCGTTCTTAATTAAAATAATTAAATTAAATTAGACGGGTGGAAGCATGCCTATTAAGTGAAGGTGGTCATTTCCAACAATTTTTATGAAACACAATTTTTTTCTTTATCAATGTTAATAATAATAAAAATAAATAGTAGAGCTAATTTAATTAAGAACGGTGTGCCTGAGGAAAAAAACGCAAGAGACCATTTTTATGCAGAATTGACCAGGCTAATCCGAAATAATATCCACATGAAAAAATATCAGTGGCGTCCCGCTTTTTTTCTAAAAAAATATATAATCGCTTCTTCATTAAAAATTATTCTATTGACGATAACGCTGAAACGAACGGAGATATCGAGTTGCGGTCTTAATATTTTTTATAGCAAATTTCATTTACTTTTCGATTATGGTATCATAATTATACCGTATGATTTATTTTTTCGGAGTAAAACCAAAAAATGTGTTATTATTACAAACTGCGCCCTCTAGCATTTTTTTTGAGAACTATCATGGACAACTAAATACGATTGTTGAAAATTTCTCTTCCAAACAGTCTTTAGTTTGGTAAATTTGGATAAGTTGTTTATAAGTTACAGCGATTTAACTGATTATACTTTCAACAGTTTCCCTCCCTCTTATTAAAGTCGGTACGCCAATGAGCATAAGACCAAAATGATGCATAATTGTCCAAGCTTTTTAATGGTGTTATCAAAGATATATTTTAATGTGGAATTTTCGGAGATATGTACAATTTAAAAATTTACTTTTCAATTACGCCCTCTTGCGGCAAAATGCGGAACTTAAAAATTATTTCCAGGATTTTCTCATGGCCACTTTAGTTATAATTTTTTTTTCCTGAATTTCTATGCCCAGTAGTTTCCGAGATATGGCCGCTCGTCACCCTTAATGAATCACCCGGTACAGTATATTTTTTCTACGACTCAACTTCCAAATTTCATATTAAAAATTTTTAAAACATTATTTAAATCAGGAATTATAGTTTTAGTTGGCCATTTTTAAGATATTAGGTTGACTCAGAGCCAAAAACCCCAATTTCATAATTTTATTTTTAATGGTTATTTTGGTAAAATCTACTACTTATTTTCAAATTATTGACCATACTTTTTAGGACACCTTGTATATTTAAAACTACCATTAACAATAATCCACGTTAACGGCTATAAAGGGAGCCATTAGCCTAAAAAATTCCACAATGCACTTTTGTGTTTTTGGGTTGAATTTGTGAACAAATACAATTTAGACTCCCAAACGCAAAAAATTTAATTAAATTTTTTTCGTGCATTGGGATCGTTAAAATCTTTTTATTACAAGGCATTCATGCCTTCTTCAATTGGGTCAAAATTAGCATGGAAAATGCAGTTTACGCAAGACGGTAGGAGTTGCCTGTTTTTTGCCAGGTTACGACAGATTTATAGTCACAGTCATAGTGCTCCTACCGATTCATTAAGTAGTATTAGGGATCATTTTAACTATGCCCCTATTAGGTCATTAAATATTTAACACATTTTTTTTATGTCTAATGTTGTTGTATACAGAGTGTCCCAGATAAGGATGCACTCTACCGGGATTTGGTAAACCATAGAAGATACAGAGTTGGTTAAATTAGAAAAAACCTAAAAACCCAACTAAATTCTGCAATATTGTGTTTTCAAATGTAAACAACTCCGAATCCATCCGAAGATATTTGGGCAAAACCGGATTGTCGCGATTTAGTTATTATTTTTTTCTGACTTTATTTAAAGAGATATGTTAAAATAAAAGGTACTTTCTCATTACTGGTTTTTCTCCTCTACAAGATGGTTTCATTAGATTTTTAATCGGTAGGTCATGTAATGGCGCAAGAAACCGAGGGTTGGGGAGAGTGTGACTGAGGATTGTGGTTCAGAATCCACGTTAGGCCGTAGGTCCCCTCGAGAATGGCCCTGACAGCCAACGAAGAGGTAAAAAGCCTTATTCGAAAGAATGGCAAGAAATGACAATATTATATTAATTATAGTTATTTATCAGTTATAATGTATGTACATAGAAGCACTTACTCAATTTTGACATCGACACCTCTGGTCCTCTGGTTATTTATCACAGTGCCAGTGGCTAGCTTTACTTATTACAGTGGTAAAATTTTCATTTTCTTAAATTCTCTTCCGTCAGACACGTATCCATTTTATTATAATAATTCTAGAGAAAGCTTGCCTGGAAAACTCTTTTAATAATCGCCTCTTTTGTTCATTTCAAAAATTAAGTTAGCCCGTTGTTGAGATAATAGGGTTATTTAAAAACGCTGGAGTCCGGTCGCCGCGTATAAATTTTCCAACGGAAACTGTCGAGTACAAACGGGAATAAATTATATTAGTATAACTGCAAACTGTACTTTATAACTACTGCGGTTTTTGTACTTTTATCTTTGCACCAAGTTTCTAATTGTAATTTGTGTTAGAGAAGCGGTTTTAAATGACTTGTAGCTTCAAATTAGGAAATAAAACAGTGTCGGCTATTCAGCGGGAGTAGAAGAAGTATACGCCAAAAATGTAAACACAATAATTTGTTTTTATTCCTTAATACTTCTTATGGTCTGTTCGCACAAGCAATCACAGACAAGTTACCGACAGTTTGTCAGTTTTCTAACCAATCCAAACACCCAGAAATCCGCATCCAAGTCTATTGAGCATAATCCTGATTACCACGGACTTTGTAGAAACCGCTGCTCCCGACATGAAACCGATGAGTCACTGACAGTAATTTTGGACCTGATGGAGTAACCTTTAAAGATGAATATCAAAGTAATGCATTGCCGGATACAGTCTAGTCGGAAAATTTGGCGCTGTTTCTCCAGCATATTGGGAAAAAGGACATAAATCTGCTTTTTTTTTTTTTTTTTTTTATGATAAAACACCTGCACTGTAGGAAAAATCCTTTAAGGCGCTCTGGGAGCGGTGCGAGTGCGAAAAAAGCGATTAACGTTGGTCTTGAAACGTTGAAGATTGTATTCATTGGAAAACACGACCTCAGGAAGATCATTCCACAAAGATGACGTTCTCCAGATAAAAGAATTCTTGAACAATGAAGTTCGAGGAGTACTAAGCTGAACAACATATGGATGAGCGGCAGTGGTTTGCCGTGTATTTCTGTTTTGAATTGCTCTAGGTGGAATCAAGTGGGCAATGTCAGTCGAACACCTGCCATGGAAATATCTGTAAAAGAGAGCCAAATCACCAACCTGTCTTCGATGCTCCAGGCTATCGAGGGTCTTGGTCAGCTCGGGGTCGCCGATCAGACGAACGGCTCTCCTTTGAATGGAATCCAGTAGCCGAAGGGTGTGCTTGGGTGCAGAGCTCCAGACATGAGAGCAATATTCTAATGATGGTCGAATCTGGGCTTTGTAGAGTGTCAAAAGTTGATGAGGTGTGTACAACCTTTTGGTGCGGAAAAGTACACCAAGTTTCTGTGCAGCTGTTTTGGCAATTGCGGCAACGTGATCATGCCAAGACATATTACCTCCCAGATTGACCCCCAGCAAATTAATAGACGGTGCCAGGGGAATTGCGTGTCCTGCCATGACTATATCCGGTTCTGCAATGTTAACCTTTTTGGAGAAGACTGCTGCCTGGGTTTTCTTAGCATTAAATTCGACTTGGTTACTGTCACCCCAAGCCAAAATTTCTTGCAGGTCCTTGTTGAGGCGCAATACTTCATGCTGCCTGCGAAGATGTGCGTCGGCAGTGGATGTTTGGGGAGTCAAGGTAAAAGATGAGACAAGTGTGCTGTCATCAGCAAAGCTATAAATTGGATTTTGGGTTTTCACTAAAAGGTCGTTAATATACAGTAAAAAGAGGGTAGGCGACAATATGGACCCTTGAGGAACACCGGCATTGATGGTGAAGGTGTCTGAGAGAAACCCGTCAATCGCCACTTGCAGAGAACGGTTCTTAAGGAAGCTGGTTAACCATAAACAAAATCCATTAGGCATACCGTAGGATCGCAGTTTACTTAAAAGCCCAAAGCCAAAGCTTTTGCATGAACCATCCTCAAATAATATATGTTATACATCTTGTTTAAAAATGGAGTAGCGCAAAAAATATCGACCTTTCCATCGGTTCAACCACTAGTGCAAGCCAGTTATAGTTTATAAACTGTGCTGCAAGCATATAAGCTTTATACCAGTTATTAAAATTTTGTTGTACATTTCTCCTTTCTTTAAAACGATAAAAATAAAATATTAACCGTGAATAGACATAATGAATATTAAAATCAGAAAGACAATAGTGTGATGATCGCGTACCAAAACAAATTAAATGACTAACAAACAATTCCAAGTAAAGGCAGGTTAAAAATAATAATTATTGATTATAATTGAATCAAATTTTTAATCACCACAGAAAAATAATTACATATCTTTCATCATTTATCATATTCACCTTATCGGAAGTCTATAGGCCAAATTCAGCTGGCGGAGATGAGAAAAAAATAAAATAAAAAAAAGGATAATAATAATCATGTAGCATCTTAGTAATTTAATGATAAAGGCATACACAGCAAATTTAATTTGATTTGTGTAAAGATATTTATTTATATTGAACGAGGTGGAACCATACACATGGTGGAACTTGCTTCTTAGCTGTACACAGATAATGATAACATCCCTCGCCAGTGGCCAGGGCCGGATTATCCAATAGGCTAGATAGGCTATAGCCTAGGGCCCGCGACTTGCGGGGGCCCTTTACTCTCAAATAAAAAAAAAATAAGACGGTATACATCTATTTACTATAATACGTTGACCATGATGTAATAATAATAATTATCATTATTTATACTAAATCTGGCCGCGGCACGACACGGCCCGCTAATGCTAATGTCAGTTTTAATCGCGATTTAAGATAGACCGACCGACGGACGCTACTGCACACTGCGCTGGATCCGGTGCATTCCCGAAGAATACGACAAAATTTTGATCCCTGGCGTGATCACTAAAATCCAGACGCATTTTTTAAGGTTAGGATATGTTCGTTCGTTAAAATTAAAACGTTATAATCGTAATTTAATCACAAAAGTATTTTGTATTAAAAAACAAAATTAGTGCATTTTTAAATCAAGATAATATTTTAATAAATACCTTTGAACCTATGTAATTTTTGATTCACATTTTATTTCATCAAAAAAAAATGTCTACCCTAGGTACCATAAAATATGCTGAATGTTCTGGATAGAGAGAGGAGAAGGGGCCCTAAGTAATTTTTAGCCTAGGGCCTCAACAATCGCTAATCCGGTCCTGCCAGTGGCGTAGCCAGAATTTTATTTCGGGGGGGGCCCAAATGGGTAGGGAAAGCGACGAGCCAGCGCCGCAGGCAACTTTTTTTTTGGGTGCTACGCCCAAAAAACCCTTTTTTTGGACAATCAAAAAAATTTCAAAATAAAAAAATACATACATTTAAAGAAACTTGTAGTGAGTTATACAAATACACTAATATAGGTAATATAAAACAGATAATATATACTTGTTAAACAAAAACTTCCTTATGAAATAAGCATACTTGAGCAAAGAAATATTAAAAATAAGGTATATTTTTTATTTATTGAAAAAACAAATATTAACCATAAACTTAAAGCACAACATATTTTTTTGGCAAAAACTAAACCGTAATTCGTCACCTTTTTTGACAAAATATATTGATTATTTCATATATCAATATGGATTTTTTAAAGAATACTTATTAAAGCTAAACTTGTTGTACGCTCTTCGCCTGAATGATTTCTCAGATATGTTTTTAATCTTTTTAAAGTGGAAAAACGTCTTTCTGCTGAAGCTTTAGTCCCCCGCACATTGATATACATTTACATACAGTGGCGGCTCCTGGCTAATTTAAATGGGTAGGCAAAATGAAGCACCAAGGTGAAAAGGCGCCGCAGGCCATGCACCTCAGGCGAAAATTTTTCGAAGCCATGCCCATAATTCGTCAATAATTCACTCAATTATAGGTACTATCAAATTTTGCAAATTAAATTATTTTCCCAAGTTCTTTTTATATAGTTATTTATGATGTTTTAAAACAATACAATTAAATAATTGATTAAAAAATTATTGTTAAAATTTGAGTCAAACTTGCCAAACAAAGTGACTCCTTGTAATAATTACCGTGATTAAGTGCTTCGTTTTTTTAATCGTGACCCCGGAAAGCCGCCAAATTTTGCGAAGGTAAAAATATTGTGGTTAATGGCAATTTTTTTAGAGGAGGTAGGCAAAGTATTTTTCTTACAACGAAACAGATTTTTTATTAGGATATTATTACTTTGGTCAATAAAATATATTATTTAGGTAGGTATGCATTAAAAGTATGTTATTGTTCAGCAAACCCAACGGGAAGATGTAGAGTTTCCATTAAATTATTTAATTGCCAAGAATTTTGTTCAAATCTGGACTAGGAACCCCTAAATCTTTCACGAATAATTTGTCGTCATATAAAAGTCTGCTAAAGTTAAATTTAATAAGAAATTCTACTATATCCTTGGTGTTTCTTACAGATCCTGCATTTATTTCCATTTTCAATAATGAAATTATTAAATTAAATTTTAAAAACTTACCCTCTCACCTTCGATAACACCTTCAGGTATCAAAAATCACAAGAATGAAGAACTATATAACTACACTAACATAACGGTAACAGGTGTAACGATCCAACTACAAAACCTAATTCGGAATTCCTAAAATCGTCATGATTTAAAACGCAGTAGGCGTGCTTGCCTCCTAACCGCGCTTTGCGTCATGCGAAAAAGCTTACTACGTTTCCTGAAATATATAATTATTTGTATTTTTACTATTATCTTTCCCAAAAACATGGACTACAGGGGAAACATTTTTCGAATTGCCTCCGCACGCTTCCGATAAACTGCGATCTAGTGAAGAGCGAGACACGAAGCAATAACAATGAAACGGATAAGGATGCTGTTGCTCGGTTACTGGACAAAAGTCCAGACGTTAAAATTAATAATTGAGTATTAGAGACATTGAGAAAGTACAAATTTATTAAAGAGATTTCGCAAAATTTATATTGTGTTTGTATTAAAAAATATGTAAAGCTGTTTTAATGGTATAATTAGGTATAGGTATTTATAAAATAAGTTATTATTACAATAATATTTCTAGGGGAGGCACTGCCTCCCCCGCCGAGCCGCCACTGTTTACATAGCAGATATGTTATTATTTATGCGCAAGATTTAGATATTTAAAAACTTACCCATTTATTATTTTAATTATTCGTTATAGGTAATCACCTCGCGAACTACCTACAATACCTTTTAAAGAAAAAATAAAATCCTAAAACTGAATACTAATCGAGGTATCTACTTATTTCACTAATTAAAAAATTAAACACAATGTCATTCAGTCGTAATCGCGACTTGGATATACCAGTAGAAACGCAGCCTTGAAATAATATTTTGCTAAACAATTTTTTTTAGTATTACTTTGTACGACTTGTGAGAAAAATTATAAAAAAAAATTATTGAAGAAAAATTCAATGCGTTGGAAAATTCTTTCGTCTTTGTCAATTTCGTAGGCGATATTGCTACTTCTCGTGTCATGTTTACAGCATCGCTGTTATGCTATTATTTGAATTATATACGGTGATTATAATTATGCAAAAATGACCATCGCGAATGTTAAAAGTTAATTTTAATGCACAAAAGTCGTTTTTAATATTTTAAAACGAATTCTACAGCTGTTTTGTTTATCATTCTGCGTTATTATTTTTGCGAAAGCAAGCAACTAAAAATATATTTCATCATAACAATACATCAAATTGGCTGTGGTTCAGAAAACAAAATTGTTTATTTTCTTTGATAAATATATCGCTTTTTATATGGTTTTATGCAAAATGCCGAATGTAGATATAAACCTCATGTCTTCAAAGTGGTTTTTCTTTAAATATAAGAAATTAACTAAATTGACAAATAGGTTGTAGTGTAATTTGGTCCCTAAATTTACCACGAAATGATTTTTTTTCAAATATCTTTTTATTGTTTAAGTTATAATTTAAGCTGAAACATTTGTATTAGAACCATAGGTGTACCCTTATTATCTAAATTAAAAGTGCAAAACAAAAAGTTGTACTTATTGACATGTAATATATTGTCCAAAATCCTTGTGAAACTACCTTTTATATTGCAGTGTAAACCCCTACTTTGAAAAGGTACGTTCTATATTGAACGTTGTCCGCCGCGCTACACTGTTCCATATGGTAAGTAATAAAACCAAACTAACTTTTTTTTTTATTACCAATTATATAAATATTATAAAACCAAACTAACACCGCAATAGTACCGCGGTAGTGGCTTAGAGATGAGTTACTGGCATTCGATCGTGGCGACCCGGGTTCGATTCCCGGAGTGGGCGTACGTACAATAAAAAAGTATGTCCGAAATTCAGTGGATTTAAGAATGCAGTATGTTACTAGTGATTCCTAATATCGGGACCGAGAGTGGCGTCATGGACCTCTGGGGGCGTAAAAAGAATACGATGACCTTTTTTTTAGACGTTACTTGGACAATAGGGCAGTTTTGTTTACCCCTGTTTATTTTATTACGTTATAGAGCGTGGGTAGTTCCTACTCAAAAATCATCGGGGAGCCCACTTGTGCCTCCCCACAGTGGCGGCGCTAGGCGTCGGCGACCGCCGACGGCCTCGCGCTTGAGGGGGCCTCGCAAAAAAAATTTGTATAACTTGTTAAGTGAGTGAGTTTCTCGAAAACTAGAAGTTCAGTAGTTTTTGTGCTATGAGCACTTTACGGGCAGAATAGTCTGGCAACACTATGAAAGTTAAACAACTTCGTGCGCGAGACGGGGAATACCCGTGTCGTCTTTGTATTTCTTCTGTGAGCGAAACGTAAACAATCATTCCTTTTGTGAATGCAACGCAACACTCGCAGACTAGGCTCGCATGGACAAAATTTCTTTTTATTGTGTTGTAAAGTCATTTATTGTGTTGTAAAGTCAGTCAGTACCCCGGTGGTTGAGTGATGATTTAGTGGACAAAAGTGTTAATTTATATTGTGATTTCGTTCATACTTCGAAGGTTATAAGATAAGGTAAGTCAATATGAACTTTTATAACAACTTTAACGTAAAGTATTTGTCAACATCAATATAATAATTTTATAAGTCTTAATTGCAATGTATTTCTTTAAGGATATCGAAATTTTAAAAAGTGGATAGTTTATGTAGTTTTAAATTCAAACTGTGCTAGTGTTTTTTTTTTCAAGAACTAAAATTTTTAGCTGTTCGAGTATGTTTACAAGCACGCACGTGCTTATAAAAATATTAGCCTCAAAATTGTCAACAAATTTTTATCGAGTTTTTCTATCGTTGCGCCTAGCTCTTTAGATCTAGATTACTTTGTATTAAAAGAACTCCGCACTAGAATCTGGTGTTGTTTCAGTACAAAATAACGTAAGTAAATAATTTTATTCAGTTGTCTATCAAAAGCATTGGCGTATCTATAGTTTTTATAATCTGCTACACAAAAAACATCGAACTACAGATCGATAGATCTCGTATCGCATTAATATTAACTTTGACGCTATTGGGCGTCACTAATAAAAATTAGTAGTAGTAATAGTAGTTATTTATTACATACATAAATATACCTAATTTATGATTAATTAAATAAACAATACTTCTAATTGTTATTTAATTTCAATGTTGTTGTTTTTATTTTTAGGTCATCATGTCTGCAGGACCAAGTAGAGACAGAGATAAAGGGAGGAAATGGGAATCCGGAGCATTCAAAAGAAAAAGAAAGGCTGAAGCTGTTATATCCAACCAAGCTCTAAGTTCCAGTATGATGAAATTTCTCAAGAAACCTTCTTCGAGTGTCACTGCTTCAGAGTCATCTGATGAAACTTTAGTTTCTGAGCCAGCATCAGAGTCAAATGAATCTTTTTTTGGAAGTTCTGATACAGTTTTACCGGCAACATCGAGCGAACCTACTATGATCCAAATGTCGGAACCCAATAAAGAGTTAGAAAGTGAAACGTTGTGTGACTCAGAAAATCAAGTGGAAGGAGTTCATTTAAAAGAGTCATTTATAGACTTAGATCCAGGGAAGTGGGTATTTCCAGTAAACGATGCGCAGCGTCATGACCTAATTCAAAACGGACCCAATCAAGATCTAGAGAAATCTGATGACAGTTACCCAAAAGACGCAAATAAAAGACATTTTTCTAAATTTCATTTCACTCGAAAATTAAGTAACGGCGAAACGCAACATCGCCGATGGTTAGTTTACTCCATTTTTCAAGATAAAGTTTATTGCTTTCCATGTAGACTTTTTTCAAATTTGCATACACAGATGGTAAAAGAAGGATGTTGTGACTGGAAAGATTTGAGTCGGATATTGCAAAGACATGAACAAAGTCAAGGACACATGGAATGCATGATTAAATGGATGGAATTCTATAAAGGAATCAAACACGGAAAAACAATAGATAAAGATAATGAGAGATCTATTAAAGAATCGCAAAAGTACTGGTATAATTTGTTTGAAAGAATGATTGATATCATAAACTACTTAGCCTCACACAATTTGGCATTTAGAGCTCATCGAGAAACCTTTAAATTGAACGATAGCAAAAACAGTGGCAACTTTATAGATTTATTTAAGTTGTTATCCAAATATGATCTGACACTACGGGAGCACATGCAACGTATTAATGAAAAGCAACTATCTCAACATTATCTGAGCCACGACGTCCAAAATGAATTGATTGCATTTATGTCTAAATCAGTTATTGAAGAAATCATACACAGCGTTAAACAAGCAAAATACTATGCCTTCTTGATCGATTGTACCAGGGATGTCAGCCGCGTTGAACAAATGTCAATAATATTAAGATTTTGCAATTCTTCAACTGGAGCAATAGAGGAACATTTTGTTGGGTTTATTGCCGTCACAGAAACAACGGGAGAATATGTAACAAATTCCATATTACAAGAACTGGAAAGAAATGGTCTAGATATCCAAAACTGTCGAGGACAAGGATATGACAACGGCGCCAATATGGTCGGTATTAATAAAGGTGTCAGAACAAGAATACTTAATATAAACCCAAGAGCATTCTTTACGCCGTGCGGATGTCACAGTTGGAATTTGCTTTTGATGGATGCAGCTAAGTCTTCTACAACAGCCAAAACGTTTTTTGGCTTCATCAATAAAATCTATGTGCTGTTTTCAAAGTCAAGTAAGCGTTGGGATATTGTGAAAACTAAATTAAAATTGACATAAAAAAATATTTTTGCAATTTGATGATGTTATCGAATGCGTGAATGACCTGAAAAATAAAAGTGATGATTCTGAAACTATCAGCGACTGTGACGCAGTTTTCAATGAAATGTTAACTTTTGAGTTTGTTGTTGCGATACACGTATGGTACGAGATTTTATTACGTGTGAACAATATAAGCAAACTATGGCAAACGGTTCAAGTCAACTTGAAAGTCGCTATTGATACTTTACGGTCATTTTGCAGCTGGATTCAAGAATTCCGTAATACAGGATTTGACAATAGTGTCGCACAAGCTCGATTATTTGTAGAGAAGAGTACTTTCGAAATTGAGACTCAATTTAAAGAAAAAAGAACAGCCAGGAGAAAACGAATGTTCGATTATGAACATATTGATGAACCTATTCAATCTTTTAAAATGCAGTACAGAGTTACCTTTTTTAACACTATGATTGATGCTATTATAGTTGATACCGAATGTCGATTTAAAGCGCTCAATGAATATTTTGAACGATTTGGTTTTATTTATGATATCAGATATTTAAATTCTATATCAAAAGAAGATCTCCTCAAGTGCTGTAATGATTTAGGTACAATACTTCGGGAAGGCGAAAACAACGACATACAGCCTTTCGAACTGTATGAAGAACTCCAACTTTTAAAAACAAATTCACTAGACTCTATCAACGACGCGAAACAACTCATTCAATATATTTTAGAAAATAATTTGGAAGAAATATATCCAAATGTTTATATAGCAATTAGAATCATGCTCACAGTTCCTGTCAGTACAGCTTCCGCTGAGAGAAGCTTCTCAAAGTTAAAATTGATTAAGACCTACTTGAGAAGCACGATGAGTCAAGAGAGATTATCTTCGTTATCAGTTCTATCAATTGAAGCTGAAATAGCGTCTGGTATTAGCTATGACGTAATCCTGAAAAAGTTCAGTGAGGCCAAAAGCCGAAAAGTTCGTTTATTTTAACTTCTATTTATGTAAGTTTTGTCATCATTTGATAAGCAATAAAACTTGTTTAATAGCAATAAAATATTTAATAAAACTTGTTTGTTAATATTATTTTAACTATAATTCTGCTTACGTAATTTAATATTTTCTTGATTGGGAAAAAAGGAGGCCTCGCGAACCTAATTTGCCGACGTCCACGCGAGATCTAGCGCCGCCACTGCCCCATACCAAAAATCCTGGTGCTGCCACTGTTTCAGACTTTGACAGGCTGTAACATTGGAACTGTTCATCTTCTTAAAGAAAAATGGTTTTTACTTTCCTCTTTCTAATATTTTTATTCTCAATCTAAAAGTTACAACTACCGTTTTAACATATTTAACCGTTAAAACAAGTTTTTTGGTTTGAGAATGCTAGAGAATAAAAAACTAAGATAAGGAGGTAAAAACCATTTTTCTCTCAGATGAACCGTTCCAATTTGTGCCTGTCAAAGTCCAAAAATGCCATATTTTAAACGTCAATATCTCAAAAACTATTAAATTTAGACATATGACATTTACAAAATAACGGTAGAATTTGGTGGGGAATCAGAAAATAATACAATATATAGGGTGTTCCATTAAAAAAAACTCAGTTATATTCGCCACGTTTTTTTTGGGCCACCCCGTATGCTCCAGCATGATTTTAAAATGTGCACCTCAATGGTCTCTACAACTTTAGCATTTCGAATTTTTAAGATAAAGGCAGATTAAAATATTTTTGAAATAGATATGATAACTAAACTCAAAAACTTCTTAATTCTTGGGTACAAATAAATACTGCCCCCATCTTGTTGACTTACCTTGTATCTCTTTAAAATCTCCATAAGGACTAGGCACGGAGTCTACCTTTGCTTGCATTATAAATACCCGTTTAACAAGTTTCTTTGAAAACTCCAAATCGAGTATTAATTTTTAATGGCACAGTTTTGTCTGCGAAAAACAGAAGATAATGCCATCGGCATCGCCAAGCTCTAAAACTTTAATGTTTATGAAAGTTTCAATAGTCTTTCTCATCTTCGCCGCAGGTTTTCTATCATAGAAGTTTCGACCAAGTCTGTTTTTTAGAGTATAATATATAACACCGACGAAAAACTATTTTATTATAATTGAATAAACCAGTTTAAAAACGCGTTTTTATTTTGTAACTTCACTATCCGCACAGCCTAAAAAGGGTTTAACCCAATAATGTTTCAATACAAATTTCCCACCACTTTTTTAAATATCAAAAGCTTTTATGATTTTTTAAGTTATTGTTCTTTTATCACTAACCGGTTTTTTGCCACGAATAAAATGCATGTAGACAAGTTATAATTCCTAATAAAAATCTTCCCGCCAACAGGAAATCTATTTTCTAAGGCAAACGTCAGTTTTTCAGCACTTTCTTTGTTTTGTCGATGTGAATGCACCTTTATTTATAGTTATATTTATTTAACATGCAAATGCACTTTGACTTGACCGTGTTTTTTAATCGTATTCGGACTTGAAACGGTTGTTGCCACGCGACGTCGAATGTTGACGACAAACAAGTGACTGGCGGCGTCGTCCGTTTCACGTGCGACGCCGGCTAGTGAGGCGTGGGCGTGCGGCGTCGCGGCGCTGTCACGGAGGTGTATTTAAAGTTTAAAGGAGTAAATGAAAGAAAAACTTTATAAATAAGACTTTGGTAACTTGTGAAACGACGTTACTTTGAGGCTTATGTGTATATTTCAAGAATATGTTTATTTCCATCTTTATTCAGCTGGCACGTATTTGACATCCCACTTAGTTTTTAGAATAATATATTTTCCCAAAAAGTCCGATTCAACGTATGGTTATTTTTTCCGTATTATTTGGGATTTCTTATCAATACGAAAGCTTATGGTTAGTAGTGTAATTTGACACCTTTATTAGGGAGAGGAGGGAGGGGGCTTAGAAAAGTATACATTTTAATTTTTAGAAGAAAAGGAATAAGAACACAAAGTCTTCCTCCACTTTTATATTAAAGAAAAATTATTTTAAAGGGTTGAAAAATTCTCTATATGTTTCGAATGCAGTAGCATTCATCTTCAGGAGAATCAATAAAAAGAAAAATTATTAGATATCACCTTAACGGAGCATCCAAATTTGCAGGTACAAAGAACCGGTTCAATGAATAAGTAGGTAGGAACCGGTTCTTTGTACCTGCAAATTTGGATGCTCCGTTAAGGTGATATCTAATAATTTTTCTTTGTATTGATTCTCCTGAAAATGAATGCTTCTGCATTCGAAACATGTAGAGAATTTTTCAACCCTTTAAAATAATTTTTCTTTAATATAAAAGTGGAGGAAGACTTTGTGTTCTTATTCCTTTCCTTCTAAATTACCACTCCACTTTAAGTATGGAATACTTCTTCAAATTTTAATTTTTGTTTGTTCATTGTATACACAGTATACAATCTTACCTGAAACGTAAGCACTTTTAATACCTTCTATTTTTTTCACGTTTACCCTATTCGCTGCCCCATGGCGCGTTTTCTCCACCCAACGAATTTTAACCTTTTACAGAAGGTTAAGGTTACCTATAAGGGATGGGAATTCCTTTTATTTATTTATTCATCTTTAACTACAATCCGGAATATAAGCCATTCCAATTGGTACATCCAAATCTAAGACACAATTAGCCACAACTGAGAAAAAAAAATATGATTTTGAGAAAAATAATAATAAATGGTATAAAACAAATCACAGAATAAACGAGTTAAAAACGATTAAAATAAATTAGTAGTACAACTCATTATATAGTTTTTTTAGGGAATGAAGGCTAATCCTGGGAAATAACTATTATAATTTCGCAGTAATCTTGAAATAAATACATTGTGTCCATTTTTTTTTTATTTCGAGAGTCCGTCCATGCGCCGGATGCACTTAGGCCAGGTTTGGTCCATTGTGCTCACCCTGTTTGATTCTTTATACCCACTCGGTGATCCCAGTCCCTTGCACCAGTTGGTACAGGTCAACTGGGGAGAGGGTCAGGATGTCCTCTGGTTCCAGTTTTGGTTGCCCGAGTATTCGTTGCTTCTTCCGATCTAAACTGCTGAACAATTGCTTTCGAGAATGAAAACTTTGGCCTAAATTTAACAGTTAATATTTTCTGAACCAGATATGATATCGACCTACGGTTTTGAATGGTTGATAGACTCATCCCTTGGAAAACAATTGTCAATATTGGATTTTCTTTAACTGTCAAAAAATTTTATATACAGGGTAATAAGGAAGACAATGATTTTTGCTCCAATTTTAATGGCGTGTAACTTTCACAATACCATTTTTAAATTTTATCATTCTATGTCAATTGAATCACTGGTTCATAAAATATAGCAGATATCAAAAATTTGACAAATTACTTTCTTTGCTATGAACCAGTGATTCAATTAACGTAGAATGATTAAATTTAAAAATGGTATTGTGAAAGTTACACGCCATTCAAATTGTAACAAAAATCATCGTCTTCTTTAATACCCTGTATATAAAATTTTCTGACAGTTAAAGAAAATCCAACATTGACAAATGTTTCCCAAGGGATGAATCTATCAACAATTCAAAACCGTAGGTCGATATGATATCTGGTTCAGAAAATATTACTGTTAAATTTAGGCGAAATTTTTCTTGCTCGAAAGCAATTGTCTAGCAGTTTATTTACTCGCCATGGCAGACTATGTGCTGTACTATTTCCTTAGCTTATCCGCACAATCTGCAGTTAAGGTCTCCATTGTACAGTTGCATTCTCTGCAGATGATTCTTGACAGCCATGTGTCCTGTCAGAATTCCTCTAATAGTTCTCAGCTGATTCCTGTTTATTTAAAGCATTTGTTTGGTTAGTCTCAAGTCTGGGTGGGTTCCCAATAAAGCATTTACTATGATGGAATCCCTGTCTGTTGTTCCAGTGAATTTTGTGTTCACCCCTGATACATCGCTTTATGGCATCTCGTACCGTGCACCTTGGTACCCTGAGTGCCGGGTCTAGACCAATGAACGTATGAAAGTTTATCGGCTTTTTCGTTTTCTGTTATACCTTATAATGTCCTGGTACCCATTGCAGTATTACTATGTTTTTTTTTGCCAGGACCCCCAATTCCCCTTGACATTTCCATGCCAGTCATGAGGTTACCTTGTTATATATTAATGATCTAAGTTCTGCTTGACTGTCAGAGTATACAGGGTGTCCCGAAATTAAGTAACAATATTTTAAGGGGATAAGGTACATCAAAAAATAGGACTAAAATCCTCTATTAATATACCTTGGAAAATGCTTCGTTATGGGGCTAGAGCCTCCCGAATGGAAGCTTTGATAAGAGGTTTTTTCACAATATCTTAGAAACTGATTGAAGTATCAAAACAAAATTTGATACATGTTTTACCCATGACAAGACGTAATAAACGGTTTGTTTAGCTTAGGTGTATTTCTTCCAGTGGCGTCCCACTGGGTAGGTAATGAGGAAAAATTTGCCCTAACTTTTTTATTTGTAGGATTTTTTAACGCCAGGTGAAATATTTACAAGCACTGAGGTCTTCTATTGAAAAAAGGTACTTTTGATTCCTTTCGGTAGGATTCTCATTTTTCAGTAAAATCGATTTTAAAATTTTTGGTTTTTTACAAGCCGTTGAAAAGACTAAGGTAAGTAATAATTATTATAATAGGCGTCTATGGATGATTTGATACCGTGGAAACACAATAGGGCTTGATAAGTGTCAATTTTTTGTTGTCGGCAGTTTGATGTTGTTGGTGAAAAATCATAGATTAATAATTCTTGAAGGAAATACAATAGTTATTTACGATATAAGTGTTGTAAAGATTCATATTACAACATGAGATGTTAAAGTTGTCAAACGAGGAGTCAGCCGAGTTTAATAAAACATCGAGTGTAGTAATATGAATTTACAACAAGAATATTGTACAAAATTGTATCTACTTTCATCTATGAATAAAAATATTTGGCAAAAGGCATTTTTAAAAATAAAAATGCACCTGCTATTAAGTATACTAATCAAGTTTTTTATGTTACCTTTCGCATAGTTAATGTTTCGCATGGTTACTGTCGAAACTTTGTCAAACAAATTCAAAAATATAAAAAGCGTTTTCCAAAATGAGCGATTCTGATGGAAGTGTACCCTCTGATATAGAAGCAGCGGCAAACGAAGCGATCTCAAGTTTAGTTCCGACAAAATCCAAGGCGCGGTATGAGTTGGAGTATCAGAAGTTTAAAGATTGGTGCAAAGCTAACAAAATAAAGGAGGTGTCCGAGAAAATCCTTTTGGGTTATTTTTCCGTAAAGCAATGCTCCCAGAAACCATCTACACTATGGACTCACTACTCAATATTAAGAACTATGATTTCAGTCAAGAAAAATCAAGATATAATTGTTAATAATAAATCATTCTTCTAAAAAGTGTGGTTTTATTTAACAGCAACATTTTAATAAAATAGTTTTTTTTTCTTTACAACACTAGTGCTGTAAATCCATCTATTACAGCACTAGTGTATGTTTATAAAACATAAAATCTTAACTGCCGCATATCTATTTATCCTTGAAACGATTTGCCTAGTGAAGAGGAAAGCAGGAGTTGTCACGGCTACGGTGTACCCGTTTCGTAAGACACATACTCTGGCCTTACCAATTCCTGATTTAACCTTAATAAAAAACTCTATTTTCTACAACGGCAGAAAGTTTTTTAACTCTCTACCGCTGAACATTAGGCAAATTGAATTTGATGGCAAATTTGGGAGGTCCGAGGATTCCTGGTTGCTAAAGCATACTATTCTGTAGACGAGTTCTACAATGACAACCTTTAATTTTGTCTTTTCTCATGTTAGTGTCTAAGGTTGTTACTATAATTATTGTTTTAATTTTATATAGTGTAATCAAATAATGTGTGCTTACAATTTGTTGTTTGTTACTGTTATTTTTTTTATATTGTCTTAGTTTTTTTTTTGGTAATATGCTTTGCCAATGAAAATTTTTTTTAATGACAATAAAGCTAATTTTGAGTTTTGAGTTTGAGTAATAGATGCCCTTACAAAACGATTTACAGAACTGTAAAATTCATATTACTAAATGAAAGTGGATAAAAAATATTACCACCATAGACTATAATTGAGTTTAAAAATAGCGGTAATGAATGGAAAGGTCTCAAAAAGGACACAAGTTTATTTAATTTTTTGAAACAAACATTCAATGAATCTGTGGTTTTAATGATTTCCAGGAATTATAACTTCCATTGTCATAAATGGAGCTTTCGTGAAAACAATGACTATCAGTGGCAATCACTGGAAATGGCTTGAAAGGGAAGATATCCTACGTTATTCAGATAAAGATACTGTTTCCAATATCAGTAAACTCACCTTAATTAATTAACGTGGGGTATATTCAGTTCCCCAAATAGACGATTTACGAAAAAGTTGAGAAAATGTTTTGCACCTTAAACGTCGTTCTTAAGTTAGGCATATTTTATTTAAAAAATGTACTTTATCTACTTTCATTTAGTAATATGAATTTTACAGTTCTGTAAATTGTTTTGTAAGGGCATCTATTACAGCACTAGTGCTGTAGTGGAAAAAACCGGTTTTATTAAAATTTTGCTGTTAAATAAAACCACACTTTTTAGAAGAATGATTTATTATTAATAATTATAAAATTAATTACCAATTATTAATTAAAATATATCTTGATTTTTCTTGACTGAAATCATAGTTCTCAACATTGAGTAGTGAGTTCATAGTGTAGATAGTTTTTGGGAGCGTTGCTTTACGGAAAAATAATCCAAAAGGATTTTCTCAGACACCTCCTTTATTTTGTTAGCTTTGCACCAATCTTCAAACTTCTGATACTCCAACTCATACCGCGCCTTGGATTTTGTCGGAACTAAACTTGAGATCGCTTCGTTTGCCGCTGCTTCTATATCAGAGGGTAAACTTCCATCAGAATCGCCCATTTTGAAAAACGCTTTTTATATTTTTGAATTTGTTTGACAAAGTTTCGACAGTAACCATGCGAAACAGTAACTATGCGAAAGGCAACATAAAAAACTTGATTAGTAAACTTAATAGCAGGTGCATTTTTACAGGTGCATTTTTATTTTAAAAAATGCCTTTTGCCAAATATTTTTATTCATAGCTGAAAGTAGATAAAATTTTGTATAATATTCTTGTTGTAAATTCGTATTACTACACTCGATGTTTTATTAAACTCGGCTGACGCCTCGTTTGACAACTTTAACATCTCGTGTTGTAATATGAATCTTTACAACACTTATATCATAAATAACTATAACAGATTATGTTATTTTAATTATTCGATGTTTTACACGAATTATTTTTTATTAATATTTTACAAAATGTGTTGTAACAGAAAATTAAATTAAACATTTATTGTAACATGACTCAACTAGTTTTTTAATGGTCGGTAAAAGGTTCACCCGTGGTCGGTAATAAGAAGAGGTGTTAAATTTGGTCGGTAAAGGGTACCTTTTGAAAAAATTAAAAATTCCCAGTTAATTTACGGTTTTATACTAGTATACTTACACATATTAAGTTATTGCCAATTTTAAAACATCGGCCAAAAAGTTTTAAATGGGGAAAAAATAGTGAGCTTAGTTTTTTTAGCGATGGGACTAAATTTTTTTTTATTTAGCTATAACCAAGTCTTAAGAGGTCGGTAAGGGGTACACTGGAAAAATATTTTAATGTTAGATCCTTTAATAAATATGCCTTGTCGTAGAACTTCTAATAAATTTCATGTTTTAATAATAAGTGTTTGCTGAGATATGCAAAAAAATACCTTAGCCTTTTCAACGGCTTGTAAAAAACCGAAAATTTTAAAATCCATTTTACTAAAAAATGTTGAATCCTACCGAAATAAAGCAAGAGTACCTTTTTTCAATAGAAGACTTCGGTGCTTTTAAAAATTGCATCTGGTCTTAAATTTGCCTACAAATAAAAAAGTTAGGGCAATATTCTCCTTACTAACTACCCAGTGGGACGCCACTGGAAGAAATACACCTAAGCTAAACAAACCGCTTATTGCGTCTTGTCATGGGTAAAACATGTATCAAATTTTGTTTTCATACTTCAATTAGTTTCTGAGATATTGTGAAAAAACCGCTTATCATAGCTTCCATTCGGGGGGCTCTAGCCCCATAACGAAGCGTTTTTCAAGGTATATTATTAGAGAGGATTTTAGTCCTATTTTTTGATGTACTCTATCCCCTTAAAATATTGTCACCTAATATCGGGACACCCTGTATATGGATCCGCTTATTGAGATAAGCTCTTCTATTGTTTTCATACGCACACTGTAACATGGCGTAGATTTCTGCTTGGATCACTGTGGGAGACTTTCCCAGAGGAAACAATAAGTTTTCCTTCGGTCTTATTCCGTATCCCAGCTCCGGTATCCATAGTTGGTTCGATGAGTTATTTCGAAGAAAAGTTGCATCTGTCTCGTGCGCCTTGGTGAAACCAAAAATATTACAGATTCAAGCAGGACGTTAGAGCAAGTTGTACCATTTATAAGTATAAATATATTAGCACTGATTTTCTATAAAGACGAGAAAGCAATGTTTCTCTACACCGATATTCTAGACTCTGCGTGTCACAAAGAAGTCTTGTTTCGCATGGTATGTTTTGGTGGGAAACCTGAGTTTAAACAGAAGATATTTAGCGTATTTATTCTGAACATGTTCAATACCTTTAATGTGAGACTCCATATATTAGAATAATATTCAAGCGGAAGCGTTAATGTCGGTGAAGTAGATATGAACTGATCCACTTGAGATAACTCCAATATAAGACAGATTATTCAGAAGCAGTGCATGACAGACAGTGTCACTGTGATAGGTCAGTGTATCTGTATATGTCAATCTGATTACTAATTAATTACATAATAAATCTAAACTGCTTGTTGTTAAGCTCCCCCTTCGCCCCATTATTTCCCCTTCTGAATAGGGTTGCCAACTCTCCAGGTTTGACCTGGAGTCTCCAGGTTTAGTTTGGAGTCTCCAGGTTGAAACGGTGTCTCCAGGTCGAGACCCTTTGACTCCAGGGTACGGGTATCGGGGAGAAGGAGAAAATTTTTTCTAGAAGTGACCTTTGATTGGGAAATACCATTAGAATGTGGGAGGGGGCGGCGACCTTTTTTGTTTGGAAATCATTGGAGAAGGATTTTTTTTTTAGAAATCACCTTTGATAAATATAAAACTTCAGGTCAACGACTTTAAAAAGTTGGCAATCCTACTTCTGAAGGATGTTTGTTTTTACGGAACCATAGAAAATCATTTTTGCATAGTTAATGATAAATAATAATTAATGAAGTTCCCACCTGGCACAAATTACTTCCAACGCAATATTTTACAACAAAAGGGCTTTTTTACATATTATAGATTAATTAATTAGCAAAGCTTTGCCCGTTGAGAAGCCCACGTCATCGTTATCCTTGTTAATTGGAGCAAAACAAAGTGAAAGATGTTTTATCGGAATTAAAATATCTTTTGCTCTGACGACATCTCAAATAGGAGACATGATGGATATTAACTGGGGGATTAAACCTTATACTAAATAATATATCCATGAAGACAGATAACGTCAATACCAATAACAATGTGTGATTTGGTATTGAGAAATAGCGCCACAAATATAACATTGTTGTTTACCTTTCTGTCTTCGAAAAAAACTTCAGTAAAAAATGTAACGACAATACCACTGGTTGATATGACACAGGAATAGATTTATATTATTATATAATTACAGAGAAAAAAACCTTTATTATTAATTTTACGACAAAAACAATAATTTTATAAAAAAAAGTTGCTTATAAACTAAAATAAAGACTAAATACAAATTTCGAAACAAAAGTTCGAATACTTAAAAATTAATAATGGTTTTTATGTAATTATATCCATTAAAACAAAAAAAAAAGCCGAGTTGGTATACATGTTACGTCAACATCTTATTAATATCTATCAGTATTCTGAAAAATGTTAACCAAAGAAGAGCGTATTTATTTAATACAATGTGTCTTTCCTTGTTAAATAAACGACTATTTTCTACTACCAAATAACTAGTACGGAAAAAAACTTCTTTTCACTAGGCAAAAATGTGCATCTTTCAGCATAAAAATGCCCATGGAGAAGTGATACGTCTAGTATGTAGTAGAAAAAATAGTTTGATTTGAACCGGATCAAAATTGCAGCAGTGGCCATTTTTCTATTCTTTCACAAGTTATTCCTTAGAAACACAGTAATCATACTTTTTCCTACTCCCACATGGAGATTTGCTGTTTCCTTTACACTTAAGTGACGAGAAAAGTAGGCTATTCCAGTTAACTCTACGGTAAATTTATATATTTTACTGTTCAATGCTGCACAGTATGACGACTGTTAAAAATAAAATTAGGCATTTTTAAAGAAAAATTCCACGAAGGCACACAATGCGAAAAAAAATTATTCCAGAAATTTCCCATTAGTTGACAATTTTGTTAAAAAATTATATTTCTCTGCGGCGTTCTTATAAAGTACTGACTAATCATAGTTTATAGTATTTACACTGAGGCTCCGCCTTCTTTTTCAAGACACTTAATTGTATAATTTATATGTATGTGGTACAGTATGTTCTTAATTTGTTCAATACAACAAAATAGATACGCATCTATAATAGTTTTATCAATAAGCGACCTGCTAAATGTTCATAAAAAATTAATTTCATGTAGCATTATTATTTAGTTGGTCTTACCATAATTTTTAATATGATCCAGTGGCCAAAACGTTTAAGCGTCGAACTTTCTATCCAATGGTCGTGAGTTCAAGCCCGATGGCCTGCAAACCTTTTTACACATTTTCTCAACATAATGTTTGTGAGTTTGGTTGTAGAAAAAATATACTGTTCAATTCGAGTTAATTGTCCATATCGCACTCGAAAGTTTGAGCACTCCGCCTACGGCGTCGTGCTCAATTTACTTTCTCGTAATATATAGACATCATATCCACTCTTGTTGTACAAACTACTATTACAGCTTTTATGTACCTAGTGTTTGTTGCACAAAACAATTTCTTTGAATACGTGAACTATATTTTTTCTCTATTCCTTTGATTTGCTAAATATAGATATTTTTGAGGTCGTTTTAGAATGACGCGATAAAAATTTTGAACTTAATTAAAAAAAATTCATGTAGGCAGTCTAACAGTGTGCGTTACAATATGACGTCACTCATCCTAGCGAGTAGGTAATTATTTCCCTTTCACTGGATATACGTCCGACGAATTTAAAAATAAACTAAAAAGCGAAATATAGGTACTAAAAAAAGTATTTGTCCATGTCATTGTACTGACCCATGTTAAATGTCATCATAGATAGCTGAAAAACAATAAATAGGAAGACAGAGATAGTTGTTTGAACACAAACTGTGATTGGTAAGTAATTTAATGAGAACCCTTATATTTATAACAATGTTGCCAACTCAAGGGACATTTCCGGATTATTGGGAAATTTTAACATACCAAGCACAGAGGAATGATAGGTTGGCGTTGTATCCAAAGGGAAAAGGGATATTTTTACTTGTAGTTTCGTAGGATATGCTATAGGACCGCTTGTGATTGTAATCTATTAAAAATAAAACTTTTTTAATATTTTGTGTATTCGTGGGATTTTTCCTTAAAAGTGGCAAATTTTTTTTTAAAGGTTGCACTTTTTTCAACAATAACACGAAAGAATATGATATTTTATCGGTTCAGATAACTGGAAAAATAGCCCATTTATTGAGTCTCGTAAGTATAAAGACAGCAAATATCCATGTGGGAGTAGAAAAATACGTGGTGGATGCTATGGAAACAACTTATTATATTTAAATGGGTGGTTGCTTAAATTTTATAGGGAAACAATTTTTTATTGACGGTATGAAAAGTTGGATAGAGGACCAGTAAAACCAAATGCACCGCAAGCCAGTGCTAATAACAATTCGAAACCCATTGTATATGGCCAGATATTGCCCCCCCCCCCCCCCCCCCGCTGTCCGGTTTTGGGAGAAAGTTAAGACTAAAATAATAGTAAACAGTAAATAATAATAAATAAAGCTGAAACATTTTGGACCATAAGCGTAGCAATTTTGTCAAATCTAAATTAAAAATGTAAAACAAAAAGTTCTACTCATTGACAAGTAATATTCCACAAAATTCTTATGAAAATACCTTATGATACTGTGCAAATCTCCATTTTGAAAAGGAACGCTTTATTGTAAACATTATCTTCCGCGCGACACTGTTCCGTAGGTAAGTTGTATCCCATCTCCATTTTGAAAAGGAACGCTTTATTGTAAACATTATCTTCCGCGCGACACTGTTCCGTAGGTAAGTTGTATCCCAATTCAATAAAACGAAATAAACAACACAATGGTACACAACTCGCAAAAATTTCCGGCCATTCGCAGCAGTTTGGAAGATCTCTTATGCTGCTTGTCCTTGCCTGCTCGCTGCGACGCTTTGCTATTTTAACTCTATCGGTGCAGCTTTTGTAATAAATAACGATCCAATTTACCTAATAGATGAAAATCCATTTTCATTTCATCTATTCTTAAACCAGAAAACGCAGGTGTTATTTTTAGTGTTAGTAATGAATGAAATGTATTTATGACATTTCCACGTGGCTTAGCATGTTTCAATTAAAGGGGGTGAGGATGAAAATAGACGCCGACGTACAACACCGACGCCTTACGCCACTAATGTTATCTTTATTTCATTATATAAGGAAGGTTAAGGATTTACGGTTCATATCATGACATTTACATCTTATATAAATTTTGTTTGTCTGTTATATATAATGACTGATCGTATATTACATGATAAATAATTGAGGTATGTGGGAATGTCGCTTCAGGAGAATAGCGAAGTAGATAATATTAGAGTAATTTTGCCACCCAACCTTAGTTTAATGTGCTTGTACCCTTATTATTACTACGTTACGTTAGGTTGGTTTAAGGTGGAGGTCGGGCGTTTGTCCCAAGCTTCTTGCACTGCAGCCTAGTGGCTTATTATGCGCCCCTGTTTTGCTAGAGAATATTCTTTCCTTTTACAAGGTCCAGTAGATTTCTACAAATTTTGTCATGCGGGAGGTTGTCACCATATTGGATTCCTTCAAAAATCTTCTTTGGGTTAGTGCTTCGCAGTTGTACAGGTATAATATGTAAGGCGGTTTCGTCCTCTCCGCCGCAAAGTCTGCATTT
The DNA here is from genome assembly GCA_935413205.1 of Polydrusus cervinus. Lineage (NCBI taxonomy): Eukaryota > Metazoa > Arthropoda > Insecta > Coleoptera > Curculionidae > Polydrusus > Polydrusus cervinus. Next base: position 14,772,057 of record OW284511.1, read on the forward strand.
AATGGGTCCATTGGAAATTCTTATTCGACGTAGGTGTTTTCTTAAGTGGCAGTGGCCTGTTAGTGGGTCAGCCACTTGTTTTAGTTGTGTATGTATTATAAGCAACATTCCAGTTGATAGCTTCTTTGATGGTTTCTCTAAGATGGGTATAAAATAATATGAAAAAAATTGAGAATTGATCTTTGTTTTTTTACCACTTGTGGATTGTTTTATTAATACGAACATTTCTTAGATACTGTCTATACTATCCCTATGCAGATGATACACAAATATATATCATTTAACTTATATCTGATGTTACACTTGCAAATAACCAGCTTAATAGCGAACTAGAAGCTCTTTTTAACGCCTTAAAAAATTATTTACTAAGGATTAATCCAAAGAATCTGTAGCTTTACTATTGTCTAGTGAAAGCACAAAAGAAAATGAACACCCACAACCACTATTTTAATCGGTAAACTAAAACACTCTTCTTTTTACTTTTTCTTATCTGTGATCACATTTATGGGTCATTTTTGGATTCTGTCGATGTACGGTGAGTACAAAAAATGTAAAATTCTTATATCTAAACCTTAATTCAGTATCCAAAATTATACCCAGATGTTTGGCTATTTTAGCCATGGGGAACACAATACCATCGACACCTACATATATTGATATTATGATTCAAAAATTAATGTTATTCTTATTCCCAAAGGGCATCAAGGACGACTTTAATTGATTTAATTTTAAATTGTGGTCTAAAGAAAGTTCGTTTAACATATTCAACTCAATGGCGCTACGAATACTACAACAGTGGGCCATGAAATGCGGGTTAAAAATCAACCCCGAAAAACGGAGGTAGTTCTATTCACACGCAGAAGGGTGATCGAGAACTTCAGACTCCCAGTACTCGACAATAATGCTTTAGTGCTTAAGGAAAAAGCAAAGTATTTAGGATTGGTACTTGACTCCAAGCTAAACTGGGGCATAAACTTGCAAGAACGAGTGAAAAAAGCGTCGGTAACACCAAAAAAAAAATGCCTGCAAAAAAGCAATTGGAAAAAAATGGGGACTAAAACCCCACATAGTACACTGGATCTATACGGCTATTATAAGACCTATATTAATATACGGGGTCCTGGTTTGGTGGACCGCTTTGGAAAAAGCAGTGCACACTAAGTCAATAACAAAGATACAAAGGGCAGCTTGTTTAGGAATAACCGGAGCCCTTAAGTCAACCCCGACAGCGGCGCTAGAGATCATGTTATATATACCCCCCCTGGATATCTATGGAAAAAGTATAGCTGCAAAAAGTGCCCTGCGACTGAAAGAGTCGAAATTCTGGAAGGAAACCAACTACGGGCACAGCAGTATACTAAAGATCCACCCGGGGAATAATCTACGAGACCCGACTGACTACTCTGTCCCAATAACATGCTTCGATAGAAGGTATTCTATACTCATTCGGAGTAGGGAAGAGTGGGAAGGCAATCAGAATATAACGAAAACAGATCACGAAATCTTCACAGACGGTTCAAAAATGGACGTTGGTGTGGGAGCCGGGGTCTTTTCCGAAAGTTTACAAATACAGAAATCGTATAGACTCCCCAACTATTGTAGTATTTTTCAAGCAGAAGTACTGGCAGTAGAGAAGGCGGTCAATATCCTGCAAGAACACCTTGGCTTGGGAGTAGCCTCGTCAATCACCATCTTCAGTGATAGTCAGGCGGCGATTAAGGCAATCTGTTCCACGCTAAATCAAAGCTCGTAAAGCGATGCCGCAACAATCTATGCACACTTGGCAACCAACATCGGGTTATTTTGTGCTGGGTTTCTGGACACTCCAAAATAGATTGCAACGAGGCTGCCGATGCGCTCGCAAGAGAGGGTGCAGGCATGCCAGCTGATCTAGCAGACAATACAGTGAACAAACCACTGGGATTGATCAAAGAGGAGATTGACTACACGGCCAAGCAGCTTGCACAGAACAGATGGACAGGGTTGACAACCTGTAGTACATCCAGGCAACTGTGGCCCACATTCGATAAAAAGAGAACCGCAGAACTATTGAGACACAGTCGAAAAGACGTGAGAAATATTACTGCGGTTGTTACCGGACATTGCCTCTTCGGTAGACATGCCGAACGTATGCAAATACCCACTAACGACTTCTGCAGAAGTTGCAGAGATGAGGAAGAGGAAGAAAAAGTCAACATTTTCTGTGTGAATGCTCTGACCTCGCAAGAAGGAGGTTCACTACTCTGGGTGAACCATCTTTCGATAGCCTGGAGGAACTAAGCAACTTACAACTTGGACGGCTGAGCAGATTTCTGAACAGTAGTGGCTGGTTTGAATGAGTTGTTAAAATCCTTCCGCGGTTACGTCGCACTAACCATCAGAGATCTGATGAAGGTGGGTTCTACGGAACACGTGTGGTATCACAACGGACCTAATCAGGACTACGTGAGACTGTTTGGTCAGAACCAAGGGTCTGCCACTCTTACCTAACCTAACCTAACCTATTCCCAAGGGCATCAAGGATGACTTTAATTGATTTAATTTTAAATTGTGGTCTATAGAAAGTTCGTTTAACATATTCAACTCATAGTTAAGCAAATTTGAGGCGTTTATATAATCTTGACAGTCAAAATGAAGGAAAATTGGCGTGTCGTCTGCATACGCCTGAACCTTACAGTGCTTTAAAGATTTTAAAATATCTGAAGTATAAATGATAAAGAGAAGAGGTCCCAGGGTAGATCCTTGAGGTACACCAGACAGAATTTTAATTTGTTCTGAATAAGTGTTTTTATGGAAATTTTTTTGAAACCTGTTATTAAAGTATGATTTAATAAGATGTAAGGATCTTTCTTCAAAGCCATAATATTTTAACTTTGCAACAAGAGAAAATGATTAAGGATGTCAAAGTCTTTAGAAAAATCTAGAAGAACTAGTGCTGTGTTTAATTTTTTATCAATTGCTGCCATTATATCCTCTGTGATTTTAACAAGGGTGACGGAGCTGCTAAAGTCTTTTGTAAAGCTGCACTGGTTATCCGGAATCATTTTATGGATTACACAGTATTGAAATAATTGACCATTTTTCAAAGATTTTTAAAAGTAGTGGCAATATACTTATTATCCGAAGATCATTAAAACTTAAAGGATTATTCTTTATAACACCCTGTATTATGTCTCAACTCAACTATAAACTTTTTTCAGGCGCCCAAATTTACTGCAGATCCAAAGAACTATTTCATTTGTTTTTGTAAAGCATTTTCGCATGACACTGATTTACTGAGGGTGAATGTGCCCGTCTGGGTTAAAAATAGCACTTTCTTGCACACGACAAGATAAAACTTGAAAAACAAGAAATTCGCCAGGAGATTAGAGAGATTAGGTGTTAACACTTTAATAATTGGTGGTATATATGCAGGGTGTTCCCTAGTGACGTGCTGATATTTCAGGGTGTGATTCCTTAGATCATTGTATGAGGAAAAGTATGTCTATATGAATATGTCCACAACTTAACGGTTTAAATTGTTTTGCTACAAAGAAGTGTTGAATTATTTCTTAAAAGCGTTATTTGGTAATTTCTCCGCAAGTACTATAGAAAAAGTAACCAGAGAACTCGTTTTTTGACAATTGACATCCAGATACATGATATGGGCCAGCTGATTAGGACTTTCAAAATTTTCCCAGATTTAGGCAGAGACATATTGTAATTTTGGACATTCAATTGAACGTTTTATTTAGTATTTAATTGTTCGATTTTTTATTAAATTGGTAAGATTAATTTGTCTCAAAATGTTTAACTAACAATTATGGATCATAATTATTGTTCGCCTTGTGCTTCGCTCATGCCACTGCTGAAAAGAATAAGGTTATTATAAACAGTTTTAATTTATTTTTACAAATACTTGTTACAATTAGCGTTTAGAGTTATGTAAGATTTTTGAAAAATGTATCCAAGATATTGAAAAAATAAAAACCAAAAATTTAGCAAGTAATCCTAAAGAAATACTTAAGTGGGTAATTCAATTTATTCTACTAATATGGCAGTGACTAAGGTCATGCATGGCATAATAGCATAGCCTTAAAAGGGGGTGATCAGTCTGCGGTAACGCTTTGCGATCTGACAAAGGCGTTCGACAATGTCAGAAATTCTATTACATCTAATCTAATCTTACATCTAATCATCTACATCTATTACAAAAATTGGAGAAATATGGTGTTGAGTCCAATACTCGCCGTTCTATCAAGGGATACAGCACGGTGCACCATAAGGGTCCGTCCTCGACCGCTATTGTTCATAACATACATGAATGATTTTTTTATATTCATCTCTTTAAATGCTCACTCTATGCAGACGTTTTCACCATTATTGTAACCTGTCCAAGGACATCTAATCTGAAGAGTGCTATGCAGAATGCTGTGACGATGGCAAATACGTGATTTGCATTAAATTCTTTAAAATATGATACTGAGAAATCCTAGACGTTGATATGTTCGGTTGCAATCTCAAAAACGAAAGGGGCAGGCTCAGAGTGGACGTCATTTAGCATTTGAAATACAAATACTCAATAAAATCAGAAATTTTAAGTACCCTCCGGTCACAACAACAAATATAACCAAAACAACTGACACCCTCATTCATAACAACGAGTGACGTACAAAAATTACAACCAAGTGAAGAACTAGAACAATCCAGAAGCGAATATGAAGTCGGAACAAATCTAACACTAGATGAACGAATAAGAAAGGAAAGGGAAACAAACAATCATAAAAGGAGGAGAAGTATTCATTAAACCAAACGCTCCAGCAAAAGTGGCAATCACTGAAATTACAAATCCACAAGACATACAACCAATCACATCAAAATATAAGAAAAGCCATGTCAAAAATTTCCGATAAAGTAAAACAATCACTAAGAAACAAAACAAAAACCACAAACATATAAAAGTCAATTGAAACGGGAAAAACAAACAAAATGCCACCTATAATCATGAAGTGAGTAGCACAAAGCAGAACAGTACGAAGTGACTAATGATATTAAAAAATCAGTTAAAGGGAAATAAAACATTAAATTTACTAATAATAATACTATCATCAACATCGAAGATAAAGAAGACTACAAACGCTACAAAGAACTACTGCAGAATGGCATACATACGCCACACAAGAAGAAAGGACTGATGCTTTTGTGATCAAGGGACTAGATCATCTACCTGGTACAGAAGAAATAGAACAAGAACTTTTATAAACACACAGAATCAAGACTTAAAACATACATACATACATATTATGCAAACTAGATACATACCGCTCTGTATGGTAGTAACAGAAGCAGACATAAAACTAACCCAACTCGAGAAAATCAGGTATCTAAGTTACGTCAGCATCAAGTTTGATAGAAGAAAACAAAGCAGCCAAATAATACAATGCAAAATCTGCGGCCAATGGGGTCATGTCACGACCCTGTCACAGACTAACGAGATGCCTGATTTGCTCCAAAAATCAACGTACAACAACCAACAAAAATGCATAAACTGCAGCAAAAAATTCCAGGACATCGTCACATACTAGACTTGTCCAGTTTACATTATATAAAACGGAGTAAATAAATAAAAAACAAACAAACAAAATACATACATACCTGCACCACTACCGAAGACAAATTATTGGAACCAGACCAGTGGTCCAGGTGCAACAGGGCAAAAGATTGGTGGTGCAAAAAGTAACAGTAGTTCGGACTTTGACAAACGTAGTAGATAATATCTTATTTTCGATAAACCCCTTGATTAATTTTATAAAGTGGGAGTCATATTGGCTCAATTTGAAGAGAAGCTTGGTCATTTTACATGCGGAGATAAACTTTTAAAGTAGTAAGTAGTAATAGAGATATCAAAAATTATCATGTAAGTGGAATGACGTCCATGTGAAAAAAATATCAGCAATGCATAATGCATTTGACTAATTTTTTAAATTGACATAGCCAATATCAATCATATCACATATTTGATAGTAATTATAATATTTATTACCCTAATAATTACATAAACGAATAGAATAAGCAGATAACTTACGAAAGCTGTCTCATTAAACGTGATATGGTAAAAATTAATGTAGGCACTTTAAAAAAATATTAATGTTTTTCAAAATATTTAAAAAAATAATGTACAGGGGATATACAATTTTATTTTGAAAAATATCCGCAAACTTAAGAAATTTCTACTACTACATTTGGCAAAGTCCCAACTAATGTTGTTTTTTGCACCTTCAACCTTTTTAGGGACTTATGGCTTGAACTTGAAACTGTTTAAAAATACCTTCTCAGCAATGGCATCAGCTAAGGTACTAGGCAAACAATAGTTATGATCCATAATTAATTGCTAGTTATAGTCTAAAACAGAATTTCATACGTTTATGAATCAAACATTGGCTGAATACGTCTCTGTCAACATCTGGGGAAATTTTGAAAGTCCTAATCAGCCGGCCGAGGTCATATATCTGGATGTCAAATGTCGATTCTCTCGTGAATATTTCTTTTTCAACTAGAATGTTGCTTTTATCGCTTATCCAGTTAAAACAAGTGGTTGACTTTACTAACAGGCCACTGCCATCTAAGAAAACACCTGCGTCGAGTAGGAATTTACAATGGACCCATTGACTGCAGACTTTGCGGCGAAGCGGACGAAACCGCCTCACATATTATATATAACTGCGAGACACTGACCCAAAGAAGATTTAAGATGTTTAAAGAAATCCAATGTGGTGATAACGTTCTGCATGACAAACTGGGTAGAAATCTTCTGGACTTTATAAAAGGAACAAATCTTTTTTAGCAAACCAGGGGCACACAATAAGCTACTATTAAACCAACCAATTAGGCAATACTTTTTAGTAGAGAAAATGATGATACAATTTTATTAAAATAAATAATATAATTACACTGTGTTAATTCTGTAGTAGATTCCTTAGGAAACATTTTTTAATTATCATGAATAAAATAATTTTTTTTGGCATTTTACTTAAATAATTTGTATCCACTTTTGTTATCTTACATCACTTGATATCGCATGAAGAAATACATTTTTCTCAAACTTCTTTCCACGAATCAACTTTTTTTTTCAATTTTTTTAAAAGTTATTTAAATTAGGATTATAACTTGTGAAAAAGATGTTAAAAAAACAATCGAAGAAAAATGTATTTCATTGGAAAATTCAATGGATCAAATTACACTGCAACGTGTTTGTCGATTTCGGCCATTCCTTATGTTTATAGGAAACCACTTTGATAACATCGCGTTTATATCGATCTCCTTCACATTCAGCATTTTGCATAAAAACAGAAAAAAAGCGATATGATTATTAATGAAAATGAACAATGTCGTTTTCTGAACCATAGCCAATTTAATGTTTTGGTATGGCGTAATATATACTTCGTTTCATGATCCTGCAAGAATGATAAGAAAAATAGTTGTAATATTCGTTTTAAAATCTTAAAACTACTTTTGTGCGTTAATATTAACTTTTAACATTTTTAATTTTTTTCAAAATAATAATGACATTCTATTATTCACAAGAGCAAAACAGCAACGCTATAAATGTGATAAGGGAAGTAGCAATACCGCCTACGAAATTGAACAAAAATAATAAAACAACGATATTAAATAACCTCAAAAGTTTCATTTTATCTTTTTTCTACAAATCTTTAAATGTTGTCTCTTATATCTAGTTTTAAGTACTTACTCATCTTCATTTCTCACCTTTAGAGGATTTACCATTTATTTTTCCATTTTTACTACGTATAATAAACGTTTCAAGGTCGATTGGGATTGGGGCCCCGTTGAAAATATCAGAAAATGGTGGTAAAAAATTATTTAGCGCGCCAAATATCTTAATACGACGAAGCATAAAATGTAGAGTATACAGTGCCCCCCCCCCCCCGCACCTACCAAACATGCCCTAACAAACCAAAGTGCAGTCCGTGCACCGTGCACCCATATTGAAATAGAAGTTTTGGTCGCAAGCACGACTTTTTTTTAGAAAATTCTTAGGGCCGGAGAGAAGTTTAGGACAGGAAAACGTTTTTTTAGAAATCACTTTTGATCAGAGACGTATTGCCCCCCCCCCCCCCCGCAACAAACCCCAAAAAAGAAAACATAAATGATGAAATAATTATAAAGGAAATGAAAGTGTTTTATTCTTGGTGTTAGAATTTTTTAACCTTATTATTTTTACTTGTGATGTCTCACGAATCTTGATTTCCTAGGGTTTTTTTTTGTCTTTTGGCAATAGGTTCGGGCATAACGGACGCCCATCGGCCGCCCTTCATTTTTTCGCCTTTGTGCACGCACCTGTACAGTATACACTTGTACACCCCTAAAAACGGCCCTGCATATTAGACCTATCAAAAATTGTATGTATATTTTATCTATTTAAAAGTAACAATACTAAACCATAAGTAAGTACCAGATTATCACACACAATTATTACTTTTATCAATTTACTTTTTTTTTAAATGTATGCACCGCAATAAATTTTCCTGTCACTGAAATCAACTACAAAAGCAAATGTTTCACTGCAATACCTACAGTTCCATCGAAAAGGTTTAAACTAATTCAACATGACTTGCAGTCAGCTTTCCCGCAACATCTTGCTAGCAGTATGTCTGTTGATGGTACCAACTACTACCAATATCGCCTCAGGTAAGATGACTTATCACCAACTACCACATCAACGTAGCTGTAAAGTTTTTTGTAACAGTGTGGACGGTAAAGTCCGTACAATTACTGGCTGGATGCACGTCATAGCTTCTGATGTAATTTTTGAATCGAGACATATCGTTCATTAAAAAGTATATTTTTTAAATTCTGTCAGTATGAGCATTTATTTTTTTGCTGAATAATGAGACATATTTTCAGAATATGTCCGAACTAACTATATTTCATTTTCAAATCACTTTTATCAAGTAAAATTAAGGTTCTTTGAAATGACAAAGGTTATCGAATGATTTTTTTCTACTCCCACATGGAAACTTGCTGTTTCCTTTACATTTAAGTGACGAGAAAAGTAGACTTTTCCAGTTAACTGTACGGCAAAATTTCATACTCTTACTCTTCAGAGCTGCACAGGCGTTGCGACTTTTAAAAATAAAATATCCACTCTGGTTGTACAAACTACTATTATGACAATTGACAAAAAATTTTCGAGACCACGCCCAAAGTTCGTTAAAAATTCACCCAAATCTACTATCAAATTTCGAAAATTAAATGATTACCTCTCCCCCTCTGCGTGGTTTTTTTTGATATTCCTAGCTTTCTTTTTATCAAAAAAACAATTAAAAATAAAGTAAATATCGCTCCCCACGCCAAAATTGATAATTTTTTCAGAAATCATGTATTTTAGGAGCGCAAATCTAAGAGCAGTTTTTGGTGCAAATGCTTAGGTTTTGAAATACTCCTTTTTGTATAGTCATAATAAAGCATTCTCCTCTCTTTCCGCATTATTTTTTTATTATAAATTATCACACTTTTTCCATAAAAAACATTTCAATTAAAATTTTTACTGTTTTTTATTTTTATTTTTAATAAATACCTACTTAATTGTTTTTTGTTTTTGTTGTAAAAATATTTTATTGCATTTGGTTATATTTTTGTTAATTTAAAATAGATCCAAAAAAGGGAAAACGGAACAGACAAGTATATAATAGAAAAATACTATAAAATATTATTCTTTTTACTCGTTTTCCTTTAAAGTTGCATCATAAATCAACAACTATATGCGTCCGAAATGTTAATGTCTATATAAAACAGGACTTTTAGAAGGACAATTTTAAAAACTAAACGTTTCCTACAAGATCTTGGTAATCTAAGCCAAGAATACATTATTTCAAAATTTAAATTAGGAGTCCAAGAGTGAGACGAAACATTAGGTTGCAATTAGACTTTTAGACCCGAGCTTCTAGGCTCAGGGGGGGGGGGGGCTTATGTTACGGTAAAAAGTAAGACATACAGAGTGTAAAAAAATGTTTTTAAAAAAATTTTCTTACGTGAAAACCTTGCGTCAGACAAAAGAACATCAATAGACGAGTGTTGCTCACAAATGAATTAGGATTTCCAAAATCATGTTTATATAAGGAAACAGCAGTGGCGTAACAATCTTTATTTAAAAATATTCAGTGCAAATTCCACAGGAACGCCTTACCTAAATCAGAACATACATCTTGATGCATAGAAGGTTAACAAATTTCACGAAAATATTCAGGGTAATATTAAAATATGTTGTCCTAAAACTTTAACACCCCGTAGTTTATAAGGTAAGTAGTTCAGGTCCTACAAGTTAGTGTTTTCCTTAAAATGAACCCAAGAATCACCCCTTGAAACATTAGCATATCATTATGTTACACTCTGTATATCTGTTATAGCTCAAGGTTTGTTGTCATTGGTGGGCGATCTATTGGAAGGTCTATTGAAACCAGTTGAAGACCTTCTTGGTGGAGTGGGAAAACTTACAGTTAGCCTTTTGGCTGAGATTTTGGGGATACCAGAGTAAGTAACAATGAAATATTTTGCCGGCGAAACTAGAAAACCGCTAGATTTATAGTTCAGTGTGTTAAAATCTCCAGATAATTTCATAAATAACACGAGATAAAAATTCACAATTTTATTACCATACATATTTAACTTTAAACATATAAAGTAAGCTACATTTTACTATAGGTTGATCGACCACTGTACATTAACACCGGATGCAATTGTGCATAAATTCTCTCTCTCCCACAGTATGACGTCAGTGCGAGCACCAAGTGCGCTTAACATTATTTCCCGACCATTAAAATAATAGACGTCACTCGATTATTTATCACTCAGAAATAAAATTATATGAAATCATTACTCGGAATCGTCACTCGCAATCAATTGTCTCACTCAATCCTCATGGCACATGTAGGCAAAAATCCAAATGGAACACCTGGAAAAAAATGGGGTGGGTTGTAAAAGACGACGCCGACAACGACGTGGAATGACGTAAACTTAAAGCCCAGTTGACTGTCAATAAAAGTGGGTCCACACCAAGGGTGTCCATAGACCTTTATTCAAGGGAGGGTAAAGATTAAAAAGGTTCCTGATCTTCTGATGAACCCTTCTCTTTTCCAATGTGACTTCTAAAAAAAAAAAGTTACTGGCTACTGGCCCACTTAACTTTCTTCTCCTCTAATGGTCCACATTAGGCCAGCAACGTATTGTGGACGCACTTAATAGTAACTATTAATCTGATGTAAAATAAATTAACATATCATTTTCTTAGGCCGCTAACGGATGAAGAAAAGGAAATTCTTGAACCACTGGTGAAAACACTCAAAGAAGGAAAACCATTAGATAAAACCCAGATCAAATGCCTTTTGAAGCTTTTGGATTGTAGCAGTGAAGAAGAACTAGTTGCCAAGTTAAAAGAAAAATGTACAACTTGTAGTAAAGATTAATTAAAAACAATTTAATATCCTACATCGAATTCAAATACTATTACAATAACGTTGTAGCTATAACTATAATTACCAAAAACTATTTTAAAATATTTAACGCTGTTTTGAATCGGAGCTAGGCAAAGCTTCAAGCACCAAGAACCAAGTACTTTGGAAATATGATCGCAAGCACTTTAAGAATTATCAAGCAGATTTGGAAAGTGTTTGGTGCTCAAGGCTTTGCTCAGCTCTGTTTCGAATGATATTCTATTGTTCAGTGCATTAAAATCACTTTAATAATAAGATTTTAATAAATATTGTGAGTGTTAATAATTGTTCGTTCTTTTATTTTGTTGTTGACAATCAAGACCAGCATGGCAGGAGTACCTTAACATGGATTGGCTTCTAGCTAATCCAGCTTCCAAATTCCAATACAGGTTAAGACGCTCATTTTGTAGAAATAACTACGTAGGTACAATATTGACACATAAATGTTAGAGATAAACGTAGGTCCAAACTTGAGTGAATAGTCTGGAGATCTGACGTCACTAGCTTCGATCCCGCCCATAAGCAGTCTCACCGGGCTGTTGTGTAATGTCTTGATCAGTTTTTCTTGTTATTGATTATGTCGTAAAAAGTACACATAACAACTAAGTTCTGTAGATCAACCAATGACATATAGCGGAATTTTCATTTGTTAACCAGTAAAATCCTGGTATTCAATATTTTAACACAAAATTCTCCGAAGCTACACAAACAATTTGATAAATAAAGACTACCTTATATTCAGCGGCGCATTTTTCTAGTAAACCGAAAATCATGTTTCAGGAGAGAGCTGAGGGATATTGAAGTTTGAAAATTTGGTTAGCGGGTTTTATGGCTAATATTTGAGATTGTTTGCACGAGAATTAATTCTTTATATGCAAATTTTTCCGAAACTAATGACTGAGTTGACTCCTCTTTAACACACAGTGGCGGTGCCGGGATTTTTGGGATGGGTGGGAACAAGAAGGCCTTTTAGCAGGGGTGCTACCCATGAAGTCTGTGAATAAAAGAATTATATGCCGAAACTTTATGTGAGTACGGGTCTCGGCATATAATTCTTTTATTCACAGACTTATGATTATTCCATTATCAAAAGAAAACTACGATAAGGAACTTAACATTATTAAACAAATTGCTTTAAATAATGGTTACCAACCCAAGATAATAGATGATATTATTACCAAGAAACATTACAACAAAGCAATTAGATTAGCAGGGCCGGATTAGCGATTGTTGAGGCCCTAGGCTAAAAATTACTTAGGGCCCCTCCTCCTCTCCCTATCCAGAACATTCAGCATATTTTATGGTACCTAGGGTAGAAATTTTTTTTTGATGAAGTAAAATGTGAAACAAAAATTGATAGGTTCAAAGGTGTTTATTAAAATAATATCTTGATTAAAAAAAATTTTACCCCAAAAAAATACATAAAAAATCAAGGAATATCTAAAAAAAAAATAACCTAAAACATTTTCGCTAAAAAAAAGAATATATTATGTAATTAGGTGTTAGGTGGTGGTGTGTACGTGTGTACTCAAATAAATGCTCGTTTCCGTGATTTTAGGATTGCAAAACTCTCAATAATATTTTCGGTAGGAATTTTATTGAGAATATCGTATTCTATAGCCAATAAAGAAAGTTGATTAGTTTTTCATCACCTAATGAATTTCTTTTATAACTTTTTACCCTTTCTAAGGTAGAAAATGATCTCTCCCCACTACAGTTAGTTACTGCCATGGATAAAAATATCCTTAATGCAATATCTACGTTTGGAAAACTACAAGTTAATTTTTTTTGTCTTATAAACTTTAACATTTCCCTTGGATTGCTAATTCCCGAATTAATTTCTGAAATGAAATATTTAAAGCGAATACATTCGGCTCCTAAACTTTGGTCTAAATCGTTTGGATAGTGCTCCTGGAGCAAATTTGCTTGTAGTATAATATTCTTATCTGAATAATTTTCTAAATATAAAAACCCAAACTTATTTGAAACGTTAAGATAAGCAGTTTGTCGACTCTTGAGTTCCGCAAGAATGTTATCGATTATAACATAGAAAGTATTTATGAGCATATTATCTCTACCACTGAATTCAACTTCACCCTCTTTATTGTCGTCAAATTGTAGTTTTCTGCTTTTTTTCTTTTATTATCGGATTTATATGTGGAACAGTTTGTAAGTTCATTGCCACATTTTTCGTAATATGCAAAACGTTCGCGTTGTTGTGAAACATGTCTAATAAGTGAATCATACAATTTGACTGCTTAAGAAACATCGATTTCAGTAGCTTGTAATGACTTGCTAACCTTATTGAACTCTGTTAAAATATCGTCCCATAATTTTAACAAAATCCCAACTTCCAATTCTTCGAACCGATTTTTAATTCCTTTTGCTTGAACTTTTGTACTATTTGGCTGTGTAATATCATTTTCGATTACTGCTAATGACTCTTTAAACGCAGAAAACCCTAAAATAATTGCTTTACAGGAATCCGCGCGAGCAGACCATCGAGTAACAGATAATTTTTTTGGAACGAGAGCATTGGGAATTTTATTGAGTTCTTCTGTCATTATTTGCCACCTATGTGTGGAAGCTGAAAAAAATTATATATTTCTTCCAAGAACATAAAAAATGAAGTGGCCATATTACAACACTCAGCTGCACAAGTTCCTACCAAATTAAGAGAGTGGGCCGCACAGGGGACAAATAAGGCTAGAGGATTCCTTTTTTTAATGAGAGCTTGCAATCCTGAATATTGACCGGACATATTATTGGCATTGTCATAAGACTGCCCCCTACATTCTTGAATATTTAACTGTAACTCGTCTAATATCTTAAGAACCGCAGTTTCCATGTCAACTGCCTTATGGCCAGTATTACTAATAAAGGTAATAAAACGTTCTATAGGAGAGCCATCACATATGACATGTCTAAGAATAAAAGTAAGCTGGTCCAGGTGACTAACATCAGGCGTTGAATCCACGGAAATAGAAAAATATTTCGCCGATCTGGCTTCACTACTAATAAAATTACGAACGTGCTTTGATAAAACTCCAATAAACTCGTCACAAATAGAAGATGATAAATATGAGACATTACCGCGTCCCGGATTTCCATATTTTTGTAAGTGATTGTCCAAGAATGGATCAAATTGAGCTATTAACTCTAAAAGTCCTAAATAATTGCCGTTGTCATTTCTCCCAAACTTCTCTGTGGTACCCCTGAATGCCATACCTCGACTTGCTAAAAATTTAATTGTAGACAATACACGATGGAGAATTTTTATCCAGTAGTTTTTTCCTCTAAATATTGTTTTTCAATTTCTGTATTTATTTTGCCTAAAGTATTGGAACGAGTTAGAAATATTTTTGTGTTATTTAAATGTTCTTGCGAAGCCTCATGCTTTTCAATTCTAATAATATTTTTCCAGTCATTAAATCCTTTAACAAAAGATTTTTCACGATCCTTGCTAAACAACATACACGGCAAACAGAAAACTGAATTCTTCGACACAGAATATAAGAGCCACTCTCGCCGAACTTCCTTACCATTTCGAAGTTTGGAAAAAAATATTTTTTTAGATGCGTAGCGTGATTGTAGGCCTTCATACACTCTCTTTGAGTTTTCAAAATCAAAACTGTTTAAATCCTGTATTATCGGATTTTTTATTAGTGAGTCAATCGTCTCTGAGTTAATGTTAACTGATATTTTTGCAGGATCGCCAAAATCACTATCACTTGTATCAACTTCTTCAGTGTCATTCTCATTTTTTTTTCATTTTCATTAGCGGTGAGCAAAGAATCTAAAAACAAAATATGCGCTTGCTTTTGATTTAAAACATAGAATAAAATAAATACCGGAGTTCAGAATTTTTTACGAAAAACAAAGAAGCCTATGGTTGGTTGTTGGTTTAGAATAAAAAAAGAATGTCAGAAGAAATAAATGGAACCTTTATGTTATATACAGTGTGTACACTGGATTCTACGTGAAAATATCTATCTAGGTATAGCAGTTTTCACCTTTTTTCTATCTTACAGGGTGTCTGAAATATGAATAATATGATAGCACCCCAAAAAGGGCAAAATTTTTACTTGACCCTGTATCTCGGGAGTCTCGGGACCGAAACAAGGTGGCATACTTAATTCTGTTTGCGGCATTCAAAGTTTCGTAAAAAGCTGATACAGGGTCGCAGAAACCGCAAAGCTCTATCTCTGCTGGTTACCGAGAAACCCTGTGATGATTACAAGCAATTTGGGATACAGTATACAGTGTACACACTGTATATGATAAATTATAAATAGGTACCTTCCAATTTTGTTCTTGAAGTTCCTGGTAAAGCATCATGTGACAAATGAATTAAATTAGAGTTCTGTGACTGCCCACTATCAATATGTGGTTTTTTAAAAAACGTGTCTATTTTTGGCACATTTTCTATAGGTTCCGCCTGCCTTACAGCTTTTTCTTTAGCTATTTTACGTTTTTTTGCCCCACTTGGATAGTTATTCATTTTAGTCACACACACACACAGTCCGTATCACTACGTCTACACTATGCACTAATTTTGTTTTTTAATACAAAATACTTTTGTGATTATATAACGTTTTAATTTTAACGAACGAACATATCTCAACCTTAAAAAATGCGTGTGGATTTTAGTGATTTTACTAGACGGAATGACGCACGCAGCGCAAGCTCGGGTATTCTTCGGGGATGCACCGGATCCAGCGCAGTGTGCAGTAGCGTCCGTCGGTCGGTCTATCTTAAATCGCGATAAAAACTGACATTAGCATTAGCGGGTCGTGCCGTGGCCAGATTTAGTATAAATAATGATAATTATTATTATTATTTTTGTTATTATTACATCATGGTCAACGTATTATAGTAAATAGATGTTGTATACCGTTTAACTTTTTTTTATTTGAGAGTAAAGGGCCCCCGCAAGTCGAGGGCCCCTAGGCTATAGCCTATCTAGCCTATTGGATAATCCGGCCCTGTAGATTAGCATACCCGGGTTCAGAACACACCAATAATATTACATACAACGGTAGGATTACTAAACATATTGTACAACACTTATCAAAGCGTAATATAAAACAAATAATAAGTTAGGGAAATTCATAAAAAATAATAAAACTAAAAATAACAAAGAGGCTAAATGTGGAGTATATAAACTAAAGGAAGTTGTCCTAAAAGTTACATAGGACACACAGGTAGATGTTTTAATAAACGCATTAAAGAACATAAATATAGTTATAACAAAAATAATACAGATTCTCATTATGCATTACACTTAAATACAGAAAAACATAATTTTGACGATAATTTCCAAATATTACACCAAGAAAATAAATCTATGAAGTTAAATCTACTTGAGTCAATGGAAATAAACAAATATAAAAAATTGAATGTTTTATTAAATGATCAATTGGACTTGAATAGTTCCCCATTATTAAACTTATAGGTTACACCCTGTATTCGTTTAGGTAATTACTCCATCTATTGTTAACCCTTGTCGGGTTTTTCCATCTTAGTGTTCATTAAATAATAAAATTATGGTTTATTTAGATATTTGATTTGTTTACGGGCTAAAGTTATTATTTTATTACATTCTAATAATTTTGAAAATGTTGAAAAATCTGTTAATCTTAGTTAGATTAGACCATCTGACGAAGACACTGTGTGTCGAAACAGTTGTTATTGCAATTTAAAATAAATAGTGGAAATTATAACAGTTTTATTGCTCATTAATATTAGGTACTCGGAGCCAAAATATTTATATTTTCAAATAATTTAAAAATAAAATATTTTTAATTTATTTGTAAAAAGTAACATGCTGTTTCCATATAAAATGTTGGTCTAAATAAATTCCTATAGGTGCATTAAAGAAGTTTTCCTTTGGGCATAATCACATCTAAAAGTTTAAGTTAAGGAAGGTAAGTATAAAAGGAAGTTTTAAATTTCGATCACAATAATCAATCTATCTATATAAAATGTATATTTCAAGATTTAAGTCACAGCAGAAATTCTAAGGCTAATATGATTTGAAATAAATTCATATAAAATTGCCTTTTAACCACGTAAACTACGCTTTGCCGTATAATTCGGCGCGTTCAAATCAAAAATTCCTCACAAGGTGACGTCAAGATCCACTGCCCACGCTGTTGGTATCATATCTTGTGTAGTTGTATCATGGACGCTACCCAAATCAAAAATTACTATTTCGAAAAAAAAAGGTCACGCTCTAAAAGCCATAAACAAACAAAACTTCTCTCTGGTCCAAACTGACGTCTAAAAAAAAAGGTCATCATCGTTCTCTTTATGTCTTATAAAATAATTACATCCTTCTATAATATCATTTCATAGTCAAATCCCCCTTCCTCCACGGAAATTCCATTACAAAACCGAATCCCTCAATTTTGGAAGCGCACCCATGTTTTTAGGATGGGCCGGTGCCCACCCTGGCCCCTTCACTGGCACACAATGTTTATTAATCTTTTGCAAAAAAGAGCGTCTACTCTTGAACAAGGACTACAAGTTGACAAAATTTGATAATTTTAGCTTTTTAAAAATCGAGAAACCTGTTTACTAAAACCATTTAATTACTTTTAAAGATTTTGATGATTATTTATTCATATTAAGAACAGGTTCGCTTTTGTAATTCTGGTAAGTCCTTATGAAAAAGCAGTGCGACCCCTCAGAATAAGTTTGGCGTGTAATCTATACCTTTAAATTTCAATATTTAAAGAACGACGGATCAGTGCAAAAATGTGGCAACCGTTTTTGGAGACAAACTAATAATTGTCTCAATTTTCAATCGATTTCAGACACAAGATATTGTATTATTTTATGCAATAAAAGACGGCGCGCTTCGAAGTCACGTCGGTTCTTACGTAGCGAATGAATCATAGTGCGCCTATCTATTCGGCTTTCTTTAAATGTTGAAGTCTATACTGATCGTGTAATCGTAAAATTTCCTGTAAAATATCAAAACGCATTATTTATTTTCCCCCACTCTTTACTTTACTCAAATACGTTTTTTTATTTAAATTTTTCAAGACTCTATTTTAGTGCTTTCCTCTCGCGTATCTATACCGGGTGATAACGAAATGACTGTCACGTCCCTATAAAATACAACATATTTGTAATGCATTGTATTTTATCTCTGTCTTGCAAGCATCTCTCTGTGTAGGTTTCATAGGAAGTACGTAGCTAGTAAGTTGCAGGTTCAGCATTTTAGGTAGGGATAACCGATGGGCAGTTCGCTACTGGGCATAGTAGGGGAGAGCGAGGCAAGAGTAAACAGGTGGGCAAAAGTAGACAATGCAATAACATTTCTAATTACTTAATAATTTTTTCGCTGCCAATGGTCACAGTAGTAAAACCACGTGCTTTTAGTTCTTTGTGCAACTTTGGTTTGAATTTTCTAAAAAACTAAGCTGAAAATAAGGTAAATTTATTTTTAATAGTATTCGATGTAACAATAAAGAGATAATTTAGATCGTTTAATCGCTTGTAGTAGTTCATTTTTATTCTTACCCTTTTTTTACGAAATCTTTAAAATATAACCTATAAATTCATGTTGGTATATAACGTCGCCAGTGGCGCGTTGTTAAAAAGGCTGACTTATCAAAAAATTTTGTTTTTTGGGGCAAGAGTGAACAATGTGTTCACTCTTGCCCCTTGAAAAATATGAGATGAAGAAGTAGGTGTATCGGGTATAAAAACAAAAAATAAAATGGTTAACAAACAAATAATAAGTGGGACAAAGGATGAAATAAATGTATGTAATGCAGAAGCAGCTGGTGTATCTGGTATAAAAACAAAAAAGAAAGTAGTGAAGAAAATAAAAATAACTGATAAAGAGGAGTATTGCCAATGTATTTATTGTGGGGGTAAATATAGTCAGTCAAATGAGAAATGGATTCGATGTGTCACGTCACCTGTGGTTTATGGCCACATGAAGACTGTACAGACATTTTTACTTGTGATTTTTGTCGTTCTACCTAGGATATTTCTTGTTGTTTGCTCTTGCCTCATACCAGAGGGGCAAGAGTACACTATTGAAGTTTTCAAAATATTTTTGTATTATTATTTTATAGTTTAAAGAATCTATACATATATTTTTGTGTTACTGGTTTACCAAAGATTGTTCTGTGCTAAGCAAGTTTATTTCAAGTTCTGCCTTATAATAAAAAAAAATATCAAAGCTTAAGTGTTCACTCTTGCCTCCCTCTCACCTACCATATTGTACGCTCTCAGTTTTATCTGTTTGTTTATATTAAAATAAACCGGGTTAAGTAAATACCTATGCATTTCTTTTGTTCCGGTCAAATTACCAATAAACATTTCAATATTTATGAAATTTTGGTATGTTTTATGGTTATACTGTGCGCATGTTTTGAGTATTTAAACTAGTGATAAAATAAACCACATTTGACAACGAAAATCAATTTCAAAATAATGACTTTTTGTGTCTGATTAACAAAAAGATTCTTAGCCACAATTAACTAACCAGCAAGTTTGACTGATGTGACATATGTGCATGACATTGGCCGAAATAATGTTCTTACAATCATACTGGTCGGGTTACCTTAATTTTCAATTTACTAAGCACCTTTGAATGTATAATACCTGTCCATGTCATTTATGTCACAGTCAAACTTGCTGGTTAGTTAATTGTGTGTTAAAAACCTTTATATACAACCTACAAATAATTTCCCTAAAGCCATTTTTTGAACAATAATTATGAACATATTTATAATAATAGCCACAACAGGTATAATTATGTATTCTGTTACTTTAAAAAAAATCATTTTTAAGAAAATTTCTTTAATTATTGATATTAATTTTGTTGTCCTTACATTATTAAAAAAATAAGCAAAAATCTAAACATTTTAGAGGTTTTTTTCAATCACTGATCGGTTAACAGCAAATTATTGCTGGTTCTAAGCTGCTTTCGGTGATCACAGATTGTACGATAAATGAGCATTGTTTTTTGCTGGTCACTGAATTAACCAGCATGGTTAAAGGACGAACCAAAAAAAAAATTAAGGTATCGGTTTGGCTAAATAGGCAGACAGGACCGTAGTGACCCAAGGGCCTTACATAACAAAGAGTGGACAAGGTAACTTATCATTGATGACTCACAGAGGGTTGTCCTCTCTTGCTGCAATTTCCCTCGTCACATCGCGAGAATCAACAGGCGGTTTTCACAACGTTGCCAAAATGTACCAAAAGTCATAGAATTATTATAAGAATTATTTTTGGAATATAAATATGTTGGCTATGGATCTTATTGAATTGATAATGTAACCTTTAAAATGTTATTAAGTTATTTAAACAAAAAATCCTCTGAATAAAACTAATATATTTTTACAAAATTTTGTGTTAAGTATTAGCATAAATGTCTATTGATTGCCCTTAACATCTACTGAATCCAACTCGTCAAACATAGCACACTGCTGTCCACTAGGATCGCGCACAGAATCATGATTTAGATTTTTC
Source organism: Polydrusus cervinus (assembly GCA_935413205.1). Lineage (NCBI taxonomy): Eukaryota > Metazoa > Arthropoda > Insecta > Coleoptera > Curculionidae > Polydrusus > Polydrusus cervinus. Next base: position 14,793,044 of record OW284511.1, read on the forward strand.
AATTGAGAAATAAATTGCTTAGTTAAATCGCTGTCCACAGATTCAACGCACACATCTGAATAATTAAGCGGTATTCCGCATACTGGCACTCCCTCGCCTTTACAGAATCCAGAATATGTGGCACTAGGATCGTCAATGGTCACATCTCTATCCAAAAGAATTTTGCGTGCTTTATCCGAACAGGAACAAGAAAATGGATTACCGTAAATACCAATATTACCTACTCGAACTTTATTTAAGAAGTCTTCTGGTAGATAATTTAGAAGATTTGCACTTATGCCAAGAAATCCATAATAAAACGAGTCTGGAAAGGTATCCAGAGAAATGGACGTTAAGAGGTTGTGATGAAAACCAACAGCTGTAATAAACGAGGGGTTGTCTTTAAACATTGCTCCTTCTATAACTGAGATTGAGTTTGAATTGAAGTAAATCCCTTTAAGGTTCTTCCAGCCGTGGAACATTCCTAATGGAATTTTACGTACGGAATTATGAAACATATTAAAACTTTGAATGTTGCTCGTATTAGTAAACCATTCCCTTCTCACTTGACCAAGATTGTTATTGTTAAGTGAAATAGTTATTAAGTTTGGTAAATTAGCGAATGCATTGTCCTCAATGAACGATAATTTGTTCTGGAAGAATTGGACTTCTTTAAGACTGGGAATCACATCAAATACTCCTCTCGATAGATTTTTAATGTTGTTGTTATTAATATTAATCTTTTGCAACTGAGGTACGTTGGAAAAAGCTCCTGGTTCTATCGTCTCTATGTGAAACTTCTCAATATCAACCTGCTTTAAATTCTTCATGTTGGATATGAAATTTTTTTCCAGCTTTGGCAAACTTCCTCTGGTCAACCATAAATGAACGCCTTTCATGTCCTTAAAGAGTCTGGTAGTATCATTGATGCAGCCATTTATAACTGAAAAATTAAATTTATCATCTACGTTGTCAAACTCACGATAATTCACTCCAAGATCAAAATGATTTTGACATGATTGTAATGAAACGAACACTACTCTCGCTGCAAATAAAATAACCCAAATTAAATTACACATCCTTAAAGCGGAACGTGCACGAACAAACTAAATACTTAAATAAAGTATAGTATATTACGTACCGAGGTGGAAAGTGTTTCATTACTGTCGAGAGATTAGATAGTTTACCGAGACGCGAAGCGTCGAGGTAAACTATATCTCAGAGACAGTAATGAAACTTTTCACCGAGGTTTGTATACTATTTTATTTACAACCACATCCAACATCCACTTCTTATTATTTTGAGTTCAAATAATTATTAAAAGGTAAATGTCATTTTGACTTTTCCATTGCAAAAGTAGACAGACATTTAGAATTTCAAATAACCGCAGGTGATAAAATAACGTAGGTAATAATACACATCAAGATGGCAAATATCATTTTTGGAATATGGTTTCCATGTCACTAAACAATATATTATTTTTTTAAAACGTTAGTGTCAAAGTTTTTACAAAACACCAAAAAAATGCTCTCAGATGAGGAATTTGATTTGGCTGCTACTCCCCCAGAAATTCGAGAAGCAGCAAAAATAGTAGAAGAAGATCTTCTGCCAACTAAAAGCCGCCCGAGATATGACAAGGCATATAACTGTTTTAAAGAATGGTGTATTGGAAACAAAGTTCAAAATCCTGGTTCTGAATCGGCGCTACTAGCTTATTTTAGTGAAAATATAATAAAATAAAATTATTGTTGTTGAATTTGTGTAATGAGTTGTGTGTTGGTGTGTTTGTATATTATTTTGAGATATCGATTTTTATTAAAATTTAAAAAAAAAAAAATTTACTATTTTGAGATATCGATTTTTAATAAAATTACAAAAAATAACAATTTTACTTTCCACCCGGGTGGAAAGTGAGCACTTTCCACCCGGGTGGAAAGTAAAAGTCAAGAAACGTCAACTTTCCACCTTTCAAAGATAGGTGAAATGTCATTATTACATACATGGTTGTAAATAAAATCTTTTTTCTGCCAATTTTAACCTTTGCTGAGATAATTTCGGGTTTTAAGCTTTATGAACAAGCTACGCGAACGCTCAGTTTAAAATTATACTTTTATTTTTCTGCTGCCCATTTTCATCTTTATTTTTTTTAGATATTTTTGAAAAATTACCTGGATGCGATCGATAGCTAAAAAATAGCCACCTATGACCTAATACCTGTACTTTACAGATAAAGCGAATATGTGGAGTATAAAACACCCGGTGAGACTTGTTATGGGCGGAATCGAAGCTAGTGACGTCATGCCTCCAGACTATTCACTCAAGTTAGGACCTACGTTTATCCCTATCGTTTATGTGTCAATATTACACCTATGTAGTTATTTCTACAAAGTGAGCGTGTCTACTAAAAGCAGGCGAACTTGTTCTGACTACATTTGTCTCTTTTTAATTTAACTACGGGTGAATTACAGAAAGAGACGGCAATATGATCAATATGAGTGGTACGAGCAGTTTATTTTATAATTCTACCTAACTTCCCCGTCTGGAGCAAACCAACCTCGGCATATGATATAAAAAATATAAATATTAGAAAGTGTTTGCCAATTTTCTAACCAATTCGTTTAACACAAATTACCCGTTATTGACAACATAATAGTAGTTTGTACAACAAGAGTGTATATGATGTCCATATCGCACGAGGAAGTAAATTGAGCACGACGCCGTAGGCGGAGTGTTCAAACTTCCGAGAACAAAAATTTATTTTGATGGCAAACCCATGGACCAAATTACACTGTAACATATTTATCGATTTGGGTAAGTTCTTATATTTATACAATCTCACTTTTCAATATATCTATCTTTCTCACATTCGGCTTTTTGCAGAATAACAGACAACAAGCGATATATGTATTAATAAAAACGAACAATTTATTTTCTCAACCAGATAATTTGATCAATAATTGTATCACTGCAATGCACAGAAGAAAATTAGGTTTTTCGGGTTTATTTCTGCTTGCATAAAGAATTATAACTCCGAAAGTACAACAAAATAGCTGTAGAATTCGTTTCAAACAGTTAAAAATGGATTTTGTGCATTAATATGAATTTTTAACGTTTGCTATGGTCAAATTTTTCAAAATAATCGCCAATTTACAAACTAGCAACACTGTAAACGTGGAAAGAGAAGACGAGAAGTGGCAATAGTGTAAGTAGAAATAACATGACCTTAAAAATGTTAGTAAAAAATGTTTTTTTTTCTAGAAATCTTATAATTTCGTCTATTTTATCGAGTTATCTTTATGTTCCACCATTTAAGGAAGAATTACCAGTTAATTTTCTATGTTTGTTGCGTATAATAAAAGTTTTAAGATCAATTGGGGTTTGATCCACGTTCAAAATATATAGGAAAATATCTCCGTGCACAAATATTTATAATAATATATATTATTATATGGAAAAAAATTACCAAGGTTAGTAAGAAAACGTTCATTTGGTAGGTATATAGTACATTTTATGTAAAGCTTTTAGTAATTGTCTAGAAATGAGTGGAAATAAAGATATTTTTAAAAATGTGCAAATCTTTAGTTCGGCAGAAAATAACAATAATTTGGTAGACATTTATTTTGGTATTAATTTTGTTATTATACCTTCAATTTTTGCACCATTTCGTGTACTCTTTAGGAAAATATTGTGTATACATAGACTCTGGTATAAATGTTTTAATTTAAATTTAAAAAGAACAAATTTCATCTGACAGATTTGCATATTTTAGAAGCATATTGTTAACCTAACTTCTCTCAACTGTCAGAAGACGAATTTACAACATATAAATTTGGCTTCTATGTAATTGACTACTGTGATTGGTCAGTTTCATAACCTAACTAGGATGGATATGAAATATTCCCGCACAGTTAACTGGAATAGCTTACTTTACCCGCCACTAAAATGTAAAGGAAACAGCAAATTTCCATGTGGGAGTAGAAAAATATGTTTTTGGTTCGGTGGATAAAAAAAAGGGATACCTCCTGGATAGGAACAATTGAAACATTTTGTGTTTGGTATTTTAAGGATATTTGCGATAAAAAAGTAATTAGCGTGTTTGCAAAATTGTCTAACGATTTACCCTTCCTGAATCCAACACACTGTAGGCCATCGGAATCGTGATTAATTTTTTCAAGTACGAAATAAATCGATGAGACACGTCGTGTACATGGATATTAACTGGCTCATGGAGAACATTTTTAGCAATTTATTTGATTTTGTTCATGTGGGTTAATTATTAAAAGTTTTTAAATCAATTATTCAAAATGAATAATATTGCCTTAGTAATTTTTTTTAACACCCTGTATCTCGAAAACCAAGCGACATGTGAGAAACTTTTATACCACAGTGAGGATTCACCTTCTTCATTTTTTCAGAAAGATTAGGAAAGACCCGGTATACCGGGTGTCCACGGAAGGTGGCTCGCCCCTACACCTCTTTTGTTTTTAAAGATATTCTCAAATGAAAATTGGAGGATTTATATATGACGTAAAATTGCATTTATTAAACTTCCGGTTTAACCGGAAGTAACATAAACTTTTTATTTTTAAATGGGACACTTGGGTATATTTCTAAAAAAAAAACTTTTAAAATGTAACGTTAAAACGTTCCTAAAATAAAACATATTTTTTAAATAAAATACTCTGTATGTATGTATCGAGTAGCCTGTGACTAAAGGCATTTTTACATTGGGTGCAATTGAAAGAAAAATGGCCTGGAAGCATGCGCTTCGACGACGTTTTAATCAGCTGATGCACATTTTCCCATTTAAAACCTGCATCAGCTGTTTAAAACGTCAAAGCGCATGCGTTCAGACAATTTTTTCTTGCAATTGCACCCAATGTAAAAAGACCTTAAGACAACTAAAAAAACAGTAAGACGTGAAATTTACTTTTGCAGAAGCAACGTACAATTAATAAGATGTCGACAGAGCTGTGAAAGTCACTTCAGAAAAGTAATTAGTTACTTTTTCGATACTTTTGCACAAATGTATCTAGATACTTATAAGGAATAATTACTTTTACCTAAAAGTAACTTACTTCTTAGTTACTTAGTTAAAGTAACTAGTTATACTAACTAAGATACTTTTACAGTAACTAGTTACATTGATTGTAACTACGATAATTTAAAAGTAACTAAGATACTTTTAAAGTAACTAGTTACATTTATTGTAACTACGAATTATAAGGAATAGTTACTTTTACCTAAAAGTAACTTAGTTCTTAGTTACTTAGTTAAAGTAACTAGTTATAGTAACTAAGATACTTTTACAGTAACTAGTTACATTGATTGTAACTACGATAATTTAAAAGTAACTAAGATACTTTTAAAGTAACTAGTTACATTTATTGTAACTACGAAACTCTAAAAGTAACTAAGATGCTTTTGAACTAGATACCATAAATTTACCAGGTAGTGATAACATGTAAATGAAAAGTTTATAACGAATACGAATTTATTATACCCTCAAACTTAATACATTTTTAATAAAAGTAGAAAGAAAAGATAAGTAACAAAAAACCTATTAAATAAATATAAGTAACAAAACTAAATAAATATAAATCCAAATTCAGAACGTTTTTAAAATGCCCCGTTGGCTTTTAAAAGTACCAACCTTTCAAAATTCTCATCTAAGAGGACATGTCTTAATACCCTTTTATTTATTTCCTTAACAAACACAAAAATTACCTCCTACATGCACCTACGATCTACATACTTTCCCACTCTTACTTACTAATCTTGATTAACGGCCGCCGATCGTCCCTTGGTCATCATCTGATGGACGGCACGTGTGCATTATTGGTATCATAGAGGAACTTTAAAAGTAACTTAGTTACTTTAAAAGCATCTTAGTTACTTTTAAAATATCTAGTTACTTTTTAAGTGTATAGTTACTCCTAAAAAGTAACTAGATACAAGTTACTTTTCAAAAGTAAAGAAGTTACAAAAAAAAAGAACTAAGTTACTAAGTATTTAGTTACTTTAAGGAACTAGATACTAAAAAGTATCTAGTTACTTAAGTTACTCACAGCTCTGGATGTCGACATGTTAATTTCCTACAAAACACCCTAAGGTTTTTGTTTTATCATTTTGTTGGTCACAGGCTACTCGATGCATTTAAAGCGTATTTTATTCAAAAAAGATGTTTTATTTTAAGGACGTTCTAACCTTACATTTTTAAAGTTTTTTAATGAAAATTTGGTTAAAACCCAATAGTGTGTGGTATCAAATTAATCGTAACCAAGTGCTCTTTGTTTCTAATCTGACGAGCCACCATGTTTAAATTTTAAATTTTAAATTTCATACAGCAGATAGATTTTGACCAAAAACAAGTTGTATTTTTCCCAAGATTTTAGGACTGAAATAGGTGATTTAAACGTAATCATAGCTCTCTAGATAAAATATATATGAAAAAAAAATAATAATTTTGTTGACAAAAAGAAACAAGTGACACATAGTTGTATTTAGAACGTCATATAGAGTTAAAAAAAAAGGAGAAATATACCAAGTGTCCCATTTAAAAATAAAAAGTTTATGTCAAGGGCAATTTAAAAAAAAAAAGAAAAGAATAACAATTTTTTAACAGATTCTATTAAATATAAATCCCAATGTAATTTTTCTACTACGAAGGCTAACAAGGTTATAAGGTCGCGTAATATTATTAGTTATATTAGACGATATTATTATGATTATTTATAATAAAACTGGAAACATTGAATCTCTGAGAAGAAACAAGAAAAAGTTATTGCTAAACAACATTTATAGTTTTAACCAACAATTTATTTAACATTAATTAAAGAAACAGGTTTAATTACAGTTCTGTGTATAGTATTTTAATTTTAACTATCTTACTGGGAAGCGCTGTGTATACTCGGATGTTCTTTATTTTATAATTTAAAATTTAGCTTGCTAATACTAGTTCGGAATTGTTTTTAGCTCTGATCAAATCGTTACATAAGAGGAGAAAATGTGGGAACTTGACCACCTGATCGATCGGACCGTCGACCCGTTAATTAAAACGTCAAGAGACAGTTTCTCAGAGACGAAGAATGATATGATTTTTTATAATTTAATTTCTGTATAATGTTTTTTTTTATGTTTATAAAAAAATAAGTGTACCTAATAGTACATAATGCACGCCTTTGTCACACCATTTTTAGTGTTAATGAAAACACAATAAATTGACCCAAACCCGGGTGGTACCACCTACACTTGATGAAAAGGTAGAATTTTGTAATGGAGTCAAAGCCAAATTATGAAAGTGGCTTAAATATTCGTTGGGTCACTCTGTAGGCCCTTTGCATACCTAATGAGCTTTTATTGCTCTACACCTTTCTGAAGTAGAATATAACGCTCAATAAAAATAAAAATCATTTTCGTTGTAGGTCAGTTTCAGTCCAAAAATCAGTTCTGAAAGAGAGTATTTTATCGTTCATAAAACAAATTTTAAAAATTGCCCAAATCTTTTTGTGTCCAAAAAATTTAAACCCCAATTAATCTTTGTTGCAAAGAAAAAACACTTGGTTTTTAAAATTATTATTTCGAGTATATATTATTATATATACAATGTGTCTACATAAGTTGGCGGCATATGGGAAAATTTTTTATTATTAACTTTACGAAAAAAAGTTATTCTTCGTAAAAAGTTCTGCATGGTCCAAAACCTAAAATGCAACCTTCAGATGTTAAATTTTTTCAGTCGCATACGAGGTTTGTCAAAAATGTGATTTAGATAGCTTCTGGCTCGGGGGGAACGCCCCCCCCCCCCCTTTAAATACGCCACTGCATAAACTTCAAGCAAAAGTTGATAAATGCAAAAATAAAACGACCTTTTTAGGGTTTGTTCGGGTTGTTTATATTTAATTTAAAGCTGATTGTACGATTGTGTTTGGTTTAACAAAAATTTGCGTTAAAAAAATTAATTAGCTAGTTTGCAAAAATGATTTACCCTAGTTATTCATCAAACATAGCACACTGTTGACCACTGGAATCTAGTACCAAATCATGATTAATTTTTTTCAAGTACGAAATAAATCGATGAGTTAATTCACTGTCCACAGCTTCAACGCACACGTCTGAAGAATTAAGTGGTTTTCCGCACACTGGCACTCCCTCGCCTTTACAGAAATCAGAAAATGTGGCACCAGGATCGTCAATGGTCACATCTCTATCCAAAAGAATTTTGCGTGCTTTATCCGAACAGGAACAAGAAAATGGATTACCATAAATACCAATATTACCTACGCGAATCTTTTTTAGAAACTCTTCTGGTATGTAATTTAGTAGATTTGCACTTATGCCAAGATATCCATAATAAAACGAATCTGGAAAGGTATCTAGAGAAATGGACGTTAAGCGGTTGTGATGTAAACCAACATCTTTAATAAACGAGGGGTTGTCTTTAAACAATGCCCCTTCTATAACTGAGATTGAGTTTGAATTGAAATAAATCGCTTTAAGATTTTTCCAGCCATGGAACATTCCCAATGGAATTTTACCTACAAAATTATGGAACATATTTAAACTTTCAATATTGGGCGAATTGGTGAACCATTCCTTCTTGATTTGATCAAGATTATTTTCGTTCAGCGAAATAATTTTTAGGTTTGGTAGATTAGCAAATGCGTTGTCCTCAATGAACGATAATTTGTTCCGGAAGAATTGGACATCTCTAAGGCTGGGAATCACATCAAATACACCTCTCGATAGAGTTTTAATGCGGTTGTCGTGAATACTTATTCTTTCTAGCTGAGGTACGTTTGAAAAAGCTCCTGGTTCTATCGTCTCTACGTGAAACGTGTCAATATCAACTTCCTTTAAATTATTCATGTTGGAGACGAAATTATTTTCCAGTGTTGGCAAAGTTCCTTCTGACAACCATATATGAACACCTTTCATTTCTTTAAAGACTTCAACAGTGTCATTGATACACCCATTTATAACTGTAAAATTATAATCACCATCAATGTCATCAAACTCGCGATAATTCGTTCCAAGTTCAAAGAGATACTGACATGATTGTAAAGAAACGAACACCACCCTCGTTACAAATAACAAAACACATAATAATTTACACATCTTCAAACTGAAACCTACGAAATGATACTAAACAGTAAACAATTTGTTTTTTGTTAGTTTTTTCGTTGTTCTTGGGTTACCTTATAAACAGACAATGTGGACGCTCAGATTAACAGATTTGTTTTATTAAACCGGTTTAAACCTTTTCGCACTTACTTTTCTTTACCATAATAAATATCATGAGTGGAGTTGGTCCTTTTTAATTAATAAATTTCCGATTCGTCTAGCGCCGCCTTAGGTTGGGAAAAGGAGATAGCCGAGTAAGAAATAAGTAAAATTGTGTAGTTTTTATGAGCTTGAGGTATTGTCAACCACATCATTATAAATACAGGGTGAATTCTAAGTTGAATCTTCTTTTTTAGCTGTATATAGAAGGCATTAAAATAAACAACATTTTTAAATACCTTTTTTCAAAAAACTCAAAAATAAGGTACTTACATTCATTGGAACTTGAGCAATGTAAACTTATATATAAAATACTTAATAACCTACAAAAATCAAATACAAATTTTCAAACCATTAACTTTATTCATAATTATGATACAAGAGCTCAATCAAGTTTATATCTGTCACAGAGCAGAACTAACATAGGTTTAAATAATCCTGTTCAGCTCGCATCTAGGTGATTTAATAGTCTAAGAGACGACATTAAATTTGCTAATTCCTATCCACTCTTTGTTAGAAAATGCAAAAACTACCTTAACATTAGTTAAAAAAAAATTGTTTAATCTTACAACAAAAGTATTTTATAAATTAGTACCACCAAATCAACATAACACTGCAGCTAATTTAGATTTAAGTATTTAAGTCTCGAGGCCAGAGCTATAAGCACTGATTTGAGATTGAAAAAAAAATGTATATAATTGTTTAATTTGCATTAATAAAGTTATTTCAAAAAAAAAAAAAAATTGTTACACTACAAATCAAATGCGGTTCTGCCTAACTTGCCCGTTGAATAACATTAAGAAACCTTCTGGGTGTAGAATGAGCCAGCAAGGGAAAGCGTTCACCGTATAATCTCGAAGCAGTAGCCGCACTTTGACGACACGCCCGGTAAATTAACACCAAACCTACTAGTTCATTGTTTTTAAATTTTACCATATTCACGTGTCACCCATTTAAAATTAACTTGCTTCAGAAAAACACACCGCAGCGAATTGCCAAATAAGTGACCACCGACCCGTAAATTGCATGACTAATAAGATAAACAGCATAAAGTCAGGCTACGTTTTGATGACCAGGCCCGCACTTAGATCTTTCACTTCTGTATCTCGTCTATTTTAAAGTTAAAAAAAAAGGTATTTGAAAATGTTGTTTATTTTAATGCCTTCTATACACAGATAAAAAAGAAGTATAAACTTAGGAATCACCCTGTATATTTATACATTAAAACTGAAAATACGACATTTCTCATTGGTCATGACAATTTTTATATTTAAAAAACTTTTTTTAAATCCATGCTTTTTGGCATATGTACTAGCATATCTCAAAAACGAGTTGAGACCAATTGTATTAAAAATGCAGGTATAAGTACTCAATTTACTTTAATTTACTTCTATAGTGCGTAAAGTAAGTATTTTACGCACGGTAGTAGAAAATAGTATTTTAGATACGGTAGTAGAAAAAAAAAATGTTGGGAAATAATCTAACTTTTTGAAAATATGTCAAATTTGACAGATAAAGCAGTTTTGTTTTAAATTTCATCTATGTCTATTGCATTACTTTTAAAGCATAAAAGTATAAATTTTCTTATGTTCATTAACACAAAAAATATTATTCTTGCCAGTGGCGTATTTAGGGGGAAGAAGAGACTGCCGGGATGCATCCCCGCTCAGATCAAAAAGTCTAATTGCAATCAAATTTTTCGTCTCACACTTGGACACTTAATTTAAATCTTTAAATAATGTATTCTTGGCATAGATTACAAAGGTCTTGTAGGAAACGTTTAGTTTTTAAACTTTTCCTTCTAAAAGTCCTGTTTTATATAGAGATTAAGGTTTCGGACGCATGTCGTTTTAGTTATTGATTTATGAGATGCAATTTTAAAGGGAAACGAGTAAAAAGAACAATATTTTATTTTAATTTCCCTTTTAAGAGCTATTTTAAATCAACAAAAATATAACCCAATCCAATAAAATATTTTTACAACAAACCAAAAAACAATTAGGTATTTATTTTTAAAGAGAAAAATTAAAGTAAAAATTTTAGTTGAAACATTTTTTATGGAAGAAGTGTGATAATATAATTAATAATAAAAAAAATTGTGCGGGAAGAAACGAGAATGTTTTATTATGAATTTTACATTACACAGAATTACAAAACACCAAAAACTAATCTTAGATCTACGCTCCTAAATTACATGATTTCTGAAAAAATCAACAATTTTGGCGTAGTGAGCGATATATAGGTACTTTATTTTTAATCATGAAAAACTGAGCCCGTAAGCGCTGGTTAGAGTCATACATAGGTACGTCTTATGGATTTTGGATTAACACCAATATTCATGTTTTCACTAGGAATATCAAAAAAAAAGTACAAAAAATATTTACAAGAGAGAAAACAAGAAATTATCGACTGGTTAACCACCAAAAGTATTATATAGTATAATGAAGGAACTATTAGCTATAGAAAATTAGATCTTTTAAATCAATAAGAATGTTTTAAATTCTTTGAATTCCACAAATTATTTCCGAAGAATTCTATTTTTAACCTAACGTTATTAAAATTTTCAATTCTCGCTTTCAGATAGCACTGAAGATGGTGAAAGCGCTCTGCTACGATTTTAATAAAATAAAAGTTTTTACACGTAATACAAACTCTCTTTTCTTTAATTCTACTCTACGTGTACACAGCCACAGCTAATTTTCTATAGAAAATTTACACAAACACCGTTTTATAAAATATGCCGTGGAAGATATAGCTGAAAAATATAGTGTAACTGTGCTGCGCACACGGCCATATCATTGCGAACTAAATCCTATAGAACTTATAGGATTTGTAGCAAGACACAACACGACGTTAAGCTACTGCTTGATCAAGCCAATAAGAAAGTGACACCAGAGAACTGGCGAAAAGCAGTCCATCATTTCAATGAAGAAGAGGAGAAAATGTAGGATCTTGACCACCTGATCGATCGGACAGTCGACCCTTTAATGAGATGACAGTTGCTCAGATGACAAAATATACCTCATGTATTTTGTATTTTTTTTATAATGTTTAATAAAAAATAAGTGTACCCAATACCCAATACTATGTACATAATGCACGCCTTTGTCACACCATTTTCAGTGTTTGTGAATAATAACAATAGCCAAAACCCATAAATTGACTCAAACCAGGGTGGTACTACCTGCACTTGATGAAAATAAAGCATTTTGCAATGAAATCAATGCCAAATTATGAAAGTGGCTTAAATATTCGTTGGGTCACTCTGGAGTCACTTTGCATACCTAATGAGCTTTTATTACTCTACACCTTTCTGAAATATACTATAATAGTAATAAATATAAAAACATTTTCGTTAAAGATTAGTTTCCACCAAAAATGAGTTCTGAAAGAAAGTAATTTTTATCACTCATAAAACAAATTTTAAAAATTGGCCACACCTTTTTGTGTCCCAAAAATTTAAACCCCGATTACTATTTTTTGCAAAGAAAAAACTCTTGGCTTTTAAAATTTTACTATATTTATCATTTTTGGTATAAAAAACATTGGCGTCGAAATATTTAGGGCAAAAGTTACAGGGAGCATTAAAATACAAAAATGTTTTTTTTTGCATACGATTAAATGCCGATCCTACACGATCATTCAGACTGACTGGTGTAGTGTTTTAACACATGAAATAAAAATTCGTATTTTTTGACAATATTTTATTTTTCAAAATATAAAAGTGTAAAATACAGTTCTCATCAATCTCTTGTTACCAGTTCATCCTTGGAGAAAAGAAACTATCATTAGAAAAATTATAGGAATTTCAAACTATATTTTATTTTAAAACTAATATCATACGTCGCTTTGGCTTTGGCATCCCTCAAAAAGACCAAATACAGAATTTCTAACTAAACAAGTAGCGTGCTTATTACGTCACTGCTATTAACGTTTAGTATATAAATTAAGTAGCCAACATTTTTGATAATTAAATTGTTCCTTAAGGCGGAACTTTGTGCAGCAAGAAATTTATTTGCAAGAGAGTCTCACCCGAAGTGGGCATACTAGCGAGCTTATGACGTGGTGAAAAATATTCCGTAAACATCGATACACACTGAAAGCACGATGCAAGGCGGTAGGTTCTTTATTATGCTAATGAGTTTCGGTTGATTTTATTTCGGAGACGAGAAATTTGTTTTGTGGAAAATAAGAACTTGTTATTGTATTCTTAGTTAAAATAATGTACCTAATCGTTATACGGATATATCTTTTAAATTTTGTCTTATTTTATTATTAAAGCTATAGAATATTTACAAAAAATAAAATTAGGTAGAGCAGAAAGTTTGAAGTGTTAATTAATAATAGGTATAAAAGCACCTGCAAACAGGGTGTTCGTGTTCCACCGGGAACCGCTTCGAACTATATATGGAAAACTATACATAGGAAAATTTTCAAAATTTGCCATCATGGTAATGCTGATGGGGACGACCGGACTAAGAAAATTTCATAATGGTGGTACTTCCGGTTACACCGGAAGTTAGTGTCAGCTAGGGTAGCCAGATTTTAAAAATTGAAAAGCGGGAAGTGGATAGTGCCTGGAGAACAAGTTTTTTTTTGAGGTGCTTAAAATAATTATATTGATGATTTCTAAAAAAAAAAAGTCGATACCCCGTTGACCTTACGCTGTGGCGTGCCTTTTATATTTCTTCCTCCTATCATCAAACGTGCTTTCTAAACGCCTACAAAATTTAGTATGTATGGTTTTGAAGCATGCGGAATTGAATTATAATGTCGGCGCAGTTGCCAGATTTCTCAGTTTTGCGATACACGTAGTAATTTTAATATTTTAAATGGAATGCCCTATTTATTTTTATTGCAGTGCATTGGGCGTGTCCAATTTAATAAGATGCCAAATTAACAAAATTCTATCTTTACTAATTGCTGAGCTATGGCAATACTGTAATTCCATTAAAAAGTACCATGAGAATTTATATTTTTAAAGTTTAAGTTAAATAGGCCATTTTGAAAAGACAAGAACTTTTCTTGAATCTTGTCAATAACTTAGTAACTATGGAGGTAGACAAGCGTCCCGGTACTCTTTTAGGGAACTTGTGTTGCCATAGCTCAGAAACTAGTGAAGATAGAATTTTGTAAATTTGAGATCTTACTAAATTTGACACTACCAATTCACTGCAATAAAAATAAATAGGGCATTCTATTTAAAATAACAAAATTACTATGTGTAGCGCAAAGCTGAGAAATCTGGCAACTGCGCCGACATCATAATCCAATTCCGCATGCTCTAAAACCCCACACATACCAAATTTTGTAGGCGCAACTTCAGCAGGTTTAATAATATCGAATTTATTCCAGTTAAAGTCCCTACCCTGTATGCCTATACCTATAAATATCTAAGCGTTTTTGACATATTTGAATGTTTCTGTTAAGAATGACGTTTGCAAGCCTTAAAATAATTATCAATTTTTTCTATAAAGAAGCCTTATATTTATTTAATTTAAGTGGGATTCCTTGTTATAAAGGACCTGCTTTATTAGATTTTTTATAATATTTTGATAACTATTAATTCAGGGTGTTTAAACAATAAGATTGAGAAAACCGCAAAAAGTCTAAATTTTCAAAGGGAAACACCCAAATTTTATAATTACTTTTAGTTTAGCATTAAAAAAGGGTAAGTTTGTATATCCCAAAAATGTTGAACATTAATAATAAGCACATTGTGATGGCTTCTGTTTTGCGGATATCGATTGGCAAATGTGTTCCATGTTCTTGATATAACTTTAACACATTCTCCATAAATAATAAATAAATTTAAATAATCTTCGTTTGTATGTACAATTTAAGCGCACAGGCATGATAATTAATGATGTTTAAATGGTAAGTGACAGCTTCATAAATTTTTCTCGCATTTGATTGTTTTTCAACGCCGTTATAGCCAACTAAAAGTAACTAAACTTAAAATCTGCAGCAAAATCGCCATATAAAAATATTAAGTTGGCAATGTTTCTAAAACTAAAATTTTTTGGAATATACACACTTACCCTTATTTTTAATGCTAAATAAGAAATAATTATAAAATTTGTGTATTTCCATTTGAAAATCTAGTGTTTTTGCAGTTTCTCAATTTAATTTTTAATCGTATTGTTTAAACACCCTGTATTAAGTTATCAAAATATTATATAAAATCTATTAAAAATATCTAAAACGCTTAGACATAGGTATAGGACATGGTATACAAGATATGCCTAAATTCTTGCGTAGAATGCAAAAATGTAGTAATATATAGAGTATTCTATCTAAAATAAGCAAGTTGACACTTACTTCCGGTATAACGGGAAGTGCCACCATTATAAATATATTTTAGCCCGATCGCCCCCATCAGCACTAGCATATACTGTCTAATTTTCAAAATTGGGAGGCACAGGCCTACCCTGAAACTAAAGGTTTTCAGCATTGGTTATCAAATACTTCGTAAGGTCAATAGTTTTTCAATCAAAATTTTCTTATATTACAAATTTTTCACCATGTTTATTTATAAAACAAAAGATAAGTCCCGCTGGTTCCAGGATTTGTTGACTGTGGTTACTAACTCGCGCAGTATTTTGTCCGTCGCGTTCCGTGCCCTTATAATTATTTTTTTTAAAGTGGTATGTTTTTGACGATTAGTTGCGCTGCACCTTCAAAAGAAAAAAAAGTAAGTACCTAGATTTTTTTTTAGTAACACAGAAACAACAGAAGGTAGTACCGTATCGTCGCGCTAATCCGATACAAAATCACGGTATTAATGTTTCTTATAAACATAAAGTGATAGGGGGGTAGCCAAAAAAACGTGTAAGTTCTCAAAAGTTAATTCTATAAAATAAAATACTTCGCAGCCTTTTCTACACTTTCTCCACCGTTCAAAAGTGATTCCTACAAAAAAAAATGTCGCAGTCGTTTCCTAAACTCCCCCTAACAAAAGTTAGTAAAAAGTATATTTACCCCCCCCCCCCCTTTCCCGCTTGGTCAAGAGACAGGGGCAACTGCCCTCTTTATGGACGCCCATGCCTAACAAAAAATTGTATTTTATTACTCTGCGTGGCATACTGTCCAATTTTTATTTATTATCTACCTAGCTTCTTAGAAGCATTGTCACTATACATACAGTAGTCTCGCTGCACCAAATTGTAGCTGCGAGCCAATAACATGAACAGATAAATGTCATGTGACCAACGCCAAATTCGTGCCTGACAACTACTTTTAAATCGTTAAACCATGAATAAAATAATAAAATAATGAAATGAATTTATATTTTAACAGGTTTAGACAGAAGCTCACTTTATAAACAATATATAGAGCCTGAATAATAAGCATAAAATATAAAAACAATCGAATAGAAATAGATTCATTATGCAACAGTTGGTTTCTTTACTCACTAAGAACCTTCATAAATGGCTTTGTTTTATTGCACCTATCACCCTTTACCAAGACAAATTAAACTTTAATTTTAGATCTAAGAGTTAATATACCAGGGTTACCATACATCCTGGGATTTGTCGTAAGTTCCCGGTGACCCAGTTTGGGCCTCTAATACCGATAAGCTATTTACCTTAGTATATTTTGTTCACTATCAAGAAAATAACCCATTTCGATAAAAAACGAAACAAAAAATTCAATATAGCCCATTTTTGACTGCAACATATCGACTGGATTTCGTTCAATTCTTATCCTTACCTAACATGAATAAGAAATTTTGAAAGCCCAAACACCAGTTTTGACAAAATGGTGAACGCGCCTTGAACATTTTGCCCTGCGGCGCATTATAAACTATCCCGGTCTAAGCCAAAAAATGTATGGTAACCCGGATTTAATAGCACAACTACTAGTTACGTCTTTTTAATATTAACTCTTAGATATTCTGTTATTGGCACAGACAATCCAAAAAGGATAACATAAAATTTAGCCCAAAATTACCCCCGAAATTACTTCTTGTTCGACCACCTATACTTTTTTTCAGTGTATCATTATTCTCTCTGGATGTAAATTGTTTCACGTCAGCCGAGAATAAATTCAGCTGTATATAGGCAACTTCTATAACATGACAACAAAATTTACCTAAAACATGAGTTGCGCGCTGCAAGATAACGGAGTTATTACGACATTGTTTTGTCTCAATTTTTGAAGTCTTAAAGATAAGACATGGAAGTTCTAAGGTACATGGCTATTTTTTGAAAAAAAAATTCTTAGCTACGATATTAACCTTGGAAAAGTGCCTAAAAATACGCACCTTTAGTGGGCATTTTCTTATACATATTCTTATTTTTTTCAAAAAAGGGCTTTGTACCTTAGAAATACAAACATTCCTTTATTAAATTTTAAATTGTCCCGACAAATATTTCAAATAGCCTTTGCAGAATCCTGCAGTAGCGAAACGGTGTTTTTCATCCTCTAAATTTGCGCGTGGTAGAGCCTTAACGCGCCTAATTTGGATGTAAATATTTTTAAAAAAATATAAAAATAAAATCTTGCAGTTGGCCATTTTAAGGATGCTAAATCGATTTCTGATATTAGTTTTAAAATAAAAACATCGCTAAAGATACTTTACTTTTAAAATTATTTTAAAACCCCTATAAATCCGTACGTCAATGAGTTAACTAAAATTTTAAGTAATAGAAAAGTACGTCCTAGAATTGCACGTAACCACACCAAAATTCAATACAATCAATCCAGAAGTACAGAAAATATAAGCGTATTTCCATTATAAGTAGGACACTCTGTATATCTCCTGAATTGTAAATGAATTTAGGTATTAGTTAAGTACCAAAGACGTCGTTACCATGGGCGCTCATACAGGGGGGGGGGGTCCCTAGATTCTGGGCAAACACTTATTTTTACGAATATATGACAGAGAAAACTTTTTTAATGGTTAGGCACTCTTGATTCGAAGACACCCCTGAAATTTACTGTATGGGGCCCATAGTCATTACCAAAATAATGAGTTTCTATCGGAGTAACGTATGTACTCAAGAATCCTGAAAAAAACAAATAAATAAATATAACAAAAGTTACACACCATTAAATATAAAAATAAATGCACTTCAATTAATACTAAATATATTCGTTTGCTCATTCAATCAAAACTTGATAAATCCATAACCTTCAAGCAAAAATAGATAAATGTAAAAATGAAACGCCGTTTTAGGGTTGTTTTTAATTTTTTTTTTAAAGCAAAGCCTCATATGCTTTACAATAAAAAATATTCAACTGTTGCATACAGTATCGAAAAATATTGATTTACTCATAATTGACAAAAATGAACTTTTTAACTTTTGCGCGGTTTCTCCTCATTTAGTATTTTCCTTACTGAAGGTCATTAATTAAAAAAATGAAGCACAGATAGATATCAATGTGAAAAGTTTTGGCACTTTTCTAACTCATCCTTTTAACGCAAATTACTCGTTATTGGACTTGAAAACATATTTTCGGGTCTGTGGATAAAACGTTTTGACCGTTTGACAGCAACCATTGCAAAATTTTGTATTTGGTTTAACAAAAATTTGCGTTAAAAAAAAATTAGCTAGTTTGCAAAAATGTCTATTAGTTTACTCCAGTAATTCATCAAACATTGCACACTGTTGACCACTAGAATCGTGTACCAAATCATGATTAATTTTTTTCAAGTACGTAATGAATCGATGAGTTAATTCACTGTCCACAGATTCAACGCACACGTCTGAAGAATTAAGTGGTTTTCCGCATACTGGCACTCCCTCGTCTTTACAGAATCCAGAAAATGTGGCCCCAGGATCGTCAATGGTCACATCTCTATCCAAAAGAATTTTACGTGCTTTATCCCAACAGGAACAAGAAAATGGATTACCATAAATACCAATATTACCTACGCGAATCTTTTTTAGAAACTCTTCTGGTAGGAAATTTAAGAGATTTGCACTTATGCCAAGAAATCCATAATAAAACGAATCTGGAAAGGTATCTAGAGAAATGGACGTTAAGCGGTTGTGATGTAAACCAACAGATGTAATAAACGAGGGGTTGTCTTTAAACAATGCCCCTTCTATAACTGAGATTGAGTTTGAATTGAAATAAATCGCTTTAAGATTTTTCCAGCCATGGAACATTCTCAATGGAATTTTACGTACGAAATTATGGAACATATTCAAACTTTCAATATTGGGCGAATTGGTGAACCATTCCTTCCTGATTTGATCAAGATTATTTTCGTTCAGCGAAATAATTTTTAGGTTTGGTAGATTAGCAAATGCGTTGTCCTCAATGAACGATAATTTGTTCCGAAAGAATTGGACATCTCTGAGGCTAGGAATCACATCAAATACACCTCTCGATAGAGTTTTAATGCGGTTGTCGTGAATACTTATCTTTTCCAACTGAGGTACGTTTGAAAAAGCTCCTGGTTCTATCGTCTCTACGTGAAACGTGTCAATATCAACTTCCTTTAAATTATTCATGTTGGAGACGAAATTCTTTTCCAGTGTTGGCAAAGTTCCTCCCGTCAACCATATATGAACACCTTTCATTTCTTTAAAGACTCTAACAGTGTCATTGATACACCCATTTATAACTGTATAATTATAATCACCATCAATGTCATCAAACTCGCGATAATTCGTTCCAAGGTCAAAGAGATACTGACATGATTGTAAAGAAACGAACACCACCCTCGTTACAAATAACAAAACACATAATAATTTGCACATCTTTAAAGCGGAACGTACGAAAACATACTAAAACTAAACAGTTAACAATTCGTTTTCGTTCTTCGCTATGCTTGCGTTGTCTTATAAACATACAATGTGGACTCTCAGATTAACATATTTATTTTATTAAACCGGTTTTAATCTTTTCGTACTTGCTTTTCTTTACCATCATAAATATCATAATGAGTGCAGTTGCCCCTTTTTAATTATTAAATGTCCGATTCGTCTAGCGTTAGGTTGGCAAAAGGAGATATAATAAATAAAATTGTGTAGTTTTTATGAGCTTGAGGTATTGTCAACCACATCATTTTAAACATTAAAACTCAAAATACGACATTTATCATTGGTTATGACAATTTCTATATTTAAGAAATTTTTTAAAAGTCATGCTTCTTGGCATAAGAATATCTCAAAAACGAGTTAAGACCAATTATTGTATTAAAAATGCAGGTATCCTGTTTAATGTAAGTATGTGCTCAATTTACTTTACGCATTATCGTGAAAAGTTCAATTTTATACCCTTTCTATAGTGCGTAAAGTAAGTATTTTACGCACGGGCGTAGAAAATAGTATTTTAGATACAGTAGTATAAAAAAAAAAATTTGGGAAATAACCTGACTTTTTGAAAATATGTCAAATTTGACAGGTGAAGCAGTTTTATTCAAAAATGTCCTTTTGCATTACTTTTAAAGCATAAAAGTTTAAATTTTTAAGAGTGAAGTCTAGTGATGCATTCGCCATTTCATTTTTTGATCAATATTTCTTATCCGTTTCGCTTTATTTAAACAGCCGCGAAATGGCCGTCCTTGAGAAGCAATTACCTACAGTTTTGAAGTAAATAAATTTTTCCTACGACCACCTATGAAAATGAGAAAAAAAGCACGGTTAACTTGGCTCGAAAGCGCCGAATATCACACGCGTGTTGAAAGAAAATATTTCAACTCTAGAGTGGAAATACAAGGCACACTATTTAATTTAGGCATATGATGCCAATTTGACAGACCACACCTATTTATTAAAAAGAACAAATTTTAGAAAGCAGTTTAGTTTATTTATCACGTATTTGTTGAGTGATTCAGAATTAGAGTGTGAAAATACGCCATCTAAAATTATAAAAAAGTTAAGAATATACTGGAAAATTTATTACCAGTCAAAACAAGCCCCGCTCAAGCAAATGTCATATATTAAACTTAAGCAGAAAATGTTTATGGGTCGCTATAGCCTAGAGACTAGAGCCATGACCTACGAATCGAAAGATCACAGGTTCAAATCCCATCAGGAGCACTTGACTTTTTTTTATGAAAACATTAAATAATTTATAGAATTATTTAGAATTGAAATCTTCCTTGTTGGGTGAATTTTTTAAATTTATTTTTAATGCATCTTTCCTTGATTAAATAAAAAAAAACATTCAAGAAGGAAGATTTCAATTCAAAATAATTTTGTAATTTATTTAATGTTTTTATAAAAAAAAGCCAAGTACTCCTGATGGAATTTGAACCTGTGACCTTTCGATCTATTAAATTGGCATCATATGTTTAAATTAAATAGTGTGCCTTGTATTTCCACTCTAGAGTTGAAATATTTTTTTTCAGCTCTAGAGTTGAAATATTTTTTTCACAAATCAAATGTTTTTTTAATAATTCTTTGTGGTCGTATGAAAAATAGTGTGAAAGTGATTATTCTAAAACTCGGAGAATTTCCGCACTCGGCTGACGCCTCGTGCTAAATATCTCCTCGTTTGAAAAGTATCACTTTCATCACTTGTTATATAATATACTATTGATTAATGAATTAATATAAGCAAAAAACCAAAATTTGTGAAATTTGTCCATTTCTCTTTTTCTGCTTTAATTACTTTATAAATTCAAACTTGTGTAACTTTAAATTGTAGGTAGGTAATTAATTGTTTGTAGGTAGTTATGCTTCACATAACGGTATTTCGCCGATTTTTGGATAAAAGTAAAAATTAAGGATATCTTGATCAAAAAACGAAATGGCGAATGTGTCACTAGACCTCGCTCCTAAGTTTATTAACACAAAAATTTCCCATATTATTATAAAACGACTTTACCGGTGACACTGTGGAAAATATTATTCTTGCTTTCTTTAAATGTGCGAGCCAACAATCGCGTTTTGGTATTTTCCATTCACGTCTTGTATTTGTACCATTTACTAAGAAACCACTAAAGTGATGAGATTTCCGTTCCTTGAGAAACAGTGTTTAAAGATAGGGGAAAGTTGGGAAATCCAATAAGCACATATAAACACAGGTAATTCCGCTCACTTGAAATGTTACAGTGTAAATGCATTGGGTGTAATTGCAAGAAAAAATTGCCTAAAAGCATGCGCTTTGTCGACGTTTTAAACAGATGATGCAGGTTTTAAATGGGAAAACGTGCATCAGCTGAGTAAAACGTCGTCGAAGCGCATGCTTCCAGGCAGGCACGTAGCCAGGGAGGAAGCCCAGGTGCCCCCCCCCCCCCCCCCCCCCGAAACCATACTTATAAAACACCTCAATTATTACCGGGTTTGTTTTTGTGCTTTTCTTGAGGATTTTGTGTTGTGTTTTTTATTTTTCCCATTTGAAAACCAAGCAGCATGATTCAAAAAAGGGCGTGGCACCCAAAAAAATTTCGCTTTTTTTTTACGCCTTCGGCACGGTTTCAATGAGCCCCTCCCGAAAAGAAATCCTAGCTACGTGCCTGCTTCCAGGCCATTTTTCTTGCAATTGCACCCAATGTAAAAAAGCCTTAATGCTACTCCGTTTGTTTAGCACGGTGCTGCCATCTTATAATTAACGGTCAAAATTAAATGCACGTAGTTTCGCTGTGATCAGCCTATTAAAATGGTCATAATATACGTACCTACCTCTAACGACACGATGTTGTGTTTTAATTATTTTCGGTCTGATATTTAAAAAAAATGTAATATGTATCAGTGTGTTATGTATTATTAATTAATTTTAATTGACCAAAGTGCGCCCTACTTTGTCTATATGTTTTTGGACCTTATATTGCCTTATGTCCTGATGATGACATATTTGGCTGAAACGCGTAGGAACTAATTTTTATTTAATAAATTTAAAAAGGAAGATAGGACTTTCTTTCCAAACCCCCAATTTTACTGGTATATCTTGCGGGAAGATCGAAAGTAGTTAAATCGTCGACATTATTGTCAATATATATGTTTACGTCAACTCTTAATGTCAAGAAAAACGTGGATATAAAGAAGTTTCCAAAATTGGTATTTATAAGTGAAGGTTTTTAAATTTTACTATTGATATAAAAAATAATTATTGTTTTAGATTATTTTGATTATGGGTACATGGAAAGTAGGAAGATTTTTAGAGGGATATGTTCTTTTTTTGAGTCGCCCCCCCCCCAGCAAAATCCTGGTTTCGCCACTAGTTTTGATAATGGGTATCTCTGGAACAACAGATAGGGATTAAGCACTTTACCTGTTTCTTTAACCATCAGCCGCCACTGCCGTGAGTATTATTCTTTTTTGTCTAGATGAAAATTGAAAAGTGGTTACTCATGGTTATGAGCGGTTTTTTAGGAAAAATCTGCGAAAAAGTACCGAATTCAATAAAATTAAATCAAAAAAACCTATAACCTTGTATCAGACCTGCGATACGTCACTAAATACCCGAGAAATAAGTGAAATAGGTATTTAAAAATTTTATATTGCAAGCCCTTTTAACATAGTACCTACTGCGTGTTTCTTAAAAATAACTAACATTATATTTAGCTGTTAAATAACCCACAAAATGGAAGTTTTTAAAAAATTAAGCAAAATATAGAAATATATGCCATAAGTATCGTAATAAGTCTGTATTTACTCCGATACATTTTCCTCCAAATCATCAAACATTCCACACTGATGTCCAGTTAATGGATCGTGCACAGAATCATATTTTATTTTTTTCAGGTAAGAAATAAATCGCCGCGTTAGTGCCTGATCAACCGAATCGATACACATTTTCGAAGAATTAAGTGATAAACCACACACTGGCACACTTTCGTCTTTACATCCTCCAGCAAATGTATTAAGAGGATCGTCTACAGTTACTCCCCTATCCAACAGGTGTCGGTAGATCTTCTTCCAACAAGGACATGTAAAAGGATTGCCATGTAAACCAATATGTCTTACTTGGATATTGTCTAAAAATTAGTGTGGAAGATAATTTAACAGATTTCCACTTAGGAATAGTCGATTTATAAAAACTGAATCTGGAAAGTTGTCAGGAGAAATTGTCTCTAGGTGATTATGGTGAAAAGCAACGTCTTCAATAAACGGAGGGTTATCTTTAAACAATTCTCCTTCTATGATTGAAATGGCATTGGAACTGAAATATATTTTGCTAATATTTCTCCAGCCGTGGAACAACCCGAATGGAATTTTACGTAAGTTATTACGAGTCATACTAAAATCTTGAATGTTGCTTGTATTAGTAAACCATTCCCTTTTTGCTTGATCAAGATTATTCTCGTAAAGATCAAGGTGTTTTAAGTTTGGTAAATTGGCAAATGCGTGATCCTCTATTTTCGATATCTTATTATTATGAAGTTGAATATTTTGAAGGCTTGGAAGTATATCAAAGACACCTTTTGATAAAGTTTTAATATAATTTCCGGATATAATAATCTTCTCTATTTGGGGTAAATCTTTAAAAGCTCCTGGTTCTATTGTCCGGACATACATGCCGTAAATATGAATTTCCTTTATGTCCTTCATGTTAGTGATGAAATTCATTTCCAATTTTAGAATCGATGCATAAGCAAGAAACATATAAATAACTTTTTTTTCTTCAAAAGCTGCATCATTAATACAACCTGTTAAACGTGTAGTATTCCACTTACCGTTTGGCTTTTCTACTTCACGATAATTTATTTTTAAGTTAGAGACATGTTGACACAATTGTAAAGAAACGAAAACCACTCGCGTTGCAAATAGCAAAACATAAAATATTAATTTCCACATCTTTTAAGCGAGAAGTATATAGGCAAACTAAAAAGTTTATCAGCGTATTTTCCGTTTTCCTGACCTTCACGATAAATAATTATGTATCTTTATAAGCAATATAATATGTGGATGCCCAGATAAATTTATGTAGATTTTTGAGTGAATGATTAAGAAAATATTAATACGTTTGATCATTCATAGAAGAAGAAGGGGTAATTATTCACTATTCAGTTATTCACCGCCTTTGTACTAGGTTATCATGTTATTTAACAATTTTTAACACGTTGTTAAGTCGCAATCCGTAAAATGGGCAAAACATTAAATACACCATATAGTAAATGCTTCATTGGGGATCCAGACCTGAGACTAACGAAACAGTTGCTTCAAATGAACAAAAATCAGCTGAGAACTATTACAGCATTTCTGACAGGACATGGCTGTCAAGAATCATATGCACAGAATGCAACTGAAGACCTTAACTGCAAATTGTGCAGGGAAACAGTACAGCATATAGTTTTCCATTGCGAGTTACTAGACCGGAAGAGGCAACGAATAGTCGGGCAACAAAAACTGGAACCAGGGGACATCCTAACCCTCTCCCCAGTTAACCTAGACAAACTGGTGCAAGGGACTGGAATCACCGAGTGGGTGTGCAGAATCTAACAGGGTGAGCACAATGGACTAAACCGGACCTAAGTGTATCCGGCGTTTTAACGGGCCTTAGGAAGAAAAACGGAATGAGTTAACAAAAATAAGTCTTGATGATATCGAGGATAATGATTCTATTTCCATACTAAAATTTGTGTGTTCACAGTTTCAAAACTAGAATATATCGAATATTACAGAAAATATGCAGCTCTTCGTGTAAGCTATAACGGCGATTTCTTCTGAAACATGTAAACAATAGATGCTTAAGCAGGTTATTTAAATTAATTTAATTGGGAAAATGCCATCCTTAATAACAAAATATCTATAGTAAAGTAGTATATAGTAAATCCTGAATCATATAGGTCCAGGTCACTGCTTTCGGAGGATGTCTGCAACACTTCATGCTAACGCAGGAGGTGACATGATTACCTTTAACCGCCATGGGGGATGGAAATCTTTAGCCGTGGCCGAAGAATATGTGGAGGATTCAATAAATAATAAAATTAATATTTCAAATAAAATTCTCGACTGAAAAACTTTAAATTTAAATCCAGTTCCATCCAGTTGTTTAAAAGCGAATAATTTTAAATAAATCTTTGTATTACTTGGAAGTAATCTAGAGATTGAAACTAGCTGGATATGTTTAAAGATGTTTATTAGAACAATCAGAACAATCTTAACTTACAACGTGTCGGTTGCTATTTAGTTACTAACCTAACCTCTAAACATGAACTATGAAGTTAGGTATACTTCTGATGTCCCCTAACAGGCCGTAGACTACAAAGGCCTACTATATTATACATCCTCTTTTATAAATTAAGCTTTATTGGTTTTTTACTTAATCGTCCCGAGCGGGTTATTTTAGTTAGACTGTTATTAATATTTAATTCTAATTTAGGATCTAAACCAACTGGTTGAAAAGGAGCATGCGAGTAGGTCTCAACATTTTTAACACTAGATCTGGGAATATTATTATTAACAAGAGTCTTATTACAATCGTTATTACTTACAGCTGGCATGACATCGCTATCAGAAGGGGCATATTCTTCTTGATTATTTCTTTTGCTCACTGAACTTACATAAAGCTCATATTCACTCGTATCACTCGCACTGTCAGAATCACTTTCATATCTGTTCACTTCACGCACTTCTTTTTGTGAATATCTCTTTTTTATCTTTTCACTGTTGTAATGTGTGTCATTCTCTTTTTTCTTACTATTCTCACACACATTTGCAAAGTGATTACGGCCCTGGCATTTCGCACAAGTTTTTCCCCATGCAGGGAAATTTTGTTTCTGATGTGTGTATCCGAAAAAGCGACAGTTTTGCTTGTTTTCTAGTTTACCTCTTCTTCAGGTATTTCTAGACCTAACCTCACTAATGCTTGCTTCACTTTGTAGGATTTTGGATTGATCCTTGCTTACTTCTATGGCTCGACACATATTTATAGCTTTGTCTAATGTCAATTCAGCCTCTCTTAATAACTTCTCCTGCGTTGATTTGTTGTAAATCCCCATAACGACCCTGTCACGAACCATCTCATCCTGGTTCGCATACTCAGTAGTTCTTACAGCTTTTTTTATTTCTGTCACAAAATTATCAAACGACTGTCCCTCTTTTTGTATAATGCTATGTTCACCTGTTCGTTTTCCTCCCACTTAAAGGTGCTATATAGCTCTAGCCCATCATCACCTATCAAATTCAAAAATGCTGCTAATTTTTTTTCTTCTGGTTTTCCACCCAGTCCTGTTGCTGCGAAATAGTTATCTGTTTTCTGGCTAAACTTTCTCCAATTTTCTGATATGTTGCCATCAAGCTGCAATGTCTCTGGTGGTTTGAACAAGCCTTCCATTTTCAACAAGTCGGAATTTTACCACTGTTTCCAGATCTTACGTTAAACTAACCTGACACCATGTATTACTTGGAAGTAATCTAGAGATTGAAACTAGCTGGATATGTTTAAAGATGTTTATTAGAACAATCAGAACAATCTTAACTTACAACGTGTCGGTTGCTATCTAGTTACTAACCTAACCTCTGAACATGAACTATGAAGTTAGGTATACTTCTGATGTCCCCTAACAGGCTGTAGACTACAAAGGCCTACTATATTATACAATCTTTACCCTTCGAGCAGTTGATTTCTCAGGAATAAATGAACTCACGTTCATATTTAAAGTAGTATTTCATTTATTTATTACTATTACAAGCAGAATGTTTACACAAATTGATCGGGTTGACTGAAAATCCTTCTTCAAGTATGGTGAAACTTCTCGATTTCTTGGTTTTAGTGTCTGGCAAAACTACGTAAAGATGTATCCCTTTGTCTTGAATATTTTCTATTTTCAAATTGACCAATTCATCGCATCTACAAGCACCGCTAATCCCCATTATCAAAGCCACTTTCATCAACAAGTACTCGTCGTCGGGAGCTTCGTTCAAAAACTTCTCTATTTCAGGTCGTTCTAATGTCTTGGATTTCTTTGGTTTGTATCCCTGTGATTTGCTTTTCAAAAAGCTCGCTAGTTTGCCATATTTTGAAATACCTTTTTTTTTTATAAAGGTGAATAATCGAGCGAAGCATCGAGTATTTGGTCCATAGCGACGATGGAGCTAATTTTTTTTGCAAATGTAAAAAAGCTATGTTTATGTTCCGTGAATTCATCAAAAACTCAAACATTTTGAACTCCTTGTTGTAAGCATCTCGGGACTTTTCCGTAAGGATATCCTCAGGAACGTAATTTTCATCGGTTTCCTCCATTTTCTATAGGTTTTTATATATAAAAGGAATTTTTTTAAATAAATCATTCAAATAACCATTTCAATATATTATACTGAACAATTTCTTTTATTCTTTACAGATTCATACAGTTCAATAATTGATACCTACCTCTAAATAATTTTTCTAAAAAAGGTTAAATAAAAAAAAACCTTTCTTTCTCCCCATGGTTTCTGGGATGAAAGTTCTTGACCTGTGAATGTCCATTTTTCTTATAATTCTTATATTTTTCTCTTTACCCAAACGGGCCCCCTGTTACCACTGTTACCTGTTGCCCATGGTCAGTGTTAAGACTTAAGCATACCAATTATTAATCATTAACCCATTTCTCAATATTTTGTCTTTCATGGTTCAATGAGAGCTCCATCGATGTTCACTACCATTTAACATTTAACTTTGTTCCTCTCACTTATAACTATTTTTTCTCTTTGTATTTTATTCCTGATGATGGGTGTTATTACACCCGAAACATGTAGAATATCTACCACATTTTAACTTTATTACTTTAATAAACCAGTGGAGAAAGACTTCATGCTTTTATTTATTCCTATTAATTAACTCCACTTTAAGAATGGACTACTTCTTCAAAATTAGGAGGGCAGTCCCTCCCACGCCTTACCTAATGGGTGTTTTTTACTGTAAGCCTTAAAAATTGTGGGCGTGTGAAGGATCAGATTTTTTTTTAGAAGTTACTTAGTTACTTCTGAGAGCAAGAAGTTTTTTAGAGCCGGGGTACGGTCTTTTTTTTTTAGTCCCCCCCTCAGCCAAATCCTGAATCCGCCACTGCGATAACACGCACCGGAACTTCGTTTAAAAAATCACTTGTTAGATAATTTAAGAGATTTCCACTTATGCTTAGAGTTCTATAAAAAATTACTGGAAACGTATTTAGAGAAATGAAAGTTAAGCGGTTGTGATATGTCTTTAAATAGTTCTCCTTCTATAGTTGAAATCGCATTGGAATTAAAAAAAATTTCTTTAATATTTCTCCAGCCGTAAAATATGCCCAATGGAATGTTACGTACAAAATTATGGAGCATGTTAATAGTATATTACATAACAAGTGATAAAAGTGATACTGTTCAAACAAGTAGATAGATAGCACGAGGCGTCAGCCGAGTTCGGAAATTCTCCGAGTTTTAGAATAATCACTTTCACACGAGTAATGTACACTATTTTTCCTACGACCACAAAGAATTATTAAAAAAGCCTTTGACTTATGAAAAAAATATTTCAACACTAGTGTTGAAATTAGCATACTTAGGATTATGTTCCACTTAATATCTGGTTTCATAGTTTCTCAATAGGCTTTTCCTTTATTTGTAGTTTAACTTTTTCATTTTTTCATATTTTATATATCATAGGAAGAGAACTAATTTTAAATTTAATCAACGAAAGATGCATTAAACATAAATTTAAAAAAGCCACCCAACAAGGAATATTTCAATTTTAAATATTATTTAACGTTTTTATAAAAAAAAAGTCAAATACTCCTGATGGGGTTTGAACCTGCGACCTTGCGATCTGTAGGCTAGAGCTCTATTCTCTACGCTAGTGCTACCGATAAATATTTGTTTATTATTACATGACACTCTCTTCAGCGCGATTTGTTTTTTCTGGTAATAGATTTTTCATTATATTATTAACATTTTTTATAATTTCAGATGACGCATTTTCACACTTTAAGTCTAAATCACTCGACAAATACATGATAAATAAGTTAAACACTTTAAAATTACTGCTTTCTAAAATTTGTTCTTTTTAATAAATAGGGGTGGTCTGTCAAATTGGCACCATATGTTTAAATTTAATAGTGTGCCTTGTATTTCAAACATGCGTGTGATATACGGCGCTTTCTAGCCGAATTACCCGGGCTTTTTTTTTTCATTTTCATAGGTGGTCGTAGGAAAAATATTCAATGTTACTGGTATTAGTAAACCATTCCCTTTTTCGTTCATTGAGATTATTATTGTTAAGGAAAATTCTTTTTAGCTTTGGTGAATTAACGAATGCGTTATTCTCAATATACGATAAATGGTTGTGAAAAAATTCAACTTCTTTAAGATTGGGAAGTATGTCAAACACTCTTTTTGATAGGGTTTTAATAAGATTATTATTGATTCTTTTTCATTTTGGCAAATTTACATTATGTTAACACTTTTTATTTCTTTAAAAGCTACAGTAGTAGTATCATTAATACATCCTGTTTATTTTATTTATTTATTTATTTAGACAAACAAGGTTACTCAATAGACTACTTGGAGCAGACCACAAAGACAAAATTATAAAGCTAAAAATATGCGAGTGATAGCAATGCACATCCTGATCAAAGGATAATAGATAATTTTCTTCTGATAAGTTTTTTAAAGGCACATAAGCTAGTATTAAACAGGTCAATGCCTCTATCACCCGTTACAAGATCGTTGTATGTTCTCATGCAACGTATGAGAGGAGAGTTAGAAAGGTAATTAGTTGTAAAAGCAGGGACGCTAGAAGTTAGCCTGTTCCGAAGTGTGTATGGGTTAGCTTTAAAAAGTACATAGTTTACGCAGAATTCAGAGTCGATGAGGTTATTTACTATCTTATAAACAAGAAAATGTCAAAACACTGCCTTCTGGACCTCAGCGATTGCAAGCTATAAAATAACAAATTCTCGTTATACGAGTAAAAGTGCCGTTGTCTATTGTAACGAAAATTAGGAGCATTGATGAACTTTTTTTGGACACTTTTAATTCGATCAACATATTTATAATACATCGGATTCCAGACTGTTGACGAGTACTCCAGAGTACTTCTTACCATGCTGAAATATAAAGTAATTAACGATGCAGGGCTCTTAAAGCCTTCAGTAGTTCTCAGGATAAATCCTAAAATGCGCAACGCTTTCCGAATAGTAGCCACTCTGTGGGACTCGAACATCAGTTTGGAGTCCAAAATAATCCCCAGATCTTTAACCATATTAACACGTTTTAATTGTATATTATTTAAGCTCAAATCTATATTTGGATTTCTTGAGAGGTCTAACTAATCTAACTAACAATGTAGTGACACTTATCAACATTTAAATGCAGACGATTCAGTGTGCAGTATTCAGATAATCTGTTAATGTCCCCCTGCAGTTTCACTATGTCCAAAGGCGAATCAATAACAGTTGAAATCTTAAGGTCGTTAGCATATAAGGAATATACACTGTTAGATAGAGGAGACGTTTTTGAGACAACAGTGACGGTTTTCTTTAGAATTGACTTATTTTTATTAAAATTTGGTGCTTGACCCACCCCACTTAATAAGTCTGTTCACGCCTGCGCCTATGTGAGTAGTTAAGGTTTCAAGAAATAATTATTATGAAATGAAATATAAATATTATAAAAGTTTTAATAATGTTTTAACGCAATTTACCCGCTATATTTTATTCTAGGTTTTATCGAAATTTGTGTTACAAAAATAAAATGTTCGTTAAGCCAAATGTCTAGTGATTTATCCTGACATCTACTAAATCCAACTGGTCAAACATAGCACACTGCTGACCACTGGAATCGAGCACCAAATCATGATTAATTTTTTTTAAGTACGTAATGAATCGATAAGTTAATTCACTGTCCACAGATTCAACGCACACATCTGAAGAATTAAGTGGTATTCCGCACACTGGCACTCCCTCGTCTTTACAGAATTTGGAAAATGTGGCACCAGGACTGTCAATAGTCACATCTCTATCCAAAAGAATTTTGCGTGCTTTATCCCAACAGGAACAAGAAAAAGGATTACCATAAATACCAATATTACCTACGCGAATATTTTTTAGAAACTCTTCTGGTAGGAAGTTTAAGAGATTTGCACTTATGCCAAGAAATCCATAATAAAACGAGTCTGGAAAGGTATCTAGAGAAATGGACGTTAAGCGGTTGTGATGTAAACCAACAGATGTAATAAACGATGGGTTGTCTTTAAACAATGCCCCTTCTATAACAGAGATTGAGTTTGAATTGAAATAAATCGCTTTAAGATTTTTCCAGCCATGGAACATTCTCAATGGAATTTTACGTACGAAATTATGGAACATATTCAAACGTTCAATATTGGGCGAATTGGTGAACCATTCCTTCCTGATTTGATCAAGATTATTTTCGTTCAGCGAAATAATTTTTAGGTTTGGTAGATTAGCAAATGCGTTGTCCTCAATGAACGATAATTTGTTCCGAAAGAATTGGACATCTCTGAGGCTAGGAATCACATCAAATACACCTCTCGATAGAGTTTTAATGCGGTTGTCGTGAATACTTATCTTTTCCAACTGAGGTACGTTTGAAAAAGCTCCTGGTTCTATCGTCTCTACGTGAAACGTGTCAATATCAACTTCCTTTAAATTATTCATGTTGGAGACGAAATTCTTTTCCAGTGTTGGCAAAATTCCTTTCGTCAACCATATATGAACACCTTTCATTTCTTTAAAGACTTTAACAGTGTCATTGATACACCCATTTATAACTGTATAATTATAATCACCATCAATATCATCAAACTCGCGATAATTTATTCCGAGGTTAAAGAGAAACTGACATGATTGTAAAGAAACGAACATCACCCTCGTTACAAATAACAAAACACATATTAATTTGCACATCTTGAAAGTGGAACGTACGAAAGGATACTAAATAGTAAAAATTCGTTTTTCGTTAGTTTCTTCCTTGTGCTTGCGTTGTCTTATAAACAGACAATGTGGACTATCAGATTAACATATTTATTTTATTAAACCGGTTTTAGCCTTTTTGTGCTTGCTTTTATTTACCATAATAAAAATCATAATAAGTGGAGTTGCCCCTTTTTAATTATTAAATGTCCCATTCGTCTAACGCCGTCTTAGGTTGGGAAAAGGAGATACTCGAGTAAATAATAAAAAAAAAGAATAATATTTTAAAGTATTTTTCTATTATATACTTGTCTGTTCCGTTTTCCCTTTTTAGAGCTATTTTAAATCAACAAAAATAATATAACCCTATGGAAGAAATGTGATAATTTATCATAAAAAAAATAGTGTGGGAAGAAACGAGAATGCTTTTTAATGAGTATACAAAACGGCACTTAAGACGAAGTATTTCAAAACCTAAGCACTTGCACCAAAAACTGCTCTTGGATCTACGCTTCTAAATTATATTGTCACGAAAGGGAACAATAATATTTCATAAATCAATATTGTACATTTTTATAAATTGTTCACGTTTAACACATGTCATTCCACGCAACATGAAACCGATATCAAGTTTATTAAACAAATTAATAAAGTTGCAATTATGAAACGTTATACGGGCTTCCCGATCTATCAATTATTGTCGAGTCATCAAGTCAGCAGAAATGAGGTGTACGACCTAAGTTCGTCATTTCCCTAAAGTGGGAAAAATTGCTGACTTGCTGAAGCGGCACATTACTGGTAGAAAAAATATCGGACGCCACTAGTGCTCGAGTACGTGGTCGGTGACGCATTCACGTAAAAAAAATGTAAACCAACTTGTTGGTCCCCAAATTACCAAGACGCCAGCGATGAGCCCCAAATTAATGTAAGTAGAGTTTTATTTTAAAATCATTGTTAAAGGTTTAAATCCAAGTTATTCATTATTTTTGATTTTCTTTGTAAAATATTCTTTTGATCTTTTTAATAAATTTGTTTTCAAAATCACTTTGTTTTTGTGATAGTTGCTAAGGTCCCGTTGCACCCTAAAATCTGGGCGTGATATCTGAAAAAATCATCAATTTTGGCGTGGTGAGCGATATTTACTTATATTTTTATGAAAAACGCTGGTTAGAGTCATATAAACGTCTTATCTTAAAATTTTGGATTGACAGCAATACTCATATTTTTCACAAATATAAAAAATGTTTTTTTTTTAATAAGAGCCAGCTAGAAATATAAAAAAAAACCCTTACAAAAACAAATTTAATCCAACCATGCAGAGGGGGAGAGATAATAATTTAATATTCGAAATTTAATAGTAATTAGGTGAATTTTAAACGAACTTTTCGCGTAACCCAGAAAATTTTTTGTCTGCGGCGCTTTTCCGCCTCCTTTGCTAATAATGACAATATCATGAAATACATGTAGTCCCGACTGTCTCTCTCCAAAAAAAAAGAAATGTCCTACTTACGCCCACTGAGCCCCCCCCCCCTCCCCTTTCTGGCGACGCCACTGTTGATGTTTCTAACTGAGGTACGTTTAAAAAAGCTCCTGGTTCTATCGTCTTTATCTGAAAGAACTTAATCTATCTTCTTTAGATTCTTCATGTTAGAGACAAAATTCTTTTTTAATTTGGGCAAATTTCCATTATAGAGCCACATGTTGACACTTTCTATTTCTTTAAAAGCTACAGTAGTAGTCCTGTACCCACTGTTTTATTATAATAATTGTCTTTAACTTTAGAATATCGTACTTCTAGGTCAAAGAGATATTGACAAGATTCTAAAGAAACAAACACTACTTTTATTGCAAATAACAAAACGCATATTAATTTAAACTTGTTTTAAGAGGAACATACGTAAGCAAACTAACCAATTCGTAATCATGGTATGATGTGTTTCTTTTTCTTGTCTGACCTCTGCTGCTGAAATAAGCTTTTATAAACAATGCTCAGATATTTATCTTATTTACAAATTTTGGTGGTGATAATAATTATTATTTTAATTAGTTTAGAAATTATATGATTTATTGTACTCCAATTAAAAGAAACCATCTTTAAAGAATGTAGGGGAGTGTGTACGCTGTTGCCAAATAGATTACCATTTTTCATAAAAAAAAAATCAAAGGCGTATTATGTTCATGGTTTTGGCATGTTTCAATCGTGACGGTATCAATTGTGCAACAGCGTTTGGGCATATCTATGACTGGATGCATTCCGTTCTATTCTTTCTAATTTTTTGGAAACCTTGCGACATCAGTGGTGGTACGCGATGGCGAGTAGAGAAGGAAAAACAATTAGATGTAAATTTATGGTCAAGCTTAGAAATGAGAATAAGACGGGCCATGTTACATCGAATAAGGAAGAAATTTTGAAGTTGGTGGAGGACTTCTTTACAGAGCTTTACAACAAAAAGGAACAAAATCCAACTGAGAACTTGCCTCATGTTTAAACTCAAGGATCCGAGGATATTCCTGATATTACCCTAAATGAGATAAGAGCGTCAACAACACCTTCCCAATGGGATAATGCGGTAATAATTTTATATATATTTATTTTTCATCATATATCTAACCACCGCCTTGGTAATTAATAAATCTAATGACAAAGATTTTTAACCAGAATTAACTAACCAGCAAGTTTAATTGTGATATAAGTGACATTGTCAGGCATTATTTACTCAAATTAAAGGTGCCTCATTAGTAAATTAAAAATTAAGGTAACCGGTGCTTGTGAGCAAAATACTTCTGCCAATGTCATGTATGCCGAAGTCAAACATGCTGTTTAGTTAATTGTTATTAAAATTCTTTGTGTAACCGGACATAAACCATATAAATGTAATTCCTAACTTACCTCGTATAGGAGCTATTGAAGTCTGACACTATTGCAGGGTACTTACGAAAATGCGTAAGGAACAATATTTTCTTCTACGAGCGTTAGATAACGAAAATAGAAACAATATTTATTTTTTAAAGAATCTTTAATGAAACCAGAATTATTTCTTATTAATACATATTTGTAACAAAAAACAATATTTTATTAAATTTAAAACCAGATTTATAAAGATGGGGTTATTGAGGCATTCACAAATTCATGTTTTAATCAGCATTTCGTTACTCCTTCAATTTATTGAAAAAGCGACTAAATACTAACTGGTAAGGTTCTCCACTAGTCTTTTGGTGAATACTGTTTAAATTCACCTGAAGATGACTGGAGATACCTACCAGATGAAACACTATGATTTAAAAGCAAACAAAGACCATGCAGGCCCAAACTCTCCTATCATTCAAGAACCATCATTGTCTTAAACCTTTTAACATTAAAAATAATAATAATAATAATAATAATAATAATAATAATAATAATAATAATAATAATAATAATAATAATAATAATAATAATAAAGGTCTTTTATTATAAAAAAATAAACAATATAACAAAGAATAGGCGATGCAAACAAAAGCATGGCGCAGTCTAGCCTAGACGGCTACTCAACTGAACCCTGCACTGCTTGCTTAAGTATAAAGAATATACATAACTAGTGATCGATGTAGAAATAGTACTTAAAGATTACCATGTAAAGGAGAAAATAAATAAACAATCTTATAAAATAAGTCAGCACGAAGAAGAGAAAAAATTAATACCTTACACTCAAATACGATGGAGAAGACGATAAATATATGTTATCAATGCATGACTCGCAGAATATTGTTAAGATACTTATATATTTTGAAAGAAAAAAAAGTTAAGCTACCGAGTTTGCTCATTTTGAAAATTTTGAAGATGTTTTTTATATTTTAATTTAAATGTATTATTATCAAGTGAGATCAATTCATTAGGCAAGGAGTTATACAATTTTATAGCGTTATATGTAAATGATCTCTGAAACATAGCACTCTGATGGTGAGGCACCGTCATTCTATTAGGAAACCTTATCTGTAATATACATGACATATATGACCGTTGAATTAGTTTTTTGACATACTCTCTAAACCTTCATTCAGTATCCAAAATTATACCCAGATTTTTGGCTGTTTTAACCACGGGAAGCACAACACCATCAACACGTATATTGATATTATGATTCAAAAAATCAACGTTATTCTTATTTCCAAAGAGCATCAAGGATGACTTCAATGGATTTAATTTTAAATTGTGGTATAAAGAAAGTTGATTTAACATATTTAACTCATCGTTAAGCAAATTTGAGGCGTTTATATAATCTTGACAGTCAAAATGAAGGAAAATTTGCGTGTTGTCTGCATATGCCTGAACCTTACAGTGCTTTAGAGATTTTAAAATATCTGAAGTATAGATGATAAAGAGAAGAGGTCCAAGAATGGATCCTTGAGGCACACCAGACAGAATTTCAATTTGTTCTGAATAAGTGTTATTATGGAAAATTTTTTGAAACCTGTTGATAAAATATGATTTAATAAGATGTAAGGATGATTCTTCAAAGCCATAATACTTTAACTTTGCCAACAAGAGAGAATGATTAAGGGTGTCAAAGGCTTTAGAAAAATCTAGAAGAACTAGTGCGGTGTTTAATTTTTTATCAATTGCTGCCATTATATCATCTGTGATCTTAACAAGGGCGACGGAGGTACTAAAGTCTTTTCTAAAGCCGCATTGGCTATCCGGAATTATTTTATTGATGACACAGTATTGAAATAGTTGATCATACAATACTTTTTCAAAGATTTTTGAAAGTAGTGGCAATATACTTATTATCCGAAGATCATTAAAACTTACAGGATTATTAGTTTTGGGTAATGGTTTACCAATAGAAATTTTCCACTGATCTGGAAAATAGTTAGCCTCTAGACAACAGTTGATAATATGTGTGACATACTTATCTACATGAGGACTACAACATTTTAACATCTTTAAAGACATACCATCTACGCCAGAAGCATTGGAAGTGATTGAGTGAATTATTTTGTGAATATCTTGAATTTCAGCCATTCTAAATGAGAAAGATAGATCATTATTAAAATTATTATTATAAAAATTCACTTTAGGGCTGCAATCTGAAGCTGTTTGCAAATACCTACCAAAAAATGTGCTTATATCATTAGCATCAGATAAATTATCAGGAATATTACAATCCTTGCTCGAGCTTATATTAAAAGCCTTTAAAGAGTTCCACGTTTTTCTAGAATTATTTTCTGCACAAATAGAAACAAGATACTGTCTGACTATGACTATTAATTTATCCTGAGATCTACTGAATCCAACTCGTCAAACATAGCACATTGCTTGCCACTTGGATCACGC
This sequence comes from Polydrusus cervinus, assembly GCA_935413205.1. NCBI lineage: Eukaryota > Metazoa > Arthropoda > Insecta > Coleoptera > Curculionidae > Polydrusus > Polydrusus cervinus. Next base: position 14,831,362 of record OW284511.1, read on the forward strand.
ACAGAATTATGATGCAGGTTTCTTAAGTGCGAAATGAATCGCCAAGTTAAATCGTCGTCCACAGATTCAACGCACGTATCTGAAGTATTAAGTGGTACTCCGCATACTGGCACACGGTTGTCTTGACAAAATCCAGAAAACGTGGAACGAGGATCGTCAATAGTCGCGCCTTTCTCTAAAAGGATTTTGTGAGCTTTATACCAACAGGAACATGAAAAAGGATTACCATAAATATGTACCGATATTACCTACTCGAACTTTGTTTAAGAAGTCTTCTGGTAGATAATTTATAAGATTTGCACTTATGCTCAGGAATCCGTAATAAATGAATCTGAAAAGGTATTTAGAGAAATAGACGTTAAGCGGTTCTGATGTAAACCAACAGCTGTAATAAACGAGGGATTGTCTTTAAACATTGCCCCTTCTATAACTGAGATTAAGTTTGAATTGAAGTAAATCGCTTTAAGATTCTTCCAGCCGTGGAACATTTCCAATGGAATTTTACGTACGAAATTTCAAAACCTATTAAAACTTTCAATGTTGCTCGTATTAGTAAATCATTCCCTTTTCACATGATCAAGATTGTTATCGTTAACTGAGATGATTGTTAAGTTTGGTAAATTACCAAATGCATGGTCCTCAATGAACGATAATTTGTTTTGGAAGAATTGGACATCTTTAAGATTGGAACCAAGACCAAGACGCTCGATAGCCTGGAGCATCGAAGACAGGTTGGTGATTTGACTCTCTTTTACAGATATTTCCATGGCAGGTGTTCGACTGACATTGCCCACTTGATTCCATCTAGAGCAATGCAAAACAGAAATACACGGCGAACCACTGCCGCTCATCCATATGTTGTTCAGCTTAGTACTCCTTGAACTTCATTGTTCAAGAATTCTTTCATCTGGAGAACGTCATCTTTGTGGAATGATCTTCCTGAGGTCGTGTTTCCCAATGAATACAATCTTCAACGTTTCAAGACCAACGTTAATCGCTTTCTTCGCACACGCACCGCTTCCAGAGCGCCTTAAAGGATTTTTCCTACAGTGCAGGTGTTTTATCATAAAAAAAATATTAAATACTCCTCTTGATAAGTTTTTAATGTTGTTGACATGATTGTAATGAAACTAATACTACTCTCGCTGCAAATAAAATTACACATCTTCAAAGCGGAACGTTTACGAACAAACTGAACATTTTTTCGTAGGAAACCTTTCCTGAGATAATAAAGTATTTAAACTTTATTAACAAGCTGTGAGAATGCTCAGATTGAGGTAATCATTTTATTTTTCCGCTTTTCGAAAGATAAGGTACTAATAATGTAGCAAAATATATTTTTTAATAATTTACAATAAAAATTGCATTGAGGGATTCTTACTTTTAAAAATAAGTATATAAATTTGGTGGATTTCCGAAAAAGATTGGGCTTCACTAAACTTTGATTTTGGTTGAAGTAAATAAAGGAATGTTATCGACAATTCGAGAATCGATGACGGTGCTTGGAAGATTACGGGTGCCATTGGTTCTCACATTACACGGGCTCGGCGAGAGATTGGCGACATTGGGATGGACTCACTTTACATTAAACCATTGTTAAGCACGCACTGTATCAAATATTAATTTTGGTTAATTCGAAATAAACCCTTTTTAAATTATACTATTCTATTTTTAACAGAGTGATAACATCAGAAGTGGGATTAGTAATCCAGTGCCTTTTGTACCATTTTGTGCTAAAATGTATCGTAAGGGAAGATCTCAACAAAGGGGGGAAAGCTTTTTTCAGCTTATTTGAAGATCCCTAGTGTCTGTGTCCGATGGGGATATGGTTAAGTGTTTTTATTTTAGGGATGGTAAAAATGAAGGTCGTAGGACCAATCGAGCAAAAAAAAAAAAGTTTTAGATCCATGTTGCTATTGTGTGAACATGTAGCATGAAGATATTGGTTTGATTAAGTTTTATGTAATATACGATCTAAAAAGGTAAGGTAAAATCATTATAATCTGAAAGACAGATGCAAACAGTACGACGAAAAGAAAATTACATTTTTCTTAGATAATTAATTATATTTTGGGCTTAATCCAAAGTTTGATCTATAGGGTGGGCCCGAGGGTGGTCCATAGTCCTATATTGATATTGTTATTTTTATTTTTTTGATTATATTTACTTAAAAAGATTTCTTTCCATTCAGTTATACAAAATCACAAATAAGGATAAAATCATTAGTAGAGTACGTTCAACGTAAGAGTAAGTCATTTGTAAAAGAAATTTTAATGTTACGTGATGATATGTGTACCATGTTCTAAGTTTTAATGTAGTAGATCATTTATTAAATCAGAAACAAAAAAGTTTTTAGGGCACTAATTTCCTCCTACAAAAACGAAGAAAACACGAGAAAACATGGAACCATGGAAACATGGTTGATATAAGCGGCTGAAAAAAATAGAGTCGTAGGGTGTTAAAATAAATGTTATTAACCGTTGCAAATAAATATTATTAGGGTGATTCTTAAAAGACAGAGTTTATATTTTTAGGAAATCTAAAATAAAATGTGATAGACAGGTTCGGATTGATATATTCTATCAATTTGGTCAAATTGAACAGTTTGTATTATATTTGGTAAAGTAAAGTTGGTTTGTTAATAAAATATGGAATTGATTTGATCAGGGTTGATCTCATATGAAATTTGATTACTGAGGAAAAAGTACCACACGATAGATACCACAATTACAGAGCGTTTCCGGTAAAAATTTTAGAAAACCAAAGATCAGAATACACAGCTTCTTACATGAAAATATAGAGAGGTGGTATGAAAATATGCTTTTATAATAAATATCAGAAAGAGACAAAGTTAAATTGGTTATTAATTAAGTGGAAACAATTTTGAAGTTTTTCTCTAAATTTAAGATGGTGGAGTTAATTCTGAACTACTGTATTTATGATGATGAAAAATAAAGAATGAGAACTATAAGTTTTCGTTTCCAAGGATAGATAAACTGTAACCAAATTGTATGAGCAGGTAAGACATGATTGATACACCTGTGTCAATAGTATTATTTTTGTTGTTTAATTTTTTGTTAAAAGTTTATTTTTAATATTATTTAAAGAGTAGTTAAGTTAAGTGTAATATAAAATTAATGACCTATTGTTGTACTGAACAGACTATATTATGATCTCATCGATTTATAAGTAAATTACTAGTACGAACCAAGCAGTTATGGTTCCTTTTAAAAACAATAAAAGAATTTGTATGACCATTGTTGTTATAACAGATGAATTCTGTCAATGCAAAAGTTAGTTAGTTTCACAGACAGTTATTGAGAGATTCTTGATAATTTTTGTGTTGCCCTTTATTGAATTCGGTAGACGAAAATAAGTAAAAGAGTAGAGAGCCTAATATTATTTTATTAATCTATTCAGTAAGATTTTCTTTATTTGTCCTATAAAAGAGTGTTATTATTATGTACAAAATGCTGACAAGCGCCGAGCGGCAATATTGCCTCATACTCATATCAACTTGATAATTTCCTGCTTAGCTTATCGCTCTTATTTGGGTCTTTGTTTATTTTAATTTTTAAAGTACTGATCTTAAATTGAAAGCTGATGTTTTGAAAAGATATTTGATTAATACCTTTCTTTAGCGTTAAAAAATTAAGAGTGACGTAGTCATAGGGGCGTGCAGTGCCGTAGTAGGTATAATGCAAGGTAACGTTTAGTTTGAGTAATAGGGAAAATAATATACATATTATGATAATGTGTACGTGTACGTACAGATGCAGATGAGTTAGAAAAGTACCTACATATTATTTCAGGAAAGGTGTAGAGAGAAATTAAACTAATAAATTGCATAGGTAACGTTAAAAGTACATGTATTTTAGAATTTAGCGCTTTGAATGCTAGAGATATAAATGTAGTTGATTATAAATAATATGAAAAATCTAAAATAGGGTGATGTTTTATATTGACTGGTAGTGGTACTACAGTTAGTTATAGTGTTGGTGACTGATTGATATAAATTATGAGAAAGCTTTTATTTATTACAGGCATTTGGAGTAAAATTGATTTATTTCTACTTAATGTATTTTTGTTATTACATACCCAGGTAACAAAGATGGCATTTGTTAACAAAGGTAAATAATTTTATTAGTTGCCTGATAATGGTAAGTAGTACAAAGGGTAAAAAGAAAATACTTTGTTATGTTGTACAAACAAGTGATGTTGGGCGAAATTTGTAAAGGTTTAATGATTTTTGTTTTGCATGAATTTGTAAATAGGTAGACCAGGGACACTAAACAATGCATAGCAAGACATTATCAGTATGGCGATTTGGTTTTATTGAAGATCACGTCTACACCACCCACAGGAACCAGCCAGAAATTGTTACCAAAGTGGCGTGGACCCTTCCGAGTTTCCAGAATCCTTGGCAATGACCGATATGAAATCAAGGAGATTCCTGGAATGACAAGGTCAAGGATGCCTTACCTAGGCGTAGCTGGGGTCGAAAACATGAAGCCCTGGATTCAGTTAGTAGGTAAACTAAGTTTGGTACTGGAAATGGCGTGTGGCGGTCCATTACCTGGATTGGTAATGGCGCCCGGTCGCATTCGAGTAGGGTGGTCAGAACCGAGGAAGCTAGAATAGGGCGGTAAGTCCCGGTATTACTAGTACGGTTGCTGTTTCCCGGACTCTCATTTCCAGTGGCTAGGAAATTTCTAGCGCGGGCCCATAAAGGTTTAGATATCTGTATATGACGTCTATAAATTGGTGATAAATTGGTATTATTTTATGTGTGCTGTGTTTTTATATGACGTTTATAAATCTGTTGCAACTTCATATTTCAATTATACTGTGTTTTTATACTAATGTTTATATTTAGGCATTGTGCACTTGCTTTGTCACATAACTAAATTGTTGTCCAGTCCTTGTCGATATTTCAGGCTTCTCTTTGTTGTTTTTCTTAGAGATGGGTCAACTAGGAGTGAGGGCACTCCCGTGTCAGGAAAGGCCGAATGTTATCGACAATTCGAGAATCGATGACGGTGCTTGGAAGATTACGGGTGCCATTGGTTCTCACATTACACGGGCTCGGCGAGAGATTGGCGACATTGGGATGGACTCACTTTACATTAAACCATTGTTAAGCACGCACTGTATCAAATATTAATTTTGGTTAATTCGAAATAAACCCTTTTTAAATTATACTATTCTATTTTTAACAGAGTGATAACAGGAACAAAAAATAAAATGTTCTATGTTTGTATTTTTTGATATTTTTAAGCAATCAATAAATAAAAAATTATTAAAACAAAAACACGGACTTTATCGATTCAACAGTCAGAAGAACGATAACTTGACAATGTTGCCATTGTTTTCTAAAATTGTTTTATTATAATACCAATAATGACAAAATCTGAGAAGTAATCTAATATAAATAATTATCCAAACAGTCCAAAACGGACTGCGGATGCGAAGAAAAAAACACTATTTAATAAGTATAAACTTTATTTTGTCTTCAAGAGGGTTAATAAAGTTCTAAGAACAAAATATAATATTTAACTAACGCAATACTATTCATATATTATTACATCGAAATAAGTGACAGAATACCGATCCAATGCAATGACAGTTGAAAAAGGCCTAACCTAAATTATTTGTCAAACTATGTTGGTATTTTTTTAAATTTAAATTTATAAAATAGTAGAATTTCGTGCCAGTTAAATTATATAAAAAGAAAACTTAGCGACAAGCGGATAGAGTAGTACTTTTATTTTTTGCATTAAAGTACACAGGGATGCCAAAGGTAATGGGTTCTCTAGGGCAGTGGTGCGCAAACTATTTTCATTTGCGACCCCTTATTTTGTGTAAAATTTTGTCGCGACCCCCTGGATAGACAGTAGGCGTTCTTTTCATCGTCAACGTAGTTACATGAAATTTTTTCTGGGATTTGCTCTTACAGGGTCTTCTTAAAAGAGTGTCTTGACGTCATCGATTGAAATAACGCCATTTTAAAATAGCGCACCAAGCTTATAAACCATCATAAAATTGTTATAAAAGTTGTAACATCATACAAATCAGTTAATGAATCGACACATAATTTTATGAAACAATGCTTTATTTATGCATAAAGATATAAATATTTTTTAATGAAAATACTTTTTAAAAACTTTACATCATAAGAAGTCAATGTGAGGTATGTGCTTGCAAGGAGCTCATGATTGCTTCTATATTCGGATCTGTATTGGAAATCGCAAGCCGCAAGTCATCCTCTGGATCCAATCGAGATCGATATTTTGTTTTAATGGCAACTAATTTTGAAAAGCCGGATTCACATGAGTAGATTTCAATGCAAACTGAATCAAAATATTGATTGCCTTTCTTTTCAAATCGGAATATTCGTTTCCAATCGATAACCAAAATTTTTGGCAAGTTAGAGAGTTAAATTGAATGCGCAATGTTTCGTCGCTTGAAACATTAATTACCTGTTCTTTTTTATTTAAAGGGATATTAGAATTAATAATATCAAACGAAAATGGATCACGGATCCAACCTAATTCATTTTCGAGAAATCTTTCGAATCTTTTTGTAAAGTTTTCTTCTAATTTTATCAAATGACGGGAAAAGACGTTATTAAATAACAAAAAATCTATATTATTTTCTGTAGTAAATTCTGAAAAAAATGGAAACATGTATCTGTTGTTTTTGTTCAATTCCCCTTGCCAAATAATAATTGTCAGTTTCTTCGCTTGTATTAATTCCGTTCTTTGAAATGAATAATAGATTTTTCATAAATTTGAATTTCTTTGAATTTGGCGACCCCCAAAAATTTTCTCGCGACCCCCAGTTTGCGCACCACTGCTCTAGGGCACAGGTAGACACACAAGCAGACTGTTTCGTCCTTGTTGGGACTCATCAGAAAGCCACAACCTGGTAAGCAATTCCCAGTACAGTGAGAATATGTTGTCAAGATATTTTTAAAAATAAATAAGTATATGATGAAAACCTAGTATCGCCATCTGTTGGAATTAATTCAATGCAAAGGATAGCCATCATACGTGAAAACGTAGAACTATAAATAAACCAAGCAATTTTTCCTATACTGAATTTATGTAAGAAAGGGACCAATCGTCAGAAAGGAATTGATTATTTTTCGCATGTATTTTCTAGAAAAATGTATAACATACCTAAAGGGTTCAGGGGCAATTATAAAGGTTCAAGTTAAGTTTACCTGTCACTTGTATTTTAAGCTGAACCTATTCACACCTGCGCATATATGATTAGTTAAGGTTTCAAAAAATATTTATTACGAAATGCTTTTATTTCAAATCCTAATACCAAATTTTTGGCACTTAAACCCTGCCTTACTTAAAACTAAGTTAAAATGCAGTGTGATTCCTAAGTAGCTGTGTATATAAGGCATTAAAATAAACAACATTTTCAAATACCTTTTTTAAAAAACTTAAAAATAGGCGAGATACAGAAGTAAAAAATCTAAGTGCGGGCCTGGCCATTAAAACGTATAGCCTGCTATTCTTTATATTGTTTCTCTTATTAGTCATGCAATTTACAAGTCGATCGTCAGTTATTTGGCAATCTGCTGCGGTGTGTTTTTCTGAAGCAAGTTAATTTTAATTTGGTTTGGACACGTGAAGATGGTAAAATTTGAAAACAATGACCTAGTAGATATGCTGGTGCTAATTTACGGTGTGTCGTCAAAGTGCGGCTGCTGCTTCAAGACTATACGCAGAACGCTTTCCCTTGCGGGCTCGTCCTACGAAGTATTCTTAATGTTATTCAACGGGTAAGTTAGGTAGGGCCGTATTTGATCCATATTGTAATAAATGAATGTAAGTACCTTATTTTAAGTTTAAAAAAAAGGTATTTGAAAATGTTTATTTTAATGCCTTCTATACCTAGCTAAAAAAGAAGTAACAACTTAGGAATCACCCTGTATAAATATTATACAAGTTTTACCAAGTTTTTAACGCAAATTACTTGGTATATTTTATTTTAGGATATATAGATAGAAATTTGTGTTACAAAAATAAATTGTTCGTTACCACAAATGTCTAGTGATTTATTCTGGCATCTACTACATCCGACTGGTTAAACATAGCACATTGCTGACCACTAGGATCGAGCACCAAATCATGATTGATTTTTTTCAAGTACGAAATGAATCGATAAGTTAATTCACTGTCCACAGATTCAACGCACACATCTGAAGAATTAAGTGGTATTCCGCACACTGGCACTTCCTCGTCTATACAGAATGCAGAAAATGTGAAAAAGGGATTATCAATGGTCACATCACTATCCAAAAGGATTTTGCGTGCTTCAGCCCAACAGGTACACGAAAATGGATTACCATAAATACCAAGATTACCTACGCGAATCTTTTTTAGAAATTCTTCTGGTAGGAAATTTAAGAGATTTGCACTTATGCCAAGAAATCCATAATAAAACGAGTCTGGAAAGATATCTAGAGAAATGGACGTTAAGCGGTTGTGATGTAAACCAACATATATAATAAACGAGGGGTTGTCTTTAAACATTGCTCCTTCTATAACTGAGATTAAGTTTGAATTAAAGTAAACTCCTTGAAGATTTCTCCAGCCATGGAACATTCCGAATGGAATTTTACTTACGAAATTGTGAAACATATTTAAATTTTCAATGTTGGTCGAGTTGGTAAACCATTCCCTTCTCACTTGATCAAGTTCATTGTCGCCCAGCGAAATTATTTTTAAATTTCGTAGATTAGCAAATGCGTTGTCCTCAATATGCGATAATTTGTTGTGGAAAAATTGGACATCTTTTAGGCTGGGAATAACATCAAATACACCTCTTGAGAGAGTTTTAATGCGATTGTCGTGAATACTTATCTTTTCCAACTGAGGTACGTTTGAAAAAGCTCCTGGTTCTATCGTTTGTACGTGAAAATGGCCAATATCAATTTCCTTTAAATTATTCATGTTAGAGGCGAAATTTTTTTCCAGTGTTGGCAAAGTTCCTCCCGTCAACCATATATGAACACCTTTCATTTCTTTAAAGACTCTAACGGTATCATTTATACACCCATTTATAACTGTATAATTATAATCACCATCAATATCATCAAACTCGCGATAATTTGTTCCAAGTTTAAAGAGAAACTGACATGATTGTAAAGAAACTAACGTAATTTTAGTTACAACTATTAAAACACACACTAATTTAAACATTATTAAAGCTGAACGAATGAAAGAAAACTGAACACTTCGTTGTGGTGTATATTTTTTCTGTTTTTAAAATTTGGTTGTCTATTAGGTAACTATATTATAAACAAGTTGTGTGACCAGATTATCATATTAATTTTACTTAACCAGTTTTAGAACATATTTTAGCCTTTAGTTTGTTTTTATGTTGCATAAAGTGGGTTCTTTAGTCGTTTAACTTATTATGACGCACAAAAGATGCCAACCAAATTGCTTGCGTCATTAATTGGAAACTTGGGTATTATTGTCGGATATGGATTGGCACCCTTAAGGATGAATAAACCAGTTCATACTTCGCTGTGGTGCTAAGACACTTAATAGGTGTTGAGTCTGCTGATAAGAATAGGTGTAGTGGAAAAATAGTGTGTAGAACAAAGATAAGGACATTCCTAGTTTGGTAGGAGGAGTTTGTAGATGAAATTTGATAAACATAATTGTCTGTATTGGTTGGGATAAAGGGTTCCAATTTGAATAGTCCATCCAGGGGAAAATCCCCTCTTTAATAAAGTGCTGACATAGCAAAAAGGAACCCCTTCTTCCATCTGGTAAGGGTTGCAAAACTTATAAAAAACTCGGAGGAACACTTACTCGGAGAGTTGTAAAAAGTATTCAAGTGTAAGGGTAACCTCTGCCCAAATAACTACTTAAAAGTTTAAAACAGTTTTCGAGCCATGAAGAGTACTGCCCCAAAACCAGTTCACTTTGCTGCGATTGCGTAAGTGTTCCTTACATTTAATTGTTAAACTGTATTAACTTGTATTCTTCTTATTTTGGTCAAAGTTGTCTATTAAGAACAAATTGTTTCTTTAAACTTACTAGAATAACACCTTTCTAAAGTAAGTCAAAAAGAGACAGTTTCTCTTCTTGTTAGAGAACTATCTAAATTTACCATTTTATAATCTTTTACGTAACATTGTATTTTATTCACATTATGATTATTGTCTGTTATCGCTTTGCTATTCATTAAATAAATGTCTTAAAAAATCCTTAGTGTTTCAGTGATTCGATAGCGCACTATAAGGGCACAAATAATAAATACTTATTAATAAAATAATTAAAACAGATCAAAACCGTCTAAGCTACACAACCCAGTCGCCTGTCATTTTAAGACGCGACATTATCATCAATATCGTCCAAATACTTTTTTAAAACCAACTAAAAAATCAATATTTTTCAGCCTAGGTATAAGCCAAAAAATTGCATTTATCCGCCTACGCATGATGAGTCGCTGCATTCCGTTCTATTATTTCCAATTTTTTTGAGACCTTGCGACATCAGTAGTACTAAATAGTGTAGCCAAATATATAAGTATTTGTTGGATTGTCGAAAAAGAATGGGCTCCTTTACTAAACTTTTATTTTGTTTGCAGTAAATCAAGGAACAAAAATATCTATCTTTGTATTTTTTCATATTTTTAAGCCATCAATGAGAAAATAAATAAAAAATTATAAGAACAAAAATACTGACTTTATCGAATGAACGCCATGAAAACGATAGATTGACAAGGTTGCCATTGTTTTATAAATTTATTATATTACAATAGGGTGAATTCGCTAGTAGTCGGACAGTTTTCGCAAATCTGAACTTCATATTAATGTAAAATATTTATTTTTAGACGTATCCTGGGTGACTTTTTTTCACACCAGGGATTTATTATTTCATTTTATGCAGAGTATCACTAAAAACTTCTATTTTTATACCTATTATTTCTAAAAATAAATAAATAAAAAAGTGCTCTTTTGCCATTAGTCGAACAGGATTTGCTAGTAGTCGGCCAAGCATTACCTGGTCGTCGGACAGTCCACGATTGGTTATTCTCCGCCAGGATCGCAATTAATAGATTTTTAACACATTTATTTTTATAAAAACATACATTTTTAACATATATTTTGTGATAAACAAAAAGTAATATCTTAGATATAATAAGTGATAAAGTTGTCAAAGTGTAAATGTTCAAGAAACTCACATAAACGAACATATAGTTTTTACTTATAATCATCATAGGATCAAATATTTACAAAAATCACAGGTGAAATCCAGTTTTGAGACTTCATTATATTTTTTACCATTTTTGGCCTGGCCTATCATTTTTAAAAGAAGTTTTTAATTTCTCCGCCCTAACTATTTTCTGGGTTTTTTATATGGAACCCGAATATTGCCAAATTTTGAATCCATTCGACTATTTTCGCCTCATGTGCCAATGTCAAAACTGGATCAGGTCCCATCTGCAACCGCGTATTTACAACCTTTCCTGACTGTCCTGTCCTGTACTGTTGACTTGGGAACTCTGTATTCTCTACATATTTCCCTCAAGTTTCCGCCTCGATGGCTTTTTTAAGGTTTTTTCGTCGTTTCGACGAAATCTACCTTTCCCCCCCAGTGCTCATGCTTAAAACGGTAAAAATAATTTTAAAAAAACATTTTACTTCGCAAAAAATAATGCTAAGGGATGCGACTGTCCGAATTTAAGGCAACGTCACATTAGATCTTTGCCAGTAGTGGACATATTTTGACGAATAATAACTTAATATTATTAAGAGTTAACACTGTCCGTCCACTGGCGTCGGCTTCAAATATATATTTTTCATTAATTAGGTAAAAAGAGACAAGCGATACCTTTGATGTACAGTTAGAAAAAAACAAATATATAAAAGCCTTAAGTTGCCAGTAGTCGGACACCTGTCCGACTACTGAAATTTGTAGATTTCCTTTATCCAGTAATCGTCCACCTATATTTAACCTTCAAATTTTAACAATTATCTGTTTAAATCTTGTTAAACGACAATTTGGATGGTTTTTAATATATCTAACATCAACTATGTATATTATATTTGATTTAAATCACTTTACTTCCCTTCAAAAATGACACCGCCCATTTGAAAAACCTTTAAAACGCACAGCACAAGTATGTTGATGATTTGGCGCGCTTTTCACGTTTCAATAGTACCAACAATGAAAAATAATAATATTCTTAACATTAGGGGAAATATGAAGCCACCGATTCCCACAGGATTTAGGGGAACATAGATTTAAATTTTAAAGTTATTGCCGATTATAACCGTTTTGTCCGACTACTAGCGTTGTCCGGCTTACTGGCGAATTGACCCTACCGGTAATGACAAAATCTGAGAAGTAATCTAATATAAACAATTATCCAAACAGTCCAAAACGGACCTATGTAAAAAAACACTATAGTATGTACTATTTCTCAAGTGTAATCTTTATTTTGTTCCCTAGGTTAATAAATTTCTAAGAATGAAATATATTATTTAACTAGCGTAAAACTTTTCATATATGGCAACACCGAAGTTAGTGACGGAAGACAGATCGAATGCAATCACAGTTGAAAAACGCCTAACCTAAGTTATTTGTTGGTATTTTTTAAAATTTAAATTCATATTATGCAAAAGTCTGTCTACCAAGAAAACTAAGTGTTGTGTTGTGAAGTGCTGTTCAAATACCAGTGTTCCAAGATAAAAGTCGCAGTTTGTCAAACGAAAACAGTGGTTGAAAGTTTAAAGACTGACCAGTCTTCTTAAAACCTAGCTATATGAGCAAATAAATAAAAAGAACAGTAATTTTACACAAAAATACATTAAAATTCCATACTAATTCGGATGTAAACAACAACATTGACATGACAAGTGACAAGATCGGCAACGGTCCTCACTATAAATATATATTATCGAATCGACGTCATCGAGTCATCACGCCTATTTTGCGATTTTAAAATTAGTCGTGCAGGTTTGCAATGGGCTGAAAAAATTAATGGTATGACTTGGCAACAGATTTATTCATCAATATGTGTCGGCGTTGTAGTCTAGTAATCAGTGCAGCGGCCTCACAGATCGAAGGTCCCAGGTACGATACCCGGGGGCCGGCAACGCCGATGTTAAATTTGGAATTTGGTTTAAGAGGTGCACCGTCTTTCGAAAGAGACGTTAAACTGTTGGTCCCGTGTCATGGATGTTGGCACGTTAAAGAACCCTACCGTCGACAAAGAGGGATTCGGAAAAATTACCATATAGTGTGTGACAAATTCCCTGGCGTCGGTGATTGGCCTCGCTGCGGAAATAGGCCGACGTAAAATAAAAAAATTTAAAAATTAAAAAAAAAAGTCATCAATGTGTTAAGTTTATCATCATAAACTCCTAATATAGCGCCGACATAACAATTTAAATCATAAAACTATTAATTATGAGAATAGTGAAAAAGTCCATTGTAACTGATCTAGTTATATAATTAACTAAAACTTAGATTGTTCTACATTCAGAATTTTCAAATTGTTAATAGAAATGTGACAAAATTTTCATTTCTGAACAGAAATATCGTAAAATAAATGTTGATTCACCGAAGACATATTCTATGTAGGTTACACTGGTCAACAAAATTTAAGATTTTTTTTGTCCCACGAGCTGAAGTGGGTGTACTTGGTAGTACTTTTTAAACATATTTCATATATGTTTTCAGAATTTTTCCATCACGCAGGGTTTTAAAGTGACAAAGCAATGAATTTTTGTGAACGTATATATTATAATATGGGTATAAGTTATGAAAAAATAAAGTACAAAGTGATATATTTACTTAGAAAATGTGGTCATATATGACTTTCGACTGTACTTTGCATCAGAAACATCTCTCTTCAGCGTCCAGCAATAGTCTGCCAACATAGCGGGGCTCCATTTGCCTTGGTATCTCTTCTCCATGTCCAGAATGTCCTGGTGAAATCGCTCGCCATGTTCGTCACTTACTGCTCCAAGGTTTTTCGGAAAAAAGTCCAAGTGTGAATGAAGAAAGTGTATTTTTAGACTCATGTTGCAACCCATGGCTTTATATGAGACCAATAAATTGTTAACATTCTCTACGTAATTTTCGGATTTACGATTTCCCAAGACGCCGTTGCAAATGTCCTTGAAAGAAAACCATGCTGCTTTTTCGGACAAGGTCGTTAAGTTCTTCTTGACTTAGAAGATGCGGCGCACAAGAAGACGAATCTGGTGTAAATGTTGGATCCAGATCAATATTTTCGGATGAAAAACTTTCGTTGTTTACTTCGTCATCGGCAGTTTCATCGTCGCTCGGTGTCATATTTTGTGGGGGGTCAGGCACAGGTAATTCCGGACTGTGCGGCACTGGTCTCAGTGCAGATGGAATATGAGGATATTTAACAGTATGTTTGGATTTAGAAGTTATACCACTGATATTTGTAAGACAAAAATAGCAATCGGTAATATGGTCTGATGGTTCCCTCCAAATCATGGGAATAGCAAAAGGCATATGTCGTTTACCTTTTGCCCACGCTGTAAGAAGTCTGACACACGTAACACAGCAAATATGGGGAGCCCAGCTTTTGTCTTGATCGCCGACTTTACACTTGAAATACTGTTCATAGCATTTATTAACGAGAGGCGTGAAAGACCGTTTTTGAGATTTAAATGTCAATTCACCGCAGATGTAGCAAAAAGAGTTCGGGTGGTTTACACAATTACTTGGCATTTTTACAGGTGAATTACACTACAATAGCTTAAAATGCACCACAGCACATTCTTCAAAACGTTAAAAAAGTCTGCGTATATGTTCATTCACCGAGCTCTAGCCGATAACAGTGATGTAAAATAAATAAGGACTCGTTACAAAGTAAGCGTTACTATGTGATCACTAAAAGTAACGAGTCCTAATGTTATACAAGACTCGTTACTTTTGGCATTTCGTTACTCTGAATTTAAATCTAACTAGTAACTATTCTACCCAGAATTTTACAGCGGGCGGTTTCGTTCGTGGACTTGATAGCCAAACGGATGACAGACAAAACGTATCATAATTATTTTTCGAGCTGGATTTTGTTTTTACCTCGTCAGGCGGCCGATGGCGTGTCGTTTTGCATGTACTTTGGAGAGATGGCGTATTAATATGTGTTTGGTTAATTTGTTGTCGGGAAGCCATGTTGCCTGTTGGGTTGAGGAAATACAGGACTGGAAGTTACCATTGAGAGATGAAAGCAATGTTTATTCCTATGTATTTTTAATTTATATTTCTTTTTTAATTTTAACAGGCACTTATTTTATAAGCATAATATAAATTGAGTATTCTGTTTCTTAGATTGTATAGCGTAAACAAATTGTGTTTAGTCAAGTTCACTTCGCACACTGGTATTTAGAAAATTATAAAATAATAGATCTTTGATTCCTAGAATCAGATACCCAAAAGCAGAAACGAAGTGTTATTTGTTTATATTTTGTGTAAATTGAGAACAAGTAAATCTATTTTTTAATCAATACGCCATGTTCTATTCCTATTTTTTGTTATATTGTATGTTTTTATGTGTTTCTTAATCACATATTTGAGAATTGACAATAGTACATAACCTAGATTTAATATATCTATACTACAAAACATGAGTATTTGGCCATCGATCAAAGCCATATTTTTTATTTTTAAAAGTAACGATTTGCATAAAGTAACGAGTCCTGAGTAACGAGTCCTAATACCCAAAGTAACGAAACGGTCCAAGTCCTCAAAAGTAACGAAAATTTACATCACTGGCCGATAACTAAAACAACAATAAATGTTATGTAGGACTCGGAACTGCTTGCAGGTCTCAACAAGCCAAGACATGTTCCGCGTGACACACAGAGCACACTTTGTTATTTCTAGTCACAACAAGTTATTGTTACAATACACAAATAATAAAATAGCAATGCCTGACACAAGTTTTTTGTTAGATGACTCTTATAGTACAGACCTATACGTGCATTTTATAGGTAAATAATCACATATACTGGAACATAAAAACTAAGGGTGATGGAGAAATTCTGAAAACATGATTGATTTCAGCATGCAAAATTATATTGAAATCAGACATTTTTGCGCTTGGGACAAAAATCTTGTTAACCAGTGTTATCGAATAAAAATGGCATGCAGTTCTTCCCAGAAATATTTCAATAAAAAATATATAATATATCTTAAATTTCTTTATTACTCATTTTATTAAAGAGAATAAACACAGTGTTATCAACAGACTCGAGGAACAACATAAATCTTTAAGTTTAAAACTGTTGCTATTTTTATTCCTATGTTAAAATTTGAGGTATAAATCTATCTATAAAGGTTATTTTAGATTTATTCCAACGTATTTCAATTGGGTTGCAGAAATATTCTAAATAATTATTAACTAACCAGGCAACTTTGACTGTCGGTGGCAATCATTTCCTCACAATCCGAGCTGTCGTAAGTACCGGTAATTTGTATTTTTAAAAAAATAATACGAATAACTTTTGTTAAATACTGAAGTGTTTAAGTATTTTTATTATAACATAAAAATGTTTGAACGGCAGTAGAGTTTTGGACTTGCATTGTCTTTATTTATTTAGAATCACTACGTTTCAACTGGTAAGTATCTCCAGTCGTCTTCAGGTGAATTGACCTGTATTGTGTATTCACCTGAAGACGACTGGAGATACTTACCAGTTGAAACGTAGTGATTCTAAACAAATAAAGACAATGCAAGTCCAAAACTCTACTGCCGTTCAAGAAACGTCATTGTCTCCAACCTATAAAAATGTTTCTTATCGTAATTTATTTAAGTATAGGTACTTGGCACAATAGATAAATTAAAGTATTTTGTGTACCTAAATACCAATTTTAAGTGCTTTAGGTATTCAGTATCGATTATTCTCAAAAGCAAAGTTGTCTGGTTAGTAAAGTAAAAAAGAATTAAGCTAACCTGGCCACTATGATTATGACAAAAACAGTTCTTCCAATATCATGGACGTCGCAGTTAAAGTTGCCGGCTAATTAATTTTTATTAAAAATCTTTTTGCAACTTTTAAGTCTTTACAAAACGGTTTTTAATACAGAAATTTAAAAAAATAAACTTTTAGAATTACCCTCTAGTTATCTAATTAAAGACTTTATGTAAGAAAGGGATTAAGCGTAAGAAATTAGATTAGATTATTTTTGGCATATATTTTTTAGAAAAATGAGTATCATACCTAAAGGGTTAAGGGCTAAGTGTAAAGATTCAGTAATGTACCCGCATAAAGTTAAGTTTAGCTGTTACTTATAGTCAGAGCTGTGAGTAACTTAAGTAACTAGATACTTTTTAGTATCTAGTTACTTAAAGTAACTAGATACTTAGTAACTTAGTTCTTTTTTGAATCATGCCAAAAGTAACTGTAACTTCGTTACTTTTGAACAGTAACTTGTATCTAGTTACTTTTTAGGAGTAACTATACACTTAAAGAGTAACTAGATACTTTTGAAGTAACTTAGTTCCTTTTAAAGTAACTAAGTTCCTTTTAAAGTAACTAAGTTCCTTTTAAAGTAACTAAGTTAGGTACTTTTAAAGTTCCTCTAGGATACCAATTATGCACACGTGCCGTCCATCAGATGATGACCAAGGGACGATCGGCGGCCGTTAATCAGATTTTCACGAAGGGACGAGCGGCGAGTCGCGAGCGTCAAACAGCAAACTTGGAACGCGAAATTTCTTGGAAAGCATTTTATTCTACTTGTTCGTTGTTCGAATTAATACTTCTTAGTTTAGTTTTCTGATGGTAATAGTGGTAGTGGGTACAGGAAAATTGAGTTATCACTACCTGGTAAATTTATGGTATCTAGTTCAAAAGCATCTTAATAACTTTTAGAGTTTCGTAGTTACAATTAAAATAACTAGTTACAATCAAAGTAACTAGTTACTTTAAAAGTATCTTAGTTACTTTTAAATTATCGTAGTTACAATCAATGTAACTAGTTACTGTAAAAGTATCTTAGTTACTATAACTAGTTACTTTAACTAAGTAACTAAGAACTAAGTTACTTTTAGGTAAAAGTAACTATTCCTTATAAGTATCTAGATACATTTGTGCAAAAGTATCGAAAAAGTAACTAGTTAATTTTCTGAAGTAACTTTCACAGCTCTGCTTGTAGTTTAAACTGAACCAATGCGGCAATTTTTTTTCTAAACCCTCTTAGAAAGATTATGGAATTTTCTAAACTTTTCCACGTCATGTACCTTTTGCTAAGAGGGGTTTTTGAACCGACAGCGACGTTTTTTGAAAGTCACTTTTAATAGGAGAAGTTTCTGAAACAACAGTGACGGTTTTTTTAGAAGTCACCTATTTTATTAAAATTTGGTGCTTGACCCACCCCAATTATGAAGTCTGGTCACGCTTGCGCCTATATGAGTAGTTCAATTTAAATTATGAAATGCTTTTATTTAATATCTTAATACCAAATTTTTGGCACTTAACCCCTGCCTCACTTAAAATTTCCTTGCTAAAAAAAACTCCGATAAAATATAAATATTATAAAAGTTTTACCAACTTTTTAACGAAAATTACTCCGTATATTTTATTTTAGGTTTATAGGAATTTCTGTTAAAAAAATAAATTGTTCGTTACCACAAATATCTAGTGATTTATCCTGACATCTACTAAATCCAACTGGTCAAACATAGCACACTGCTGACCACTAGAATCGTGCACCAAATCATGATTAATTTTTTTTAAGTACGAAATAAATCGATAAGTTAATTCATTGTCCACAGATTCAACGCACACATCTGAAGAATTAAGTGGTATTCCGCACACTGGCACTCCCTCGTCTTTACAGAATCCAGAAAATGTGGCCCCAGGATCGTCAATGGTCACATCTCTATCCAAAAGAATTTTGCGTGCTTTATCCCAACAGGAACAAGAAAATGGATTACCATAAATACCAATATTACCTACGCGAATCTTTTTTAGAAACTCTTCTGGTAGGAAATTAAAGAGATTTGCACTTATGCCAAGAAATCCATAATAAAACGAGTCTGGAAAAGTATCTTGAGAAATGGACGTTAAGCGGTTGTGATGTAAACCAACAGATGTAATAAACGAGGGGTTGTCTTTAAACATTGCCCCTTCTATAACTGAGATTGAGTTTGAATTGAAGTAAACTCCTTTAAGATTTCTCCAACCATGGAACATTCCGAATGGAATTTTACGCACGAAATTACGGAACATATTAAAACTTTCAATGTTGGTCGAATTGGTGAACCATTCCTTTCTCACTTGATCAAGTTCATTGTCGTTCAGCGAAATTATTTTGAAATTTGGTAGATTAGCAAATGCGTTGTCTTCAATATGCGATAATTTGTTGTAGAAAAATTGGACATCTTTAAGGCTGGGAATCACATCAAATACACCTCTTGATAGAGTTTTAATGCGGTTGTCGTGAATACTTATCTTTTCCAATTGAGGTACGTTTGAAAAAGCTCCTGGTTCTATCGTTTCTACGTGAAAATGGTCAATATCAATTTCCTTTAAATTATTCATGTTAGAGGCGAAATTTTTTTCCAGTGTTGGCAAAGTTCCTCCCGTCAACCATATATGAACACCTTTCATTCCTTTAAACACTCTAACACTGCCATTGATACATCCATTTATAACTGTATAATTATAAGTATCGCCGATGTCGTCAAACTCGCGATAATTCGTCCCAAGATCGAAGAGATAATGACATGATTGTAAAGAAACGAACGTAATTTTAGTTACAAATATCAAAACACACACTAATTTAAACATCATTAAAGCTGAACGAACGAAAGAAAACTACACTTCACACAACAACACTTCGTTTTGCTGTATGTTTTTCCTGTTTTTAAAATTTTGTTGTTTATTAACTGTATTATAAACAAGCTGTGTGAACGTTCAGATTAACATGTTAATTTTACTTAACCGGTTTTATATTTTAGCTTTCTTGAGTTTGTTTTTATGTTGTATAAAGTGGGTTTCTTAAGGTCTGTTCCCACAAGCGATCACAGACAAGTTACCGACAGTTTGACAGTTCTCTAACCAATCCAAACACCCAGAAATCCGCGTCCGAGTCGATTGCGTAGAATCTTGATTGTTACGGACTGTCCGTGACTGCTGTGGACTGTGGGAACAAACCCTTAGTCGTTCGACTTATTATGACGTACAAAAAATGCTAATCAAATTGCTTGCGTCATTTATTGGAATGGAAACGCTTTACCGTCTCAGCCAAAGGATCTTGTTAGAAATTATGGTAAAACCAATTGAATAATAATAATGCTACACATAAACCTTATTTTCTATACACATTCAGCAGGTTGCATTATTGATATAACTATTTTAGATGCGTACTACATATTTTGTTATATTAAACAAATTAATAACATATTCTACCATATACATACATATAAATTAATATAATTTAGTGTCTTGAAAAAGAAGGCGGAGCCTTAGTAAATGCAAGTTACTGTGATTGGTCAATACTTTATAAGAACACCACAGAGAAATCTAATTTTTTATAACAATGTTGTCAACTAATGGTAAATGTCCTGATTCGTGAGAACAAAGCACAGAGGAATAATAGGTTAGACCTGTCTTAATAGGGAAAAGGGAAATTTTTAGGCACAGTGTTATATTCGTAGGATATTTTTTAAGATCAATTGTAGTTATGATCTGCTAAAAAATATTTACAGAAGAAGAATTTCTCTTTATTTCGTCAGATCCATCCCTAGACGCGTTTCGTCATATCAGTTTTGTATGCATTCGTGGAATTTTTGTTTAAAAATGGGAAATTTCATTTATAAATGTTGCAACACTGTGCAGTACTGAACAGTAAGAATATGGAAATTTTCCGTACAGTTAACTGTAATAGCTTACTTTTCTTGTCACTTAAGTGTTAAGGAAATATATTCATGTAGGAGTAAAAATTATAGGTATATTACGTATTACAAGCTCGCGAGAGGTGGTTCAGATATCAGCGACTTATTTGGTTCATATTTCAAAGATGTTTTCATTCCAGAAAGATATCAGTTTAATCCTGGTTCTGTTTCCAGCAACTCAGATCTCCACTGCCTTGTTTTGAGTGAAAATGAGGTCTTGAAAGCCTTACAGTTACTGGATTCTAAAAAGGGGGCAGGACCAGATAAACTGCCATCGGTTGTCATTAAAAAATGTGCTAATTCTCTTTACATACCCCTTACGTTAATTTTTAATTATTCTTTAAAGATGGGCGAATTTCCCGAACGATGGAAAACTGCTGTTGTAGTTCCAATTTTTAAAAGTGGTAAAAAGACAGATGTCTTAAATTACCGACCAATTAGTAAAATTTCCATTATACCCAAACTTTTCGAAAAATTTTTGTACGAGTACCTTTTCTCTTTAGTAAAAAATTTTATAATCTCGCAACAACATGGTTTTTTTCGGGTGCGCTCACTGGACACCAACTTGTTAATGTTTTGTGAATATGTACACCAACAAATGGACAGACGCGTTCAAGTGGATGCCGTCTATACTGACTTTAGTAAAGCTTTTGACAAGATTAGTCATAACGTCTTGCTGGGCCGCTTGGCCGAGGTCGGTGAAGGCGGGAGCCTTTTCAGATGGGTCAAGTCGTACATAAAAAATCGCTCACAATATGTTTCCATTCAAGGTTTTTGCTCTAAAACATTTGTTACTACATCCGGAGTACCTCAAGGGTCACATCTAGGACCGTTATTTTTATTATATGCATAAATAAAATTTGCTCCTGTTTTCATTACTGCAATTTTCTGCCTTACGCAGATGATTTAAAAATGTACATATCTATTATCAACATTAACGATTGTCATAAGCTACAAAGTGATTTGGATCGTTTGGAAAGGTATTGCGATGAAAATGGCCTTTTTCTCAACCTGTCCAAGTGTGTGTCAACTACTTTCTCTCGAAACCAAAATCAACTAACAACCACTTATTCCATAAATAATACATCTTTGAAAAAAGTTGGCAAAATAAAAGATTTAGGTGTAACATTTGATTCCAAATTACTTTTTGACGAACATGTTGAATCTATTATCAACGCTGCTTCCAAACTATTAGGTTACATTATAAGAAAATGTGAACCTTTTTACAATATTAAAGCAGTAATTTATCTATTCAATTTCTTTGTTGCAAGCAGACTAAACTTGCCAGTCTTGTTTGGAGCCCCAGGCAAAAAAACTATGTTGACAGGTTAGAAAACATTCAGAATAAATTCATTAAATACCTATTAAAAAAACAAAATCTTAATATTCTTCGATTCAACGATATTACTTTGGCTCGAAATCACTTCCGTTTACCTTCCCTGGCTAATCGAAGAAAAAGTACTGATGTACTCTTTTTATATAAACTTTTTTATAACTTAGTACATAGTCCAGATATTCTTGAACAAGTCCATATTAATATCCCCCTGAGGTATCTAAGGACAACTGAACTATTTTTTATACCATTTAGATACACTTATTCGGCTCAATACTCGCCATTATGTAGGATTGTGAGAAATAGCAATGTGTCTGTTAATGTTGACTTTTTCTCAATGTCCCTGCGACAAGTGAAGAACATTTTAAAAAATGTGTAAGGTTAAAGGTGATTGGTGATTAATTTTTATTTTTTCCAAAAATTCTTTAATGGATGGTTAATTTTATATGAGTAATTTTGTTATTAACGATCTAGTGCGGAATACAAGTTAATGTAAATTGTTTAGTTCTACTCTTATTTTAGTATTGTTTGTTACATACGTAGAAACTTAAATTTTGATTTATCATATTAAATGTATTATGTGGATACTCCAGTTTTGTTTTTACCTGTTTGTATCCCTGTTGACACCAATAAATAAATAAATAAATAAATTAAGTGTGGTAAAAAGCTTATTACGCACGAATGGAAGCCGTCATTTTTGACACCTCGTTGGATTGCCTAATAACCATTTTTTCAACTCCCACATGAAAATTTTCTGTTTCCTTTACACTGATGATTGGAAAAGTGGGCTATTCCGGTTAACTAAACGGATATGATTTCATATCCATCCTAGTTAGGATTTGAAACTGACCAATCACAGTGGAACAAAGAAACCAAATTTACATGTTGTAAATTTTACGAGTCGTTTTCTGACACTTGACAGAAGGGGGGTTAAGAATATACCTACTTCAAAACTATGCAAGTATCCTTTTTAATTTAAATCAAAACATTTATCCCAGAGTCTATGCATACACAATTTTTTTCTAAAAAGGGGCACGAAATGGTGCGAAAAAAAAGGTAAATATAATACTAAAATATATTTCTAACGGACTAATGTTATTTTCTAAATGACCTAATGATTTGCGAACAGATGCATTTTTTTATTTTAAAAATCTCCCGTTTTCCACTCATTTCTAGACAGTTACTATAAGATTTATTGCATAACATGTTTTATATGCCTACTAAATGAACGTGTTCTACTAATTTTGTTTGTTTTTTTTCCATGCAAACATTAAATCCACCGCGATATTTCTTGATATATTTTGAACGGAGATCCAACCCCAATCGGCCTTAAAACTTTTATTATAAGAAACATATATAGAAAAATAACTATTAAATATTTCTTAAATGGTGGAAGATGAAGATTAGTACCTACATAAAACCAGATAAAACAGACGAAACTATAAGATTTGTGAAAAAAAAACTCCATTTTTTACTACAGTATTGCCCGAGGTATTGTCATTTCTCTTTTCAAGTAAACAGTGTTGCTAATTAAAAAAATTGGTGATTATTTCGAAATAGGTTTACCACAACGAACGTCAAAAGTTTATATTAATGCACACGGCTGAGGAACGTTATTTGTTTATTTTTATTAATAAATATGTTCCTTGTTGTCTGTTATTCTGCAAAACACCATGATCACACAATTCAAAGTGATCTTGTGTAAATATAAGAAATGACCCAAATCGATAAAAAATATTATGTTACGGTGTAATTTGGTCCATGGACTTGCCATCAAAATGAATTTTTCTTCAATTGTTTTTTATCTTTCTCACAAATTCAAGGCCAACTTAAAAGACAAGTTATGATTCCTAATTTGAATATATTTTTTAAATTTTTAGTATGAAGTCGGAAGTTGAGTCGTAGAAACAATATTGTGTACCTACAATTCGCCTATACGGCGTCGTGCGCAATATACTTCCTCATGCGATATGGACATTATAATTATCCACTCTTGTTGTACAAACTACTATTATAGGTTAGTAGTGAAAAATAAAGATCTTCTGCTTCCCCAGACTTATGACTTTTAATAAAAAAATACTGCCGATTGCCGAGCCGATTCTTTTAGGAATCGAATACTATACTTATAACGAAGTCGTATCTACTCTCCAGAAGAGACATGATCATGTAGGGTTGGGAACAGAAAGCCCTATCTTCGTTCTTACAAAAAATATTTTATTAATTACAACCTACGCGTTTCGGCCTACAAGGCCATCATCAGGGCATAAATTAATAAGGTCAACACGTATAGACCACAAGCAGGACGCACCCTAGTCAACAAATCAATTAATACAAATAAACACTTGGCACATTGTTTTACATGAAAAACACATTTACACTTGTTAAAAAAATTAAAATTTGGAAAACAACGACAATCAACAGATTAAAAATTAAAAATTGGTATATATATCTGTCAGATATATGCACTGTTAAAATGTATACCAATTTTTAACTTTTAATCTGTTGATTGTCATTGTTTTCCAAATTTTAATTTTTTTAACAAGTGTAAATGTGTTTTTCATGTAAAACAATGTGCCAAGTGTTTATTTGTATTAATTGATTTGTTGACTAGGGTGCGTCCTGCTTGTGGTCTATATGTGTTGACCTTATTACTTTACGCCCAGATGATGGCCTTGTAGGCCGAAACGCGTAGGTTGTAATTAATAAAATATTTTTTGTAAGAAGGAAGATAGGGCTTTCTGTTCCCAACCCTACATGAATACTATACTTGATACTCGTACTCGAGTAGGTACTGCCATCGCTGCCTATGGGGTCCCTTGACCTCTCCCCCTTCGGGCGGTCCTGATGATTATTATAATAAATAACCCACAAGAAATTTCTGAGAAGAAACAAGAAAGAAATAACAATTATAGTTAAAATGTAATTAAAACTTTACATTTATGAAACAGGTTTAATTATGGTTCTGGCAAATCCACATAATTGGTTATATGTGTATAGTATAGTGAATTTTATTAAGTTTAACGTCTTAGTAGAAAGTATTGTGGACGCTCAGATGAATAGATAGTTAATATTTTATTCTATTAAAAATGGGTTATTCTACACAAAATTCGGTTTTACTGAACAAAAAAAACATTAAAATGTTTCTATTAGACGCCCGTGTAAAAATGTATCTATCCATCACCATTTTATGCATTAAATCTTGTAGTAATTGTCTAGAAACAAGTGAAAAACTGGAGATTTTTGAAATACGAAAGTACATCTGTGCAGAAATATATTTTAGTATTAATTTTGGTACTATACCTTCAATTCTGGCACGATTCCTTGCACTCTTTCGGAAAATTTGTCGAAAGATGATTCACCCAGAGTAGTGAACCTCCTTCTTGCGAGGCCAGGGCATTCACACAGAAAATGTTGAATACTTTCTTCCTCTTCCTCATCTCTTGCAACTTCTGCAGAAGTCGTTAGTGGGTATTTGCATACGTTCGGCATGTCTACCGAAGAGGCAATGTCCGGTAACAACCGCAGTAATATTTCTCACGTCTTTTCGACTGTGTCTCAATAGCTCTGCGGTTCTCTTTTTATCGAATGTGGGCCACAGTTGCCTGGATGTACTACAGGTTGTCAACCCTGTCCATCTGTTCTGTGCAAGCTGCTTGGCCGTGTAGTCAATCTCCTCTTTGACCAATCCCAGTGGTTTGTTCACTGTATTGTCTGCTAGATCAGCTGGCATGCCTGCGCCCTCTCTTGCGAGCGCATCGGCAGCCTCGTTGCAATCTATTTTGGAGTGTCCAGGAACCCAGCACAGAATAACCCGATGTTGGTTGCCAAGTGTGCATAGATTGTTGCGGCATCGCTTTACGAGCTTTGATTTAACGCTGCTGGAACAGATTGCCTTAATCGCCGCCTGACTATCACTGAAAATGGTGATTGACGAGGCTACTCCCAAGCCAAGGTGTTCTTGCAGGATATTGACCGCCTTCTCTACTGCCAGTACTTCCGCTTGAAAAATACTACAATAGTTGGGGAGTCTATACGATTTCTGTATTTGTAAACTTTCGGAAAAGACCCCGGCTCCCACACCAACGTCCATTTTTGAACCGTCTGTGAAGATTGCGTGATCTGTTTTCGTTATATTCTGATTGCCTTCCCACTCTTCCCTACTCGGAATGAGTATAGAATACCTTCTATCGAAGCATGTTATTGGGACAGAGTAATTAGTCGGGTCTCGTAGATTATTCCCCGGGTGAATCTTAAGTATACTGCTGTGCCCGTAGTTGGTTTCCTTCCAGAATTTCGACTCTTTCAGTCGCAGGGCACTTTTTGCAGCTATACTTTTTCCATAGATATCCAAGGGGGGTATATATAACATGACCTCTAGCGCCGCTGTCGGGGTTGACTTAAGGGCTCCGGTTATTCCTAAACAAGCTGCCCTTTGTATCTTTGTTATTGACTTAGTGTGCACTGCTTTTTCCAAAGCGGTCCACCAAACCAGGACCCCGTATATTAATATAGGTCTTATAATAGCCATATAGATCCAGTGTACTATGTGGGGTTTTAGTCCCCATTTTTTTCCAATTGCTTTTTTGCAGGCATATAATGCTACCGACGCTTTTTTAACTCGTTCTTGCAAGTTTATGCCCCAGTTTAGCTTGGAGTCAAGTACCAATCCTAAATACTTTGCTTTTTCCTTAAGCACTAAAGCATTATTGTCGAGTACTGGGAGTCTGAAGTTCTCGATCACCCTTCTGCGTGTGAATAGAACCACCTCCGTTTTTTCGGGGTTGATTTTTAACCCGCATTTCATGGCCCACTGTTGTAGTATTCGTAGCGCCATTCCTGTTCGGTCGCTGATTGTGTTTACAAATTTACCTGACACTAGTATAACTATATCGTCAGCGTATGCAATCACTTTTATTCCAGCCTTCTCCAACGCTATAAGAACTTTATTTAGAACTCTCAGCCAGAGTGTTGGTGACAGAACCCCGCCTTGCGGAGTTCCTCTTCCAGCAAATCTGACCATCTCGCTACTTCCCAAACTGGAGCAGATTTGACGGCCTTTCAACATCCTCCTAATCCAACGGCAGATGTAGTTTTCGACCCCTGTTTTTATTAGAGCGTCGCACACTGCCTCGGTCGTGACGTTATTAAAGGCTCCTTCAATATCCAAGAAGGTACCTAGGGTGTACTCTTTATTGTTAAGGGATTTCTCAATAGTGCCTACTACTTCGTGTAGCGCCGTTTCCACTGATTTCCCTTTGGTATAAGCGTGTTGAGACGAGCTTAATTCTCGCTCTCTCACCGAGTTCTTGATATGCAGATCCAGTAACCTCTCCAATGTTTTGACAAGGAACGAAGACAGGCTTATTGGTCTGAAGTCTTTGACGGTTACATGACTGCTCTTACCAGCCTTAGGGATGAAGACTATTTTTATCTTATTCCAGTCAGCCGGCATGTAAGTAAAATGCAAGCTGCTTCTGTATATCACCAAGAGCCAAGGGATCAGGATTCTCTTCCCTCTTTGTAGCATGGCGGGCATTATCCCGTCTAATCCTGGTGATTTGTAAGGTTCAAATGAGTCAATCGCCCATTCTAGCTTATCGTAAGTGACTACTGATTTGATGCTATTTAAATCCGGAACTACTCTCACTACTCTCTGTTGGAGATTGTTGGGAGGATTTGCCAGTTCTCCAGAGATGATTCCGCAAAATTTTTCTCAATCTGTTCTTTAAGGGTTACGAAATGGTGTAGGCAAGTACGTGGACTCACTGATATCAAATAGAATCCAACGATGGTCCGAGAACGAATCCTCGCTGGACACTCTCCAGTTTTGTACCTTTAGATCGTTGGATTCATTTGCAAGCGTGACGTCCAGAACTTCCTGTCTGTTCGCAGTGACAAATGTAGGTGTATTACCGTTATTGCATAAGCTAAGGTTAGTATTTATAATAAAATTAAAAAGACACTCACCTCGGTCATTGATGTCCGTGCTACCCCATATTGTGTGATGGGCGTTGGCATCACATCCCAAAATTAGGCTTTGCTTAGAAATCCCCCGCCATATATCCTAACTAGGATGGATATGAAATTATATCCGTTCAGTTAACCGGAATAGCCCACTTTTCTAATTACTTTAGTGTAAAGGAAATAGCTAATTTGCACGTGAGCGTAGAAAAAATAATTTTCAATGTTCCTTACATTAAAATGAACTTTAGTAATCATTTTTAGGATTTTCATTGTTTTAAATCTTTTTCTTCGCATTTAAATCAACTCACTCATGAGTTACCCATCTCTACATAAGGTGCAAGTGCCAGTAAATAAGCGTGTTATTTTTTATTACGAAAATAATCCAATTATTCGTGGGGTGCGGAAGAAGATACACACTCCCCAATCGGTAATGCAATGGCGCAAGAAACCGAGGATTGATAGCCGTTGGGGGTGTCGCATGACTGAGGATCGTGGATCAAAACCCACGTTAGGCGGTAGGTCCAAAAAGCAAGCTGGCTGAATGTTAGAAACGACAAGTAGCCATTAGTAACACAGAACAAACAACAAACGATATACTGCCTTAAATTCATCTCAGTTCAGCGTTGCCAGAGCTGGTACAATTGTACGAATCTGGTACATTTCGAACGCATCTGTACAATAGTACATTTACACTATTCTCTGGTACATTTTCATCCTCGTGCCGTCCAGCGGCCGCGCCAGGGAGGCCACCGGCTCACCCTATAAACATGAGTGCCCACCTTGGTGCCGCTTATGCTTTTATGAAAGAGAATGTTATTTTCAAGAGGAGCGAGGACCTTTTTTTTTTAATTAGAAGTCACTTTTGATTTGATTCCAAATCCTGGCGCCGTTACTGGTGCAGCCCAAAATTCTTTTGGTACGAGGTTAAAAAATAAGTAATTTTCGATGGCTATACAAAAGTTCAAAATCTGGTACATTTTATGTTTGTGATTTGTACAATTTCTTGATACCCTCTGGCAACACTGTCTCAGTTACTTCTTTTAGAAGATAATTACAAAAATAGTTTTTACTTACCATTCTTTAAATTGATCCTACATAACTTTACAATTAGTATGAAACTGCAGACAAAGAGCACAGCGGCACTGTTACTTGCTTTTCTAGTTTTGTTCTGCTAAAATGCCAAAGACGTAACCGAGCACTACCCTCGCTGAGGGTACCGAGTCGATAAATATCCCTTAATTAATAATTATTGGTAAGCTATAGAACTACTTGAACCCGAACTGAAAATAAAAAACAACAGCCACAGAATAGCAACAAGCGTTTACGCCGTAAGAATAAATGTGCGCGTCCGTGTAAAGGCCGCTAATGATCATTTGCCCCCTTTTTACAATGACAGGCAATGTAAGGTTAGAACTGGCACTCGCGTCAAACCTTATACGAGGAAAGAGAGACATAGACTAACAATTTTCCTTATGCGTTTTCAGCGGCGGCGCCAGGGGGGGGGGCAGGGTGGGCACCGGCCCACCCTAGAAACACGAGTGCCCACCCTGGTGCCCCCCCAAAATTGATAAGTTGGTTTTGTAATGGAATTTTCTCGGGGGAAGAGGGACTTGGTTATGAACGTTTTGATGAATGGTTGTTATGGTATTTTCAAGAAAACGATGACAAGAGGGAAGTTTTGCCTGTCGCTGTTTATCGTGTTCTAGAGCGGCGGGAGGCCGGCGACCGTTTTTTTTTTTTTTTTTTATTTTTTAGAAGGCACTTTTGATGATTTGATTAGTGCCCACTCAAAAATCATCGGGCCCATTTGTGCCCTCCCATCCCAAAAATCCTGGCGCCGCCGCTGTGCGTTTCAAAGTGCCAGCAGTCTAGTTTTAGTAGGTGTAGTATACAAATAGCCAATTTTTAAAAATACTTTACTATACTATTACAGCACAACTGGTATACAGGGTGTTTTTTAATTGAGTGCCGATACTTAAGGTTGTGAATCCTTGGGTGATTTTAAGAAGAAAAGTTAATATTAACATATGTTCTAAAGCTCTTAATTTTTTTTCAACAAAATATCGAAAAGTCTTAATTAAGCGAAGAAAAAAATGGTTTTTTTATTTTTTATTTTTCTATGCAAAAAGGGTGCATCATACAAAAGTAAGTCTATGGACCAAATTTGCTCCAAAATAAATGAGGATTTTAAATAGAAGTTTGGTTTTAAGGAAAATCAGTGGCGTACCATTTTTTTCTTTAAAAATATTCAGTTCAAACCCCGTATGATGTCACTGGTAAAAATTTAAAAAAACCTTTAAGTCAAAAAATGCTCCTTAACGATTAAGAGGTGTGTACAAAATTTCATAAAAATATCTAAGAGTGATATAATAATCATGATAAAAAAATTATATTAATATTTTTTAAAAAATGTTAACACCCTGTAGCTCAAAAATGAAGAGCTTCAGGACATATGTTATAATTAACTTTTCTTCCTAAAATCACCCAAGGATTCACAACCTTAAGTATCGGCACTCAATTAAAAAACACCCTGTATATCTAATACAGATAGAAATACATAAAAAATTGAACCCATCCTTTTTAAACTTCAAACGCACTGAAGCGCGTGGAAATATGGTGCTTTGGATTTATTGCTTGTGGCAGAGTGTGGAGTGTGGATCCGCGGACACAAGCAAAGAAGGGCGGGCGGCGCCTCGAACTTAATGCTAAAATCCCTATCCTCATACTTCGGCGTACCACTCTTCATATAAGCTTTACTTAACATCGCGTTTATTTTTAGTATTTCTGGAGTTAGCAAACTCGTATGACAACAACAAACACCAGTGAGAAATTGAAAAACTTTATTTACAAATATTTAAAATAAAACTATAAATAATAATTTTCTAACCTCACATCATGCACATAAATTAACTTCACCTGGTGTTTATTTAAAAAAATGTATATATAATTTAATGATCAGAAGGCTAAACTAAATAAATGGAAATAGGAATATTCTTCAAAAACTTAATACTATATTATAAGATAGTTTTGTCGTAGAAAAAATATACTGTTCAACTCGATTGGATTGTCCATATCGCATTCAGAAGTTTGAGCACTCCGCCTACGGCGTGGTGCTCAATTTACTTCCTCGTGAGATATAGATATCATATGCACTCACAAAGTTGTTGAATGTAAATGGTGCAAACTTTGCAACAACATTCCGATAAAATCATTTATTCATAAAACTATTTACTAATTACAAAAAAATCAAATTAACGCTAAGGCCTGATCTGACATATAAAATATTGTCACGGTGAAAACACAACTGGGAGACTATAAGATTTAAATATTTCCATGGTCTAAATTAAATACCCTAAAGCCAGTGGCGGCGCCAGGATTTTTGGGATGGGTGGACACAAGTGGGCCCGATGATTTTTGGATGGGCAACACGCAAATCAAAAATGACTCTAAGACCAGAAAAAAAGTCGCCGCCTCCCCCGCGCTCCATAACGGCATATGCGGTTAACGTTATCAGATGAAACGATCATCGTCCGCTTTATCTCTATCTCTTTTTACATTATTATGTTCTTCTAAAATACCACTCCTTTCTCATCAATAATTCCACAGCAAAACCCCTCCCCCCCCCGGAAACTCCATTACAAACCGAATCCCTCCATCTTTAGTGAGCACTCATCTTTTTATTGTGGGCCAGTGCCCACCCTGCCCCCCTGGCTCCGCCGCTGCCTAGGCCTGTATTATCCACCTCCTGGTAACTTTACCAGCCAGATAATGTCTATGGAAACAATTGTCCCAACAATGGTTTCATTGCAAATTATCTTCCTGAACCAGGTGGTGGATAATATGGGCCTTTTAAGTGAATACGAGTGGAGCAATTTATTACAATTTATTTTAAAAAAGCCAAATTATACGTCAAATGAATTTAATAAAATAATTTTTCTAAATTATAATTATGTATCATGGTTAATGACATTTAATAAATAAACGAGAAAATGACTTTGGTACCTTGTTAAAAAAATAGCCAAATCCTGGATAGTCTAAATTGTGAATTTTTTTTGATATACTTTAATCGAACTCATCAATCATAAAGCATTGTTGTCCGCTTTCATTCAGCACACTATCATAACGATTTTTTTTTATATAAGAAGTGAATCGTTTCGTCAGTTCTTTATCAATAGATTCAATGCACGTACTTGAAGAATTGAGTGATAATCCGCACACTGGCGCACCTGCGTCTAAACAAGATTGAGATCTCGTAATAACGGGATCGTCAACCGTCACGCCTCTATTCAAAAGAATCCGGTAATTTTTTTCCAAACAAGAACAAGTGAAAGGATTACCATAAATACCGATATTACCTACGCGAATTTTGTTCAGAAACTCTTCTGGTAGGTAATTTAGAAGATTTCCACTTACTCCAAGAAACCCATAATAAAATGAATCTGGAAAGGTATTTAAAGAAATGGACGTCAAGCGATTGTGATGTAAATTAACTTCTTTAATAAATGAAGGGTTGTCTTTGAACATTTCTCCTTCAATAACTGAAATCGAATTTGAACTGAAATAAATCGCTCTAAGATTTGACCAACCGTGGAACATTCCCAGTGGAATTTTACGTACGAAATTACGAAACAGATTAAAACTTTCAATGTTGGTCGTATTAGTAAACCATTCCCTTTTCACTTGATCAAGTTCATTGTCGTTTAGCGAAATAATTTTTAGGTTTGGTAAATTACCAAATGCACTGTCTTCAATGTACGATAACCTGTTATCGTAAAATTGGATATTTTTTAGGCTTGGAATTATATCGAATACGCCTCTTGATAAAGTTTTGATAACGTTGCTGTGAATGTTAATTGTTTCTAGCTGAGGCAGGTTTGTGAAAGCTCCTGGTTCTATCGTTTCAATGTGACACTTCGCCATATCAATCTCCTTCAAATTATTTATGTTAGAAATGAAGTTTTTGTCCAGTTTCGGTAAATTTTCTTCCATCATCCATATGCGAAGGCCCTTGATGTCTTCAAAGACTGTAACAGTGTCGTTGATACAGCCTGTTATCATTGTATTATAGGTTTTGTTACCATTTATTTTTTTAAACTAACTATAATTCACCGTAACGTTAAAGAGATATTGACATGATTGTAGAGAAACAAACACTACTCTCGTTACAAATAATACAACACATATTGTTTTATACATCTTTAAACCACTACGGCGTGAGCAAACTAACAATTTATTGTTGTGGGTTTTTTCCCTCTTCCTGACCTTTGCTTGATGCAGATTATCGCTCTTGATTTACAAAATGTGTATAGACGCTTAGATCAACTCGTTTGTATTCTTAACCGGTTTTTATAGCATTATTTCAACTTTGTGGTTCGGCTACCACATCGTATGAAGATCAATTTATTTATGTTTTAGGATACACTGTTCAAATTAATTACACTATTTATCGTTGGCAATTTATTACCAGAATATACAGGGTGATTCCTAAGTTGATACTTCTTTTTTAGCTGTGTATAGAAGGCATTAAAATAAACATTTTCAAATACCTTTTTTCAAAAAACTTAAAAATAGGCGAGATACAGAAGTAAAGAATCTAAGTGCTGGCCTTGTCATCAAAACGTAGCATGCTATACTTTATGCTGTTTGTCTTATTAGTCATGCAATTTATAGGTCGGTGGTCAGGTATTTGGCAATCCATTGCGGTGTGTTTTTCTGAAGCAAGTTAATTTTAATTTGGTGACAAGTGAAAATGATAAAATTTGAAAACAATGAACTGGTAGATATGATGCTAATTTACGGCGAGTGTCGTCAAAGTGTGGCTGTTGCTTCGAGATTATACGCAGAACACCTTTTCTTGCGGGCTTATTCTACACCTAGAAGGTTTCTTAATGGTACTCAATGGGCAAGTTAGACAGGACCGTATTTGATCCATAGTGTAATAAATGAATATAAGTACCTTATTTTTGAGTTTTTTGAAAAAAGGTATTTGAAAATGTTGTTTATTTTAATGCCTTCTATACACAGCTAAAAAGAAGTATTAACTTAAGAATCACCCTGTGTAGTAGTAAAAATATTACATTATTAGTTATGTAAGAAATTTCGGTAGAATTCATGTAATTTTGTAGAGTATTTTTCAGTGGTGGCTCGTGTATATTGAGTGAGGAAAGATACTAATCTAGTTACGCAAAATTGAGTACCTACGGATATTTTTACTAATTTTTGAGGAAATGTCTAAAATGCATGACTTACAAATTCTAATCGAAAACATTAGCTAAGAAAATTGGCCACGATGTGATTCACGTTTCTTTATTTTTTTAAGAGCATCAAAACAATATTACTAAATTCATCTTCACAGTTACCAGCTTCATGCGAAAATGATATATATCATATTAAAAAATTGAGTTCTCTTGACCCGAATCCTGCCTAAGGTTTACTAATGGATTTTTGAAAAATTTTTAAATTTGGACTCACAGATATTAAGGAGTATGAAAAAGTTATTTTCATTAAAAAATTTTTTTTTAAATATTTTTACAATACAATGAAATTAAACAATAATTTTAATAGTTTTCATTGGCTTATATTATTTTCCTGGTTTTTTTGCATGAAAATAACTTTCTTCTATTGGTAAAAATAGAAATTCAATATCATGCTTAGTTTTTTTTTGTAATTTGTAAATAACTTTCTTATTATCAAGATCGCTGGTGTTATCGTCGTCAGTAAAGAACTGTCATACAGAATTCGGTACCGAGCCCCAACCAAGTGCATTACATGAGGGAGCGTGGATTAGTAGGTAATGAAAGTGGTAAGAGAGTTATAAAATACTGTATTCACCTAAAGACGACTGGAGATACTTACCAGTTGAAATGTTGTGATGTAAACCAATTAAAGAAAAGTCCAAAACTCTTCTATCATTCATAATGATGAATAACACAACAATCGTAACCTAACCTAATCCCAATTTGTCATTAAAACAGCCACCTGACTAGACAAAAATAAATTATCTTGCCAACTGCAAGACAACGGTAACTTGATTGAAACAATTACGGAAGCGATCATTAAAATATATGTAAGTATACCTAATTTTATTTTATAATTATTAATACTGTAAAAATAGGTATCTTGTAAATGTGTTAGTAGTGGAAAGAAATTATATTAACCATGGTTTAGACAGCGATACTATTATATCCCTCTGGTCCTAAATCCCTCGTCACCACGTCACCACGTTCCTCCTGATACAACGCTCGGGCAAAATTAAAGCAGTCTAAACCTGGATTAATAATATACTATTAATCCAACTCATCAAACATAACACACTGCTGTTCCGATGGATCCTCCACAGTATCATAATGGATTTCTTTCATGTAGGAGATCAAACGCAGAGTCAAGTCTTTGTCCACTGATTCAATGCAAGTATTGAAAGAGTTGATGGAAAATCCACACACTGGCACATTTTCATCTTTACAATACCGATAAAACGTAAAAGGAGAATCGTCAATTGATATTTTTCTATCCGAAAGAGTTTTGTAGATTTTATCTCTACACGGGCAAGTAAAAGGATTACCATAAAGACCGATATGCTTGACTTGGATGTTGTTTAAAAATTCTTCTGGTAAGTAATTTAAGAGGTTTGCACTTATGCCAATATAATTAAAATTAAATGTTTCTGGAAAGGTATTTGGAGAAATGGACGTTAAGCGGTTGTGATGTAAACCAACGTCTTTAATATTCAAAGGGTTGTCCTTGAACATTTCTCCTTCTATAACTGAAATCGCATTTGAATTGAAATATATCTTGGTAATATGTCTCCAGCCGTGGAACATTCCAAATGGAATTTTACGCACCTGATTCTTGAACATATTAAAATATTCAATGTTGGTGGTGTTAGTAAACCATTCCCTTTTTACTTGATTAAGATTATTGTCGTTAAAAGAAATAGTTTTTAAGTTCGGCATGTTAGCAAATGCTTCGTCCTCAATGTACGATATTCTGTTAAAGTACAATTTAACATCTACAAGGCTAGGAACTGTATCAAATACTCCTTTTGCTACTGTCGTTAGGAGATTGTTGCCCAAGTTAATGACTTCTAATTGAGGCAAGTTTGAGAAAGCTCCTGGTTCTATTGTCTCCACATGAAATTGATCAATATTAATATCCTTTAAATCCTTCATGTTGGAGATGAAATTTTTTTCCAATATTGGTAAACTTCCTTTAACAAGCGATAGAAATACAACAATATCTTCTTTAAAAGCAGTATCATTGATACAGCCTGTTATAACTGTTTTAGTCCAGTCAGTGCTTTCATCACGATAATTTAATCCTAATTCAAAAATATATTGACACGACTGCAACGAAACCAATACCACTTTTATTGAAAATAACAAAACACATATTAATTTACACATCTTTGAACCGGAACGTACATAAGCAGACTAAACAATATGTCGTGTTTTCTTACACAACCTGTGCTGGAGGCGCTTTATAAACAAGCGTCGGGGACGCTCAGATGAACAAATTTATTTTATAAAATAGTGGATCTGAATCTATAAAACCGTAGAGATTTGTAGGAAAGCGCAAAAAATGTTTCCTATATAGCCTATACTGGATGGGTGGCCGTTCCGTGCTTGATTTATTTATATTTCTATGTTTTCTCGTTGAATAGCTATTTTTTGTATTGAGTTGATTTCAGCAGATGGCGATACTAGGTTTTCTTCACATTTTTATTCGTAAAAATATCTTGAAAACATATTTTCGCTGTAGTGGGAATTGTTAACAGGTTATGGATTTCTGATGAGTCCCAACAAGGACGAAACAGCCTGTCATTGTCTACCTGTGCCCCAGGAAACCTAAAACCTTGGCGTCCCTGTGTACTTTAATGCAAAAGATAGACTCTCTACTCTGTCCGCTTGCCGCCAAGTTTCTTTCTAATAATCATTTTATGTAAGAACCTATTACCAAATTTCCATGATCAAAGTTATTCTCCAAGGTTAGAAGCACTATGCAAAATTATATTTATATACATTAGACCAAAAACATTGTGTTCTCTTGGACCAAATCCATTGTGTTCTCTTGGACCAAATCCTGGCTGTTTATCAATAGATTTTTAAAACATTTTAAATTTGGACTTTTTGAAGAGTGTCACAACGTTATTTTTATTAAAAAAAAAAACATTTTCAATATTCTTTACAATACAATGAAGTTTAGTAGTTATTTTATGGGTTTTTATTGGCTTAAGTAAGTATATCTGTTTTCTGCATGAAAATAACCTTCCCACACCCACATCTATAGATATCGATATATCAAAAAAGAATTTGTTCATATATAAGAAACAATAACTATTTAACTACGATGTAACTTTCTTATCATAGCAATTGTTGAAAATGTTTCCCATGAATCTATTAGCACAGACCAAATCGATGGTAGAACTCTTCCCTTACTTTTTCCAAAAGCTTCTGGCGTTATTAAACGTATCTCTGCCCGAATCTATGCCTTCAACTCTTCCAGATCTCTAGGTCTGGTCTTCTTTTTAAATATCCTCATAAGGCCACTCTATAAAACCTCGCAGTACCCATTCTACCTATTTGGAAATGTAACATTAAATAATTCTCTTACATTTCTTGCAAAGTTAGGATATTACATTTTCAAATAGGTGGATGGGACTGTGAGGGTTTATAGAGCGGCCGCCCAAATCTCCGGATATTACACCCTTAGATTTTTATTTATGAGGCGATTTAAAAAGGAGGGTATATGTCACCAGATATAGACATCTGAAAAAGTTGAAAGCAAGGATTCGGGTAGAGATACGTTTATTCACGTCAAAAGGTTTTGGAAAGAGTAAGGAACGAGTTCTACCATCAGTTTGGCCTGGGCACAGTTTTATGGGGCGCATTTTCAACAATTGCTATGCTGAAAAAGGACATTACAGTTTTAAAAATATTGTTAATGAAATTGTTCCTTAAATTAGTTTTCCGTCGACCGTGTATTTACATCCAATATTAACGTTCCCAAAATCATTCATTAATGACCCTTATTAATGCATGATTTTCTGTAAATGCACGATTTCCCAAAATCATTCATTAATGACCCCTATTAATGCATGATTTTCTGTAAATGCACGATTTTGGTAATTAAAATTAAAGGCAGCCATGCAAACAAATCAACAAATCAACAAATCAACAAAATAATAAAACGTCAATCCAAAACGTCGTCCGCTGTCATTAGTATTTGTAGAATTGTGAAATCTGGATTGTAAAATAAAAGTTGTTAACTGTTTTTCTTCACTTTAGTAAAAAATACGGTCGACGAAAAAACATTGTAACCAACTCTTACATTAAAATGCGATTAATGATCTCGAACATTAACGCGTTCGCTACGCTCACGCGTGAAAATATTTCGATCATTAATCGCCATTATTAATGTACTTGTTGGTTAAATTACTATTTTATTAAATTTCTGACACATGGTTTGATAAATGAAAAAATTAATGAAAAATTCCTTTTTCGCCAAAAAGGTGCCTTAAGTGGTATCCTTGAAAAAAAAAACTGGTTATGGCTTCGCCCCCTTCTTTGGTGCCAACTTCTGGTTTAATTGTTACACTTGTAAGACCGGCTTTACCTTGTAAAGAACATTAATCTTTTTTTAGTTTAAAATGTTTTTTGGGAATACTATTATCATGTTCAATTAAAAAGTGTTGAGTCTATTTGATATACAATAATAGTATGGCATAGTATTACCTATTCCTTCTTGAAGTCTTGTAAATAAATTTAATATTTAATGATTCTAAAGAACTTTGTAATTATCTTTCAGTTTTTGTATTAATTTTTTCAAAATCGACCCGACTTCCCCTCTGTTTTTTTTTTCGGGCTGCCTCGAACATACCTAGATTATTATTATGGTAAAATAAATTATCTAAACTCAATTTCTGAGAATATAATAGCAGGAAATTAATAAAAAAATAAATCTTCCAACTACAATTTAAAAAACAGGTTTAGTGATGGGATGGCTGATGATTCTGACAAATGTATATTGAATTTTTAAAATTTTAAGATTCTTAAGTGGATCCGAACCCGCGAAAATTTCCCATGTTAAATTGCGGGGTTTTTTTGAATTACAAAAAAAAATAAGCAAGATTTTGTTTTCACCAATGGAAAAATGGCATCTATGAGGGTGTGATAAAGTTATTTTCATACAGAAAAAAATCCAGGAAAAAGATATAAGCTAATGAAAATCCTAAAAAAAATTACTAAAGTTCGTTAAATTGTAAAAATTATTGGGAATTATTTTTTTTTAATGAAAATAACTTTCCCACTTTTCCACATGTCTGTAGAGTACAAATTTGATAAGTTTTTAAAAATCCGTCAATAAACATGGACAGGATTTGGTTTAAGAGAATGCAATGTTTTTAATATATATATGATATAATTTCGCATGGAGCTGGTAACTTAGAATTTAGAAATATTGTTCGGATCCACTTAATTTTCAAATTCAAGAAATGGTCCGTTTCCCCTGATTTTATATAAAAAAAAACACAAGTCACAGTCTTAACAAAATTTCCTTAGGTTTATTCTAAAACTTTAAAGGTTACATGTTTCGTCTTTGCACCGGGTGATTGATTAAGGGTGACAAGAGGCCATATCTCGGAAACTACTGGACATAGAAATTCAGGAAAAAAAAAATAACTAAAGTGGCCATGAGCCTGGAAATAATTTTTAAGTTCCGCATTTTGCCGCTAGAGGGCGTATTTTAAATGTAAATTATAAAAGTTTACATATCTCCGAAAATTTCACATTAAAGTATAGGTACACCATTAAAAAGCTTGGACAATTATGCATCATTTTGGTCTTATGCTCATTGGCGTACCGACTTTAATAAGGAAGGGGGGAAGCTGTTGAAAGTGTAATCAGTTAAATCGCTGTAACTTATAAACGACTTATCTGATTTTAGCAAACTAACACTGTTTGGAAGAGAAATATATGCACTTTCACCAATCGTTTTTAGTTGTCCATAATATTTCTTTAAAAAAATGCTAGAGGGTGCAATTTGTAATAACAACACATTTTTTCATTTTACTTCGAAAAAATAAATCATACGGTATAATTATTTTTATTTTTTCTCGAAAAAATATTGAAACTGCAGCTCGATATCTTCGTCCATTTCAGCGTTATCGCGAATAGAATAATTTTTAAAATTTTAAATAAAGAATATTTTTTAGAAAAAACGTGGGCGGCACTGATATTTTTCCATGTGGATATTATTTCGGGTTAGCCTGGTCAATTCTGCATAAAAATGGTCTCTTGCGTTTTTCTCCCCAGGCACACCGTTCTTAATTAAAATAATTAAATTAAATTATAGGGGCGGGGTGGTCATTTCCAACAATTTTTATAAAACAAAATTTTTCATTATCAATGTTAATAAAAATAATAAATAGTAGAGCTAATTTAACTTAAGTATTTTAATAAAAAACGGTGTGCCTGAGGAGAAAAACGTAAGAGACCATTTTTATGCAGAATTGACCAGGCTAACACGAAATAATATCCACATGGAAAAATATCAGTGGCGCCCCACTTTTTTTCTAAAAAATATTCTTTATTTAAAATTTTAAAAATTATTCTATTCGCGATAACGCTAAAACAAACGAATATATCGAGCTGCAGTTTTAATATTTTTTCTAGAAAATTGTATCTACTTTTCGATTATGGTATCATAATTATACCGTATGATTTATTTTTTCGGAGTAAAATCAAAAAATGTGTTTTTATTACAAATTGCGCCCTTTAGCATTTTTTTGAGAACTCTTATGGACAACTAAAAACGATTGGTGAAAGTGCATACATTTCTCTTCCAAACAGTCATTAGTTTGCTAAAATCTGATAAGTCGTTTATAAGTTACAGCGATTTGACTGATTACACTTTCAACAGCTTCCCCCCTCTTATTAGGGTCGGTACGCCAGTGAGCATAGGACCAAAATGATGCATAACTGTCCAAGCTTCTTAATGGTGTTATCAAAGATATACCTTAATGTGGAATTTTCTGAGATATGTAAACTTTTATAATTTACTTTTCAATTACGCCCTCTTGCGGCAAAATGCGGAACTTAAAAATTATTTCCAGGATTTTCTCATGGCCATTTTAGTTATAATTTTTTTTTCCTGAATTTCTATGCCCAGTAGTTTCCGAGATATGACCGCTCGTCACCCTGAATGAATCACCCGGTACATGCATTATTAGACATTTTAACATTTAAGAGGAAACAAACATTACATCTGTACATTTCCGTTTGGTGTGTTCACCGAAAAGTTTGCAGTATGGGACTATAAATTTTTAAACGAACATGTGGATCAGAGTTAAAAATAATGATAATTTCTTACAAATTTTTCTCGTATCTCTAAACAAAATGATGAATGAAATCTTCAAATGACATTTGGCAGGTGTAACGCACGTCACAAATCAAAAATGTTAGCTTTTTTTTTATTTCAGTCATGCGGATCCTAATGCCAAAAACAGATTTTCAAAAAAACAAAAGTTTCCATATGGTGCAAACTTTTCAGCGAATACTGTACTCTTAAGACAGTCCATATGTCTTAAGAGCATGTAGTACTATATTAAAATATTTTGATTTATACAACAAAAAGTTGGTCTTTCTTCTAAAAACATATCCTTTAATAAAAATACAAATGTGTGTTTAAATTTAGTATTATTTTGAGTCGGCTGTGTGAGTTTAGGAACGAATTAAAATTTTTATAAAAAATGTCTTGTATTAAGTATAAAATTTGGATTTGCAATTAAAGGTATTATATTCTTTTAAGACTTCATCACCGCATCTAAAAAAAACGCTTTTGCAGTCCGCTGTCAGTAAATTTCTCCGATACTAGTCATACAATTTGTTTCAATTTAAATATATCAAAAAACTTATCCTTTAACTCTGTTTCTCATATAGCGCATTTTAAAATATACATTCCATTTCCAAAATATATTAAAATTTGTATTAGTTTAATTAGATTAAATTTAAGAATTATTTTATTCCAATGAAAATCCTAAATTTAAAATCTATTACAAGACAACCAACGTTTGAACCTTTAACTATCCCATGATGCACTTGTTTAATTAAATATTAGAGATGATATTTGGTGACAGCCGATCCTCTGCAACTAATTTTAAAATAATTATCTCGGTGTTCGGTAATGGCACAACCGTCAGATATACAAAAATTATTAATTATTTCAGAGTCTCTTAATAAACAAACTTATGTTAAAATAAGTTCAATAGTCTCAGTCAGCTGTTTAGGGGCAGTTGGTTGTCCGGGGACGCTTTGACTTATTTTAGGGTAACACTACCTAGTTGTTAAATAATAACTATATTACAAGATACAATATAACGGATATTAACATAATGATATAGCTTGATTAGTATAATAGCGAGGTTTAAATATGGAGAACAGGCTGACAGTGGCAGATCCAGGATTTTGCTGAGGGGGGGGGGGGGGGGGGGGTACTAAAAAAAGGTGTCTTCTAAAACAATAGCGTATCCAGGCTCTAAAAATATTCTTAATCTCAAAAGTGAGTTTAAAAAAAAGTCTTACCCTTCATACGCCCTACAATTTTTAAGTCTCACAGTAAAAAAACTTCCATTTGGTAAGGGTCAGAGGGGGGTAGAAACTGCCTCCCCCCCCTGGATCCCCGCCTGCAGGCCGATAAAGTAGAGAATATAACATGGAAATGATGATGGCATGGGGGCGGAGGAACCCCAGTAAGTAATTATAAATGAGGAGCAACTGTGCAAAACGCATTAAATCCATAATATGTTGTTTTGAATAAAACGTAAAAAACTAGCAAAGTAAGTTAAAAGAACAACTAAGATTTTCATGTGGCGCAGAATGATTTATGTAATAGGATTAAAAAGGAACATTTCCTTTTTTACTCTAAATTTTCGATTTTCATGACAATATGGTATATTTTTTAGTGGATTTACTGCATTTTGTTTAACCAGAATGTGGATTTATGCCATTTTGCTAGGTTAGTATGGATTTATTCCTTTTTGCTTACTTCTTGTTTGGATTTATTGCGTTTTGCTTGAAGTAATTAAGTTTACATTATTTTATAAGGCCAATAAAATTTAAGACTTCAGTGAAATAATTATTAATTATATATAGGTATAAGATAATTGAAATAAAAGAATGGAAAAACTTTAATCAGAAATTACTATTCTTCTTTTGGATTTAATTTACTTTGCTTAAATGCGAATTGGATTTATTGCACTTTGCTTAAACGTGCATTGGAATTAATCCGTTTTGATTAGCTGAGTCTTTTTAATTTGGCTATTTCTAATTGATCTACCGCGCTTTGATCGAACTGGGTTCTTCTTATGATAGATTGACTAAAAAGCACTACATTTTTATATTTACCTAGAAAATTATAAAAAATGGATTTAATGCGTTTTGCACAGTTGCTCCTCAAATGGGCTCTTTCACTATAATCAATTATCATAGTCCGCACTAACATCCTGAACTAGAACCTATTAAAAACGTATTTCAATAATAAAAATGTTTCTAGAGTATCACAAACCTTTTCTAAAAACATTTAAACATACGGGGGGAAAGCTGCAAGTTTAAAAACATTCTTGCAATTTTTTTATTTGCGAGTCTTGCGACTGATTATATTGTTATCTTTGTTCCGATAACTTGAATAGAAAAAAACAGATTAGAAATTGCACACCAGTCTTGAGAGATTAGTCAGGTCGGGGAAGAGTCGGAGCGTCTCGAGTGAGGGCTATTCCGGGTTGCCCATTTGCCGGTTTTGTTGTGACGTCGGTACCTTCTTCCGCATGTTTTTATTAGAGAGCGTATTTTGTTTAATTATTTTCTCAGTAAATAATTGAATAATTTAAAAACTAAATTCTGGCACGCTAAGTTCACTTTAACAACTATATTTTTTAATAATATACATAATAAAACTAGAGCAGTAACGATTTTATTCCTGTTTAAAAGTCCTTCAATTTTATATCTATTTTTAAAAGTAAGAATTTTCTTAAAATGTAAATGACAAA
This sequence comes from Polydrusus cervinus, assembly GCA_935413205.1. Classification (NCBI taxonomy): domain Eukaryota; kingdom Metazoa; phylum Arthropoda; class Insecta; order Coleoptera; family Curculionidae; genus Polydrusus; species Polydrusus cervinus. Next base: position 14,875,623 of record OW284511.1, read on the forward strand.
TTTATCCCAATATATTATGTTCCAACGCGTCATACCTAACGCACTTCAATTCGAATCGATCCAGCTCAGCATCAAAATGAACTTTGTCTATGTACGAAATGAAACGCTGTGTCAATTCTTTATCCACAGATTCAATGCACGTACTTGAAGAATTGAGTGAAATTCCACAGACAGGCACACGTTCGTTAATACAAAACGAAGATAACGTGACATCAGGATCGTCAATGGCTACATCTCTCGCCTGAAGGGTTTTATAAATCTTATCTCGACATGAACACGTGAAAGGATTACCGTAAATACCGATATGACCGGCTCGAACTTTGTTTAAGAACTCTTCTGGTAGGTAATTGAGGAGATTTACACTTATATCAAGAAACTTATAATAAAAGGTATCTGGAAAGGTATTTGGAGAAATTAACGTTAAGCGGTTGTTGTGTAATTGAATCTCATTAATAGTTGAAGGGTTGTCTTTAAACATCTCTCCTTCGATGACTGAAATCGCATTGGAACTCAAAAAAATCTTTGTAAGATTTGTCCAACCATGAAACATACCCAATGGAATTTTTCGTATGAAATTACGAAACAAATTAAAATGTTCAATGTGGGTTGTATTGGTAAACCATTCTCTTTGCATACGATCAAGATTGTTATCATTGAGCGAAATAATTTTAAAATTCGGTAAATTAGCAAATGCGTGATCCTCAATATAGGATACAGTGTTATTAAAAAATTGAAGATCCTTAAGGCTGGGAAGTATATCAAATACACCCCTCGGTAAGATGTTAATAAAGTTGCCGCTAATATGAATTTTCTCTATCTGAGGTATGTTTGAGAAAGCTCCCGGTTCTATCGTCTCTATCTTAGTGTTCTCAATATAAATTTCCTTTAAATGCTTCATGTTTGAGATGAAATTTTTCTCCAATTTTTTCACATTTCCGTCGAAAATCCATATATGAATAACTTTCTTTTCTGGAAAAACTGTATCATTAATACAACCGACAAACACTGTATAATCCCAAACAGCATCGGGAATGTCGCGATGGTTTACTGCAAAGTCGGGGAAATATTGACACGATTGTAAAGAAACAAACACTATTCTCGTTACGATTAACAAAACACATACCATTAATGTACACATCTTTAATGTGTAACGGATTTAAGTAAACTAAATAGTCAAAGAAAGAGTTGTGTTTTTCCAACTTTTATTTTTCTGACCTCAGTCGCAGATTATCTCTCTTTATTAAAAAACTATATGCGCGTTCAGACAAAATCTATGGGTCAAGACAGCGGACCGGTTATATTTTTTTTACAAATACGTCATACACCTGCCAGCTTAAGATACGAATTATAGTGAAGAATTGAACTTATTTTAAGAAAATTAGAGTTTTGTGTTTTTAGTCAGTAGACAAAATAATTTTTCCTACGACCATCTATGAAAATGAGAAAAAAGCACGGTTAATTTGGCTAAGAAGCGCCATATATTACACAAGTGTTAAAAAAAATATTTCAACACTAATGTTGAAATATCAAGGCACATGCACTATTTAATTTAAACATATGGTGCCAATTTGACAGACCACCCCTATTTACTAAAAATAACAAATTTTAGAAGGCAGTAATTGTAAAGTGTTTAACTTATTTATCATGTATTTGTCTAGTGATTCAGAATTAGAGTGTAAAATTATAAAAAATGTTAATATTGTCCAAGGAAAAATATAAAACAAAAAGTTAGGTTACACTATCTATAATTACGTAAAAATAACCGTGTTCGTCCGAAAAGTGCCCTTATCTTTTCAGATCAACCAACTGAGCCTAGATCATAGCTTCCATAGTCTTTATGATTAAAATTACAACGTTGCAAGTGCAAGGATCAGTGGCGCATCAAGACCCTGGAAGGGGGGGGGGGGCGCTTAAGCCCCGTCTAGAAACCTTACATAATCCTACTGCACCTACTAAACATGTCTTCTAAAAAAAAGTCGTCCTATACTAAAAATGATGTAAAAACACCATTTGGTGTAGAGCAGCGTTTCCTAACCTGTGGTCCGCGGACCCCTGGGGGTCTGCGAGCATATGTTTGGGGGGTCCGCGGTCCCATACGCATCTATCTTACTTAGAGCATTAACAAAAATAAATAAATTACCTACGCCAAACATCTCGTAATTATTAGATTGCAATTGAGTAATAATATCAACCCGAACATTTCCAACTTAGTTGCAAAAAGCAGGACCAACCTTCTCATTCATGTTTTTCTACGAAAACGTTTTTTGTTTTTTAATTTAATGAAGGAATACTAAAATATTCGAAAATTGCACCTTTTTTTCACTCAAGGGTCCTTGGCATTATGCTTGATTTCCTTGGGGGTCCGCAGCTGAAAAAGGTTAGGAACCGCTGGGTAGAGTATAAAGCCCCCCCTAGTAAAGTCTATAGGAACCCTAAAAGCAAATAATACCAAAATGTACAAACAGCCAATACAATAATTCTAAGGGAATTATCTGAATTCACATCTTACCGCATGTTTAAAGTTGCTGTGTTAAATAAACCTTACGCCACACACTCACTGCTTATTATTCTTATCTAATGTCCAAATGAGGTGAAGGAGTCTATTATACCTAGTAAGCCGCCCTCCCTGGATCTTGACTTATACATTTTTTTGAATAAGTTTCTTCCTAAATACCTGTTGAATACTTTTAAATTATTTTATTGATCATTTCTACCGTTTTTTCTTGCAGTTGGTTGTTTTATTTGAAGAATATTGGCTGTTTCAAAGGGAAAATTAATAAGAACTTTCGAACAAACCCGTATTAAATAGGCATAAGGCATAAGGGGCCGATGGTTGTAATAGTAATGTTTTATTTTTAAAAAATTGACTTTTTTAGATTTATTATACTTTTCTCCGAGATGTGTGAAATAATCTAATAGTGTTTTTCTACTTCCACATGGAGATTTGCTGTTGCTGTGCCTTTACACTTAAGTGGCGGGTAAAGTAGGCTATTTTAGTTAACGTGCGGCAAAATTTCATATCCATCCTAGTTAGGTTATGAAACTGACCAATCACAGTAGTCAATTACAGAGAAGCCTAATTTACATGTTGTAAATTCGTTTTCTGACAGTTGAGAGAAGTTAGGTTAACATTATGCTTCAAAAATATGCAAATCTGTCAGATGAAATTTGTTCTTTTTAAATTTAAATCAACAGTTATACTAGAGTTTATGTATAAACAATATTTTCCTAAAGAGTACACGAAATGGTGCAAAAATTAAAGGAATAATAACAAAATTAATACCAAAATATATTTTTACCAAATTATTGTTATTTTCTGACCGAACTAAACATTTGCACACAGACGCACTTTCTTATTTCAAAAATATCTTTATTTCCACTCATTTCTAGATAATTACTACAAGCTTTGTATAAAATGTACTATATACCTACCAAATAAACGTTTTCTTACTAACCTTGGTTATTTTTTTATAAATATTTGTGCACGGGGATTTTTTCCGATATACTTTGAACGGGGATCGAACCCCAATTGATCACATTTATTATACGCAACAAACATAGAAAATTAACTGGTAATTCTTCCTTAAATAGTGAAACATAAACATAACCCGATAAAACAGACGAAATTATAAGATTTCTAGAAAAAAATCCATTTTTTACTAAAATTTTTAAGGTTATGTTATTTCTATTGCCACTTCTTTTTCCACGTTAACAGTGTTGTTAGTTTGTAAATTGGCAATTATTTTGAAAAATTTGACCATAGCGAACGTTAAATATTCATATTAATGCACAAAATCCATTTTTAACTGTTTAAAACGAATTCTACAGCTATTTTGTTGTACTTTCGGAGTTATAATTCTTTGCGCTAGCAGAAATAAACCCGACAAACCTATTTTTCTTCTGTGCATTTCAGTAAAACAATTATCAAATTACCTGGTTGAGAAAATAAATTGTTCGTTTTTATTAATACATATATCGCTTTTTGTCTGTTATTCTGCAAAAAGCCGAATGTGAGAAAGTGAGTTTGTATAAATATAAGAACTTACCCGAATCGATAAATATGTTACAGTGTAATTTGGTCTATGGGTTTGCCATCAAAATGAATTTTTGTTTATATTGTTTCTTATTACCGTTCTCACAAGTTCATAGCCAACTTAAAAGACAAGTTTAAATAATTTTTTAAAATTCTTAGCATAAAATTTAGAAGTTAAGTCGTAGAAAAAATATACTGTACAACTCGAATGAATTGTCCATCTTGCGCTCGGAAGTTTAGTTTAGTTAGTTTATTTACTTCCTCGTGCGATATGGATATCATATCCACTCTTGTTGCACAAACTACTATTTCAGTTTACCACCACTCTGAGAGTACTCTGAAAGCGCTTTGTAACATAACGCAACCCTACACCATATTAGTATTACTGACAATCCTCGAACGATATCAATCTTAAAATGACTAAAGTACTGTTACTAGATAAATACCAATAATAATGTACTTATTTCATAATGAAGACCCTACATGACCATTGACGATTAAGCCTAACAATGTTGATAATTTTTCTCTAAGTTAAACCGTTTTATATAATGTTACATCAGCCTGTCAAAAACTGAAAATGCCATATTTTAAAAGTCAATATCTCAAAAACAATATAATTTATACATATGACATTTAATACAAAATATACTTGGAATTTTATAGGGAGTTAGAAAATAATAAATAGTATACAGGGTGCTACAAATTCGTGTTTGTACAAGTTGCGTATTTTGGAGCTTAATAATTTGGTGAAAACAAAATTGTAATTATTCCGAATGTTTTCGGAGATATCCGAAAAAAAACGAAATTTCCATTTTTGGTTTTTAATTTTTTGCGCTTTCATTTTTAACTTGGGAAAAAAATAAAAAACACTTTTTTATAGCCGTTTTTTATGTTATACAAGATGGTTTTATTAGTTTTCAAATTCTACGTTTCGCTCTTTAGCTAACAACCTCAAGTCAATTTTTTTAAATACGGATCTGGAATTTTAAATACAGTTTTAGGCATTTCTAAGCTTTACAAATTTAATGCTACGTACAAATTTATGAAATTTTAACGTTTTGTCATCTTATAACACAATTTTTAAATTATCTTTTTAATTTCATTACGGTCCTGAACATTTAGAGCCAAACTAAAAACAAGGGTTTTCTGATTTAAAAAATCCGTCTATTTTTATTCAAAGAGGCCTAAGATTTGATATTTTGTAAGAGAAAAGACTCAAACTCACGGTCTCAATCATCTAGGTCTGTTTATTTTTGTTACATGATTTGACTGAAACTAGCATCACCAGATCTTCTAGACAATAAAAAAAAATTTAAATTGTTTTTGAAACAAACATAAGCGCATCACAGTAAGATAACTAGACTAACACTCCAGTTACCTTTTCTTCACTCGGGAGCTTTATTTTTTTTCTGTTTAACAGTATTTCGTTCTAGGTCTAAGGCACATATTATATACATACACTATATTGCCAATACAAGCAGCCGCACGAAGCAAGAATACACCCATCGTGCGATTCAAAATAACCTGAGTTGGGGGCCGTCGCGCTTGCGCAGTAGGGAAAAAATTAGGCAGCCCACACGATTTCTAACAGAACGTAAACAGAACCCAAGGTCTCTTGAACAGAACCGGCTCGCCGTTATATTCTTATTAGTCGCCATCTTTTGTTTCATTCATTTGTGTGTTGTTATAATTTCCAAGTTTTGGTTGTTAATATTTATAAAACTTTACTTTAGACATTTTTTTTGTTAGTTTGTAAGTTGTTAGTCGTTTCCATCTTTTTTTACGTTGTATTCGTTCGAATGTTCCGTGTGTGATTGTGGATATTATTTTTAAGTTTTGGGTGCGAATTTAGGTATAAAACTTTACCAGACATTTTGTTATTGTTAGCGACTTATGTCTCAAGATGGGTAGAAAAAAGTGCATGATCCTTTTTTGCATGAATCGCGGTTCAATACCAGGAATAAGGTATTTCAGGTATGTAAAATATTGGTTACTTAGTTTTATTTGACCATAAACTGTACACACCCGAACTAAACGGGTGAATTTAAATAAAAGCTTGTAAAAATATTTTGAAAGTCGGCCCTGTCAAATGTTTACATCAAGAAGCAAATTTCCGATCTGCGGAAACTCAACGGCCCCTGACCATCTGCTTACAGTGGTGTCATCCTTGAATTATGGTATTAGCAATATAGTGCATATATATGTGGTCCAAGGTAAAAACCATAGGACTTAAGATATTATACGTTATATTAATAAAATAAATAAAATACTAATAAAAACTAGAGTTACTTATCATGCCTTAAAAACTTGCTTACTTCCTAGCTTAGAGTATTGTGACGGTTAATTTTATTGAAAAAATAAACAGCCTAAACGCCATAACTTCCTGTTATGTAATTTTAATATTTAAGTAATCATACAAATAATTGCCAGGGCCGTAATAGCAAAGAAAGGATAATTTGAAATGCTAGTGATGTGTTATTTGATGACAAAACGTTAAAATTTTAAAAATCTTTATATTGTATTGAATTTCCAAAGCTTAGAAGTCCTTAAAACTGTTTAAAAAATTCCAGGTCCGTATTTAAAAAAAATTAATTAAGGTTGGGATCTAAAGAACGAAATGTGCTACCCTGTATATTACAGTTCTCTTTGTAAAACTGTTAGTGGGGACTTACAAATAGCAAAACGTATAAAAAGAGTCATTATAGCTTTAATTTGGACCAACGCGGGATCGAAGGTGGGTTAACAACTTACTGTAAACTCTTCATATTACCGGTGTGCATGACGTCACAGGTGTAACGACACTGGGTTTACAAGATATTATCTCCGTTATTATTTTGAAAAAAAAACTGCGGTTTTTTAGAGTTCTTAAATTTTTCCCTTTATTGTTCCATTTTTGGGTCACACCTCGCTTAAAGGAAAAGTACCCCGCTATAAGCTAATCCAATTCATCAAACATTGCGCACTGCTGCTTAGTCGCTGAATCGTACACAGTATCATATTTAATTTCTTTTAAATAAGAAATGTATCGCCGAGTCAAATCCTTATCCACGGATTCCACGCATGAATCAGAAGGATTAACTGGTATTCCGCACACTGGCACAGTTTCATTTTTGCAAAACTTAGAATACATAACACTAAAATTGTTAATTGTTACATCTTTCTCCAAGAGGATTTTGTAGATTTTGCTGTAACATGGACAGGTAAAAGGATTTCCATAAATATTGATATGACCCGCTTGAATGTTGTTTAAAAATTCTTCCGGTAGGAAATTTAAAAGATTTCCACTTATGCTGAGAGCCCCATAGAAAAATGTATCTGGAAAGGTATTAGGAGAAATGGAGGTCAAGCGGTTGCGATGTAAACCGACGGATGTTATAAATGATGGATTGTCTTTGAACAATTCTCCTTCTATAACTGAAATTGCATTGGAATTGAAATCAATCAATCCTAGTTTGGTCCAGCCGTGGAACATTCCAAAAGGAATTTTACGTATGGGATTACGAAACATATTAAAATATTCGATGTTGCTTGTATTAGTAAACCATTCCCTTTTTACTTCATTTAGATTATTATCACTGAGAGAAATCATTGTTAAATTAGGTAAATTAGCAAATGCATCTTCCTCGATGTACGATAAAAATTTGTTGTAGAAAAATACGATCTCTTTAAGGCTGGGAAGTATATCAAATACACCTTTTGCTAGTGATTTAATAGGGTTGTGGTTGATATTAATCCTTTCTAACCGAGGTAGGTTTGAAAAAGCTCCTGGTTCTATCGTCTCTATCTGAAAATGCTCAATCGCAATCGATTTTAAATTCTGTATGTTGGATATAAAATTTTTCTCCAATTTTGGCAAATTTCCATTAATAAGCCATATCTTAACATATGTCAGTTCTTTAAAGTCGGTAACAGTATCATTTATACATCCTGTTACGTCTGTATAACTATAAGGACCCTCTTCCACATCAGCATTTCGATAATTCACTCCAAAGTCAACAAGATATTGACAAGGTTGTAAGGAAACGAACACCAACTTCGTTGCAAAGAACGAAACACAAGTTAATATTAATTTATACATCATTTTACCGAAACGTACGGAAACAAACTGAACAATTTGTTGGTTCGTTGCTTTTTTGACCTCCACTGCAGATAGTCTCTTTAAATTAACTTTATAGGGACCGTCATATTCACATGATATTGTTTAACTGGTTTTACAAGAAATTAATATTACAGCAGATTCAGACAGGTTAATATACAAATTTATTTCACAGAAAAATCAAAATGTTTAACGGACATGAATAGAAATGTAATAAAATTTGTACAGATTGTAGAATTATTTATGATCTGAAATTACACCAAGAACTTTTTAAATTAATAACGTAATAAATATATTTCATAATTAATAATGGTTTTTTCAGAGATGATTTAAAACATCTTCGTGAAATTGTTTAATGTTTTTTCGGAATAGCCACAATAAAAACAAATTAATACCTTGAACAGCTTTATTTATTTAATAGTTTTAGTGTGTATATTTTCAAACGGAAATTACAATATTTCATAGTTGAATAGAATACACCATATTGCAACAGACTCCCATAAACGTCTCTTAAGTAGGGTTGCCAGACGTCCCGTATTTTCCGAGATTGTCCCGTGTTTCAAGATTTTGTCCCGCGTCCCAGGCAAGCTATTAACGGGACGCTATTTGTCCCGTTTTCCTCACTTGATACGCAAAATTTTAAACTTTATGTCCGTCCACTCCCAATTTATCTCACAATAATTGTTTTATTCCAATAATCCAACTACAATAAAAAAAAAATACGACTTTTTTTAACATTCGTTTGAGTAAAAAGGTAGTATTGGTATATTTGCTCCTCTATACGTTTTAACAGTCAATGGAATAATAATTATGGTAATTTTTTATATACCTTTAAAAAGTTTTAAATATATGTTTCAAACATGTCCGGTTTTTTTTTGCTTGTCCCGTATTTTTGCTTCTTTTCTAGCCTCCCCTTTTGACCTCAAACAGATCTGACAACCCTACTCTTATTTATTTATTTATTTATTAACAAGTAGGGATACAACAGACACTAAGTCCAATAAAGCATCCACGTTGTGGTATTAGCTAGTGGGAATTAAATGTTTTAATTACACAAACAAAAATATAAATATAAAACCTTACAAATATTAAAATTAAAAACAAAAAAAAAATCACAACAATGATCTAACAAGTTTTTTAAATCTAACTATAGACATATCGAACATTTCCATACTCAAGGAAAGATCATTATAGGTACGTGTCGCTCTATAGATAGGAGAATTTTGACCTGAATTCGTATTTCGAAGTGGAATGTTAAATATATTTTGAAGCCTTAGGTCCCTAACCGGTACATTAAAGATAAGCTTTGATCTAAGTATTGGTGAATCAATAAAACTATTAACCAGCTTATAAATCATAACAAGATCAGAAATTGTCCTTCTTCCAGCAAGCGTTATAAATGCTTGGATTTGACATTACAAACGGTCAATTTTTAAAATAATGAAATTTCAAATATTAACAGCCATTTAAACATATTAAAAAATGGTTTCTTTATTTTTGTATATGTTACCGGCCAAACCCGATTTCAGGATAAACTAGATTTGCCTAGGCCTGTTCGGGTTTGTTCGGGTTTGTTTACAAACAAACCCAACGTGTAATAGAAATGCGTATATAACAAACGGCAAACTAATATATTTATTTTGTGCTGTCTTGATTTTACATTTTTTAAATAAATATTTAAACAATTGGTTTAAGAGTCCAAGTATGGGACGAAATATTAAGCTGCAATTAGCTTTTTAGACCCGAGCTCGTAGGCCTAGGTTGCGCAATTGATCAAATCTATGCCTGTTCTGTTTTTGTGATAAATATTTCTTATAAATTGGTGTATATGTTACCGGAAACCCGATTTCAGAATAAACTAGTTTGGCCTAGACCAAACCAGTTTACCTAAAAGTTGTTCGGGTTTGTTTACAAACAAACCCAAACAAACCCGAACAACTTTTAGGTAAACTGGTTTGGTCTAGGCCAAACTAGTTTATTCTGAAATCGGGTTTCCGGTAACATATACACCAATTTATAAGAAATATTTATCACAAAAACAGAACAGGCATAGATTTGATCAATTGCGCAACCTAGGCCTACGAGCTCGGGTCTAAAAAGCTAATTGCAGCTTAATATTTCGTCCCATACTTGGACTCTTAAACCAATTGTTTAAATATTTATTTAAAAAATGTAAAATCAAGACAGCACAAAATAAATATATTAGTTTGCCGTTTGTTATATACGCATTTCTATTACACGTTCACTACGCCAAAATTTAAGATGTATGATAACAGATTTTGTCGAAAACGCTTAGTTTTTAAAACTTTTATTCTAAAAGTTCTGTTTTGTATAAAAATTAAAGTTTCGGACGCATATCGTCTTAGTTATTGGTGTGTGATGTAATTTTAAAGGAAATCGAGTAAAAAATAGTATTTTTCTATTATATACTTGTCTGTTCAGTTTTCCCTTTTTACAGCTATTTTAAATCAACAAAAATACGGCCAAATACACGGCCGTTCCTAGGGTATCTGCCGCCTGGGTGCGAAAATAATTTTACCGCTCCCAACCAGGGCCCGCTCTAGGGGGGAAAAACCTGGGCCCCTGCCCAGGGCGGCAAGCTGGAAGAGCGGCATGATAATTCTAAAAAACATCATAAATCCCCGTTTTGCCTTTTTTTGTTCCTACGTATATTTGAAGTTTGAACCAGTCCAATTCTCAGTTAACAACATTAATTTCCTTTGTTTTGCTGTTTTATTTTTTAAACAGTGACTATTTCAACCGATCCCTTTTCTTTTTAATATTATTAAAATATCAAGCAATTCCGCGACAAAGCATGCCGAACAACGCCGGCACCGGTGCTTTTTTCGGTCATGACGGCGCGGCGTCGCAGCAAAGGGCTTAATTTTTATAAACATATGTTTATAATGTGCAATTAGATTGCGTAAAAATTTTAATGTTTTTTTGTTAATTTTCACTTTGTTAGTATTTAGAGTTTATTTATGTGCAATAAATACGCAATAAAAAAAAATTCAATATTTTTTTTTAATTAAAAATACCTGGCAAGTGTTTTATTTTTTTAAATTAGAAAAAACACTTTCGAAATTATGTGCGAGACTAAGAAAAAGGCGGCAATTTTTTGTTTTGCCCAGGGCGGCGTTATTGCTAGAGCGGGCCCTGCTCCCAACAGTGGCGTAGCTAGATATTCAGTTTAGGGGGGGGGGGGGGGGCAAAAGGATTCGAAAGATGCGCCGCAGACGAAAATTTCTTCGGGTGCCACACTCAAAAAACCCTTTTTTGGACCATAAAAAAATTTTAAATTAGGAAATATATGATATTTTTATAGAAACTTGTAGGGATCTCTAATACACTAATATAAATAATTTTAAACCTTATGAAATAAGCATAACTGAGCAAAAAAATAAGGTTTATTTTGTATTTATTGAAAACCAAAAAAATATATTAACTATAACCGATAATTATTAGAAGCCATAGTCATGTAAAGATTATGCATGATGCAAACACCAATAAAACTTTTTAAAATAATAAATAAAATTCGAAGAGGGTGTCGCGCGTCGCGGGTTTATTTAAAAATTTTAAGATTTGCGTGGATGTCAGTTTGTCTTGCAAGCATTTTGTATAAATATGTAAGATGGTGCGTTATTGATAGGGTTGCCGTAATTTCGTCTCCCAAATATATTTTAAATCTTCTGGTTTTTTGGATTTCGGGGAAGTCCCCCCCCCCCCCCCTTGGGCTCCCAAAACCCAACCAGTAAAATGTAATGAGTATGTCTCAAATAAAAAAAGGAAGAGGAAAAACAACTTTATTTTGGATCATACAAATTTAAAATCTACTCAAAAATCAATATTTTTTAGAGGTATAATAGAATATAATAAATTAGGGAATGAAATTAAAACATATAACTTAAAATTATTTATAAAAAAATTAAAAAAACAAATTTTACATAATATAAGTTTAATACGATAATAGTCTTTCTAGATTGTAATTATCAAAAAAGAAGAAAATAAAGAAAAAGATAAAATGTAAATGTATTGAAATAGCTCAATAAGCTAATAAAAATTGATTATATTATATAAAAAAGTTGTAATAATTTTAAGTTAAAAAAAACAAAATTGTAAAAACATGCACAGTTGATTTAATATTATATAATTTTACAACTTATTTGTGATGAAATGTAATAATGCAATAAATAGATACATACAGGATAGGATGTTAACATTATCTACTAATAATTTATACAGTAAATTTTGCTTTTCTAGCCTTTTTTAATGCAAATCTCTTAACAATGTTAGACACATCTATATTTTTTGAAAGAATAATATTTATGTATTATGTTAATTTATTATTAAATTAATTTTTCCTTTTTTATAGGCACCCCCTTCACCCCGGGTCGGAACGGCCCTGGCGAAATACAATAAAATGTTTTCACAACAAAACCAACTTACAACAATGTGTCTCCTTTATTTATTTTTAAAGATTTTTAATTAAAAAACAGAAAAATATTACTTTTTTATCAATGAAGTGCGATACAATAAAAATTAGTGAGGGAAGAAATAAGAATGCTTCATTATGAATCCAAATCGTAACTTTACACAAAACGGCACTTTAAATATGTTAGCGCGCGTTTACAAACTTTTTCAAATATTTGCGAATGCAAATTCCGTCGTAGCTTTCGAATAGACTAAAAAAACGTTCGCATTATGTGTCAGCTCGTTCACATCGGACGCGCATCTTAAGCATTTTCAATAAAAACGGCTCTCAGATTCGTAATCTAAGCTCCAAAATACATAATTTCTAAAAAAATCATCAATTTTGGCGTGGTGAGCATATTAAAGATATTTATTTAAACCGAGCCCTGAAAACCCTGGATATACGTCGTATGTAAAAATTTTGGATTGAAACAACACAATCATATTTTTCAGACATGTAAATGTCTTTTTTTTTTAAATTAAAGAGCCAGCTAAGAATGTCAAAAAAAACATTTACAAAACAAAAAATATTTTCTGTGTGCTTCACTGCACTTTACTGGGTTGCAATAAATCATGATTTAAAATCAGTAAATTTGATTTTTTTTCTTTTATTTGTATTACTTTGTCTCTATTCGCACAAAAAATATTCGTTGTCTGGATTTAAAGTTAGAAAATCTCCTCGGCGACATAAAAAATAACTTGTATTGACATGAAAATTTTCGGCAACGTGCAGCGTAATTTATGAATATTTTTTACGCTGAACTGATAACGATTAGTTATATTTTTACACTTACATAATGTATCTATACACTCTAATTTAAATAAACTATCTTCCTTTTATTTTAAATTTCCTGATGAGTTATTTGCTTCGGCGACTTGTTTTTGCAGCCATTTATAATTTGATTTAAATCACGATTAAAATTGAAAAAATCAATTGATTTAAATCATGAATTAAAACATTTGATTTAAATCGTCGCAACCCTGCTGCACTGGATCCGATACATGTAAAGCTGATACCAATTTTTTACATTTTACTAAATTTCATTTACATAATTACTGTTCTCGGTAAAACTTTTCAATTACACATATCTTTTTTTACCAAATATATTTTTTCTTCAAACGTCATATAAGTGATAACTTATGTGACGTATCTCAATGACATTATATTTCATTTATATGAGTATAAGTACTTATACTCCTAGGCATATAAATACATTATATTGAAATATTTGTTTTGATAAACGCCAAATAAGAACGTATCCATGATAACGATACCAAAAAGGGAATATACCGTGAAATAAGTTAAAAATTTAATCTTGTTATCTTCATTAAAAATTCGTTTTCTTTTATTTAATTTATAATATGATGCACGTTTGAAGAAAAAATAGTATATGATATTCGGAGAATGAGATACTTTATGTGCTTCGCATGGATTGTCTGACGTACGTAGTGAGCTTTCCACGTTTAGCACATAAAGTAATTCTTATTCTAGGTACTATTATTTTTAAATAGACTAAATAACTTTGATTATTTGTAAATAACACATATTTTATAACCTAACACACCGTCATATAAAATTAACCTTAATTTACTCCGAAATACTCTCATTCAATACGTCAAACATTGCACACTGCTGTTCATTTGGATCCTGCACAGTATCATAATGAATGTTTTTCAAGTAAGAAATGAATCGCCTAGTCAAGTCTTCATCAACGGCTTCAGTGCAGATACTTGAAGAATTAAGTGAAAATCCACACACCGGCACTTCTTCTTCAGTACAATAGTCTGAATAAGTGTATTCAATATTGTCGATTGTAATACCTCTTCTCAAAAGTATTTTTTGAATTTTAATTCTACAGGGACAGGAAAACGGATTGCCATAAATCCCAATATGGCCGATTTGAACCTTCTTCAAAAAGTCTTCTGGTAGATAATTTAAAAGATTTGCACTTATGGAAAAAAACTTCATATAAACTGACTCCGGAAAGGTATTTAGAGAAATGGATGTCAAGCGGTTGTGATGGAAAGCAACGTTAGTCAAAAATGAAGGGTTATCTTTAAACAGTTCTCCTTCTATAACCGAAATCGCATTCGAATTTAAATGAATCTCGTCGAGTTTTTTCCAACCGTGAAACATTCCCAATGGAATTTTACGTATGGAATTATAGAACATGTTAAAATATTCAATGTTGCTCGTATTAGTAAACCATTCCTTTCGTACATGATCAAAATTATTCTCGTTAAGAGAAACATGTTTTAAATTAGGTAAATTTGCAAATGCGTGATCTTCGATGAAAGAAAGGTTACTTTGGTAAATCTGAATCACCTGCAGGCTTGGAAGTACATCAAATACACCTCTGACTATAGTTTTAATTAGGTTCTTGTTCATATTAATCTTTTCTAACTGGGGCAAATTTGAAAAAGCTCCTGGTTCTATGGCTTCTATGTGAAACTTCTCAATGTTAATCTCCTTCAAATACCTCATATTAGAGACAAAATTTTGTTCCAATTTTGGCAAACTTGCTTTTAAAAGGTACATAGCAACAATTTTTTTTCCTTCAAATACTGTATCGTTTATACAACCTGTCACTGTGTCCAACTTCCAAGGAGCTTTTGGGCTTCCTACTTCACGATAATTCACTCCAAATTCAAAGACATATTGACACGATTGTAACGAAACGAACACTATTCTCGTTGCAATTAATACAATACATATTTTACTACACATCTTTAACGCAAAACGTATGTAAACTAACTAGTTCTTTCTAACATTCCTGAAGATATTATTATTCATATTAAAATATGTTCAGATTAAGTCATTTATATTTTTAACCGGTTTTAAAAACGCATGTTTTCAGATTGGTTTCCTTGTTTTTCTGTAATAAAGTTGGTCCAATTGTGGTTCTACTACCACATGGTATAGGTAATAAATTTATTTATTTATTTTTGAACATACAAACAGGGAAATACATAAAAACTATTAAAAATTTGATGATTCCACTTATTTAACAATAAATCAAATAATTAGTATTTTAAATATAATTAAATTAATTTTATTTGTTACCAGGTGAGCAAATTAAATTAGGAAGAATAAGTGTTTCCTTTCATATCGTCAGATTTATCCTCATATGCGTTTCGACCTCTTCTGGCTCATCAGTGAGGCTACAGAATCTGACGAAAGGATGAAACGAGCACGCAAATAAATTAAATTATAGTTTAGGAGTATAAGCCAGGTGGAATGGACCTTGCGGCGCCATCAGTGTCGAAGTTAGACACTACTAAAGCATACCCAGCGTCTCCAACAAACATATAGAAATAAATAAATGCTATACTAGGCTATTAATTATGTCCTAAAAAGCAGGGTAATAAGGAACTACAAAGTGTGTGGGTTTTTATTGCATAAATCGTTCAATTGGTTATTCAGAATGAAAAAAAGAGTGCTATTAAATTAGAGGAAGGAAAATGCAACCCTTACTTTTTTTGAGTATATCTCGAAAACAAAGCAAAATTTGTGGGTGTTTTATAGGAAAAATTTTGTAGAGAGTTAGATTTTCTATCGAAATGGCGTAATTAAAAAATTCACAAGTCTATTCAGTTCAAATTATATTAAAAACAATTTAACAAAAAAGTGCAAAAATTAAATATTTTATTTTTTTTTACTTTTATGCACATAACTTTTTTTTGAGCAGAGATAGGTATAGGCATTGCTTCATAGAAAAGACACGATATTAAATTTCCCACAGAATGACGTATCAAAAATTTTTTTGATAAAGTTTCAATGAAATATGACCGTTTAAACTTTGTCATATTTTTCGATTTTTATTAAATTTATAATAATATCATTTTGTTACTTAGTTTTAAATATATGCAATTGAATTTTATTTAATAAAGACATGTTAAATTAATTGATCAACAATAAATAAATGTAATATGCAATATTGATCGTATGAGTCCTTTATTATAATATTGCCCATATATTGTCAATATGAAATATTGACAATAATATTGACCGTCTGAGGCCCGCTTTAGTTTATGTGAAAATATTTGAATATACTGTGAATATCTATAAAGTACAAAAAAAATTATATTTCTTCAATAATATTGTCAAACTGGATTTCAATTTCTTCGTCGACTTCTTGAAGAACTTCATCTTCAGATACCTCTGGTACTTGAGCATTGTCACAATTAACTCCTAGACATGCTTTACAGAATATAGAGCAGGTAATTTCTAATTTTTTGCAACCACAACTTCCACATGACAATCTGTGGTGCATCCGCAAGCTACTTTTTTCATCAAACACTCTGGCGCAGGAGGTTCGGTCATGTAATTAAACCATAATTAACCCATATTTCATATTCAATTGCATACATTCAAAACTAAGTAACAAAATGATATTGTTATAAATTCAATAAAAACCGAAAAATATGAGAAAGCTTAAACGGTCATATCTCATTGAAAATTCATCAAATTTTTTTAATACGTCATTCTGTAGGAAATTTAATAACCTGTCTTTTCTATGAAGCAATGCCTATACCTATCTCTGCTCAAAAAAAAGTTATTTGCATAAAAGTAAAAAAAAAATATTTAATTTTTTGCATTAAATTAATTGTTCAATTGTTTTTAATATAATTTGAACTGAATAGACTTGTAAATTTTTTAATTACGCCATTTCGATATAAAATCTAACTCTCTACAAAATTTTTCCTATAAAATACTCACAAATTTTGCTTCGTTTTTGAGATATACTCAAAAACCAGTAAGGGTTGCATTTTCCTTCCTCTAATTTAATAGCACCCTGCGGTTTTTTCATTCTGAATAACCAATTGAACGATTTATGCAATAAAAACCGAAACACTCTGTAGTTCCTTATGATATGACTTAACCAATAGCCTATACCTACTCTACTCCAATTCATCAAACATTGCACATTGCTGTCCAGATGAATCGTATACAGTATCATACCTAATTTTTTTCAAATAAGAAATGAATCGAAAAGTCAACTCCTTATCCACGGATTCAACGCATGAATCAGAAGAATTAACTGATATTCCGCACACTGGCACACTTTCGTTTTTACAAAACTTAGAATACATAACACTAAAATTGTTTATTGTTGCATCTTTCTCCAAAAGGATTTTGTAGATTTTGTTGCGACAAAAACAAGTAAAAGGATTGGCATAAACACTAATATGACCCACTTGAACTTTGTTTAAAAATTCTTCTGGTAAAAAATTTAAAAGGTTTCCACTTATGTCAATAGACCCATAGAAAAATGAATCTGGAAAATTATTGGGAGAAATGGACGTCAAACGGTTGTGATGTAAACCCACAGACGTTATATATGATGGGTTGTCTTTGAATAGTTCTCCTTCTATAACTGAAATCGCATTGGAATGGAAATCAATAAATTCTAGTTTTGTCCAGCCGTGGAACATTCCGAAGGGAATTTTACGTACCGAATTACGAAACATATTAAAAAATTCGATGTTGCTTGTATTAGTAAACCATTCCCTTTTTACTTCATTCAAATTATTATCGCTGAGAGAAATCTTTGTTAAGTTAGGTAAATTAGCAAATGCATTTTCTTCGATGTACGACAAAAATTTGTTGTAGAAAAATATGATCTTTTTAAGGCTAGGAAGTATATCAAATACACCTTTTGCTAGTGATTTAATAGGGTTGTGGTTGATATTAATCCTTTCTAACCGAGGTAGGTTTGAAAAAGCTCCTGGTTCTATCGTCTCTATCTGAAATTTTTCAATGCCAATTTCTTTTAGGTTCGTAATATTAGAGATGAAGTTTTTTTCCAATTTAGGTAGATTTCCATTAACCATCCATATTTCGACTCCTTTCATTCCTTTAAAGTCTGTAACAGTATCATTAATACATCCTGTAATCTCTGTATAAAAATAATAACCGTTTACGACTTTATTCTCAAACTCACGATAATTCACTGCAACTTCAAAAAGGTACTGACAGTTTTGTAAAGACACAAACACCAACTTCGTTGCAAATAAAGCTGTTACTAATTTAAACATCTTTAAAGCAAAATGTTACTAAACAAACTAAACGATGCTATGCAACTGTGAATTTTTTTAATTCTTGACCTTCGATGCCATGCTGTATCTCTTTATAAACAAAATGTATGGTCACTCAGATAAACTTATGTATTTATTTTCGTTTAACTGGCTTGCCTAGTGAGCTCTTTCACTATTCACGCTCGCGTCGTCATGTTCAATTGACTTTCTTGTGACATATTATGGACATCATATCCACTCTTGTTGGACAAACTACTATTATAGATTAGAACTTCATCTCTGAATCAAATTACATTGGATCACCACCGATGGAATTTGCTGGCCCCTCATAGAAGGATTTTTTGTTGCCCACTGTGTCAATGTATTAACTAGAAGGTGTATAAAAGCAAGTAATTATGCTTTTTTTAAATCTAAGTAATAGTTACAGTGTTACAGAAATGATTGAGTTGAATAAATAGTCGCTGGTCAACTAACTATTATACATTTTTATTGGTTTGACCACTACCTTGAAATTAAAAAAAATTATATCGTTGTAAAGCGGTGAAAAATTTTGCAAAAAATTGGGCGTGAAATAAAAGAGAAAAATGTATTTACTATAGGTATAGTTTATATTCTTTTTTTCACCGGTAAGTCCACCGGTTAAGCCGAATCGCGTTTTATATTGCCTATTGTATTACCTGTTGGAAATAAATCGTGTTCTTTTATTCATGGTGGATCTCTGATGACTTCTATCGACGTCAACGATAGAGAGAAAGATCCTAAAATAATCAAATAACCGGTTAATGACGTCATTCCAGTTGATTTCACCGGTTAAAAAAAATATAACTTATTTTTAAACATAAGGGCAAGTCAACACAAAACGTGCTTTTTTTCATATAGAAAATTAAGGATTTTTACCTAGAGTAAAAGTAGAAACTTTTGAATTGTGTTTTATTTTTATCTTTTACTGACTACTGTAATATTTTTATCATTTTTTGGGAATAATACTAATGTCATCAAGTTCAGGTATCATAACGGGAACACTTTTTTTTAATAAAAGCTTCTAGTTGGTATAATAAAATATATAATTAAAATATGACCGAAATGCTCCAGAGTGTATGTCGTGTGTCGGAGAATATCCATTTGTACACAGAAAAATTCGTACGACGAATTTGGCGCGTTATTATTAGGATCAAAACGATCCCGACCAAGAAAGTCGCGCAAAAGTTTTTCTATGCAAGAAAATGTGAGAAAACATTGTCCATTATTTGCTGAATCCGTTGTGCCGATTCGCACATCACCAGTGATAAATATTGTCTAACAATTTTAACTAATGCCTGTTTAAAGGTTGGAGACAATGACGTTTCTTGAACAGCGGTAGAGTTTTGGACTTGCATTGTCTTTATTTATTTAGAATCACTACGTTCCAACTGGTAAGCAACTCCAGTCGTCTTCAGGTGAATACTGAATACTGATGAGAATTTTAACTAACTTTTCTTGTCTCGGACACTAAGATTCTGGGAGGTATAGTATACGAGGCCAGTTTTAATTAAAACCAAGTGTAACCGAAGTGGTATTTGAATTTTCGAGCAGAGAAATTGAATGGATGAAATTACTGAACATATTATAATTTTTAATGTTGCCGCATTTTAGTAAACCATTGCCTTTTTATTTGAAACTTACTTTTAATATACTTAAGGTCTTTGTCATCAGTGTTTACTTCACAATTTTTTTTTTACCACAGTTACTTAAGAATCTGCAAAATGTGGAAATAGGTAGTATAGGCTTACAACTAGGTTCATTCTGCCCTTTTTTGGTTTTCATTATAATTTATTAATTATTATAATTACTAATTACACTGTTTTATTTACACGTACACACGGCATTTACGGATTAGCGCTGCAAACCGGCGGGCGACTAAAGCGCGATCTACAAAATCTACAAAACCGTAGAGGAGCATAGAAAAGCAAAAATGTTTCCTATACTGGTTAGGTGACCGTTCCGTGGCCGTGACCGTTAGATGGCTATCTTTTGCTTTGAGTTGATTCCTACTGATGGCGTTACTAGGTTTTCATCACATTTTTATTCTTAAAAATGTCTTGAAAGAATAGTCTCGCTGTACTGGGAATTGCTTACATGTTATAGCTTTCTGATGAGTTCTAACAAGAACGAAACAGTCTATCATTGTCTATGTATACCTGTGCCCCAAGGAACCCTATTACCTTTGGCGTCCCTGCGTACTTTAATGCAAAAGATGGACGCACTACTCTGTCCGCTTGCCGCTAAGCTTATTTTTATATTATAATTACTTATATTTATTTACTTATTATTAACACGAAATTTAAAGAAAAAACATGATAACTCATAAAGTCATAAACTACCAAGGAGAAGTAGTTAAGTTATACTACATAAAATTACACACAGTATACTAATTTTCTAAAATTCATAAAATTACTATTACGCCGAGCCTACAACTCACTGTTTATAAAAGGGCGATAGCCTGTGTACGTGTAGACTACTAGGAAATCCAGGCACTGAATCGGTCATTTTGCATTTAACCCACAAAACTTTCAAACACTAAACTCTTACCACTTAATATTTAATAAAGCTGGAAATAAATAATTTATTGTTCTTGCTGTCAAAATTGTCATTTTTCATTTCCGTATTTTCACTTGCTACCGCTAGGAGGCAAACGTTGTCAAGTTTTTCCCTAGTGTGGAATAATCCGAAAAATAAATTTATTATGACTCTTTGTTGACTGTATGTTAAAGGCAATTTTAAGATTTCATCGTAATGCTAATTAACTGTAATTTAAAATATATGTATATTTACATCTCGAATTCATGAAGAATAGGTGACTATGTAGTAAACTCAAATCGTTTTGACAAATAACTACTTTATAATTAATTTCTACAGTAGTTCAGCTCAAAAGTTAGGTTAAGTTATATCAAACTGACAATCACGTTCCAAATTCAATTCCATTGAGGTTTTCATTTAAATTTCGATACGGATACAATTACAAAATATGCCCACACGACCTTGAATAATTGAACTCAATACCTGCATTGATGCAATTTTTAATTTGCTATGTGGATTCTGGTCGATTTATGTAAAAAGGTACTTCTTGAAAATATAGTAAATTATTAGGAATACGAGAATATACCACCTCTGGTGGCAGCCACAGAAGCTTTCTTAGCTGCCATTAAATGAGAAATTTTCTCGAAATGTTTGTCGTTATTAGTAGTTTGACTAGTTTGAGATTAGAATATGTTTTAAGCAATCCAACGATGTGTTTAATTAGGTGTATTCTTTTTTTCACCGGTGAGTCTACCGATGGCACCGGTTGAGCCGCATCGCGTTCTTAAATTGCCTATTGTATTACCGGTTGGACAAAAATCATGTTATTTTATTTATGGTGGACTTCTGCTGATTTCTATCAACGTTAGCGAGAGAAAGATCGTAAAATAATTAACCAACCGGTTGATAACGTCATTCTACCAGCTGTCAATTATAAATTCATCAGTTCCACCACTGATTGAATCCAAAAAAAGAATATATCTATTTGAGCTTAAATAAAACCCACAATGTGAGAATATTTTAATCATTTGGCAACAGCGTATTATACGATCGTAAAAATTTCCTACTACTTCCATATGGTTTCATTCATGGAACTCGTCAGGAACTAAGTGTTAGCTTGAATTTTAGTTCTTGTCGGTTTATTTTGATAAAAGGGAATGCGGGGTATACCTTGGCTTTCTCGTCGTTGGAACTGATAATAAATTCTCTTAAGCACCTTTTTCTTAAACCATGAGCCGCCACTACCGTGAGTATAATTTTTTTGCCTAAATGAACATTGAACAGTGGTTACTTATGGTTATGAGCGGATTTTTAGGAAAAATCTGTGAAAAAGTACCGAATTCAATAAAATTAAATTTAAAAAAAAACTTGTATCAGACCCGCGATACATCAATAATTATCCGAGAAATAAGTGAAATAGTTATTTAAAAATTTTATATTGCAAGTCTTTTTACCATAGTACCTACCTACTGTTTTTCTTAAAAATAACTAACTTTATATTTAGCTGTTAAATAACCCACAAAATGAAAGTTTTTAAAAAATAAAGCAAAATACAGAAATATAAGCAATAAGTATCGTATGAAGTCTGTATATCCTACGATACATTTTCCTCCAATTCATCAAACATTGCACACTGATGGTGAGTCAATGGATGGTGCACAATATCATATCGTATTTCTTTCATGTAAGAAATAAATCGACGCGTTAGTGCCTGATCAACTGATTCGATACACATTTTCGAAGAATTGAGTGATAAACCACACACTGGCACACTTTCGTCTTTACATCCTCCAGCAAATGTATAAAGAGGATCATCTATAGTCACTTCCCTATCCAACAGGAGTCGTTAGATCTTCTTCCAACAAGGACATGTAAAAGGATTGCCATGTAAACCAATATGTCTTGCATTGATATTGTCTAGAAATTGTTGTGAAAGATAATTTAACAGATTTTCACTTAGAAATAGTCGATTTATAAAAACTGTATCTGGAAAGTTGTCAGGAGAAATTGTCTCTAGGTGATTATGGTGAAAACCAACGTCTTCAATAAATGAAGGATTATCTTTAAACAGTTCCCCTTAAATCCCACAAAGCACCGGGCTATGATCTCATAACAGCTGAGTTGCTTAAAGAACTTAAATGTGACATTTCTGAACAACTTACATACATCATAAACCTAATTATTCATTCTGGTGTAGTACCCCACGAATTTAAGATTGCTGTAGTAAAACCTCTATATAAAAGCGGTGATCCAACGTTGCCTATAAGCTACCGACCTATTTCCTTGGTTACCACAATATCGAAAATTTTCGAAAGGGTGGTGAAGACAAGACTAACCAACTTTTTAGAAAAGTATGAACTATTGTCATCCAAACAGTACGGCTTTAGAGAGGGAAAGGGTACTCAGGATGCTATTGGTAATTTAATTAACAAAATGTATACCGCCGTTGATAATAAGCAACCTGCACTGTGCGTGTTCCTTGATCTTTCTAAAGCTTTCGATACGGTTAACCATTCTCTACTTTTGAAAGACTTGGAAAACACAGGAATAAGAGGAATTCCCCTTCAACTGTTTAAGGATTACTTAAGCAATCAAAACAACTAGTCAGAGTGGGTGACTCATTCAGTACGGAAAGAATTGTAGAGTGTGGAGTGCCTCAGGGTACTGTATTGGGTCCAATGCTGTTCTCCATATATTTAAATAACTTACTTAATCTTGACGCTGCCTGCGATATTATTAGTTTCGCTGATGATACCGTCCTGTTTTATACGGCGAATAGTTTGGATTCCCTACGTCAGAAAGTGGAAAGTGACCTTGAGCATATATTTAATTGGTTTTCAAACAAAAGACTTACAATAAACTTTGAAAAAACTAAATTCATAACGTTTACATCTTATCAGAACAGTCAACCAAATTTCATTAATATTATGTCCACATCTGATATAAAGTATCTGGGTATTACAATCGACTCTTACCTACGATGGGATAAACATATTCAAAACGTAAAGAATACCCTCAGAACTCTTGTTTATAAATTTAAGATGTTATCTTCCTTTTTGAAAACCGATCATTTGAGAATTATGTATTTTGCTCTCGTTGAGTACAGACTTTGTTATGGTATATTGGGATGGGGAGGAGTCTCGGATAGATATGCAATGAGTTTGGAAGTACTTCAAAAGCGAATTATTAAAATCATTTATAGGAAACCAAATATTTATCCCAGTAACCAGTTGTATGTGGAAACAGGATTTTTTGATATAAGGCAAATGTATTTTTACAACATATGCATGCACCTTTATAGCAACAAGGCCCTTATAACATTAATTGATCATGCATACAACACCAGAACCAGAGCAAAAAATAATGCAAAAACTACTGTAACAAAAAAGACCATAGGGCAAAAAAGTTACCTTTATTTAGGAACCAGAGTGTACAACTTTTTACCAAGAGAATTAAAAACCCTTGTCCAGTCATTTAATTGTAAACCCTTACTTAAAAAAAAAATAAAGTTGTTTCTGCTTACCGTGGAAAGATCGATCATTGATGGTATAGTCAGTGTAAAGAATTAGTGCTCCCTGCATACTTTTATGGTTGTTTTGGGATGGTGATTGTGGGTGGGGATTTATTTTCTGATTAACTTTGATTGAGTGATAAGATCTAATCATCTTGTAATTTTATCACTTCTTTTGTCTTTGCTTGTTTTTGCTTGAGCTTTTTGCTTGAGTTTCTTAGCTTAACTTTATTAAAAGGTATATAAGGTCTTATAAGATATGTTTTGTAGTGTGTAGTGTAGTTTTCTATTGTATAATATTATAATAACTATTTACTTGAATTGTAATTAATAAAGACCTGCGTACAGCATCAGCTCCTGCAGGTTCTTGTAGTTTATTTGCTATGTAATTAATTTTTGTGAGTTATTGTAACCATTTTATTTTTGATTGGTAAATAAACTTTATTATTTATTTATTTATTATTTATTTATTTATAATTGAAATGGCATTGGAACTGAAATATATTTTGCTAATATTTCTCCAGCCGTGGAACAATCCCAATGGAATTTTACGTAACTTATTACGAGTCATACTAAAATCTTGAATGTTGCTTGTATTATTAAACCATTCCCTTTTTGCTTGATCAAGATTATTCTCGGAAAGATCAACGTTTTTTAAGTTTGGTAAATTGGCAAATGCGTGGTCCTCTATTTCCGATATCGTATTTTTAAAAAGTTGAATGTTTTGAAGGCTTGGAAGTATATCAAAGACGCATTTTGATATAGTTTTAATATAATTGCCGCTTATGGTAATCCTTTATATTTGAGGTAAGTCTTTAAAAGCTCCTGGTTCTATCGTCCGGACATACATGCGGTGAATATGAATTTCCTTTATGTCCTTAATGTTAGTGATGAAATTCATTTCCAATTTTAGCATTGTTGCATCAGCAAGAAAAATATAAATAATTTTTTTTTCTTCAAAAGCTGCATCATTGATACAACCTGTCAAACGTGTAGTACTCCAATTAGCGTTTGGCCTGTCTACTTCACGATACTTTATTTTAAAGTTAGAGACATGTTGACACGGGTGTATCCGAGTTGCTAGACGGTGGAGAGTAGGTAACAAAATTATGAATTTGGAATCATCGAGTTGCTAGACGAAGATGTACGAATTGCTAGAAAAACATTGTCGAGTTCCTAGACGGCAAAAATTACATCGTCCTGTTATTGACCAAATATCGTAGCCATTAAAAATTATTTTTTGAAATAAATTCAATGAAATAACACAATCAATATTTACATTTTATTAGAAAATTCGTTACAAAAACAAAAGAGACTATGTTAGTAGTATACTATATTATAATTATAAAGAAAACATTATAAGCTATCGCTTACATTAAAATTATATATTTTGAGTTACATAACATTATATAGTTTGTATTAACTTATTACTATCTTATTTCTATATGCCACACTTTTTACAAATTCTAATTTGCCAATTTCCCCATTGGAAAAAGCTTGTATTTTAGAATGTATAGACTGTTTTTTTATTACTGATTTTGGGTTATGTCTTTGAACAATGTTTAACTCGGCGCTTCTAATTTTGATATAGGTATTTGTCTGAATTTGAATCAAAACCTCAATAAAATTGAATATATTTGGGTGGTGATGATAAAAGTTAGCATTTAAGTCTGAATGGTACGACTCACATGCATTCGTTGTTCTATTCAAATTCGAGGTGGCCTGTGCCCATATAGATGGTGGATATAAACAATCTTCAGAAATATAGTTTTCGACCAAATAATCGAAATTTTTTTCCAGTTTACTATTTTTTGGTTGGATTTCCATTAAATCTATTACAAAACATTCACTCACCTCATCTGGTGGTAAAAAGCAAAGGCCGAATACATATACCAGCCACTTTCCAACTTCTTCTTCTGCCTTATTATAAAAAACAGACAGTCCTAACTGCTGTATTTTTCGGTACCAGGACTGTCCTAGGTGAAAGTTACAGCCTCGAATGATTGCTTTAGGATAAACGATGGAAATAGTTTTATGCACAGATTGTTCGAAGTCAAGAAGAAATTTTGCAGGATTAATGTTCATTTTCAGTTTTACTTTTTCCAGCAGGAGTACGTAGATGTCGTATGATTTATTAGGAAGGAGCGCAAATATCAAAGGTATGTATATATTATTAACCAAACCATGTAGAGTGTATAACTGATAAGGCTCTAATGATTTTTATTACCTCTCTGTAATGAAGGTCGCGTCTAGGAACTCGACCATCCCCCCGTCTAGCAATTAGTGTATGTCGGTCTAGGAATTCGGCTAATTTATTTTACCTGCATACGTCTAGCAACTCGGCTACACCGGTTGACACATTTGTAAAGAAACGAACACCACTCGCGTTGCAAATAGCAAAACATAGAATATTAATTTCCACATCATTTAAGCGGAAAGTATATTGGCAAACTAAAGAGTTTATTAGCGTATTTTCTTTTTTCTGACCTTCACCATAAATATGTATCTTTATAAACAACATTATATGGATGCCCAGATAAATTTATGTCGATTTTTGAGTGGTTTAAATAAACGAATATTCTGAAACAACTCAATATTTCTTCAAGACACTAAATTAAATAATTTATTTTATGTTATTAATTTGTTCATCATTACAAAATATATACGCATCTATAATAGTTTTATCAATAATGCAATCTGCTGAATATGCATAGAAAATTAATTTCATGTAGCATTATTATTGAGTTGGTTTTATCATAATTTATGATTCTTCTAACATGATCATTAGGCCGAAACGGCAAAACGGCGCACTTTAAATCCAATGGTCGTTAGTTCAAACTCAGCAGCCTGCAAACTGTTTACTAAATTTTTAACATGTTCGTAAGTTTGATCGTAGAAAAAATATACTGTTCAACTCGAGTGTATTGTCCATATCGCTCTCGGAAGTTGGAGCACTCCGCCTACGGTGTCGTGCTCAATTTACTTTCTCGTGTGATATAAACATCATATACGGCAAGGGCCTGTCGACATATTAAGCACCGGTTCCCGCAGATCCCCGAAGTTAAGCGGTGTCGAGCGCGGTTAGTACTTGGGCGGGTGACCGCTTGGGAATACGGCGTGCTCTTGCTTCAGGGAAGAGTGTAAAATGAATCGACATCTAGCCATCCTATTCACGCCGGACAGGCCGGATGAGATCGGATATCTCGTAGGACGAAGGTGCCGTTTCACACTCCCCAGTCGGTAGATCACATTTGTGGTCGATGACCGGTTCAAGATGGCCTACGTAGTCGGCGAACCGTAAAAAAAAATAAAAAATAAAAAATAAACATCATATCCACTCTTGTTCTACAAATTACTATTATAAATTAGACCTTTCCCTCTTAATCAAATTACATTGGATCACCACCGATGGATTTTTGCTGGCCTCTCATAGAAGGATTTTTTGTTGCCCACTGTGTCAAAGGTGTATAATAGCAGGTAATTAGAAATAGCATTGTTTTTTATTTAAGTAATAGTCACAGAAATGATAGAGTTATTAAATAGATAATAATAAAATATATGTCCGGACCATCATGAAATGAATAAATCGCCTCTAGTCAACTAACTATTATAAATTTCTAATAGTTTGACATTGGCCTTGAAATTTACATATTATATCGTGGAAAAGCGGTGAAAAATTTTACAAAAAATTGGCCGTTAAATAAAAGAGAAAAATGTATTTACTGAAACGTTACCGCCCCCCGCCAATGCGGAAGTAAAAGAAAGTAGTATTTTTATATTTATTTGTTTTTAATTAATAATAGTATTTGTTATAAATAACATTATTTAATCATTTTACTAGCCATTTAAAATAAGATTTATTATTTTAAATAAATCAAATTTAGGAAAGACAAAAAATGTGGGTCCCCTAGAGGTCCGAGTTTAACACACGAATGTGCCACACGATTCCACGCGGAGAATCATTAGTTTACCAATCCTTAAATTTCATACGTGTAATTACGTTAGGTATGAGTTTACTGTCATTTACCCTGGAACGGGTGGATTGATGTTATCGAGCATATACGCATATGCAATTTAAAGAATGGCTCGGTTGATCGTCTAGTTCCGGGACCCAATTGACCGCCTATTATGACCCTACGTTGTGTTTGACCGCTACGTTGTGTTTTCCGTCGTATAACGTATAACGTGTAACCCAAATCCGCTGATCAGCAGTATGAAGTATTACACCGAGAAAAGCGCCGAATTTTGAACAGGGAATTCTTAAAACCGTATCTTAGTAAGTGTAGGATAGTTAAGAGGTGCGAGTACTCGAAAGTGGCTGAACGCTAACCCCGAATAATTTGAAAGAGACGCGGCGCGGTTGGCGTTATCGGCTGCTCAGAGAAAGTCGGAAAATTCCAGTTTCCAAAGGTTTGCCTACCCTGTGCACAGGACGAGCTAGTGAGGCAGTAGCCTACAGCAGTAGCTGTTCTCTATAGGCTCGCCTCTTGCAGTTGCTAGGATGAGCAGTAGCCCCGGACAGTAGTCCTCTGCCCCACGTTGGAGGAAACGGCGGAACCGTCCGTAATCCCCCCTTACAACCTCTAACGTAGGATCGTATAGGTTGGTATTAGTAAAGTGAGGTTAGACCTATCAGACACCTTTTAAATTATGTATAGAACCGGCAGTACCGGGCTGGCTAAATAGAAAGGGGCAAATCACGGCAGTGGAAAATGAGGGCACCTCAAAACACCGTAAAGATCCCCACATCTCCACGACTTTCAACGATAGAAAAGTCGTTATATCCCCCCAGCATGGACAGTAGCCCGGGATATAGAGCGATGGGAGAGCTTGGAAACAGACATGTCTACGAATCTAAACCGTGTCCGAGACATCCCTTATGTTCTCCGCCATGAACGTAATTAGCTAGAGTGACGTCATAACATTAGCCAAAAACCGATACTTCGCGTATTTTATTGAAGATCAAAGGCTTTATGAATCCCTGTAAAAATGCGTCGCCCAGTGGATTTCCGATCAGAGAAAAAAAAATAGTTATCTATAAAATTTGAACGGTGGTCCGCGTTCGGATTAAAATTTACTTCGCGCAGATAAAGTTAATAAAACGGGGAACCACGGAACCTTATTGCCCTTTATTCTGACCTGCAATATTCGTTCTGTTATTCACATCTTCCCCATTTTGACCGACCACCTATAAATAAAACCAGCTATATTGTTGCCAATAATTATCGAGTTTTGTTAAATCATAAGGGGAGGTAAACATTTTAAATTACAGATGCACGTGTTCAAGTGCGACCACCACTTGACCGCAAGCCAGAACACCCTCAAATTTATGACCTGAGAACCGTACCGTTTCCCAAACGACACCCACTTGAGTATCTGTTTACTTATCTTTGTGGTTATTTAGGAATTTTGTGTGAGAAAGAATTTTTAACAGAAACATTTTTCGACTTTCATTTAAAACAAAAATACACATTATTAAATATTTCTCTTTAGCAATTTTATTAAGGAAACGAAAATTGAGCCTAAGTTAGTTTTTACAATGCGTTAATCCCCGAGTTTAAAGAAAAGAGCAATATTCCGAAAAGAACCCAAATTTGTACGGTGGTTTTAGGACCCTAATAAATTATACCTAAAGCCCTTGTAACCGGAGAACAGATACTTTACAAAGAGAACTAATAAGTTTTAATTTTTTATAGTAAATGACCGGTGCTTAGATTTTCTTTACCTTTTAATTTGTTTTATTTAGTCAAGTAAGAATTTTTCATTGGGTATTAGCGAAGTACGCCCCCTGATTAAAAGCCATCCCCATTATTGTAACACGTTCAAAAGAAAGGGAATTATTATTTATTTATTGGAGTCTTTCGTATTATTATTATTATTATTTGTGTGATCTCTGCGTTAGCAGGTAAGTATATACAATTAGCACGGCTATAGAGCAAGTGTCTAATGTTTTTATATTCTGTATTTTCAGGTTGCCATATTCAGAGCCTTGCGTGTGATATGACATGTTCCCAAAATTGCCAGCTTCTGGAGTTTAAGGTACAGCTTAGGCGGTAAATGTATCTGTTCTAAATATTTATGTAGTTTAACTGGCACCTCGCCAGTAGCGCCAATGATTATCGGTATAACAACCACTTTCTCTTGTTGCCATAGGGTCTTTATCTCGGCCGCCAATGGGATATATTTACGTATTTTCTCTGCTTGCTTGTCTGCGAGATTGTGTGCTAGTGGTATGGCAATGTCGATAAGGTAAGTAATTTTGTTTGTCTTGTCTTGCCATACAATGTTATTATTATTATTATTATCATTATTATTATTATTAATATTATTATGATTATGATTATTATTATTATTATTATTATTATTATTATTATTATTATTATTATTATTATTATTATTATTATTATTATTATTATTATTATTATTATTATTATTATTATTATTATTATTATTATTATTATTATTATTATTATTATTATTATGCGTATTATTACTATTATTATTATTATTATTATTATTATTATTATTATTATTATTATTATTATTTTTATTATTATTATTATTATTATTATTATTATTATTACCCCGCGCGATGGCCGAATCGATAAGGAAACTACAGTCGGGTAATTTCCGTACTTAAACGAAAAACCCACACTGTAGCGGAAAAATCGAAGGAAACCACAGGCGGGTAATTTCCGTACTTAAACGAAAAACCCACACTGGAGCGGAAAAATAGAAGGAAACCACAGCCGGGTAATTTCCGTACTTAAACGAAAAACCCACACTGGAGCGGAAAAATAAAAGGAAACCACAGCCGGGTAATTTCCGTACTTAAACGAAAAACCCACACTGGAGCGGAAAAATAGAAGGAAACCACAGCCGGGTAATTTCCGTACTTAAACGAAAAACCCACACTGCAGCGGGAAATGGAGGGGTTAGGTATGGAAAAGTTTGGTCAGGTCGGGTAAAGGCTAGTTACGGTGCTGCTTTCGAAAACCCAGAAACAATTTAGTTGGTAAATAAAGATAGGTTTAAATTTAGAAAATTAGTATTCGCCCTTAATGGAGTGGAAGCCGGTTTCAGGGAACATATATATGAAGTTAGAGAAAAAAAACCTTTTACCCAGACACACAAAACACGGCTTCCTAGTGATATTAACTTTTACCTAACTTTAATTCACATTTACTGATGTATCAAGACCACTAATAAATTACTTAAAAACCCTTCCCCTTGTTTGCTAAAGTGATATATTGACATGATTGTTTACCCCTTTGGTATAGAACGACTAAGGAAAACAACATTATTAAGAATTATTAAAATTTACCTTCATTGCTTGACTTTTAGTGAGAAAGTCCACGAATAATAACTGTAGTTAAAAGTAATCAATTTGGAAATTACTACTTTGCTAAGTCTTAAATGCAAGTAGAAATATTTAACTTATTTTCTGAGATCTTTAAATCAGAGCCAAAGTTTTACACAAAAATAACACGCCCGGTCGGGTTACGGCCTTTTTTTAATCTTTAAAGAATTTTAAATAGAGCCCCAAATTAGAGTTTAAACTTAGTCAAAAAATTATAATCAAGCCCCAAATTCGATTTAAGCTTGCCAAGAAAATTTTAAATAGAGAGTCCCCAGAGAGATTGAAAGCTTAGGAAAAATTATAATCGAGAGCCCTGTTTTTAGGTCGTACCCGTGTTTTTATACCACCCCGCCGAGGCGCAGTTCTTCCCGTCTCCTCTTTGTGCGATCGTTCCGAGCGTGGCCTGGTTCTTCACGGTGCCGGTGAGCTACGAGTCCCGGCGCGGCGTCGCAACGGCATCGCGGCGCTTACGTTTGTCATTTTAGATTTTTGACCAATGTCCATTTTGTTAGGTTAACGACATTTAGGAAGCTATTACAGCTATAACTATTATTAGGTAGTATTATTTATGTATTCTTTTACCTTTGATAATTAATCTATTTTTGACGTGGGCCCGAATTTTACAGAAGATATGGTGACCTAGGTTAGTTCCGTTACATTACTATAGCTATATTTTTTTTTTAACCGGTAGAGCCGAATCGCGCTCTTATTTGCCTATTGTGTTACCGGTTTGAGATAAAACGTGTTCTTTTATTCAAGGGGGATTTTTGGTGATTTCTATCAACGTCAACGAGAGAGAGAGAGAGAGAGTGAGAGAGATCCTAAAATAATTAACCAACCGATTGATAACGTTATTCCAACAGCTGTCAATCATTACTTCATCAGTTCAGGTCGATTTCTCCGGTGAAAAAATAATATAACTTATTTTTAGACATAAGAGCAAGACAACACAAAACTAGCGTTTTTTTTATATAGAAAATTAAGGCCCTCCAGGTAGAGTAAAATCGGAAACTGTTGAATTTCTACCTTACTGGCTACAGTAATATTTTTACCATTTTTCCGGAATACAACTAATGTCGTCAAGTTCTGGTATCATACCCGAAACGAGTGGCGTAGCCAGACAATATGTTCGGGGGGCTCATATTTTCTAACCAGGTGTTTTAGGGTTCGGCCTTCAAGTAAAAAAACACGTATTGATATGTGTATACATAATATAATAATATCGGGTAGCATAAAGATCTTTTACAATAATTAACTAACCAGCAACTTTGACTGTGGCATAAATGACATTGTGGCGCGAAATAATAAATAAGCATCAAATGTCTAACTAGAAATTCATGAGTGAAGTTGAAGAGAATCCAGTGCAGTATAATTATAAAATAAAGAGGCGGAGATAAATCAGAAACAATTGATGTGCGGTTTTCATCTTGCGACTGTATGACTATGATTTATATACAAAGTGATTCCTAAGTTGATACTTCTTTTTTAGCTGTGTATATTAAAATAAATAACTTTTTTAAATACCTTTTGTCCAAAAACTCAAAAATAGGCGAGATAAAGAAGTAAAAAATCTAAGTGTGGTCCTGGTCATCAAAACATCGCCCGCTATAGTTTCTATTGTTTTTCTTATCACTTATTAGTAATAGTCATACGGGTCGTATTGAACAATCCGCTGCGGTGTGTTTTTCTGAAGCAAGTTAATTTTAAATTGGTGATAGGTACATGAAAATGGTAAAATTTGAAAACAATAAACTAATAAAATAAAGTACATTTAGTGTAAGTGTCGTAAAAGTGCGGATGTTTCTTCGAGATTATACGCAGAACGCTTTCCTTTGCGGGCTCATCCTACACCCAAAAGTTTTCTTAATGTTATTCAACGAGCAAGTTAGGCAGAACCGTATTTGATTCGTAGTGTAATAAATGAATGTAAGTACTTTATTTTTGGGTTTTTTGAAAAAAGGTATTTAAAAATGTTGTTTATTTTAATGCCTTCTATACGCAGCTAAAAAAGAAGTATCAACTTAGGAATCACCCTGTATAGTATCGGCCGTGTGAGAAAAAGGGGCAACTTGAGTAGTCTTGTCGCCCAGTTTGCTTATATCCACGCTACTACAGTTTCTGTTAAGTTTCCCCGTGTAAGGAATGCCTTAGATTACCATTAACTGTTTTAGATACTCTGTGATAAATGTATATCACTTCCCGAATGCTACAATTAGTAACCAACAGTAGTTTCGTTTTCGTAAAAACTTTATGTGTACCGTAACTCTATTCCAACCCATCAAACATAAAACACTGCTGTCCATTTGGATCCCGCACAAGATCAAAATCAATTTTTTTCATGTAAGAAATGAAACGCCGGGTCAAGTCCTTATCCACCAAGTCAATGCACGTACCCGAAGAATTTAGTGATAATCCGCACACTGGTACGTTGTTGCCCCTACAATATCCGGAATACATGATGTTGGAATCGTCAATCGTAACTCCTCTCTCCATGAAGATTTTGTAGATCCTTTCAAAACAAGAACATGAAAAAGGATTGCCATAAATGCCAATATTACCTACTCGAACTTTGTTTAGAAAGTCTTCTGGTAGATAATTTAAGTGATTTGCACTGATGCTAAGATACCCATAGTAGATTGTTTCTGGCAAGGTGTTTAGAGAAATCGACGTTAACAGATTGTGATGTAAAATAACTTCTTTAAAAAATAAAGGGTTGTCTTTGAACATTTCTCCTTCTATGATTGAAATATTATTGGAATTTAAATAAACCGCTCTTAGACTTTTCCAGCCGTGGAACATTCCCAATGGAATTTTACGTATGAAATTACGAAAGATAATAAATTTTTCTATAGTGCTTGTATTAGTAAACCATTCCTTTTTCACATAGTCAAGCTTATTATCATTAAGTTCGATTCTTTTTAACTGTGGTAAATTGGCAAATGCGTGTTCCTCTATGTCCGATATCTTATTTTTGAAAATTTGAATCACTTGAAGGCTTGGGAGTACATCAAATATACCTTTGGATATGGTTTTAATAAGGTTGTCATGTATGCTAATCTTTTCTAACTGGGGCAAATTTAAAAACGCTCCACGTTCTATCGTCACCACGTGAAACTTTTCAATATGAATAATTTTTAAATTTTTCATGTCAAAGATGAAATATTTTTCCAATTTTGGCTTAATTCCTTTGTTAAGATGTATATGAACGATTTCTTTTCCTTCAAAAGCTGCATCGTTGATGCAACTTTGTAACAGTACGTACTTCCATTCATCGCTTGGAGTTGCTAACTCACGATAATTTACTCCAAAGCCAATGATAGATCGACACGACTGTAATGAAACAAACACTATTTTGATTGCAAATAACAGAATACATATTATTAACTTACACATCTTTAAACCGGAACGTATGTTCACAAACTAACAAAGTAATTAGTTTTGATTATATACATCTATCTATATGATGATCTTTGTAGCAAATGCTTTATGAACAAGAGATATGAAAGCTCAGAAGAAGCCAATCCAAAAAAGATAATATTTTAGTTATGTGTTCTGTTATTTCATTAATTTGGCCTCAGGGAGCTTTTTTTTTGCAACAAGGCATGAACATTCTACAATTTTTATGGGTGCAATATCTGTTTCACAACCTGTTTTGGTGACCGTGTTTATTGTATTAATGATGATTATCAACACAATAAAAAGTTTGCCATTATTTGAATTAATAAATTATCAATTAAATAAGTATGAATTCGGCATCATTGGATAGCTAGAGGTTCAAACATTGTTTTTCTCCTCCCACATGAAAATTTGCTGTTTCCTTTACACTAAAGTAATTGGAAAAGTGGGCTATTCCGGTTAACTGAACGGATATAATTTCATATCTATCCTAGTTAAGATATGAAACTGACCAATCAAAGTAGTTAATTACAAAGAAACTAAATTTACATGTTGTATGTAAACTTCGTTTTCTGATACTTGCCAGAAGTGAGGTTAAAAATATACTTCAAAAATATGCAAAATTTGTACTTTATTAATTTAAATCAAAACATTTACCCAATAGTCTATGCATACACAATTTTTTTCTTAAAGAGTACATGAAATGGTGTAAAAATTGAAGTTATAATACCAATATATATTTCTACGAAACTATTGTTATTTTCTGACCGAACTAAATGTTTCTGCACAGATGCACTTTCATATTTCAAAAATCTCCAGTTTTACACTCAGTTCTAGACAATTACTACAAGATTTAATGCATAAAATGTACTATATACTTACAAAATGCATGTTTTTACTAACCTTGGTTGGTTTTTTGGCATGCAAATATTTGTCCACCGGCATATTTTCTGTTATATATTGAACTGGTATCCAACCCCAATGGACCTTAAAACTTTTATTTACGCAACAGATATAGAAAAATAATTGGTAAATCTTCCTTAAATGGTGAAAAAACAGAACAAATTTTAGGATTTGTAGAAAAAAGAATTCTATTTTTTATTAAAGGTTTTAAGGTTATGTTATTTCTACTTCCAGTATTGCCACTTTTCTTTCCATGTTAACAGTGTTGCTAATTTGTAAATTGGCGATTATTTGAAAAAACTTTATCATAGGGAACGTTAATAGTAATTTAACCAACAAGTACATTAATAATGGCGATTAATGATCGAAATATTTTAACGCGTGAGCGTAGCTCACGCGTTAACGTTCGAGATCATTAATCGCATTTTAATGTAAGAGTTGGTTACAATGTTTTTTCGCCGACCGTATTTTTTACTAAAGTGAAAAAAAACAGTTAACAACTTTTATTTTACAATCCAGATTTCACAATTCTACAAATACTAATGACAGCGGACGACGTTTTGGATTGACGTTTTATTATTTTGTTGATTTGTTTGCATGACTGCCTTTAATTTTAATTACCAAAATCGTGCATTTACAGAAAATCATGCATTAATAGGGGTCATTAATGAATGATTTTGGGAACGTTAATATCGGATGTAAATACACGGTCGACGGAAAAAGTTTATATTAATGTACAAACGCCGTTGTTAACTGTTTAAAACGAATTCTACAGCTATCTTGTTGTACTTTTGGAGTTATAATTCTTACGCAAGCATAAAAAAGCCCAACTAACCCGGTTTTCTTCTGTGCAATTTAGCAGAACAATTTAATCAATGGTTGACAAAAATAAATTGTTAATTTTTATTAGTAAATATCTCTGACGACTGCGACCAGCGGTATTGACTGCTCCGCCAAGACATATGCAATGGTCTTCGAACATGTTTGTATTCCTAGAAGCCCCTAACCGACACTACCGAACTTCAAAAAACCATTATACCTGTCTTGGCGAATCAGTAGTTGCTACTGGATCATAGTCGCCAGCGACTAGCGACCGTTGCAGTAATTTAACTGTATAAACTCAAGTGTCTGTCACATAGTTAAAACTAAACCTATAAGTGGCCCTGACTATCGTCACTCAATAAAATTCCGCGTTTCGTCAAAGTATCAACAAACACAACGAACAGCTGGCTAGCAATAGATATCCCCTAAAAAAAGTTACTTGTATAAAACTTTGCGGAAAATTGTAGGTTTTTATGTGGTGACGAATTCGCAACTTTTTTTACTTTGAACTATGTCAAAAACATCATCAAAGTTCTTCCGAGCGTTCACACAGATTGTTTTTAAAGCAAATATTAATAAAGCTAAACTGGTTTTCCAAGGTTTCAAATTTATTAAAACTGAAGCCAGTTAGTTAGTTTATACATGTCCCCCTTCAAGCATGTGTAAAATAATATGTCTTTTGTGTTTCGTGATTAAAATACTGTATGTTTCCTCCCAATTTTGTGAATATATCTTCGAGGTTGGAGTATATTACCGTGCGTTAGAGACCACAGGAGCTAAGAAGTTACATTTTCAAATATTAACAAGTTGTATCAGCGATGCATATTTTAATGAAACAATAGTCGATTATCTTCATTTTTCCGAAGGAATTTTGCCAAAACTGCAAAAAAACTTCATCTCGAACATGAAGAATTTAAATGAAATTTATATTGAGAAGTTTCACATAGAGACAATAGAACCAGGAGCTTTTTCAAACTT
This sequence comes from Polydrusus cervinus, assembly GCA_935413205.1. NCBI lineage: Eukaryota > Metazoa > Arthropoda > Insecta > Coleoptera > Curculionidae > Polydrusus > Polydrusus cervinus. Next base: position 14,913,787 of record OW284511.1, read on the forward strand.
GCCTCAGTTACAGAAGATTAACATAAACAACAACCCTATTACAACCATATCAAGGGGTGTATTTGATATACTTCCAGGACTTATAGAGATCGACATAATCTTTAACAGAATATCGTATATAGAGGATCACGCCTTTGCCAATTTACCAAACTTAAGAGTTTTTTCACTTAACGAAAATAATCTCGATCAAGTAAAAAGAGAATGGTTTACTAATACGAGCAACATTGTAAATTTTCATATATTCCGTAATTCCGTACGTAAAATTCCACTTGGAATGTTCCACGGCTGGCAGAGTCTTGACAAGATTATTTTAAATTCCAATGCGATTTCAGTTATAGAAGGAGAACTGTTCAAAGACAACCCATCATTTATAACATCCGTCGACTTACATCACAACCGCTTAGAGTCAATTTCCCCATCTACTTTTCCAGGTTCTTTCAAAATATCGCACCTTTCTCTTAGTGCAAATCTGCTAAATTACCTTCCAGAAGAATTTTTGACCACAGTACAAGCACATAATATTGACTTATTTGGAAATCCTCTAAAATGTCCTTGTTGGGATAAAATCCAGAAAATCCTTGTAGAGAGAGAAGTGACCATTGAAAACAAGGATATCTCGTTTTATAGATTTTGCCACGACGAAAGTGTACCTGTTTGTGGATTTTCACGTAATTCTTCAAGTACATGCATTGATTCGGTGGATAAGGAATTGACCGGGAAATTCATCTCTTACCTAAAAAAAATTCGTTATGATAGTGTGTCCGAGCCACTAAGTGGTCAGCAATGTGCTATGTTTGATGAATTGGATTAGACTGTGTCTTTCTTCATGTTTTCCAGTTACATAGAGAATTAGTTATTATATGATTACAGTGGCTTTCTTTATAATTAAAGATTAGTTGCTTCGCTTGACAGTAGTTCCAGTGAACTAAATGTGGAGAGAAAAGTCTAACCAACAAAGGCACTTACATACGAGGTAAGCCAAAAACGGCAATTAGCTGCCTGCTATCAACCAGCGCATGGCTAATCGATATGTGACCGTGAAAATCCACGAGCGACTCTCTCGAAGCTAGTAGCCGATGTTAACATGTAGCGTTCAAATTCAGTAAGCTTTATATCAAAATGACATTAATTTATTGGAAAGAAAATTAGCAAAAAGCAAGAACGGCGAATAATAGATGTACACGGTGTGTTTCGTAATTGAATATTAACATTGAAGGGAGTTAATCTGTGTTTAATTTTAAGACAAAAAGTTTATGTATACAAGTTTTCGCTTTCTTTTTATAATACTGGGTGATAAAAATTTTTTTTTGAAAAATAGTTTTTTTATTAACTCCCGAATTAAATTAGATATTTTTATAAAACTTGCTAAATGTAAAGTAGATGTAGAGACATATATTTTATGCAAAAATTGAATTTTCAGTTTTTACCAGTGGCGTCTCAATGATTAAAAAATTGAAATTATTTTATTATTTCGAGCGAAAATAAACTGTCTGGCAGTAAAAAAATACAGAACAACAATTACCTTTATGTCCTAACAGCTAACAACCAGTGGCGTGCATACAATATAGGCAAAAAAGCATTGCCTACCATAGGAACAATAAAACAAACAGAAACAATTTTTTTTTTATTTTAGTTTCTATCGGTGTAATCCAATTTTGGCAATTTATAATTTATCTCTACATTAATATAATAAATAATCATAAAGGACCAAAAACTTAATCCTATATCATTTCCACGAACGCATTCTTTGCTTATTATATCGTAACCCAGATCCCTGTATAGGCATTCCGTGAGACCGTTCTTAAAGCAAAGATTTCGCTGTACATAACCGTCTTAAGCTCGTTCAAAAGCAGTGCTCTTGCAGTGGAAGAAAGCAAGAGAGCCGTAAGGCAGTAGGGTAGAAAGAGATGTAACAAATAAACCCGTCGCAACCTTCGATCTCCCTTTATCTATCAGCCCGCGCCAAGAAAGCACGCGTTTAGTAAGTGCATTGGTGCCAATCTTCAAGTTTTACCATAGTTTGGAAAATAATTCGCTTTCTCAATATAAAATATGAAACACGCCTCTATAAGTATTATTACTAATTAGTTTAGTTAGGATATTTTTAAAGGGATAAGATATCGTAAAATAAAAATCACTTTTGTGACAATTAAAATAATTTTTGCTAATAGGTTCATAATATTTAATAGTTATGTTTAATAGCTTATATTAAAAACAATTCATACCTGTTCACGAAAACACACAGGAAGAGACACGCTTAAGTGAATTAACAATAATCTCTCTGGAGAGCGACCTCTTGCAGGGTTTAAAACGCAAAACTAATTTTTATTGTGAAGTTTTAAAAGCATTTTTACGTAAAGACTGCCGTGTTGAACTAATTTATAAATAATGTAGATTGTTTTGGTTATTGGAATATCGGGTGCATGCCGATGTGAAGAAATGGTGAAAATGGTCGTTGATGACATACAAGACTTAGGATCTGCGATTCACATAAGAATTCCTAATAATAAAACTAGGAAACCGCGGTCGTTTACTATTGTTGGGGAGCAATATTTAAGCATTTATAAAAATTATGCATCATTACGCTCGGAAGGTATGCGCGAAAAGAGATTTTTTTTAAAATTTGTAAATGGTCGGTGTTGTCGCATGGTAATGGGAATTCATAAAATAAGTGCTATTCCTAAGGAAGCAGCAGTGTTTTTAAAACTACCAGGTGCAATAGAGTACACCGGCCATTGTCTAAGGAGAACTTCAGCTACACTGCTTGTAGATGCAGGGGCAGACATTACGTGTTTAAAGCGCCACGGGGGGTGGAAATTGAGTACTGTAGCTGAAGGATACATCGACGAATCGATGACCAATAAGAAAGATATTGCAAAAAAAATTTTACAACCAAATAATAATAAATCAATTACTAATAATTTAAATACTGCAATAAATTCGACAGAAAGTGGTTTCACTGAGAGTTCAACACTAGAAAATACCGAAACAACCAACCAACAGGCCATCGTAACAAGCAGTCTTAATTTTTCTGGGGCTACAATTAATAATTGTACTTTTTATGTTGTATTTAAATAGTTATGTAGGGCCAATATGGGTAAACGCACCTCCTTAAACAAATTTAACTTTATTATTATTATTATTATTATTATTATTATTATTATTATTATTATTTATTATTATAGGGATTAACATAGTTTTTGAATTCTAGTGCTATTACCCTAAAAGTACATTTACCCTAAGTCACATTGCTGTACTTTATTCTTATTAAAATAAATAAAGTATGTTTATAACTTTCTGGTATTATTTAATATATATTTAGTCATGAGAACACAGTCATACTTTTACTTCCGCTGCTATTGGCAAAAGCAACCGCCTTCTGACGAAAAAGTAGAACTTTTTTTTTTCCATTTGTCCTATCCACGGACATACTGTATGTAAATATTTTTGAAAACTGGTCTATAAAGTAATAAATTATAGAAAAAATTGTATTCATGACCCACTGTAAATAATTCGGAAAACTTAAACTTAACAAAACCGGAAAGCAACAATGAAGTTTCAAAGTTATTTAAATTTTCAGAAAAAATAAAGCAATTTAATCATAATAATATTTGTCGTTTCGTGCTCTTCATTTGAATAAGGCATTTTGCCTCTTCGTTCTCTTGCCAGGGCCATTCCCGAGGGGCCCTACAGGTCATCGTGAGTTCCAAACCACAATCGTCAGCCATGCGATACTCCCCCAAGGGCAATCAACCCTTGGTTTCTTGCGCCATTGCGTGACTTGGCGATTGGGGAGTGTGTTTATTCTTCCGAAGCCCACGAGATATCCGATCTCATCCGGCCTGGTTACCGGCGTAAATGGGGTGGGTTGGGAGATGATATATTTTACACTCTTTCCTGCATTCTTAAACCTACTAAAATTCGGACATATTTTTTTTATTGTGTGTATGCCCATTGTGCCGCAGTTACATTGAAGTAAAAAGCGATTTTAAGAAAATTGAAGTATTAATAGTATATTATAACCCAGGAAAGAGACATTAATGAACTCGATATCGAAATTGTAATAAAATTTCCCGTGGAAGATTGTATAAAACTTTATTTTCGACCGTGATTTTTATAATAAAAATGTTTTCTGAAAATCGATAGGAAATATTGACATTTTTGATAATATTTTTGAAAGAAAAAGTCAATATTTCCTTACACTTAGTCGTTCCTAGGCAACGGAAAATAATTGTTAGGAAATATTTATTATTGTACTTAGAGGAATAGTAATAACAAGTGATTAAAGTGATACTTTTCAAACGAGGAGATATTTAGCACGAGGCGTCAGCCGAGTGCGGAAATTCTCCGAGTTTTAGAATAATCACTTTCACACGAGTAATGTACACTATTTTCCCTACGACCACAAAGAATTATTAAAAAAACCTTTGATTTGTAAAAAAAATATTTCAACTCTAGAGCTGAAAAAAAATATTTCAACTCTAGAGTGGAAATACAAGGCACACTATTTAAGTTAAACATATGATGCCAATTTAATAGATCGAAAGGTCACAGGTTCAAATTCCATCAGGAGTACTTGACTTTTTTTTATAAAAACATTAAATAAATTATAAAATTATTTTGAATTGAAATCTTCCTTCTTGAATGATTTTTTTTATTTAATCAAGGAAAGATGCATTAAAAATAAATTTAAAAAATTCACCCAACAAGGAAGATTTCAATTCAAAATAATTCTATAAATTATTTAATGTTTTCATAAAAAAAAGTCAAGTGCTCCTGATGGGATTTGAACCTGTGATCTTTCGATTCGTAGTTCATGGCTCTAGTCTCTAGGCTATGGCGATCCATAAACATTTTCTGCTTAAGTTTAATATATGACATTTTCTTCAGCGGGGCTTGTTTTGACTGGTAATAAATTTTTCAGTATATTCTTAACTTTTTTATAATTTCAGATGGCGTATTTTCACACTCTAATTCTGAATCACTCGACAAATTCGTGATAAATAAACTAAACTGCTTTCTAAAATTTGTTCTTTTTAATAAATAGGTGTGGTCTGTCAAATTGGCATCATATGCCTAAATTAAATAGTGTGCCTTGTATTTCCACTCTAGAGTTAAAATATTTTCTTTCAACACGCGTGTGATATTCGGCCCTTTCAAGCCAAGTTAACCGTGCTTTTTTAATCATTTTCATAGGTGGTTGTAGGAAAATATTATTTCTGTACGGCTCCTTGTAAACTAAAATGTGTTAAGCTTGACAATTCAATATTACTGTGTTTCCATAGTTACAACACAAATATTTAATGGTATCCTTTATTTGTGAACAAAGTTAATAATATTTATTTCAAAATTTTAACTAGTTGATTGTAAAAAGTTATGTCCTTTTAATAATTTTCGATTACGGAAAAATAGTATGTATACCTCGTAGAAAAAGCCACATTCCCGGACTCCGTATTCAGTCTCGGCTTGCGCCTCGACATACAATCTTTACAGTCGTCCGGGAATGTTTAGCTCTTCCTACTAGGTATACAATAAACTATTTATTATATTTTGACACATCATCACGACGGGAAATCGGGATGGGAAATGTGTACGATGAATCTGAATGGGAAGGCAAAGACAAAATTTTAAAAAGTCAGTAATGTTAAACTGAACTTATTTATTTGAAATTTTTTAATTTTTAAAGTATATAATTGTTTTCAAAACTTGGTTCTTTGTTATTGTCCAACATTTTCAGTAAATTTTAAAAATTAAGAATAGTGACCTAATATAAAACATTTTGTGTACACATAACTACTCTATATCTAATATTTTAAAATATATAAAATACAAGCACAAATTCATAAATCCAATATACAGGGTGATTCACGATGGATAATACGTTAGACGTATATGACGAACCAACTAGCCAATCGTTCTGAAAATTTGGTCATTTACATAAAGGGATATGCTCTATTTATTTAAAATATTTTTAATAATACAATAGTGCCACTTCTACCAAAAGTTTGTAGCGACTTCGATATTTTAAATGGAAAAATCTGTATTTTATTATATTTTCTCTTACCGTTTCTACAACAAGAATTAAATTGCAATTTTTTTGATGGAAAAGGTAGCTTAAAAAAATTTTGATATACAGCGTGATCAGTTAAGGGTACAGAGCGGCTATATCTCGGAAACTACTGGGCAAAAAAATTTAGGAAAAAAAAATGAGTGGCTATGAGAAAACTCTGGAAATAATTTTTAAGTTCCACATTTTGCCGCAAGAGGGCGTAATTAAGAACAGTGTGCCTGAAGAGAAAAACGCAAGAGACCATTTTTATGCAGAATTTACCAGGCTAATCAGAAATAATATCCATATGGAAAAATATCAGTGGCGTCCCACTCGCTTCTTCATTTAAAGTTTTAAAAATTATTCTATTGGCGATAACGCTGAAACGAACGGAGATATCGAGCTGCGGTTTTAATATTTTTTCTAGCAAATTTTATCTACTTTTCGATTATGGTATCATAATTATACCATATGATTTATTTTTTCAGAGTAAAATCATAAAATGTGTTATTATTACAACTTGCGCCCTCTAGCATTTTTTTTTAGAACTATTATGTATGTACAATTAAATACGATTGGTGAAAGTGCATACATTTCTCTTCCAACCAGTCTTTAGTTTGCTAAAATCGGATAAGTCGTTTATAAGTTACAGCGATTTAAATGATTACACTTTCAACAGTTTCCCCCCTCTTATTAAAGTCCGTACGCCAATGAGCATAAGACCAAAATGATGGATAATTGTCCAAGCTTTTTAATGGTGTTATTAAAGATATACCTTAATGTGGGATTTTCGGAGATGTGTGTGTAAAATTTTAAAATTTACTTCCGAGATATGGCCGCTCCGTACCCTTAACTGATCACACTGTATATAACTCTGAAATATTAGAACTTTAAAAATTGGCGGATAGTTAAATAATACCAGGGAAGCTTCTATCCTCCTATCCCAACGTACAATTTAGTTGGGAATTAGAAAATAATACAATATATAGGGTGTTCCATTTAAAAAAAAACCTAAGTTATATTCACCACGTTTTTTTGGGCCACCCCGTATACTCCAATATAATTTTAAAATGTTCACCTCAATGATCTCTACAACTTTTGCATTTCAAATTTTTGTATAATTCCTAAGATAAAAGAGAAAATGAACACCCTGTTCATAGCCAAGAAGTAAAAACTACAAGAATAATGACAATAAAATTGAAATAAAATAATCTTTAAACAAAATACATTTCTGACGTATTTACGCAAGTACTCAAAATAAAGAGGTATTTTAATTTAAATCGCCTGTTAAAACAAAAAAACAGCATTAAAAAAATTAAATTGAAAAATATAAAAACACAGTCGATGCTGTTATTTAGTGCTTGTATTGTTAATCCCAAAAAAGTTCGTAAAAAGTTTGTAGAAAACCTAGAAAAAACGATAAAGACGATTTCTGTTTATACATATTTCTTACAACAATAACGTAATAGAGCCAGCAAACTGGTTCATTGCTAAACAAATATGTTTTGAAGCACTAAAATCACGAACTTCTTATCTCTCTTGATCAACCCGATAATTTATTATCCCGCCATCCCACTGCTTTGACTGTGCGTATTCATTGGAATAAAAATGTAGAACACCAAACACCAATCTAATGTAAGGTTGCACAAAGAATTTTAATAATAAATAAACTAACCAGCAAGTTTGACTATGACATTGGCAGAAATAATTTTCTCACCATCATACTGGCCCGGTTATCTTAATTTGTAATTTACTAATCAGGCACCTTTGATTGTAAGTTCATAATGCATGTCAATGTCAGGTATGTCACAGTAAAACTTGCTGGTTAGTTAATATACTTTAATCTAACTCATCAAATATTGCACACTGCTGTCCAGTTTTTGGCTCGTACAAAGTATCATACTGAATTTTTTTCAAGTAGGACATATATCGCCTAGTCACATCCTGATCCACAGATTCAATGCACGAACCTGAAGAATTAAGCGATAGACCGCACACTGGCACATTTTCCTTTATACAAAATCCATCAAACGCAACCTTAGGGTCGTCAATGATTGCATCTCTCTCCAGAAGAATTTTATAGATTTTATCACGACAATAACAGGTTAAAGGATTCGCATAAATAGAAATATGAGCCACTCGAACTGTCTTTAAAAATTCTTCTGGTAGGCTATTTAGAAGATTTGCACTAAGCCTAAGTACGGCAAGGAATACTGAATCTGGAAAGTTAGTTATGGAAATGGACCTTAAGTGGTTGTGATGTAAAGCAACGGTTGTAATATATGATGGATTGTCTTTGAACAGTTCTCCTTCTATAGTAGAAATCGCATTGGAATTGAAATCAATCACGTTCAGTTTTCTCCAGCCGTGAAACAATCCAAAGGGAATTTTCCGTACGGAATTACTAAACATATTAAACGTTTCAATGTTGCTAGTATTAGTAAACCATTCTCTTCTTACATGAATAAGATTATTATTGGTGAGAGCAATAACTTTTAAGTTAGGTAAATTAGCGAATGCGTGATCCTCAATGTACGACAATTTGTTGTGGAAAAATTGGATATCTTTAAGACTGGGAAGTATATCGAATACACCTCTTGATAAAGTTTTAATATTGTTACGGTTGATGTTAATAATTTCTAACTGAGGTAGGTTTAAAAAAGCTCCTGGTTCTATAGTCTCTATTAGAGCCTTCTCAATCGCAACGTCCTTTAAATTATTTATGTTAGAGATGAAATTTTTTTTCAATATTGGCAAATATCCATTTACAAGCCATACTTGTACGCCTTTCATGTCTTTAAAGGCTGTAACAGAATTATCAAAACAGCCCTTGATATCTGTAAAATTAAAACGACCGTTTACATCTTCAAACTCACGATAATACACTCCAACTCCAACTAGATATTGGCAAGATTGTAAAGAAACAAACACTACTCGCGTTGCAAATAACAACGCACATATTAATTTACACATCTTTGAATCATAACGTAAGTCAACAAACTGAATAACGTGTTTCGTTTTCTTCGTTGGTCTTGACGTTAGACTTTGAATACCATGAACGAGTATATTCAAAATTCAAAGTTACAAGTTATTCTTATTATCTTTCTTATAAACAAGCTTTTTGGAGCCTCAGATTAACATATTTATTTAATTTAACTGGTTTTCAAAAAGGCGCGTTAATGATTTTATTGGATTTGTTTCTATTTTATTTGCAGATAGAATCTGCGGCATGACAAATAAGCACCGTTTCTACCTCTCGCTATTTAAGGGTATTGAATGAGCTATATTTTATAATTGATGTCCACTTTGTGCCCAGAAAGGGACGATCCCCGCCCCCGAGGGTATTGTCCCGTTCCGTCTACAATATGTAAAAAAAATGGTAGTTTCAAAGCCAAAGTACCTTTGGTAAGAGGAAGGTTGTTGTTGGAGAAACAAAAAGTATATTTTCGAAGGACCGTCTGTTATGTAGGTTCTGCTTAGCACGAGCTATATTTTCATAGGCCTTATGCATGCATCTACCTGTCTTGTTAACCCGAAATTTCTCTGGTCTACTATTTAGTGAAAAACGATGAAATAAAAAAATATTTCCGGGATAGGTGAGAACTGAGAACGTAGATTAAAATGAAAATTATATTTCAGAAAAATAACTTATTATATTAAAAAAGGATAAATTAAAAATTAAAAGTGTTTAAAAATGTTATTTTTAATATAAAACCATGCAATGTAATTTGAAACACTTAACACACTGACGCCAATGTCCAGTATACTGGACATGTTGTTCTTTCCATGGCGTCCAGTTAATTTAACGCATTTAAATGTGTTTAAAATTTGGCGCAGACCCTCAGGCTAGACTGATTTGTTGGTTCACAAGATAAGAAACCCGCTACTTTTGTCCTATTTGCCCAGAAAAACAGGGGTTGTATGTTTATCCGTATTTTAAAATCTGGCATAAACCTCAAGATGTATGAATATAATATATGTTATCCTTTTGTTTTACCACACAATCTTTTGTACTAAAGTCGTTTGTTTAATTTTTTTTCTATTCAAAATGTAACCCAAATTCGTTATTGGTGATTTGTTTAAATAAAAAGTGTATAGCAAAATGTTGTTTTCCTACGATCGTGGGAAAAGTTACTTTTCGGCCCGATTTATCGTGCGGAAAGTACCACTTTTCCGCACGATTTTACTTTTCCGCACAATTTTTACTTCGCCACATATGTAAATATGATGTGTTTATATGTAAATCGTGCGGAAAAGTAACTTTTCAGGACTACTAGCACTAGTAACTTTTCCGCACGATTTGTTAAATTAATGAATACCTTATCTAAAAAACTCAATAAATTGAAATACTTGCAAAATAATTTTTTTTTTGCCAGAAGCTCAATAATTTTTATAATTACAGTATATTATTACGAACCTAATTGACGTTTATCTGAGAACTATATCGATCGTAGGAAAACTTTTGTACCTAACACATACGGAAAGTGTCTTTTCCGCCCTTGACTGCCCGAACTCCGCTTCGCATCGTTCGTGCATGATGAATCCTACCGAAATGAAGCAAGAGTACCTTTTTCAATAGAAGACTTCGGTGCTTTTAAAAATTGCACATAGCGTTTAAAAATCCTACAAGTAAAAAAGTTACGGCAATATTCTCCTTACTACCTACCCAGTGGGACGCCACTGGAAGAAATACACCAAAGCTAAACAAACCGTTTATTGCGTCTTATCATGGGTAAAACATGTATCAAATTTTGTTTTGATACTTCAATCAGTTTCTGAGATATTGTGAAAAAACCGCTTATCATAGCTTCCATTCGGGGAGCTCTAGCCCCATACCGAAGCGTTTTTGAAGGTATATTAATAGAGGATTTTAGTCCTATTTTTGGATGTACTTTATCCCCTTAAAATATTGTCACCTAATTTCGGGACACCCTGTATACAGGGTGATTCCTAAGTTGAGACTTCTTTTTTAGCTGTGTATAGAAGGTATTAAAATAAACATTTTCAAATATTTTTTTTCAAAAAACTTAAAAATAGCCTAGATACAGAAGTAAAACATCCAAGTACGGGCCTGGTCATCAAAACGTAGTCTGTTATACTATATTGTCTGTCTTATTAGTCATGCATTTTGTTAGTATTTGGCAATCCGCTGCGGTGCGGTGTGTTTTTCTGAAGCAAGTTGATTACGGTGAGTATAATAAAAAAAAAACATTGTTTACTTTGGGCCGGACTGTATTTGATCCATAGTGTAATAAATAAACGAAAATTGAGTTTTAGTTTTTTGAAAAAAGGTATTTAAAAATTTGTTTATTTTAATGCCTTCTATAGACAGCTAAAAAAGAAGTATCAACTTAGGAATCACCCTGTATATACGTAACCACACCAAATTTTAAAACATCAATTCAGAAATACTTTTTTTTTTTTTTTATGATAAAACACCTGCACTGTAGGAAAAATCCTTTAAGGCGCTCTGGGAGCGGTGCGAGTGCGAAAAAAGCGATTAACGTTGGTCTTGAAACGTTGAAGATTGTATTCATTGGGAAACACGACCTCAGGAAGATCATTCCACAAAGATGACGTTCTCCAGATGAAAGAATTCTTGAACAATGAAGTTCGAGGAGTACTAAGCTGAACAACATATGGATGAGCGGCAGTGGTTCGGTGTATTTCTGTTTTGCATTGCTCTAGGTGGAATCAAGTGGGCAATGTCAGTCGAACACCTGCCATGGAAATATCTGTAAAAGAGAGCCAAATCACCAACCTGTCTTCGATGCTCCAGGCTATCGAGGGTCTTGGTCAGCTCGGGGTCGCCGATCAGACGAACGGCTCTCCTTTGAATGGAATCCAGTAGCCGAAGGTGTGCTTGGGTGCAGAGCTCTAGACATGAGAGCAATATTCTAATGATGGTCGAATCTGGGCTTTGTAGAGTGTCAAAAGTTGATGAGGTGTGTACAACCTTTTGGTGCGGAAAAGTACACCAAGTTTCTGTGCAGCTGTCTTGGCAATTACGGCAACGTGATCATGCCAAGACATATTACCTCCCAGATTGACCCCCAGCAAATTGCCAGGGGAATTGCGTGTCCTGCCATGACTATATCCGGTTCTGCAATGTTAACCTTTTTGGAGAAGACTGCTGCCTGGGCTTTCTTAGCATTAAATTCGACTTGGTTACTGTCACCCCAAGCCAAAATTTCTTCCAGGTCCTTGTTGAGGCGCAATACTTCATGCTGCCTGCGAAGATGTGCGTCGGCAGCGGATGTTTGGGGAGTCAAGGTAAAAGATGAGACAAGTGTGCTGTCATCAGCAAAGCTATAAATTGGATTTTGGGTTTTCACTAAAAGGTCGTTAATATACAGTAAAAAGAGGGTAGGCGACAATATGGACCCTTGAGGAACACCGGCATTGATGGTGAAGGTGTCTGAGAGAAACCCGTCAATCGCCACTTGCAGAGAACGGTTCTTAAGGAAGCTGGTTAACCATAAACAAAATCCATTAGGCATACCGTAGGATCGCAGTTTACTTAAAAGCCCATCGTGCCAAACACGATCAAAAGCCCTAGAGATGTCCAGTGCAACAGCCCGGGATTCTCCATGATGTTCGATGGTGTTGCTCCAAAGATGGGTGACATATGCCAGAAGGTCACCTGTTGATCTGGACTTACGAAAACCGTATTGATGGTCGCTGATAATGTTAAGCCCTTCCAGATACTTTAGTAGTTGATGGTTAATAGCTTTCTCCATTACTTTGGAAATTACTGAAAGCAATGCGACGGGTCGGTAGTTGCTTGGCAGGGTCTTTTTACCTTTCTTTGGAATGGGCTGAAAATATAAGCTGTTTCCATTATAAGTGGGACACCCGGTATAATAATTATTATTTAATTCTTGTTTTATTTATATTATTACATAAGTCATTGACTTTGGAATCAAATAAACATAGTTTGCATGATTATAATTGTAAGGAGGCAGCTATAATGTATGATAATTAAGTATTATTCTTAAGATAGCTAGATAAATGATTTAAGTTATCATTAAAATAAAAAATAATATCAGCTTAGAAAAAGAAGGTTTTTTTAGCGGCAGGCGGACAAAGTAAGTACATAGGGACGCCAATGCAATGGGTTCCCTGGGGCACAGGTAGACAATGACAGGCTGTTTCGTTCTTATTAGAAGTCATCAGAAAGCGATAACCTGTAAGCGACCCTCAGTACAGCGAGACTATGCTTTCAAGGCATTTTTAAGAAATAAAAACGTACAACTTGAAAGCATAGTCTCGCTGTATTGGGGGTCGCTTACAGGTTATGACTTTCTGATGAGTTCCAATAAGAACGAAACAGCCTGTCATTGTCTACCTGTGCCCCAGGGAACCCATTGCATTTGGCGTCCCTGTGTACTCAATGCAAAAGATAGATGCACTACTTTGTCCGCCTGCCGCTAAAAAAACCTTCTTTTCTATTTACTTGTACGGACACTAAACTCTACTACTTTATTTTAATATCAGCTTTGTTCGCGGTAAGGGTTCTGAATCGATTCGGATTTATTCGCATGCAGGAACGGAACCAGAAAAATTGAAATGGGTGGGCCCGATATTTCTAGGGTTAGCACTACCCAAATCAAAAGTGACTTATTGCCGCCTTCCCCGTAGCGTAGCCTTTCTGAACTTGTCCCCGATCCCAAACCAGGGCCGTAGCCAGAACCAACTTTTTGGTAGGGCTATTCGATTTCTTACCAGGGCCCGTATTCTTACCCCATAACTTCTAGACATTTTTGACACTTATTTCAAAATATTTTTTACCAGGGCTTTGCCCCCCTCTAACTACAGTCCTATCCCAAACTAACTAAAAAAAGTTACCTCCCCCCCTTATCCCTTCCGGAAACTGCAGCGCAGGACATAATATCTTAATTCCCCCCCCCCCCCCCCCCCTGACACCACCGCAGTTTGCATGTGTAGTTCAAATAATTGACATGTAAAGTTAAAGAATTTTGTGATCCGCGCACGCCATTATTTGAACTGCGCATACAAATAATTCCGAATCGATTCAGCATCCTTACCGCGAGCAAAGCTTCTGATACTTGAATACAATTTTTTTTTAAACAAACAAGTAGTATTCATAAAATGTAATTAATTTCTTGATACCATGCCGAACTTAAATTAGAATTATTTTAAAAGCACTGATTAATAGTAGCATTAATAAAAATAATACTAATACATTTCTTGACAAAACGGTGAAGGTAGAGTACACTTTTCACACACCCTAAAACCAGTAGAATAAATAAAAAATATATTTCTTGATAAAATGGCGCACTTAGAAAATTATTTATAAATAATTAGGTACAAACATCACAAAAAATAATGCTTTTTCACCGTAGCACGATACATTTATTATTAAAAATTGGCAATTTCTTTTTCAAAACATAACATTTGCTTGCTTGCTCATCAAACCCGAACAAACCTTTTTTTGCTGTTCATAACAAAACGTAAAAACATCGTATACACATAGTAATCCAAAATAAGATAACAACTTTAAAAATAAGGGGTTTGGAAAGAAAGTCCTGTCTTCCTTCTTAAATTTATTAAAATAAAGACTAGTGCCTACGCGTTTCGGCCAAAAGGGCCATCATCAGGACATGCTGTAAGGAACAAGGTATACGTTATATAATATGAAAATAATAAAACAATTTAATAACTTATAGGCAATAAGATCCGAAAACACAAAGACAAAGTAGGGCGCACTCTGGTCAATAAAAATTAATTAATACTTAAAACACAGACAAAAGTTACATTTTATAAAATATCTGACAGAAAACAATTAAAACACATGCTAAATGTCGTCAATTGTACGTTCAACTGGTAAATTATTTATATTTTATTAAAATGGTTGGGTGCAAAAATTATCGAACATCTAACCAAAAAAAAAAGGATGCGAATGTCCTCGAAAATAATAATAAAAAGAACAAGGATGATTTACCTATGTAAATGAAATTGTTTTTTAATTTTTAAAAAATTCGACAGCACTAACATAATTACGAAATCTAGTTTTTTCCCTTGTTAAGGTGTGTAACACTTTAAAATTGTCGTCTATTGCAAAAGAATGGTTGGATGTTTTAAGGTGAGTACCAAAGGGAGATTTATTGGTCATGTGGTAATCTCTTCGATCTAAGGTGCTCCTTTATTCTTTTATTGAAAGAACGACCTGTTTGTCCTATATATTCGGCTGGACAGGAATCGCAAGAATCGTCTTTTTTCAATTCCCATGAAAAAAGATTTTTACCAAATAGCTTTAAAAAATTGCTTTCCTTTCCATATTATTAATAACATATTTCATAAGTGACTACGCAAATCTTTATGTGAAAATGCTTACACCAAATTTGTACGTATATATATAAATCTTCATTTTAAACGTTTCATTTCTCTTCCATTTCTAGGAAAAATATCTACTATTCTAGGTAGATCTTTAAAAAACGAAATAAAAACATTTTTGTTTGTTATAGATCAATAGGAACCGTTTCTGACCTTTTTTCTAAACTCAAGGATAAGTTACCACCCCTGGATAAATGTAATACATGTATGGTAAGGTTTATATAAAAAACAATTTTATTTACATATAGGTAAATTATTCTTGTTCCTTTTATTATTATTATTTTCGAGGACATTTGCATCCTTTTTTTTTGGTTAGATGTTCGATAGTTTTTGCACCCAACCATTTTAATAAAATATAAATAATTTAACAGTTCAACGTACAGTTGACGACAGCATGTATTTTAATTGTTTTCTGTCAGATATTTTATAAAATGTAACTTTTGTCTGTGTTTTAAGTATTAATTAATTTTTATTGACCAAAGTACGCCCTACTTTGTCTTTGTGTTTTTGAACCTTATTGCCTGTAAATTTTTAGTTTGTTTCATTTTTTTCATATTATATTACATATACCTTGTTCCTTACAGCACGTCCTGATGATGGGTCGTTTGGTCGAAACGCGTAGGCACTAGTCTTTATTTTTAATAAATGTAAGAAGGAAGATAGGGCTTTTTTTCAAACCCCTTATTTACAATATCTGGAGAGTTTACGACTTCGTAACCTTAAAAATGCATTTTTTTTTATAAAAATCTTATAATTTTATCTGGTTTTATGTACTTATCTTCATTTTCCACCAGTTATTTTTCTATATCTGTTGTGTATAAAAAAAGTTTTAAGGTCCATTAGGGTTGAAGCTCCGTCATCGTAAAAAACTAACAAAGCAAGTACATTCAAACGTTCCGTTAATTATATACATTTTATGGATTAAATCTTATAGTAATTGTCTAGAAATAAGTGGAAAACTGAAGAATTTTAAAAAGAGAAAGGACATTTGTACACAAATCTATAGTTTAGTTAAAAAGAACTTAAAAATAGTTCACTCTTTGGGAAAAAATGGTGTATGCATAGGCTTTGGAATTGATTCAAATAATAAATTTAATCTGACAGATTTGCATATATTTGAAGTTAACCGGGATAGCCCACGTTAGCATCGTTATAAATCGTATATAATAATAACTATTTTATTCCAATCCATCTAACATAAAACATTGCTGTCCATTTGGATCCCGCACAATATAAAAATGATTATTTTTCATGTAAGAAATAAAACGTTGAGTCACGTCCTTATCCACCGAATCAATGCACGTACCTGAAGACTTGAGTGGCACTCCACACACTGGCACACTGTCGCCTTTGCAATAATCGGGAAGCAAGATAAGGGAGTCGTCAATTGTTACACCTCTTTTTACAAGAATTTTATGAATTTTTTCCCTACAAGAACATACTAGAGGATTACCAAAAATACCGATATTACCTACTCGAACTTTGTTTAGAAACTCTTCTGGCAGATAATTCAAGTGATTTGCACTGATGCTAAGATACCCATAATAGAATGATTCTGGCAAGGTATTTAGAGAAATGGAAGTTAATCGGTTATGATGTAAACCGACGTCTTTAATAAATGAAGGGTTGTCTTTGAACAGTTCTCCTTCAATAACCGAAATCGCATTGGAATTTAAATAAAGTCCTCTTAGGTTTCTCCAGCCATGGAACATTCCCAATGGAATCTTACGTATGGAATTACGAAACATATTAAAATTTTCAATGTTGCTCGTATTAGTAAACCATTCCCTCCTCATGTGGTCAAGCTTATTCTCGCTAAGAGCAACCTCTTTCAATATTGGTAAATTGGCAAATGTGTGATCCTCTATGGACGATATTTTACATTTGTAAATTTGAATCACTTGAAGACTGGGAAGTATTTCAAATACACCTCTTGATATGGTTTTAATAGGGTTATTGTTTATGTTAATTCTTTCTAATTGGGGCAAATTTGAAAATGCTCCAGGTTCTATTGTTTCTACGTGAAACTTCTCAATATCAATAATTTTTAAATTATTCATATCAAAGATAAAATCTTTTTCCAATATTGGCCTAATTCCATTTAAAAGATATAGATGGACAATATCTTTTCCTTGAAAAGCTGCATCATTGATACAACTTTTGACCGTTATAAACGTCCAGGGAGCGTTTGGATTTTTTACCTCACGATAATTCACTCCAAGGTTAAAGACATATTGACACGATTGTAAAGAAACGAACACTAACTTCGCTGCTAATAAAATACATATTATTTTACACATCTTTAAAGCAGAACGTATGTCAACAAACTGGTTCGTTTCTTCCTTCCGACCTTGCCGAAGATGTATATCTTTATGAACAAAATGTGTGAACGCTCAGATTTACTTTCCTAATCAATCTAAAAAAGACAATATTTTGGTTTTATATCTACAATTTTCGCATCATTTCGTGCACTCTTTGGGAAAAAATGGTGTATGCATAGGCTCTGGAATAAACGTTTTGATTCTATAATTTTTAAAAAACCAAACAAATTACCTTCATGAAACAACCCATGAATATGCCACAAGAAATAAATTTGCTTTGCACGTAGTTACTCCGAGAGTACACCAAGCAAACCTACTTGCTGAACTGTTTTCCTCGCATTCCACTGTAGACTTTCAGGGAAAACCACCACCCAACATTCCCTTAGTTCAATCTCAAATGTCTGAAATCGTGTTCCGTCAGCGTCTTGTTAAACGGATCCTTAAAGGACTCGACGTCAATAAAGCTTCTGGTCCAGACGAAATTCCTATCATGGTTCTCAAGACATGCGCCGATGAACTTACACCAGTATTCTGTAGACTTTTCAACTTATCCTACAAAAAAGGAATATTTCCATCCTGCTGGAAGTCGGCGCGTGTCCAGCCCATTCCAAAGAAAGGTAAAAAGACCCTGCCAAGCAACTACCGACCCGTCGCATTGCTTTCAGTAATTTCCAAAGTAATGGAGAAAGCTATTAACCAACAACTCCTAAAGTATCTGGAAGGGCTTAACATTATCAGCAACCATCAATACGGTTTTCGTAAGTCCAGATCAACAGGTGACCTTCTGGCATATGTCACCCATCTTTGGAGCAACACCATCGAACATCATGGAGAATCCCGGGCTGTTGTACTGGACATCTCTAGGGCTTTTGATCGTGTTTGGCACGAAGGGCTTCTAAGTAAATTGCGATCCTACGGTATGCCTAATGGATTCTGTTTATGGTTAACCAGCTTCCTTAAGAACCGTTCTCTGCAAGTGGCGATTGACGGGTTTCTCTCAGACACCTTCACCATCAATGCCGGTGTTCCTCAAGGGTCCATATTGTCGCCTACCCTCTTTTTACTGTATATTAACGACCATCTAGTAAAAACCCAAAATCCAATTTATAGCTTTGCTGATGACAGCACACTTGTCTCATGGTTTACCTTGACTCCCCAAACATCCGCTGCCGACGCACATCTTCGCAGGCAGCATGAAGTATTCCGCGTCAACAAAGACCTGGAAGAAATTTTGGCTTGGGGTGACAGTAACCAAGTCGAATTTAATGCTAAGAAAACCCAGGCAGCAGTCTTCTCCAAAAAGGTTAACATTGCAGGACCGGATATAGTCATGGCAGGACACGCAATTCCCCTGGCACCGTCTATTAATTTGCTGGGGGTCAATCTGGGAGGTAATATGTCTTGGCATGATCACGTTGCCGTAATTGCCAAGGCAGCTGCACAGAAACTTGGTGTACTTTTCCGCACCAAAAGGTTGTACACACCTCATCAACTTTTGACACTCTACAAAGCCCAGATTCGACCATCATTAGAATATTGCTCTCATGTCTGGAGCTCTGCACCCAAGCACACCCTTCGGCTACTGGATTCCATTCAAAGGAGAGCCATTCGTCTGATCGGCGACCCCGAGCTGACCAAGACCCTCGATAGCCTGGAGCATCGAAGACAGGTTGGTGATTTGGCTCTCTTTTACAGATATTTCCATGGCAGGTGTTCGACTGACATTGCCCACTTGATTCCGCCTAGAGCAATTCAAAACAGAAATACACGGCAAACCACTGCCGCTCATCCATATGTTGTTCAGCTTAGTACTCCTCGAACTTCATTGTTCAAGAATTCTTTCATCTGGAGAACGTCATCTTTGTGGAATGATCTTCCTGAGGTCGTGTTTCCCAATGAATACAATCTTCAACATTTCAAGACCAACGTTAATCGCTTTTTTCGCACTCGCACCGCTCCCAGAGCGCCTTAAAGGATTTTTCCTACAGTGCAGGTGTTTTATCATAAAAAAAAAAAAAAAAAAAAGTGTTGGTCAGAGCTCTTTTGAATATATTGCACCAAGAATTTTTAATCTAATGCCTATTACCCTAAGAAATAAATCGGCAAGAAAGTCCTTTAAACACAAATTAACTACTTGGCTAGTTGAAAATGACATCAACCTAGTATAATTTCTCTTCTTCTCTCTCCTAATAGAAGAATGGTGCTATCTTTTGCTTTTTGCTACGGCTCAACAAGTTTAAGTATTTACTATATTACTGCATACTTGAAATTTTCTTTTGTAATATGTATTTGTTATGTTAATATAAGTTGTTCTTGATTTTGACAAAGAAAAAGTAAGTTTTGAATTTTTAATTTTCCTTGCTTTCTTTGATTTTTTTTAGAATATCAGGCATGTGGATTTTTTTTTAATGTTAAACTTTATTCACTTATT
The DNA here is from genome assembly GCA_935413205.1 of Polydrusus cervinus. Classification (NCBI taxonomy): domain Eukaryota; kingdom Metazoa; phylum Arthropoda; class Insecta; order Coleoptera; family Curculionidae; genus Polydrusus; species Polydrusus cervinus. Next base: position 14,933,945 of record OW284511.1, read on the forward strand.
AGGTAAATTAGCTAATAAATAATTTTAGTTATTCCATGGGCATACAACCACCGTGACCCTGGACTGCTTCTTTTAAACTTAGTAAGTCTAGTTTGGAAAATTATGGTCCAATTTTATAGTGTCTATTTTCTAGATTTATTTGTACCTTTGCTAATATTTGTTTTTGTTGTTTTATATAATGATATTATGTACTAAGACTGTCACTTAAGAAAAATAAATATTATTATTATTATTTGCCTTTTTCACAGGTTTTTATTTTCCTGGGTTAGGGACTTGAGCACATCGGTCTATGACAAGATGGCCTGCCCGTTGTTGAGGTTGTAAACCTCTAAGTCTTAAGTTTCGCCTAAAACTCTACGGACTATGCTGCACGTATCTAGCAACACAGACTTTTGTATAGGTAAGTATAGATCTTCATCTAGACCCAGTTGCTCTAGACTTTTCTTTATTGTTTTAGGTATCTCGCCGGTCGCGCCGATGATTATAGGTACTATCACCACCGTTTCCATATTCCACATTTGGCGTATTTCGTCACTCAAAGGTAAGTATTTATTTATTTTTTCAGAGTATGTTTTCTCGATATTGTTAGGTAGTGGTACGGCGAAATCAACAATAAACGTTTTCTTTTCAGCCATGAGGGTAAGTACTAAATCGGGGATGTTGTTCGTTATTGTGCGATCTGTGATTATTTTTCGATTCCAGTAGAGCCGTACTTCATTATGCTCACATACTGGCGGCGGCTCATATTGGTAATATGGTGTGTGCTCCGTCAGGCCTTGGTATTTCTTCCGTAGGCTTTGATGTACAATTTTTCCTACCCTGTTATGCCTGTCCAGGTAAGCTTTAGGCGCAAGCACCGAGCATCCCGCAACTATATGGTCTAACATCTCGTCACTTTGGTTGCACATGCGGCATTTCACGCTGTCCTGGTGTTCCCTTAGGATATTTCTTCTATATACTTTAGTTGGAATGACTTGATCTTGGATGGCAGCGATGAATCCTTCCGTTTCCAGAAACAAATTACCACTTCTAAGATATGCCGTAGATGCATACCCGTCGATTTTTTCATTTCCGATTCTAGCTAGGTATCTTCCGTGAAGCGGCTTGCTTCTCCACTGCTCTAACTGTTGTTCCGGTGTAGGAGTCTCTTCCATTGGGCGGTAACCTATGTCCGACAACCTAAGGGGCGTAGCCTTTTTATCCGCTCTAACCACAGTACGGTGCATTATTATTATTATTATTATTATTATTATTATTATTATTATTATTATTATTATTATTATTATTATAAATATAAAAAAAAAATTAATCTGAGAGATTTGAATATTTTTGAAGTATTCTTAACCTTATTTTTATAACGTGTCAGAAAAAGACTTGTAAAATTTCCAAAGTGTAAATTCGGTTTCTTTGTAATTGACCATTGTGATTGGTCAGTTTCATATCCTAACTAGGATGGATATAAAATTATATTTAGTTTAGATAACAGGGATAGCCCACTTATCCAGTCACTTTAGTGTACAGGAAATGGCAAATATCCATGTGGTAGTAGAAAAAACATATTACAAGCCTATAATTATCCGCCATCGGTATGGGGCCGTGTTGGTCTGTTTGAACCGTTTAGTGAGAAATTGTAACTTTGGAAATTTGTTGGCAAACTATTTAATTAAAAATAGCATCGTTACAAATGGTATATAATAATAATAATAATAAGAAATGAAACGTTGGGTCACGTCCTAATCCACCGAATTAATGCACGTACCTGAAGAATTGAGTGGCACTCCACACACGGGCACACTGTCGCCTTGGCAATAATCGGGAAGCAAGATAAGGGACTCGTCAATTGTTACGTTTCTCTTTACAAGAATTTTATGGATTTTTTCCCAACAAGAACATACTAATGGATTACCATAAATACCGACATTATCTACTTGAACTTTGTTTAGAAACTGTTCTGGCAGATAATTCAAGTGATTTGCACCGATGCTAAGATACCCATAATAGAATGATTCTGGCAAGGTATTTAGAGAAATGGAAGTTAATCGTTTATGATGTAAACCGACGTCTTTAATAAATGAAGGGTTGTCTTTAAACAGTTTTCCTCAATAACCGATATCGCATTGGAATTTAAATAAAGTCCTCTTAGGTTTCTCCAGCCATAGAACATTCCCAATGGAATCTTACGTATGGAATTACGAAACATATTAAAACTTTCAATGTTGCTCGTATTATATAAACCATTCCCTCCTCATATGGTCAAGCTTATTCTCGTTAACGGCAACCTCTTTCAATATTGGTAAATTGGTAAATGCGTGATCCTCTATGGACGATATTTTACATTTGTAAATTTTAATCACTTGAAGACTGGGAAGTATTTCAAATACATCTCTTGATATAGTTTCAATAGGGTTATTGTTAATGTTAATCCTTTCCAACTGGGGCAAATTTGAAAATGCTCCAGGTTCTATTGTTTCTACTTAAAAATTCTCAATTTCAATAATTTTTAAATTCTTCATATCAAAGATGGACAATATCTTCTCCTTGAAAAGCTGCATCATGCACTTTTTACCGTAATGAACTTCCAGGGAGCGTTTGGATTTTCCACCTCACGATAATTCACTCTAAGGTTAAAGACATCTTGACACGATTGTAAAGAAACAAACACTAACTTCGCTGCTAATAACAAAATACATATTATACGTACCATCGCGCCGATAAAAAACTGGGACAGGAAATTTGTCTATTTTCTCCTAGACTATTAAGAATAATTTTACATCAAGCCTGGTACCAGTAAAATGTCATGAAAATTTGCATGTCAATAAAGATAGTCACTTTATGATTGACTCGTCAAACATACAATCATATATTATTTGTAAATATGCCACAATTAACCCCCCAGCAAAAGGCAATTATTTATAGTCGGTTGCGAGATAGTGTTGCTATTAGGGATATTGCAGATGAACTGGGAGTAAGCAAGAATACCGTGCTATTGGCAAAACAAAAAATAGCAAGACATGGGACTATTATTAGGAATGCAGGTTCTGGTCCCCCTAAAATTTCTACTGATGATCATGATAGAAGACTGGTTAATTATCTAAGGGATCATCCCTTCGAAACTGCAATCAAGGCAAAAGAAGAGACGAATTTTCCAGGTTCTGCAAATACCGCTAGAGACAGGGTTCGAAATTCCGATATACGAAACCGTTGTGCTGCCAATAAAAAATTTTTAACGGAAATAAATAAACAGGGCAGGTTAGAATTTGCACATGAATATATTAATCAAATAAATTTATGGGAAACAGTTATATTTTCTGACGAGAAAACTTTTCAGTCATGCAATAATGGGAGAATTCGGGTGTATAGGCCTTCCGGCATGCGGTATGATGAGAGATACACCCACAAAACCAACCAAAGTGGGCGTTTCTCCATAAATGTTTGGGGCTGGATTAGCGCTAGAGGACCAGGACTTTGCCAAATCGTCGAAGGAAGACTAACTGCAGCAGTATACGTTAATATACTAAACGAAGTGATGATACCATCGGTAAACGCTGTATACGGTCAAAATTACACATTTCAGCATGATAATGCTCCAATACACACAGCGCGCATTGTACAAAATTTTCTCCAAGAAAATAACATAGCAGTTCTTCCCTGGGCTTCGAAGAGTCCCGATTTGAACCCGATAGAAAACATTTGGGGTGCCATGGTCAAATCTATGTATAAACATGATTTTTAACCTAGAAACAGGGATGAATTACGTCATAGGATAAATCAAGCTTGGGATGAAATAACTGTCGAATTATGTAGAAACTTAGTTTTAAGTATGCCACAAAGGCTCCAAAAAGTAATAAACAGAAATGGTTCTATGACCAAATATTAATTTTGTGTTGTTTTGATAAACTTTGTGTTCGCAATTTTTTTCTTTTTATTAAATGTATTTTATTACCTGTATTAGCTTTATTTATTATTTTGTGGTAATGGTAAATATAATAATTTATAAAATATTTGACTTTAAAAAAATCTAATAAATTTACTTTATCCATATTATATGATGTCTCTCAAATTTAACCACCCCGTATCGAAAAATACAAAACATTCCATTATGTAACCTACGTTACTTTTTAAATTTTGAATGTTTTTCCTTTTTAGCTCTAGACACCTTTTATAGTCTAGGGGATATGTATTTCTTACATTGTTTTTGTAAATCTCTTGTCCCAGTTTTTTATCGGCACAATAGTACTTATATCAACAAACTGGTTCTTTTCTTCCTTTCGACTCCGACCTTGCTGCAGATGAATATATTTACAAAATGTATGAACGCTCAGATTCACTTTCTTAATTGATGTAAAAAAGACAATATTTTGGTTTTATTTTGTAAAGTACAATGGATCGCTACTATCTCATATCTGAGGATATAAAGTCAAAAAACCTAGCAATATATCAAAAAAAAAAAGAGAATAACAAGAAAATTCAAATTTACCGTGTACGGCCTACAGCTGCGACGAGCTTTCATCTTTGATTCATTCGATTTATATTAGGCAGCAGCGATAAGATTGCGGATAAGACAAACCACATGGATGAAAATTATACTAAATAAAATAAAAATTTTGGTTTTGTAAATATAGGACACAAAAATAGAAATATACAGGGTGCTACAAATTCGTGCACGTACAAGGGGATCTCAAAAACTGTAATAGATATGAAGATGGTTAAATTGGGGCACAGTTTCGTATTTTAGGGCTTAATAATTTGGTAAAAGAAAAGTGTATATATTCCGAATATTTTTGGAGATATCCGAAAAAAAAAACGAAATTTCTATTTTTGGTTTTTAATTTTTGGCGCTGTTTTTTATGTATTACAAGAGGGCGTTATTAATTTTCAAATTCGAAGTTTGGTTTTTTGAATACCAACCTCCAGTCAATTTTTTTAAATACGAACCTGGAATTTTAAATACAGCTAGGGACTAACTCTAAAAATGTATTACAAATTAAAGTTTTTTGAAATTTTAACGTTTTATCATGTAATAACACATTTTTTAAGTTATCTTTTTATATAAAAAAAAAGATTTGTGATTTGAAAAATTCGTTCATCTTACTCAAAGATATTTGATATTTTGTAAGAAAAAATGTTCGACCTCAAATATTTTTCTGTCTGTTTATTTTTGTTACATGTTTCGTCTGAAACTGGCATCATCAGACAGTATAAACAGTAAAAAAAAATTAGAAATTGTTTTTCAAACAAACATAAGCGTATGACAGTAACATAATTAGACTAACCCTGTAGTTACCTTTTCTTGGGAGCATTAATTTATTTTTGTTTTACAGTATTTCGGTCTAGATCTAATGCAAAAATAATAAAACTTAAGATGTTATATTAATAAAATAAATAAAATACTAATAAAAATATACAGGGTGGGGATAAATTAAGGAAACAATTCAATATCTCGAAAATTGAAAAAGCAACCTTAAAACTCTCGGACACGTCGATTTAATTTTACTTTTGCGCAGATTGTAAAATTATTTTGAATTATACAGGACCACTCACAAAAGCTCTACAACTGTCAACTTTGGTTTTTTTAATGGAACACCCTAGTTTTTTTGGCTGTTTTGGATTTTACGCACAATTCTAGCCAAATTTCGTATAACATAACATATGACTATAATTGACAGTTTTCGAGATATTTATAGATGAATCACAAATTTGATACATTAAAGAAATGTAAAATAAAATGACTTAAGTGAAGGAAAAGTTGTATATTCTACCTTATATTTTAATGAATTAAAATTAGACATTTAAAATGTCAAATTTATCAAAAAATTGAGAAATATATTAATTGAAGCAACATCGCAAAACAGAACTAAATATTAAACAGAACTACTACTTTAGGAACTGTTGAAAATGGCCACCATTTACAGCTCTGCAGTGCCATAGTCGGTCAACAAATTCCTGTTGCACATTAGTAACCACATTAGGTTGAATACTTCTTATCACATTACGAATTCGCTCTTTAAGAATTTCGACGGTATCGGGCTTATTTTTGTACACGATGCCTTTAATATATCCCCAAAGAAAAAAAGGGAGTTAAGTCCGGCGACCTCCCTATCCATCGCCCTTGAAAAGTATTATCTAAATATCTTCTGACGTTAGCCGCATAATGGGGCGGTGCGCCGTCTTGTTGATACCACAGATGATCAATTGGGAGGTCAGAATCGTTTGGATTAGGATATAAAGTAGCCAATGCTTAGGATATAAAGTAGCAAATCTTCTAAAAACTCGAGGTACAGCTGCCCTGTTAGTGATGCATTACAAAAATATGGACCTATAACTTTATTATCAACAATACCAGGCCAAACGTTCACACTTTGACGATACTGTGAATGACTTTCCCTGTACCAGTGAGGGTTTTCTCTTGCCCAATATCTAAAATTTTGTTTATTGACTTCACCGCTGAGACAAAATGTGGCTTCATCCGAGAAACAGATCCTTTTAACAAAAAATGGATTATTATTACACATGTCCGTCATTTTTTCGCAGAATTCATTTCTGCGATGTGGATAATCATCCAATAACCCTTGAACGAATTGTAATTTATAAGGGTAAAACTTTTCTTTTTTCAAAATCTTTGCCACCGTTGTTCTGTGTACATCGTTATCACATGCCGCTTGGGTCGTCGAAGAATGTGGATTTTCCTCATAGGTTAACAAAAGATCTAACTTTTTTTCATCTGAAATCGTAGGGCGACCTTTTCCAGTAAGATCCTTCACACTGCCAGTATCCCTCCATTTTCTTTCAATTTTGCTCACTGCTGATTTACTTATGCGTTCCCTATGGGGATATTTGTTATTAAACATTTCACTAACTTCCTGTTGTGTTCTAGTCTTATCACCAGTATCAAGCATTATTAAAATTTCCATACTTTCCTTCTCGGTTAAACGCATAGTCAATATTTGGATCCAAAAGAACAGCAATATTTTATTGGCAACTATTGACAGTGACACTCATTAGAACTAGGTGTTGATACCTCCTAATTATTGCGTAAAGGTATGTGTTTATAATCAAATTTATTAAGGCGATATGGCAAAGGTTATTATGTCTTATAATTTAAATATCTCGAAAACTGTCAATTTTAGTCATATGTTATGTTATACGAAATTTGGCTAGAATTGTGCGTAAAATCCAAAACAGCCAAAAAAACTAGGGTGTTCCATTAAAAAAACCAAAGTTGACAGTTGTAGAGCTTTTGTGAGTGGTCTTGTATAATTCAAAATAATTTTAGTCTGCGCAAAAGTAAAATTAAATCGACGTGTCCGAGGGTTTTAAGGTTGCTTTTTCCATTTTCGAGATATTGAATTGTTTCCTTAATTTATCATAACCCTGTATATACAATTACTTCTCATGCCTAAAAAACTTGCTTACTTGTATTGTTAGGGTAAATCTTACTGAAATAGTGACATTTTGACAACCAAAAAAATCTCCCTAAATGATATTTCAAACGTGATTTTCTCGGAATCCAGACGTACTATTTTATAAAAACCTGTTTTATATTTAGCGTATCGAACATCTAGTTTAAGGCATCAGCCAGTGCTGAGATTTTAGCGTTTGAAAAATCAATTAGCGGGATTTTGTTGGGTTTGCAAAATCTCATCATTAAATGGCCTACACACCATAACTTTCTGTAATGTAATGTAATTTTAATATAAGTTATCCTAAAAATAATTGCCAGGGCCGTAATAGTAAAGAAAGAATAATTTGAAATACTAATTATGTGATGTTGTATGACAAAACGTTAAAATTTTAAAAACCTTTAAATTGTAATAAATTTCCAAAGCGTAGAAGTCCCTAAAACTGTTTGTAAAATTCCAGGTCCGTATTTAAAAAAATTGATTTGAGGTGGGTATCTAAAAAACAAAACACTTCAAATTTGCAAACTAATAGCGCCATCTTGAAGAATATAAAGAACGGCTATGAGAAAGTGTATTTTGTTTTTTTCACAAGTAAAAAATAAAGGCGCAAAAAATTAAAACCCAAAACTAAAAAAGTCGGTATTTTTCGGATATCTCCGACGGTATTCGTAATATTTAAAATTTTCTTTAATTAAATTATTAAGCCCCAAAATACAAAACTGAATTTAACCATCTTCGTATATCTTACCGTCTTCGAGATCCCTTGTACGCAGACGAATTTGTAGCACCCTGTATAAATAATTTTCTCCACGACCATTACTGAATGCAATAATTCCAAAATCATTTTTGATAATAGAATGTAAAAATTCTCGCTCTTGAGTTGGAATATTTATTCTGAAACACTTGCTTCTTATGCGTTTTGCGTGTATTTTCATTCCATAACAAGATACGGAATAAATATTCTGTAATTGATCTAAACGACATAGGTTGCCATGAATTTCGAAACTGTCAATGTCGGCAGACAAATTTTAGTGCAAGTCAAAATATGAGTGAAAAATCTGATGAATCAGATATGGAACTGGATAATACTCCATCTGAAATTACAAATTTTGCGAATAGTATTTTTGGTCGTGGAGAAAATATAGTCTGCTACTCGGTTAGAATGAAAATTCAATACTCGTGGTTCTCCACTCGGATCAAATTTTCATTCCAACCTCGTTACAGAATCTACTATTATATTATCAGAACAGGAACTGCAGCTCCTATACACTAGCCGCCACTGACCTGAACCATCGCCACGATACTGACTCTATTCCACCACATCAAACCTAAAGCACTGTTGTCCACTTGGATCCCTCACGGTATCATACCGAATCTTTTTCATGTAAGAAATGAAGCGCTGGGTCAGTTCCTGGTCCACTACGTCTATGCACGTACTAGAAGAATTAACTGAAAATCCGCACACTGGCACACTATCGTCTTTACACGTTTCGGAAAATGTAGCACTGGGATCGTCTATAGTTATGCCTCTCTGCAAAAAGATTTTGTGAACTCTATGCCAACAAGGACATGTTAAAGGATTACCATAAATACCAATATTACTCACTTGAATTTTTTTTAAAAATTCGTCTGGTATCGAATTTAAAAGGTTTCCACTTATGCCGAGAAACTTATATTCAAATGCAACTGCAAAGGTGCTAAGAGATATGGATGTTAAGCGATTGTTATGTAAACTAAGGGAGGTAATAACTGGAGGGTTGTCCTTGAACAGTTCCCCTTCTATAACTGAAATCGCATTGGAATTAAAAGAAATCGATTTAAGATTTCCCCAGCCGTGGAACATTCCCAATGGAATTTTACGTACGAAATTTCGAAACATATTAAAATTTTCAATGTTGCTCGTATTAGTAAACCATTCCCTTCTTACGTGGTCCAGTTTATTCTCGTTAAGAGCAATGTCTTTTAAGATTGGTAAATTGGCAAATGCGTCATCCTCTATAAACGATATTTTACTGTTTGATATTTGAATCACTTGAAGGCTTGGAAGCACATCAAATATACCTCTTGATATAGTTTTAATAAGGTTATTATCAATTTTAAGTTTCTTTAACTTGGGCAAATTTGAAAAAGCTCCTGGCTCTATCGTTTCTATGTGAAACTTCTCTAAATCAATATTATTTAAATTTTTCATGTTGGAGATGAAGTTTTTTTCTAATCTTGGCAAGCTTCCCCTTAAAAGATTTATATGAACAATTTTTTTTTCTTGAAAAACTGTATCGTTGAAACAACCGGTAACACGTGTCAACTTCCAGGCAGAATTTGGGTTTTGTAACTCACGGTATTTCACTCCAACGTCGAAGACTTGCTGGCAAGATTCTGAAGAAACGAACACCATTCTCGTTGCAATTAAAAAAATACATATTGTTTTATACATGTTTAAAGCAGAACGTATGGAAGCAAACTAGTTAGATTTTTCTGACCTTTGCCGTAGAATATTTCTCTTTATGAACAGGATGCGTGGACGCTCAGATTAATAATAATAAGTCGGTCCTAAAAAGAGTTGAGTTTATGGTATTTTATTCAAGTTACAAGTTTGTTGTAGATATGGAAAATATTTAGTAATATCTGTGTGTAAGTGATGTAAAATAAATAAGGACTCGTTACAAAGTAAGCGTTACTATGTGATCACGATCAGTAAAAGTTACGAGTCCTAATGTTATAAAAGACTCGTTACTTTTGGCTTTTCGGTACTCTGAATTTAAATCTAACTAACTATTCTATCCAGAATATTACAACGGACTTGATAGCCAATAACGGACGACAGACGAAACGTATCATAATTATTTTTCGTGCAGGATTTTGTTTTTACCTCGTCGGGCGACGGACGCGACGGCGTGTAATTTTACATGTACTGGGTGGTCAACTAAGAATGACCGCCGGCCATATCTCAGAAACTAGTAATCGTACAGCATCCGGGTACATTTTTTTATGACAAAAGTGCCCAAGAGAAAATGCTGGAAATTATTTTTAAGGTCCGCATTTTGCCGCAAGAGGGCGTAATTGAAAAGTAAATTTTAAAATTTTACATATCTCCGAAAGTTCCACATTAAGGTATATCTTTGATAACACCATTTAAAAGCTTGGACAATTATGCATCATTTTGGTTTTATGCTCATTGGCGTACCGACCTTAATAAGAGGGGGGGGGGGGGGGGGGGGGAGCTGTTGAAAGTGTAATCAGTTAAATCGCTTTAACTTTTAAACGACTTATCCGATTTTAGCACACTAAAGACTGTTTGGAAGAGAAATGTATGCACTTTCACCAATCGTATTTATTTATCCATAATAGTTCTCAAAAAAAATGCTAGAGGGCGCAATTTGCAATAATAACACATTTTTTGATTTTACTCCGACAAAAAAAATCATATGGTATAATTATGATACCATAATCGAAGAGTAGATGAAATTTGCTAGAAAAAATATTGAAACCTCAGCTCGATATCTTCGTTCGTTTCAGCGTTATCGCCAATAGAATAATTTTTAAAACTAAGCGATTATATATTTTTTAGAAAAACAGTGGTACGCCACTGATATTTTTCCATGTGGATATTATTTCTGATTAGCCTGGTTAATTCTACAGAAAAATGGTCTCTTGCGTTTTTCTCCTCAGGCACATCGTTCTTAATTAAAATAATTAAATGAAATTAGCTTCATGCATGCCTATTAAGTGAAGGTGGTCATTTCCAACAATTTTTATAAAAAAAAACTTTGCATTATCAATGTTAATAATATTAGTAGAGCTAATTTAATTTAATTATTTTAATTAAGAACAGTGTGCCTGAGGAGAAAAAAGCAAGAGACCATTTTTATGCAGAATTGACCATGCTAATCAAAAATAATATCCACATGGAAACATATCAGTGGCGTACCACTTTTTTTCTAAAAAATATATAATCGCTTAGTTTTTAAAACTATTCTATTGGCGATAACGCTGAAACGAACGGAGATATCGAGCTGAGGTTTTAATATTTTTTCTAGCAAATTTCATCTACTTTTCGATTATGGTATCATAATTATACCGTATGATTTATTTTTTCGGAGTAAAATCAAAAAATGTGTTATTATTGCGAATTGCGCCCTCTAGCATTTTTTTTGAGAACTAGTATGGACAACTAATGCATACATTTCTATTCCAAACAGTCTTTAGTTTGCTAAAATCGGATAAGTCGTTTAAAAGTTGCAGCGAGTTAACTGATTACACTTTCAACAGCTTCCCCCCCTCTTATTAAAGTCGGTACGCCAATGATCATAAAAACAAAATGATGCATAATTGTCCAAGCTTTTTAATGGTGTTATCAAAGATATACCTTAATGTGGAATTTTCGGATATGTAAAATTTTAAAATTTACTTTTCAATTACGCCCTCGTGCGGCAAAATGCGGAACTTTAAAATAATTTCCAGCATTTTCTCTTGGGCACTTTTGTCATAAAAAAATTTACCCGGATGCTATACGATTACTAGTTTCTGAGATATGGCCGGCGATCATTCTTAGTTGACCACCAGGTACGTCGGAGAGATGGCGTATTAATATTTTTTAAAATTTGTTGTCGGGAAGCCATTCAGAAAGAACTTTCGATTCATAGCTCATTTTTATTGTATTATCTATCGAATTTTAATTCTGTTTGGTTGGGGAAACACAGGACTGGAAGTTATCATTGAGAGACGAAAGCAATGGTTAATCTTATTTCTTTTTTAATTTTAACAGACACTTATTTTATAAAAATAATATAGGTTATTTGAGTATTCTGTTTCTTAGATTGTATAGCGTAAACAAATTGTGTTTAGTCAAGTTTACTCTGCACACTTTGGTGCTTAGAAAATTATGGAGCCGCGATTACTAGAATAAGAAGCCCAAAAGCAGAAGAAGAAGTGTATTTGTTATGTCATATATTCCTATTTGTTGTTATATTGTATGTTTTTATGTGTTTTTTAAATCATCTAATATTTACTAATTGACAATCATACCTAGATTTAATATATTTATACTACAAAACACGAGTATTTGGCAATCGATCAAAGCTATAACAATAACATAATTTTTTATTTTTAATAGTAACGATTTACATAAAGTAACAAGTCCTAATATCCAAAGTAACGAATCGGTCCAAGTCCTTAAAAGTAACGAAAATTTACATCACTGCAAAGATATCGTTGATGAATGTTTAAGGTTCATGCCAGCGTATTATTTTAATGGAAAACCCATAACAAATATAAACATTTTACCATGGAAATTCCTATGGTGCCTTGTTCTTAATAAAAATTACGTACATACCTTGTTTTGTAAGTTACCGATGACGACGAATTTCTGAAAAAAAAACCAAAAGTTGGAAACTTGTATTTATAAATTACAAATTAATACATTTTATTATAAACGGGTTTAGTAGTGATTCTATTCAGAGGCGTACAGTGATGTTGTGCGCCTGGATGATGGTAATGTCAAAAAACAATTGAACATCAGAATCACGTATTAACCAAAAAAAAAAAATGATTTAAACGGAAAGTGTTATTTCTGTTATAACTAATCTGCTGGACAATTGCTTTCGAGCAAGAAAAATTTCGCCTAAATTTAACAGTTAATATTTTCTGAACCAGATATGATATCGACCTACGGTTTTGAATGGTTGATAGATTTATCCCTTGAGAAACAATTTCCAATATTGGATTTTCTTTAACTGTCAGAAAATTTTATATACAGGGTGTTAAAGAAGACGATGATTTTTGCTCCAATTTTAATGGCGTGTAACTTTCACAATAATATTTTTAAATTTTATCACTCTACGTCAATTGAATCACTGGTTCATAGCAAAGAAAGTGATTTGTCAAATTTTTGATTTCTGCTATATTTCAAGAAATACCAATTTTTTTGGAAAACCTTGTTTTATTTTAACTTATTGGTAGCTTGATCTCACTGTGCGTTGTATCGTGCAAATTTTGCGAGTGATTATTATACCTTATGAAAAGCTTGATTATGTTCAGTAACAATAGTTGTACCTAAGTGTTATGATGTACAGTGGCGTACTTATAAACACCTAATATATCTATGGTTTATGAGTATCTCACAATTTTTCACGATTGTTTTATATTGGAAAGTACTCGCCCCTAGATTAGGTGAATTTTTTCTTACTTTTTAGTTTTTCATATCGCACTACAGGTATATTATACAGTGTGTTTACAAAATTTCAACAAAGATAATTTTTTTAATTTAATTTTTGGAAAAAATGTATTTATTAATTTCTAACTTTGTAACACTATACCTACCCATAAACCACAGACATATTAAGTGTTTATAAGTACGCCACATAACATTTAGTTACAACTATTGTTTCTGAACATAATCAAGCATTTCATAAGGTATAATAATCACTCACAAAGTAGCAAGTTGAGATAAAGCAAGGTTTTCCAAAAAAATCGGTATTTCTTAAAATGTAGAAGATAACAAAAATTTGACAAATTACTTTCTTTGCTATGAACCAGTGATTCAATTGACGTAGAGTGATAAAATTTAAAAATATTATTGTGAAAGTTACACGCCAATAAAATTGGAGCAAAAATCATCGTCTTCTTTAACACCCTGTTTATAAAATTTTCTGACAGTTAAAGAAAATCCAACAATGACAATTGTTTCCCAAGGGATGAATGTATCAATCATTCAAAACCGTAGTTCGATATCATATCTCAATTTTTCTTGTTCGAAAGCAATTGTCCAGCAGTTTATTTGATAGAGAGTGAATAAATTCTAATCAAAATTTGCTTTAACCACATATCGCTAAACTCAATAATAACGGAGATATTTACATTTAAAAGCATTTTCATTAAAAATCGAGAAATTTTTTTTTATAAATCAAACCATTCTGATGTTCTATTATTTTTTAGCATCACCATAATCATCAGCACATGTGCCTGGAAGTATGCGCCTTAATGACATTTTAATCAGCAATATTTCCCAAACGACACACTTACTTGCACTTGCACACAATCTTTGCATCTAATGTATAAAGGCCTTTACTAATTTAACCGACGTCGTATATCTTATAATAAGAAAGTTAGCAATAGTGCCGATTTTATTTTGAACACGTCGGATCCACGCGCCTCGTATCCCACGTTGGTGCTTTGCCGAAAGCCGCGACACTTTCGCGGAAAATTTAACGAGATTTTAGCCGGTTTTCCGTAACAAGGCGGGTGGAATCACATATATACATACACTATATTGCTAATACCATAATTCAATGATAACACCACTTCAATGATCAGGGGCCGTTGAGTTTGCGCAGATCGGAAATTTGCTTTTTGATGTAAACATTTGACAGGACCAACTTTCAAAATATTTTTACAAGCTTTTATTTAAATTCACCCGTTTAGTTCGGGTGTGTACAGTATACATTTTATGGTCAAATAAAACTAAGTAACCAATATTTTACATACCTGAAATACCTTATTCCTGGTATTGAACCGCGATTCATGCAAAAAAGGATCATGCACTTTTTTCTACCCATCTTGAGACATAAGTCGCTAACAATAACAAAATGTCTGGTAAAGTTTTATACCTAAATTCGCACCCAAAACTTAAAAATAATATCCACAATCACACACGGAACATTCGAACGAATACAACGTAAAAAAAGATGGAAACGACTAACAACTTACAAACTAACAAAAAAAAATGTCTAAAGTAAAGTTTTATAAATATTAACAACCAAAACTTGGAAATTATAACAACACACAAATAAACGAAACAAAAGATGGCGACTAATACAAATATAACGGCAAGCCGGTTCTGTTCAAGAGACCTTGGATTCTGTTTACGTTCTGTTAGAAATCGTGTGGGTTGCCTAATTTTTTCCCTACTGCGCAAGCGCCACGGCCCCCAACTCAGGTTATTTTGAATCGCACGAAGGGTGTATTCTTGCCCCGTGCGGCTGCTTGTATTGGCAATATAGTGTATGTATATATGTGGGTGGAATGCGACCATCCGGAAGTTGCTAATTTTACGTGTTCGTACGAAAGCAGCACCACCTAGACAATTTATTAAGACGGTATTGACAAAAGTCGATGCCGCAGAGAATTTGGTACCCTCGCCAAAACCGAGCGTGTTACCTACATGATGGCACGTGGCTCTTGGATCTCAGGTAACGAAGGGGGTAAGAGACTTGCGGGCAGTGTTGCCAATCCTCCTGAATTATCGTAAGATATACCAAATTTATTTATTGTTTCCCGATTAATTAAACAATATACGCTTAAACGTCATGAAATAAGAGTATCGTATTTGTGGCAGGCGCCAGGGGGCGCGCAGCCAGGGGGCGCGCAGCCACGCGGCCTCAAGGAGGAGCCGCCAGTGACAGAGTTATTTATTATAGTTATATATTATTAACAATTTGGCCTTAAAAATTTAATGTTTAAAAGAAAATATTTGTGGTGAAATATAATGCTATTTCATAGAAAATAAAACAATGACAAAAGATTTAAGTGAAATTTTTATTTAAAAACGAACCTTATAATATGCGTAGATAGATATTAAATAACATTTTTCGATAAAACAAATAAAGATTTTCCTTTCATTTCGTCAGATCCCTTCCCAGGCGCGTTTCACCATATCATGGCTCATCAGTAGAGCTAGGATCCGATGAAAGAAAAGAGCAACTCAAAGCTGATTATGCATCATTTGGTGGGACACATTGGTAAGATGTGGCCCTTAAAGAAATAAACTAAATGTTAAGAGGAAATCACCTGTAAAGATATTCGTCACAATAATTACAAGAGTCTCGCTAGGCAGTGCTAACCCGTAGGAATCGGTTTAAGTTTCGAAAACTAATGCCAAAACAAATTATTTTTCGATAAAATATGATTGTACAAACGCTCTTGGCTATGTTCAAAGTGTTCCAACCACCCTGTACAACTCGAAAATAACGCAAACCAATAAAAAAGGTAAGTTGTTAAAATTAAATTATATAGAAAAATAAGCAAGTAAATCCCTATCTATTTCTTGTGAACGGCTCTTTTTGTTACATTTTGGAAGTTTAAATCAGGAACAAATTGACAATCAAGGCGTACAAGTAACTTTTTACTCCAACATAATTGGAGGTCGATTCAGGTAAATACTACGGTATTCACCTGAAGACGACTGGAGATACATACCAGTTGAAACGTTGTGATTCAAAACAAATGAAGACAATGCAAGTCCAAAACTCTACTGCCGTTCAAGAAACATCTTTCTAAGCAACCATTCAAACATAATTAATTATAATTAACTAACCAGAACCTTTGACGGTGACATAGGTATAGAAGAGACCATACCGATATGAAACAGCTTAGCCGACATCTACCTGGCCACCTGGCCCAACAATAAAAAAATGAGTTATTCTACACGAAATTCGGTTTTACAGATCAAAAAACCAGAAGAAAAAAAAACAATTAAAATGTATTTTGTCGACTTTCGTGTAAAAATTTCTCTATTCTGAGAATCACCCATAGACATAGGTGTGAGTCATCCGAAACAAATATTACATATATGGGTGATTCTCTGGATAGAGACATTTTTACACTAGCGCCGAAAAAAATACATTTTTAACGTTTTTTTTGCCTTTCCATCAGTAAAACAAAATTTTGTGGAGAATAACCAATTTTTTTTACCTGTTGGGCCAAGTGGCCAGGTAGATGCCAGTTAAGCTGCTTGATGTCGGCAATCTTTTTATAAATGAATTTTGGATGGTCCCTTCTATACATGACCTTGGCAGAAATAATTTTGTCACAATAAAAGTGAGCCAGTTACCTTATCTTTCAATTTACTACTCAGGCCAACATTTATTGTATATGCCTTCCAATGTCATTTATGTCACAGTCAACGTAGCTGGTTAGTTACTATCGTTAAAAATCTTAATGCAATTCACGGTAAATTTAATAGTATCTACCTACAAACTAAACAATTATTCAGATATATTAATCACAATCTCTAAATTTTTGTTGATCTGTACGTTCGGTTCATACAAAAAAATATTATTTGCATCTCTTGCATTGCGTAAAGCACTTTTGTGTAGTTGGCTATATTTTTTGAAAAAAGAAAGAAAAATTGAGTGTGTTACGCCATTAGTATCTACAAAAAATATGTGTATATGTTTTTATATTATTTACTTCCATAATCTTGTTCCTTCATTTAATTCATCAAACATTGCACACTGATGTCCAACAGTCGGTTCGTACACAGAATCATACTTAATTTTTTTCAGGTAAGATATCACTCGCCGAGTCACGTCCTCATCCACAGATTCAATGCATACTCTTGAAGAGTTGAGTGAAAATCCACACACTGGCACATTTTCGTCTTTGCAAAATCTAAAAGACGATCCTAAATCATCAATTGGCACGCCTCTCTTCAGCAGGGTTTTGTGGATTTTATACCAACAAGGACATGTAAGAGGATTGCCATAAATAGCGAAATTACCCACTCGAACTGTGTTTAAAAATTCTTCTGGAAGATAATTTAATAGATTAGCACTTAGATAAAGATGTTTTATATAAACTGAGTCCGAAAAAGTATCTGGAGAAATTGTCTTTAGGCGGTTGTGGTGTAAACCAACAGTTGCAATCAATGAAGGATTGTCTTTAAATAGTTCTCCTTCTATGACTGAAATAGCATTGGAATTTAAATAAATTCCATTAAGATTCTTCCAGCCGTGGAACATTCCCAACGGAATTTTACGTACGGAATTATGAATCATACTAAAAGTTTCGATGTTGCTTGTATTCGTAAACCACTCCTTTTTCATGTAATCCAGATTATTATTATCAAGTAAAATCTCTTTTAGATTCGATAAATTGGCGAATGCATGATCCTCTATTTTTGATATTTTATTTTGAAAAATCTCAATGCTTTGAAGGGTCGGAAGTATATCAAATACACCCCTCGATATGGTTTTTATAAAATTCCTAATTATTTGAATCTTCTTTATCTGAGGTAAGTTTGAAAAAGCTCCTGGTTCTATTGTCGTAACGTGAAAATTCTCAATATAAATTTCCTCTAAATCATTCATGTTAGAGATGAAATTTGATTTCAAATTCCAATAACTTCCATTAAGGACAAAAATATTAAAAATTCTTTTTTCTGGAAAAGCTGTATCATTTATACAACCCGTTATCTTTGTATAATTCCAGTCAGAATTGGTGTTTTCCACCTCATGATAATTTATTCCAAAGTCCTGGAGATGTTCACACCATTGTAAAGACACTACTTTCAATACCAATAACAATACACATATTAATTTATACATCTTTAAAGCGGAACGTGTATAGGCGAACTAAGTTCATCCATTCTTTGTGACCTTACCGCAAATTTATCTCTCTTTATAAACAAAATATATGGACGCTCAGATAAAAGCAAACAGGAATTAATTAAATTATATAAATTAGTTCTGAAATAGGGCAGCAAACAAATTCAGATTTTTACGTCATTTCTGTTCGAAAATAAAAATTAAAAAGTTTGGAAAAAAATGGTTTCTTGTATTCATGGTGGACACTTATTAACCTCAAGTTATTGTCAATATAATTTTCATTCAATGTTTATTTTGAATCGGGTATGATAGTAAAGCAAAATCTAAAGATTCTTGTAAATCCTTGCTTACACAAACATTTTTGAATATTTCAATTTTTTCAAAATTATCTTTTCAATTTTTATATTAGAAATAGTTTGTTTAATACATAAAAAAATAGAAATAATGTTAATGCATTATAATGGGATGGGAGGTTCTTATATTTGATTTTTTTGGTATTTAAATTGTTAAGTCGGTGCTATAATAGGAGCTTATCATCAATAAAACTATTGCTAGATCATACCGTGAATTTTTTGCAGCACATTGAAAACATGCACAATTTCCACAAATTTAAAAACCTAAAACTGGCGCGATTACTTGATGACGTCGATCCGATAAAAATTTACAGTGAGCATCGTTACCGATCTTTCACTTGTCATATCGGGGTGTTGGTTTACATCCCACTTACATCCGAATTATTGTGGAATTTTGATATATTATTGCTTAAAATAAATGTTCTTTTATTTATTTGCTCCTAGAGCAGAAAAATCGACAAATAACTTAGGTTAGACTTTTTTCAACTGCCATTGCATTAGCTTGATCTGTTGTCAATAATTTCGGTGTTGCCACATCATGTGAAACCTTTTATGCTAATTAATAAATATAGTCCGTTTTGGACAATTATTTCAACAACATTGTCAAGTTGCCGTTTTCATGACGTATATTCGATAAAGTCCGTGTTGTTGTTCCAATAGTTTTTTTTATTTATTAATTTTCTCAGTGATGACTTAAAAATATCAAAAACCACGAACACAGAATATTTAATTTTTTGTCCACGACTATTGTATAATATGTTCATTATATATGTGTTTGCGCAATAATAATAAAACCCATTATTCACTAGTGAATAATGAACTCATAATTCACTAGTGAATAATGAAATCGACAGGTAATGCGATTTGAAATCAAAAAACATCATTGGTCGTTTCCTCTGTAAGGTCCATCCATAATACGATTTTGTAAGTATGATGAAAAATTCAAGCATGCCATGAATTGTCAAGTCGAAGCGCTTTGTAATTTTAATATGAAACGTCAAAATATAGTTCAACTTATCAACTTTAAAGTTAAGAATTGTATTAAAAAAAACTTACTAAATGATTAGAGATAGTGAAGATGAGATGTGTTATGCCCTACCAGATATACAGGAAGCAGCAAAAATAGCAAGTTTAAGTTTATTTCCAGTAAAATCGAAAAAACTTTATGTGTCTGCTTATGATCTGTACAATGGAGGATTGATAAGAAAACTAGTTCTTTTTCAGAATCCGTATTGTTAGTGTACTTGTAGACGCAGGCAGCGATATAACTGCATTGAAAAGACACGGTGGATGGAAATCCACGGCGGTAGCAGAAGGATATATTGATGACTCAATGAAAAATAAAATGGAAACAGCTTAAAAATATCAGACACGATCCAGAAAAATCCTTTTGGTCAGCCGTATATATACAATGAGGCAGTATCTACATCTACATCTACTACAACGAATAACCAAGATGTTAATGTAGAATTAAATTCGATTCCTACAATTAACTTGGCACATTGTGTGAATACAAATATTACTATTCATATTTCTAAATAAATAAAGATGTTTAGTAATTCTGGCTACAATTATTATTGGATAGTCGTGGACAAAGTATAGTATTCTACTCGCATATAATGGCCTACGGCTTTATCCGCGTGAATAATAGCCACCATTATATGCTTGTTGTATAATATACTATTGTTCCTTTATATACTACAACCAAAATTAAGTAAAATCTCGTTTAGATGTCTATTCCTTCTTCAAGTCATGTAAAGAAATATTTATTTTATGATTCCAAAAAAATATTTATCTTCCAGTTTCTATTAAATGCAGATTCTAACAGGATCATTCAGAATGATAGTGTTAAAAGAGGATAGTAATACTGATCGTGTAAGGGAAATTTCAAGGATTAATGGCCAAATTGATGTAAATTCTCATTAGAAACAAGACTGAGAATGACTAAAAATTAATATAATTCAGGATTGTGTGTGTAGGGCTGTGGCGTAGCCAGAATTTAATGTGGGGGGGGGGGGGGGCAAATGGGTAGGGAAAGCGACGAGCTTCCTGCCCAAAAACCCCTTTTTTTGGGCAGTCCAAAAAATTTCAAAATAAAAAAAAAATACATTTTAAGAAACTTGTAGTGAGTTATATGTTACAAATACACTAATATAGGTAATATAAACTTCTTCACGAAATAAGCATAATTGAGCAAAAAAATAAGGTATATTTTTTATTTATTGAAAAAACAAAAATTAACCATAAACTTAAAGCACAACATATTTTTTTGCCAAAAACTAAACCGTAATTCGTCGCCTTTTTTGACAAAATATATTGATTATTTCATATAACAATGTGGATTTTTTTATGAATACATAATAAAGCTAACCTTGTACGCTCCTCGCCTGAATCGTTTCTCAGATATGTTTCTAATCTTTTTAAAGTGGAAAAACGTCTTTCTGCTGAAGCTTTAGTTACTGGGAGGATGATTTGTTATTTTATTTGACGCGTTATTGATAGCGTTGCCGTCAAAGATTTTTTATGTTGCCGAATTATAGTTTATATCTTCTTTCTTTTTAGATTTCGGGCAGGGGGCCTACGCTACTGGTGTAGGGTATGCAAAAGAAATCTAGTTTAAAATTTAATAAAAAAACTGTTAAAATTTATTATTTAAAAAATGTATTAGACCTAAGTGAATAATTTGATAATATCTATAATCTGCCATAATTATTTGAATTTTATAAATTAATATTATAATTTTTATTGTCTATATTATATTTATTAAGTGGTTTTTGGTTATAACCTGATTTTCAAAAAAAAGCTACGAAAAATGATAGAATAAAATTAAATGAACCCAAAAAATCATTTAATGTTGTATCAGGCCACCGATATGTAGGTATTGTTGTACACACCGTTCTGAAACCGCGTAAAGAATTCGGAATAATAGTTTATACAACAAGAGTGGCTATGTTGTCTATATCTCACGAAGGCGTCGTGCTCATACCTCCGAGTGCAATATGGACAATACACTCGAATTGAACAGTATATTTTTTCTACGACCAAACTTACAAACCTTATGTTAAAAAAGTTTTAAAAAGTTTGCAGACGGCCGGGCTTAAACTCACGACGATTGGATCCAAAGTTCGACGCTTCAACGTCTGGGCCACTCGGAGTGTTCCGTATACCTAATTTTTTGTGTATCCTTACCCTTTCGTTTCGGTTAAGTTAAGTATAACAATACACGAAAAAATGAGTGAACTAATTACTTGATAATTTTTTTTATTTCATACAAGTCCTTTTAAAGATTGTGCCATTGTACGGCCGGCGAGTGTAGCGACGCGCCAGGCATGTGAATCGATGCGCCACGCGCCATAAGAATAGTCTGGCGCGTCGATTCCGAAGAGATCGCGATAGTCCCAAGCCGTGGATTAACCGTCACTTCACGCTGCACACGCCGCCGGGCGCGTCGCTACACACCGTCGTTTATCATCATCTTAACATAGTATCTACTGATTTCTAAAATATAACTATATATAAGTACAAATTTATATTTAGCTCGTAACACAGTAAGTAAGTATCGTAAGTTATTTTAATATGTTTTTTACCACTTCATCATCAAACATTGCACACTGCAGTCCAGTCGTTGAATCATGCACAGAATCATATTTAATATTTTTTAGGTAAGAAATGAATCTTCGCGTCACTTCATGATCCACTGAGTCAACGCATCTTCTCAAAGAATTGCGTGGTACTCCGCACACTGCCACATTTTCGTCTCTACAGGATTCAGCAAACGTATGTTGCTTGTCAATAATCACTCCTCTATCTAAAAGGAGTGCGTGAACCTTATTCCAACATGGACATGTAAAAGGATTGCCAAATAAAGTAATAAATCTTACTTGAATGTTATCTAAAAATTGTTCTGGAAGATAATTTAACAGATTTCCACTTAACAGCAGAGTGCTCATATTAACAGAACTTGGAAAGTTATCAGGAGAAATGGTCTCTAAGTGATTATGGTGAAATCCAACTTCTAAAACAAAAGGGTTGTCTTTAAACAGTTCCCCTTCTATGACTGAAATGGCATTGGAATTGAAATATATTTGCTTAATATTTCTCCAACCGTGGAACAATCCCAATGGGACTCTGCGTAATTTATTTTGAACCATATCAAAATTTTCAATATTGCTCGTATTAGTAAACCATTCTTTTTTTACTTGATCAAGATTATTATCGGTAAGAGTAATTTCTTTTAAGTTTGGTAAATTAGCAAATGCGTTGTCCTCTATTTCCGATATCGTATTCTTCAAAAGTTGAATATCTTGAAGGCTTGGAAGTATATCAAAGACGCCCTTTGATATAGTTTTAATATAATTGCCGTTTATGCTAATCTTCTCTATCCGAGGTAAGTTTTCGAAAGCGCCTGGTTGTATCGTCCTAACATACATTTGCTCAATATAAATTTCCTTTAAATCCTTCATGTTAGCGATAAAATTTCTTTCCAATTTTATCATCGTTCCTTTAAGAAGCCAAACATGAATAACTCTTTTTTCTTTAAACGCAGCATCATTGATACAACCTGTTATTCGTATATTATTCCAGTTAGAGGGGTTTTCCACTTCGTGATAATTTATTATCAAATCAGAGACATGGTGACACTGTAAGTAAACCAACGCTACTCGCGCTGCAAAGAACAAAATACTTAATATTAATTTACACATCTTTAAAGCGGAACGTATATAGGCAAACTAAAGAAGTTTTTTCCTTTTTTTCTGACCTTCATCATAAATGTGTCTCTCTTTATAAATAACAAATGTGGACGCTCAGATACACTTGGTTGACTGAATATTTGTAACCGGTTGAAACAAAAGGATGACTTTCATTCGTTCTGGACATTTTTGTGTCGAGTTTCGAAATGTGTCAATCTTAAGTCAGAAAAAAACGAACATTTTTTCATCAAATCTTGTAATCTTGTGGATATTGTTTATCACAATTATTTTTATCGAATTACTTTTTAGACTTTGTTGGTATTATAATATAAACATTTTAGAGAACATTATTAAGCTGCCGTTTTCGTGACTATAGCAGACTTAACACTATCAGTCGAAGTGACAGTTTTGAATAATATCAATCCTTCGTCATTCTCGCATCCGTATTTTTTTTTATGATAATTTACGTCAGTCCGGCCATCATACCTTGAAATTTACCCTTACACCATCAGCATTACCGTCATTTCTTTATCAAGACTGTCATTCCAACTGATAAGTGTACCGTCTGCAATAGATTTGGGAAACTCCGTGTTTTTATTCCAATAGTTTTTTTTAATTCATTTATTTTCTCAGTGAATCAATCAGTGCAAATGAGGTTAAAAAATATCACAGAAAATTTTATTTTTGGTTCCATTATACACTACAACCAGAATTTATTTAAAAATGCCATACATTACAATAAACTTTCATCAAATTCATCAAACATTGCACACTGATGATTAACTACTGGATGACGCACATTATCGTAATTAGCTTTTTTCATATAAGACAGGAATCGCCGTGTTACATCTTCATCCACTGAGTCAATGCACGTTTTTGAGGAATTATTATTAAGAGAAACTCCACATACTGGCATACTTTCGTCTTTACAAGCCACATAATACGAAAAACTAGGATGGTCAATAGTTATCTCTCTCTCCAAAAGAATTTTGTTGGTTTTATGCCAGCACGAACATGTAAAAGGATTGCCAAATAAAGCAATACTTCCTACTCGAATTTTGTTTAAAAATTCGTCTGAAAGGTAGTTTAACAGATTTCCACTTAGAAAAAGATTCCCCATATAAACTGAACTCGAAAAGTTGTCTAGAGAAACTGTCATTAGGCGGTTGTGGTGAAAACCAACATGTGTGATAAATGAAGGATTATCTTTAAACAGTTCTCCTTCTATGACTGAAATCGCATTTGAATTGAAATAAATCTCTCTAAGGTTTTTCCAGCCATGGATCATTCCGTACGGAATTTTCCGTAGGAAATTATTGGCCATATTAAAACTTTCGATGTTGCTCGTGTTAGTAAACCAGTCCCTTTTCACAACGTCAAGTTTATTGTCGTAAAGAGAGAAGTCTCGTAAGTTTGGCAAATTTGCAAATGCGTGATCCTCAATGAACAATAGTTTATTTTTATAAATATAAATTATTTGTAGAGTTGGAAAAATATCCAGTACACCCTTTAGTATAGTTTTAATACCATTATTGTTTAAGCTTATTTTCTCTATCTGAGGTATGTTTGAAAAGGTTCCCGGTAATATAGTTTCTAGATAGAAATTATCCTCAATGTAAATTTCCTTTAAATTCATCATGTTGAAGATAAAATTTGTATCCAATCGTCGCAAGTTTCCTTGAAAAACATACATGTGAACAATTTCTTGATTTTTTAAGGCTTCACTAATGCATCCTGTATAAACTGTTTGATTCCAGTTGCCAGCGTTTATTTCTTTTAACTCACGATAAGCAACGTTATAGGTATATTGGCAAGATTGTAAAGAAACATACACTACTCTAGTCACAAATAAGAAGACACAGATTGATTTACACATCTTTAAAGCAGAACATGAATTGGAAGACAAATTCATTGGTTTATTCTTAATATATCAAGCTTTTAACTTTTTCATACCGGTTTGGCTACTTTCATTTCATGTAGACGTGATTCAGTGGCATGGTTTTATGAAGGGATTTAAATCAGTTTATTTCTATCATTATATTTATCATTGTAATGTAGCCAAACGAATCGGCAACAGTTCTCTACAGACAAATGTAGCACAATTGTGAATGAAGCAAGTGAAAAAAAATTTGGGATCCCCGCCTGCCAATATTGACGCTAACTTATCACTTCTGGTTATACTGGGAGTAGCTATCAACTTCGTTATTTTAAATAGGATATGGTTATTTTTATTGCATTTTTGGACGACGAAGATTTTAAATGTATTTTGTATAACAGATCAAAGTCTAAATTAGAAACTAAACATATTTTCGGCACTTTGACATGCTGTAGCAACTTAACGGTGCCTTTTAACTTTTTATTGTTTACTTAAAAACTTACCTTCCAGTTAAACCGGACATCCGAATGTTAACCGAAGGTTAATTTTTTAAGTAGAAAATAAAAGGTTAAGACGAAGTAGCAGTTTTTTTTTAATGTACGTATTTAGCTACTACTGCTTGTCAACGTGACAAAAATGTAATTTGTAATCATCAGACGTTCGAACTGTTATATAATAGAAATAAAATTTAAAAAAACATAAAATCTTTCTCCACTGGTTTATTAGAAATAAAATTAGAAGGTGGTAGATACTCTACATGTTTCGGGTGTAGTAACACCCATCATCAGGAAACAAAAAGTAAAGAGAAAATATTCATAAGAGGAACAAACCTAAATGGTGAGTGGTAGTGAACCTCGATGGAGCTCTCATCGAGCCATGGAAAATCAAAAATTGAGAAATGGGATAATGATTAGAAAAAATTGATATACTTAAGTCTTAACACTGACCATGGGCAACAGGTAACAGTGGTTAAGAAGAGGCCCGTTTGGGCAAAGCGAAAAATTAAGATAAGTAAGAAAAATGGGGATTCACAGGTCAAGAACTTTCATCCTGGGAACCGTAGAGAGAAAGAAAAAATTATTTATTAAGCCCTCTTTATTTTATGGGAAAATTTTTTAATTTAGAAGCGTAGAAGGCATAGAACTGATGTTAAATCTTAGTTCATAGCAGAAAAAATAAAAAAATTTTGGGGAATAATTTTTTAATTTTT
Source organism: Polydrusus cervinus (assembly GCA_935413205.1). NCBI lineage: Eukaryota > Metazoa > Arthropoda > Insecta > Coleoptera > Curculionidae > Polydrusus > Polydrusus cervinus. Next base: position 14,960,796 of record OW284511.1, read on the forward strand.
TCTGCTATGAACTAAGATTTAATGTGTGTTAATGATGTTCAGCTGGAACTCTCTGGGGTTGCCAAGAACTTGGGTTTAGTTATGGATACAGATCTCAGATTCTCTGCTCACATTAGCAGTTGTATTAAAAAAGCGTTTGGCAATTTGAAACTAATTTATGGTCGGAAAAATCAACTGAATGCGTCACTTAGGACAATGTTATGTGAATCTCTAGTCTTGTCACATTTTAATTATGCGGATGTAGTGTATGGCCCTTGCCTATTGGACGAGGATGTTCGTCGTATTCAGCTGATACAAAATTGTTGTGTAAGATTAATAGGTGGCATTCGAAAATATGATCGTGGTGTTCCTGCCAAAATTCGGGAACTTAAATGGTTAAAAATGGACGAAAGACGGGTGCTGCATGCTCTTACTTTATATAATAAAATTATATGTAAAAAGTGTCCAGATTATCTTTATCAGAAAATTAAGTTTCGAAGTGATTCACATAATCTTGATTTACATCATAAGCTCATTATTACCCCCCCCCCCCCCCCCAATTTATCGAACAAATTATTTTCAAAGATCTTTTTCGTTTATTATAGCAAAATTGTATAATAAAGTTAAACCAGAATTAAAACTGTTTACAGGTTATAAGTTTAAGCGATTAATAAAAGCTTCAATAGATAGCTATATGTAATAATAAAGTCTACTGTAAATTTTGATCCTCATCCAGTTCTCTCTTGGGTACATATCTGTAATAATTAATATGTATATTGCTAAATATCTATCGTATTTTTTAACTATTTTTTTTTTCAGTGTAACATCGCGGTTTTTTTCTTGTATATACCAAATTGCTTGTCAGGTTTTCTCTGCATACTTTGACTGCTTGCTGTGTTTTGTATTCTTTTTATTTATTTCTTCATATTTTGAACACAGCAGGCTGTTAGTAGTGTAATACCTACAGTAATATTAATTAATAGTGGTTAAGTATATTTAGGTTAAGCTAGGAGGCCCAGCCTCAACTTCGCCTTTTGTGAAAATTCTCCTTGTTTTTACAATAAAGTCTTTTATTATTATTATTATTATTATTATTATTATTATTATTATTATTATTATTATTATTATTATTATTATTATTATTATTATTATTATTATTATTATTATGTAGAGTATCTACCACCTTCTAATTTTATTTCTAATAAACCAGTGGAGAAAGACTTTATGTTTTTTTATTTATTTCTATAAATTAACTCCACTTTAAGAATGGACTACTTCTTCAAAATGTTATATAATAGTTGTTTTTGTTACTAATACTGTATGAGTTTCATTACAGTAACGAAGTGATAACCACACGAGTGCTGTAATCAACCTTACCGTACGTGCGATATACAAAATTTTATCTAAGACCAGACCAGGTGATGTCATCAGCATCAGGTATTAATCTTAATTTTTTTATTTATAAGAATTTTTTTTCATAAATAAATTGTAAAAAATTTCAGTTTTTAAAATAAAAATGAGTTACGTAATGATTTTATTACATCACTAGTGATGTAATGAGCTCGTTACATAACTAGTACGATAATACAACTTATTGCGCAAGCAGGTTCAAATGGGTTACGTAATAGGCTCATTATAGTCTGGGTCTTATATAAAATACGTTTAGAATCTTGAAAAAATCGAAAAGTGCAATAATAGTAACCATATCCTATTTAGAATAACAAAGTTGACAGCTACTTCCAAGAATTCAAGACAATATTATCAGTAGTTCTCGCAAAAGTTCTAACGAACGCTAGTAGTAAATCACCCTGTATACTTATTTATTTTGTTCAATATGTGTCAGCATTTAATGTAATTATTTTGTTAGTATTAACAGTAATACTATCGTGTAATGTCTTCAGTTATGTTGTAACCCAAAAATACAAAATACCTACAGCTGTAGATAAACATAATTTACCTTTAAAATAAGGTATCACTTGACCCCCCTTTCCATTTAAAATTTTAGGGGTGGTGCCACCCCCGCCTAGGGGGCTGCACGTGTTATCGTGATTTTTTGCCAATTTTGTGTACCCCTCGAATACAAAATCGACGGATCTGAGCGTTTTTCCAAAAAAGAACTGAGCTGCCAGTGAATGTCTTTGTTTCGGTTTCGATGCGCCACCCTGTATATAAACCACATACCTAATATAGATAACCTAAATATTATGTTGATAAAAAAAGAGCTAAAACTACAGTAACGCACACGGCTTCAAAATGTTGAGAGGGGTTACATTTTTATGGCCGACTATAAAAAAAATATTTGAAAAATGTTTATTTAAAATGAGACTGACCTATTAATCAGCATATGACGTCATGGATTAAAGATCCTGCTTCCACAATCCACATATAATTATAAATTATATTATTATCTAGGCGATTGAGTAATAGAAACTAGCATTTCAAATATAAAATAATTTTTAATAAAGCAAACTTAAATTTGCACATGTCATTATAAACTTTTTACCAGCTACGGCCAGTGAGGATGAAGCCCCCCAATGAGTTCAATGATCCTACACTTCTTCTGATGTGCCTGTAAAATTGTTAAGTCAAGTGCGGATTTTCTTTTTGTCATGGGGGTACTGAGTATTTGGGGGGACGGTTGTAAGTACCGGGTGGTCAACTAAGAATGACCGCCGGCCATATCTCAGAAACTAGTAATCGTACAGCATCCGGGTAAATTTTTTTATGACAAAAGTGCCCAAGAGAAAATGCTGGAAATTATTTTTAAGTTCCACATTTTGCCGCAAGAGGGCGTAATTGAAAAGTCAGTTTTAAAATTTTACATATCTCCGAAAATTCCACATTAAGGTATATCTTTGATAACACCATTAAAAGGCTTGGACAATTATGCATCATTTTGATCTTATGCTCATTGGCGTACCATCTTTAATAAGAGGGGGGGGGAAGCTGTTGAAAGTGTAATCAGTTAAATCGCTGTAACTTTCAAAAGACGACTTATCCGATTTTAGTTGAAACTTTTGATCATTCAAAGGAGGTGGTAATTATCCTGTTACTCACCGCGTTTGTGTCAAGTTATCATGTGATTTAGCAGTTTTCAATACGTTGTTAAGTCGCAATCCGTAAAAATAGCAAAACATCAAAAGATATTTTTTATTGTACATTGAATGTTAATAATAGTAAATATGTTATTATATTATATATTACATATTATTATATGTTAGGTTGAAACTTTGACAGAAATGACAATGGCAGGTATTAATTACTCACAATTAAAGTTGTGTGATGATTAGTAAATCAAGAAATAAGCTAAAACCGAGCCAGTTTAATTGTGAGAAAATTATGTCTGCCACCTGCAACGTTCCGGGTTAGTTAATGAAGTATTGTTAAATTTCTTTATGCAACCCGACAATACGGGGTGTTACAAATTCGACATTGGAACCTCGGAAACCATAGGAGTTAGAGAAACTGTTAAATGGGGGCAAAGTTGTGTAATTCGGTGCTGATTATAATTCCGCTTTAAAAGTTTTCAAATTTCGAATACTTCCGATTTTATTCGAAAAAAAAAACGAAATTTGGCAAAATCGTTTTTATTTTTTCTTGAGCTCATTTGACACGCTATTTAAAAATTAATGACACTTTGTCAACGAAGTTACTAAACCAAAGATCCGCCGTTTCGTCTCCGAGCAGCCATCACCAACTTTACTTTTTTAAACACGGACCTGGATTTTTTTTAACCGATTTTTAAACCCTCCTACCCTCAAAATGTAATGGCGATATAACTTTCTCATAATGATGAATTGTTCTTGCCTATTTTTTTAAATTAATATTTTTTACACTTCCTGTCAGTCCGGTCCTGGCAACAAATCACAATATTAAATAAAAACTTTATTTTATTTAAAACATTCATACATAAGTAATATAATTTATTTTATAGGAATTTTCTAATACTTAATGCTAAATTTACTAATTATAAATCCTAATTTTCTAAATGTTCAAAGAGATTGCCGTTTTGCTCAGTACAACGATCGATTTTTTTCCAATTTTGGCGACAGCCCTTTCAACCGATCTTCTCCTTATCCTACCAAATGCAACGTCTATGCGTTCTTCGAGTTCTTCCATGGTATCTACGTTATTTTTATAAATAACATTTTTTAAAGCCCTCCATAAAAAGAAATCCAGCGGTAAAATATCTTGCCAGGACCGGACTGACAAGAAGTATAAAAAATAAGCAAGAACAATTCATCACTATGAGAAAGTAATATCGCTATTACATTTTGAGGGTAAGAGGGTTTCAAAATCGGTTTAAAAAAATCCAGGTCTGTATTTAAAAAAGTAAAGTTGGTGATAGCTGCTCGGAGACGAAATGGCGGATCTTTAGTTTAGTAACGTCATTTTATAGAGGAGAAAAAGTGGCAATGACAAAGTGTCATTTATTTTTAAATAGCTAGTCAAATGAGCTCAGGAAAAAATAAAAACGATTTTGCAAAATTTCGTTTTTTTTTTCGAATAAAATTGGAAGTATTCGGAATTTGAAAACTTTTAAAGCGGCATTATAATCAGCACCGAATTGGACAACTTTGCCCCCATTTAACCGTTTCTCTAACTCTTATGGTTTCCGAGATTCCAATGCTGGTATGTCGAATTTATAACACCCTGTAGAGTATTTTTAAAATTAATCGTTAGAAGCCTATATGATTCATTAAATTAAAAATAAGGTTTAAATAAATTTAAAGCATCAGTCAGTCATCCATTTCATCTAACATTACACATTGATGTCCAATAGTTGAATTCCCAAAAGCGTCAAACGTAATTTTCTTCAGATAGGAAATGAATCTCCCCGTCATTTCTTTATCCACTGAATTAATGCACGTACTTAAAGAATTAAGTGAAAATCCACACACTGGCACACGTTCGTCGTTACAAGCCCCGAAAAACGTTAACTCGAAATCGTCGATCGTTACTCCTCTACCCAAAAGGAGTGTGTGGATTTTGTACCAACAAGGACACGTAAAAGGATTGCCAAATAAGGCAATATCTCCTACTCGAATTTTACGTAAAAAATCCCCTGAAAGATAATTTATCAGGTTTCCACTCAGGAAGAGAGATCCTATATAAACTGAGCCTGAAAAAATATCTGGAGGAACTGTAACCAGGCGATTGTGGTGAAAACCAACAAATGGAACATATGAAGGGTTATCTTTGAACATTTCTCCTTCTATAACTGAAATCGCATTAAAATTGAAAGAAATTGAGCTAATATTTTTCCAGCCATGGAACATTCCATATGGAATTTTACGTACGAAATTGTTAGCTAAATTAAAACTTTCGATGTTGCTCGTGTTGGTAAACCATTCCCCTTTCACAACGTCAAGTTTATTATGGTTAAGAGCAAAGTATCTTAAGTTTGGCAAATTAGCAAATGCGTGATCCTCAATGAAATATAGTTTATTGTTGGAAATATAGATGGTTTGCAAAGTTGGAAAAATATCGAATACGCCCTTTGTTAAAGTTTTAATATTATTATCCTGTAAGCTAAATTTTTCTATCTGAGGTAAGTTTGAAAATGCTCCTGGTTCTATCGTCTCTAAAAGGGAATTTTGTTCAATGTAAATTTCCCTTAAATTATTCATGTTAAAGATAAAATTTTTATCCAATCGTGGCAAATTTCCTTCATACACTACTATATGAACAATGTCTTGATTTTTTAAAGCTTCACTGATACATCCTGTATAAATTGTATGATTCCGGTTACCAGCGATTATATCTTCTAACTCACGATAAGTAACGTTATAGTTATATTGACAAGATTGTAAAGAAACATACACTACTCTAGTCACGAATAACAAGACACAGATCGATTTACACATCTTTAAAGTGGAACATAAATAACAAGACTAATTCATTGGTTTGTTTTAAGCTTTTGACCTTTGCGGACCGGTTCGGTTATTGGCTACTTTTGTATATTAATTTCCTTCGGACTGTATTCAGTCGCATAAGTCAGGGGAGGCCAAGCCCCCACAGTGGCGTCAAATCAAAGTTTTTGGACACTAAAATTTTGGAATAATAGTAGTTTTTCTACTCCCACATGGCCATTTGCTGTTTCCTTTACACTTTATTGGCGAGAAAAGTAGGCTATTGCAGTTAATTGTACGGCAAAATTTCATTACTGTGCTGCACAGCATCAGTGTTGCAACCATTAAAAATAAAAATTCCCATTTTTATAGAAAATATCTATATAATATATTATATAAGTATCTTATTAGGCATGTTTACTCCAATATGTTTTCGTTCAATTTATCAAACATTCCACACTGTTCCCCCGTTGTTGAATCGTACACAGAATCATATTTAATTTTTTTCATGTAAGAAATAAATCGCTGCCTTAGTTCCGTATCCACTGAATCAAAGCAGCTTCCAGAAGAATTGCGCGATAATCCACACACTGGCACACTTTCGTTTTTACACGATCCAGCAAATGTATAAAAACGATCGTCCACAGTCACTTCCCTACCCAACAGAAGTCGGTAGATCTTATTCCAACAAGGACATGTAAATGGATTTCTATGTAAACCAATATATCTTACTTCGATATTGTCTAAAAATTGTTGTGGAAGATAATTTAACAGATTTGCACTTAGATATAGTCGATTTATAAAAACTTAATCTGGAAAGTTGTCAAGAGAAATTGTCTCTAAATGATTATGGTAAAAACTTATTTCTTCAATAAATGAAGGGTTGTCTCTAAACAGGGGTCCTTCTATGACTGAAATGGCATTGGAACTGAAATAGATCTTGTTAATATTCCTCCAGCCGTGGAACATTCCCAATGGAATCTTACGTATGGAATTACGAGACATAATAAAAATTTCAATGTTGCTCGTATTAGTAAACCATTCCCTCCTCATGTGGTCAAGCTTATTCTTGTTAAGATCAATCTCTTTCAATATTGGTAAATTGGCAAATGCGCGATCCTCAATTTCCGATATCTTATTTTTGAAAATATGGATCACTTGAAGACTGGGAAGTATGTCCAATACACCTCTTGATATGGTTTTAATACGGTTATTGTTAATATTAATCTTTTTCCACTGGGGCAAATTTGAAAATGCTCCAGGTTCTATTGTTTCTACGTAAACATTCTCAATTTCAATAATTTTTAAATTCTTCATATCAAAGATAAAATCTTTTTCCAATATTGGCCTGGTTCCATTTATAAGAAATAGATGAACAATATCTCCTTCTTGAAAAGCTGCATCATTGATACAACTTTTTATCATAATGAACTTCCAGGGACCGTTTGGATTTTTTACCTCGCGATAATTTACTCCAAGGTTAAATACACACGATTGTAAAGAAACGAATTGGAACTGAAATATATTTTACTAATATTTTTCCAGCCGTGGAACAATCCTAATGGAATTTTACGTAAGTTATTAAGCGGAACGTATATAGGCAAACTAAATAGTTTATCGGCGCATTATATATCCTTTTTCCTGACCTTCACCATAAATAATTATCTATCTTTATAAACAATATATGTGAATGTGAATGCCCAGATAAATTTATGTAGATATCTAAGTGGCTCAAACAACTCGATATTTTTAAGAAGAAATGTGTTCGTCGTCACATACTCATTTACCCTAATTTTTCTAATTCCTTAAAAGTACATTACTATAGAAAGAAAGTTTTTAGCGGCAGGCGGACAAAGTAGCGAATCTATCTTTTGCATTTGCCAACGGTAATGGGTTCCCTAGGGCACAAGTAGACAATGACAGGCTGTTTCGTCCTTATTAGGACTCATCAGAAAGCCAAAACCTGTAAGCAATTCCCAATACAACGAAAATATGATTTCAAGGTATTTTTAAGGATACGTATATAATAAACACCTAGTATCGCCATCTGTAGTAATCAACTCAAAGCAAAAGATAGCCATCAGACATAAAAACGTAGAATTAACAATAAACCAAGTACGTTAGGCCAACACATCCAGTATAGAAAAGGTTTTTTCTACGGGTTTGTAATTTGGTTGGTTTGTAGAAATAATGATCCAAAGCAGAATGATAGGTCGGCGCTGTCTCCAAAGGGAAAGGGAAAATTTTTACGAACAGTGTAATATTCGTAGGATATTCTTTAGGATCGGTTGTGGTTGTGACCGGAGACAGGTTAGCAACGGCTACTGGCAACGCGAGAAATTTTCATCGACGGGGGATGCCGCGCTCGCAGTCGAACCTCGTGTGTCGACTAGAAGGGCCTGGACCATCTGCATCGTGATTGATAATAAAAGTAGCGTACTTATTTAAATAATTAGATAGATGCTTACTCTTAGTTAGTTATTAATCGATTTTTTTCAAAGTTGAAAATTGAAGAAATAATTGTGAGTGAGTACAGTGCTAAAAAGTCAAAAGTTTTTATTAAAAAAGATTTTGTCAAATTTTTATTGGAAGCTGATGACAAAGAATACTTAATGGCTAAGGTTGCAATGATAATTGGAATGGCAGGAGCATGCAGTAAAGCAGAATTAACTTTTCTTCCAGTTGAAAATGTTATAGACGAAGGAAGCCATTTTCGTGTTGATATCCCACCTTCAAATACAAAAGTTATACGGCAGTGTGCAATTACCACTGGAGACATTGAAAATACGAATCTTGTTGAAATATTAAGAAAATATATTAAGTTGCGTCCCCAGATTCTTAAACACAACAGATTTTTTGTAAAATATGCGAATGGAAAATGTACCAGAAATCCTGTGGGAATTAACACATTTAGCAGTCTGCCAAAAGTTATTGCACAATTTCTTGGTCTTTCAAATCCTGTTCTATATACTGGCCACGGCTTCAGAAGAAGCTCTGCCACTTTCCTAGCAGACAGTGGCGCTGATCTTTTAAAATTAAAGAGGCACGGAGGTTGGAAATCTAGCTCTGTTGCGGAGGGATATGTTGAAAATTCCATGAATAATAAAAAACTTATAGCGCAAGAAATATTTGGTGAAACATCTAATGCAATGTGCGTCGCTTCCCAAATAACAGCAAGTTCGAGCAATGAAAAAAATATGTTGTCGGGAATTAATTTGAATAATTGCAATAATTGTGTTATCAATATTTATAATAATTAATGAATTTATAATTTATGTTTTTAACTTGTATTATAACAGTTTAATAAATAGAATAATTCTTTTTGTCACTAATTTTGAAATACATTTTTCGTCACCAATTGCATAAAATTTTACTTTATGCAACTAGTTACAAAAAGTAAGACGTTTCATAATGTCAATCAGTTTTAAAAAGTGTCACTTTATATGTCAAAATTAGAAAAACGATTTTATTAATAACCTAATCTGTCATTTGACAATTATTTATAATTTATTTAAACAATTGCCTGTCACAGTCTACTATACAGTTAAGACAGATGAAAATTAAATTAGGTTACTTAGATTAAAAATAAAATAATTTCAAATGAGATGAGTTCGCGCTTATTCTTATTAATGATGGGTTGTTAAGTCCGAAACGTGTTATTAATTATTATTATAAAAAAGAAAGGGAATTTTAAAATATTAATATAAAATTTCCCGACTGTTTAAAACAAAGTTAATGATGGTTTCAAAAAAAACGAAACGTCGGATTAAAAATCTACTTACTCCAACTTGTAGAGGAGAAAAAATGGTAATGACAATGTAAACTTTATATATCTTTTTAAAAATAGTCAGTGAAAAATAAAAACGAAATCGCGAAAATTTTGTTTTGCCCAAATATCTTTGGAAGAAATCGGAGTTTTTTTAATTTGACAACACATACAATATTACAGAATTTAATAGGGCGCTTTTTCTAATTTAATCATCTCTGTATGTTATATGGTTTACCAGATCCTTATAGAGTACATCCTTATCTGGGACACCCAGTATAATACACACACAATACGATTTTCGAATATTTTTTGTTTAATTTCTAAAAACTTTGATATACAATATTTTTTTCTTAAACGAGTAATAAACCTGTAACAAGATATCTCATTTTAAAGGTGTACGGCGTTCTGATAATTTAAAATGCTATACAGTCAAAAACTAGATTCTTACATCAATCGATGTTATAAGAATATGCTCTATGGAAGTGCCAAATGAAAATTGAAAAGTGGTTATTACGGTTAGGCCGATTTTCAGAAAAATACTATGAAAAAGTACAGAATCCATTAAAAAATAACCCACAAAATGAAGGTTTTCAAAAAATAAAACGAAATACACGCCATAAGTATCTTATTAGGTCTGCTTACTCCGATATATTTTCGTCCAATTCATCAAACATTGCACACTGCTGTCCAGTCAATGAGTCGTGCACAGAATCATATCTTATTTTTTTCATGTAAGAAATAAATCGCCGCCTTAATTCCGTATCCACTGAATCAATGCACATTTTCGAAGAATTGAGTGATAATCCACACACTGGCACACTTTCGTCTGTACATCCTCCAGCAAATGTTAAAATACGATCATCTACAGTCACTCCTCTATCCAACAGGCGTCGGTAGATCTTCTTCCAACAAGGACATGTAAAAGGATTGCCATGTAAACCAATATATCTTACTTGGATATTGTCTAAAAATTGTTGTGGAAGATAATTTAACAGATTTCCACTTAGAAATAGTCGATTTATAAAAACTGAATCTGGAAAGTTGTCAGGAGAAATTGTCTCTAGGTGATTATGGTGAAAACCAACATCTTCAATAAATGAAGGATTATCTTTAAACAGTTCCCCTTCTATGATTGAAATGGCATTGGAATTGAAATAGATCTTGTTAATATTCCTCCAGCTGTGGAACAATCCCAATGGAATTTTGCGTAAGTTATTACCAGTCATAGCAAAAAATTGAATGTTGCTCGTATTAGTAAACCATTCCCTTTTTGCTTGGCCAAGATTATTTTCGGTAAGATCAAAGTGTTTTAAGTTTGGTAAACTGGCAAATGCGTGGTCTTCTATTTCCGATATCTTATTTTTGAAAAGCTGAATATCTTGAAGACTTGGAAGTATATCAAAGACACCCTTTGATATCGTTTTAATATAATTACTGCTTATAATAATCTTCTCTATCTGAGGTAAATTTTTAAACGCTCCTGATTGTATCGTCCTAACATGTAGGTCTTGAATATAAATTTCCTTTAAATCCTTCATGTTACTGATAAAATTCCTTTTCAATTTAAGTATCCTACCATTATAAAGAAAAATATGAATAACTCTTTTTTCTTGAAAAGCCTCATCATTGATACAACCTGTTAAACGTGTAATATTCCAGGAAGCGTTTGGCTTCTCTACTTTACGATAATTTATGTCAAAGTTAGAGACATGTTGACACAGTTGTAAAGAAACGAACACTACTTGCGTTGCGAACAACCAAACCCATAATTTTAATTTGCACATCTTTAAAGCGGAACGTATATAGGCAAACTAAAGAGTTTATCAACGTATTTTCCTTTTTTCTGACCTTTACCATAAATATACATTTCTATTTATATACAATATATGTGGGCGCTCAGATAAAAAAAGCTGTTCTTATCTTCAATATTGGACCTAGTAGCCGCGAGATGGATAGTCGCAAACTTTAATTTGTAGAAATAGTCCATGTTCTCTCAGTGGGGTCAATGCAAATGAGAATGAAAAATCCTTCTTCACAAATGTATTTAAAAAAATTGTGTACATTTTTCGAGGACTAAGAACCCTCATTATGAAAAACTAAAAGTAAAAAGAGAGAAGGACATTAAACTGGAATAATTTAAGATTCGAATTTACTTACGTGTAGGTCACAGTCACAATCTGTTTTGACAAGTTATTTGTTAAGGAAGAAAAAAATTTCTGGTTAGACATATTAAATTGTTAAGATTATACAGGGTCCTGCAAAAGTGCGTCCGGCTTCAAAAGCTCCTATTCGATTTAAGTTAGGAATTTCATTCATATATGCCGACGTATACTGTATTATAGGGTGCATTTCAGGAAAATAGTTTTCATATGTGGCTCAAAAAAGTGTGATAGCAAAATAACTCTTTGTTATCACACTTTTTAGGGCCACCCTGTATATGGAACTATATTTTCCTGAAATGCACCCTATGATACAGTAGAAGTTTGCATATGAATGAAATCTCTAACTTAATTCGTATAGGAGCTATAGAAGCCTGACGCACTATTGCAAGACCCTGTATATACATGTTAAAAAAGACGAATACAAAATAAATTTAATCCTCAATGATGGGGCAACCCGTGTAAAATATTTTCATTGTGGTGGACCATCCGGTTATACCGGAAATAGGTGTCAACTTTCTTATTTTAAATGAGACTCCCTATATATTATTACATTTTTAGATTCTACCCAAGATTCTCGGCAGATTTCGTTTATTATGCCCTATATCGAATGCTATGTGTTTTAGACATATGTAAATTTTTAAAACAATTATCAATTTTTCTTATAAAGAAGCCCTAACTCTTTTATTTAAGTGGGATTCCTTGTTGAAAAGGACCTGTTTTAATAGATTTTTTATAATATCTTGATAACTATCAATGCAGAATGTTCAAACAATAAGATTAAGACTTCATGTCAAAAACGCTTAGACCGAGCTATAAGATATGAGATACAAAATCTGCCTAAAGCTCTGCCTAAAATCTCAAAAAGGGGTAATATATGGGGTGTGCCATTTAAATTAACCAAGTTGACACCTACTTTCGGTATAACCGGAATTGCCACAATATTAAAAATATTTTATTTTGGACGTATTGCACCAACTTTAGAACTTAAATATTTTCAGTTTTTATACACCCCCCCCCCCTTGTTTATTTTTAGTTTTCATGTGCTTATGCCAGTTCTTGTGGAGAAGACTCTAAGTTTTTCATTTCCTTTAAATCTTATCTCTATTTAGATTAAGTAAGTAAAGTGCCACTTCAATAGAGAATTCCTAAAAAATTTAATTTACCTAAAGAAGTGATTGGCAGTTTTCGCAATTTCTTAACATAAACGTTTCTAATATTCTACGACTAACTGGAGCCATATTTCTTGCTCGTCGGTAGGCGACGATGTTATGGGTGACATACACTGACGGTAACCATGACAATGGCGTTTTTGATGTTTTGTATTGTTCCGTTTGAGTAGAATCGGTGAGGTGTTTCGCATGACTAAGATCTCCAACGTACAGCAGTTTCCGATGGAATGGCCAGCCAGCACGCGAAAGGTTTAAGAAATATTAAATTACCATAAATCCTGAAATTGATATAGTTTATAACTTGTCAGAAATACCATTTAATCAATGGATTAAAATAACTTACTTCATATTTAGCTATTAAATAAACCACAAAAGTGCGGTTTTTAAAAAGTAAAACAAAATATCGAAATTTAACCCATAACTATCATATTAAGTCTGTATTTACTCCGATACATTTACCTCCAAATCATCAGCTATTTCACAGTGACGTTCAGAATGCATAGGATCAGATTGTATTCTTTTCATATAAGAAATAAATCGCTGCGTTAGTTCCTTGTCCACTGAATCCATGCATATTCTTGAAAAATTGACTGTTAATCCACATACTGGCACACTTTCATGTTTACATCCTTCGGAAAACGGATTAATAAGATTGTCAACCGTCACTCCCCTATAAAAAAGGAGTTGGTAGATCTTCTTCCTACAAGGACATGTAAAAGGATTGCCATGTAAATCAATATCTCTCCCTTGGATTTTGTCTAAAAATTCTTCTGGAAGATAATTTAACAGATTCCCACTTAGATATAGTCGATTTATAAAAACTGAGCTTGGAAAGTTATCAGGAGAAATTTTCTTTAGGCGATTGTGGTGAAAATCAACGGCGTCAATAATTGAAGAGTTATCTTTAAACAGTTCCCCTTCTATGATTGAAATTGCATTGAAAGTGAAAAGTATCTGTTTAATATGGCTCCAGCCGTGAAATAATCCCATTGGAACTTTACGTAATTTATTACGAATAATAGCAAAAGTTTGAATATGGCTGGTATTAGTAAACCATTCCCTTTTTACTTGGTCAAGATTATTACCGGAAAGATCAAAGTTTTTTAAGTTTGGTAAATTGGCAAATGAGTGGTCCTCTATTTCCGATATCTCATTAGAATGAAGTCGAATATCTTGAAGGCTTGGAAGTATATCAAAAACACCCTTTGATATCGTTGTAATATAATTGGTACTTATAATAATCCTCTCTATCTGAGGTAAGTTTTTAAAAGTTCCTGGTTCTATTGTCTGAATCTTCAGGTTCTGGATGTACATTTCCTTTAAATCATTCATGTTAGTGATAAAATTTCTTTTCAATTTTGGCATCGTTTCATCTAAAAGCCACATATAAATAATTCTTCTTCCTTCAAAAGCTGTATCATTGATACAACCTGTCACACGTGTAGAACTCCAGTTATCGTTTGGCCTTTCTACTTCAACATGATCTATTTTAAAGTTAGAGACATGTTGACACATTTGTAAAGAAACGAACATTATTTGCGTTGCAAGCAACAAAACACATAATTTTAACTGGCACATCTTCTAGGCGGAACGTAAATAGGCGAACTAAAAAGTTTATCGGAGTATTTTGCTTTTTCCTGACCCGCACCATAATCTCTCTTTATAAATAATATACAAGGTAGATATTTGAATTGAAATACATTCAGTATTAGAAAGCCTCTTTATTTGCGGAAAAATACAGAACTACGGTAGCGTTTATTTTTAGTTTGGCATACTTTTTTCGCTTCTTCGTTAAATTTACCCCTACTTTGGAGGTAGAAACCGCCCCAACTTTTGTTTTTGTAACGTATGTCTTGTGATAGCTCGTTGAAAAGGGCATAAAAAAGGGAATACGATCCACTATTTATTTTACAAAATTTCGATTTTGTGTGATTCAGTTATAGTCTATTTCAAAAAAGTGTAGAGTAATAAAAGCTCATTAGGTATGCAAAAGGACTACAGAATGACCCAACAAATATTTAAGCCACTTTCATAATTTGGCATTGATTACATTGCAAAATTCTTTATTTTCATCAAGTGCAGGTAGTTTGGGTCAATTTATTGGTTTTGCCTATTGTTATCCATTCACATTTGGAAGAGAAAAAAAGTAACTGAGTTCTTATAACTTAAGTTTATTGTAATAATTGTTTAATCTTCCTAAAATGATATCAAATTTAAAAAGTGTCCATACAAATACATAGAGACATACCTCCGAGCAGTGGCGTAGCCAGAAAATATGTCCGGGGGGGGGGGACTTCTAACCAGGTTTTTTAGGGTTCAAGGTTTTCAAGTTAAAAATAAAACCATATTGATATATTTATACATATTATAAAAATGTCAGATTGCATAAAGATTTTTAATAATTATTAACTAACCAGCAACTTTGACTGTAGCATAAATCAGACAACTTTGATTTTGAGAAAATAATGCCTGCAAATGTCATTAATGCTACAGTCAAATTGCTCGTTAGTTAATTATTGTTAAAAATCTTTATAATACCTACTTATTTATCTTTTTATGTGGCTTCATCATTAAAAATGAATTTTCGATAGTCTCTTCTATACCTGTCTAATTGCATCGTAGCTGCTAGACCAAGTAGAATAGTGAGTAGTGACCAACCGATTTCGTGGTTAGGTTTATAAATGTTTACTGTCGCTGCCAATTCAAAATAAATATACTAGGTATACCTAACCTACATTTAAAAGTGGTAAAATTCACATTTTTACTTACAACAACTAGGATTATTTTTTCGTCACACAACGTGTAAACCGTAAATCTATACAAAACCAGCTAAGACAATAATTCGGCGTTCAAGCGAGTGAGTAGAAATGTCGTTTTCAACAAACTAACGGTGCTACTCGAGTACGGTGCATAGCGGGCTTGGTGGACAGTTCGAGCTCAATTGTTACGATGATCGAGAAACACTGTGCCAGACGTAGCAAAATTCGACTATTGATAATAGTGAATTTGGAAAAGTTGTTAAAATGTAGCGGAATGTGGCCGACTATAAAATATTAGTAAAAGGTGTAAAACGAATAATTAGTTTGCAATTAGACCCCGAGCTTCTGAGCTCTGGGGGACGGGAGGGGCAGTCCCCCTCTCCTAAATACGCCACTGCCTCCGGATTTTGAATCCATTATAAAAATATTAAATAAATACTCTAAAAACACACAGCACCTCATTTTTTACAACAACAATAATTTCAATCTGTAAATACGAAACACAACGTCGTTAGTTCTTAAAGTAGGCTGAAACGCTGTCCGGTAAGACACATATTTTTCTAAAACAAAACACAAACTGTTCTTGGCTGGGGGAAACCCACCGCATTCCAGAAGTAAATCACATAAAACGGTAGGACTGAGTTTGTTAGTTGAGGTTTTGGCCACGAAACAGCACATATACGTGTTATAGTCCTTTTAGTTTTATTTTGTGTAAGTTTAGTTTTTTTTCTTAACTTTGAACAGGTAATCACTGATCACTGACCTTAATTAATTGACGGTTCAAATAAAAACAAAAACATGTCAATCTTGTCTCATTACTTTCTTTAAAAATACTCCAGTGGCGGCGTCGTTGAAGCCATAATACCAAAAAATCTATTAGTGAATTTTCTCGTTTATTAAAGTAACGCGACATTTAAAAATATGTATCCCTCTAATGTTATCATAAATCAGGATTTACGGGTTTAGATATAACACACTGTACACGCCATAAGTTCTTATTAAGAGTGGGGAATAATACACACAGTCTGCTCCACTAGTTTATTATAAGGATCTCAATAATAAGAAAATCCTGATGTCGTACATGTTTTGAACTGCTTGAAGAACAGAAAACGAAAAAACTTTTAAAAATTAAACTTTACATAATTTGATTAATGTTTAAATAGGAAATTGTTTTAAAGAATTTTTAAAAATTAAAAAATTAAAATTAAAAAGTAGAAAAAGTTACCCTTACGAAGGGTCTTTTAAAAACAGTAACAGTTTAATACTCAACATTTTGGAAATCAAAATCGAAAATCGAAATTTTCAAAACGTGCACACTGAATAAATTCAGAGCACAAAAAAAAACATGTTGTTTGCAGACTCTGTGTATTATTCCCCACTCATAATATCACTCCACTGAGAGATGGAGTATTTCCACAAAATAAAGTTCTTATTAAGTCATCATTTACTCCGATATGTTTTCGTCCAATTCATCAAACATTCCACACTGTTGTCCAGTTTTTGAATCATACACAGAATCATATTTTATTTCTTTCAGGTAAGAAATAAATCGCCCCGTCAGTTCCTTATCTACTGAGTCAATGCAGCTTCCAGAAGAATTGCGTGATAATCCACACACTGGCAGACTGTCGTCTTTACACGATCCAGCAAGTGTATAAGTACGATCATCAATCTTCACTCCTCTAGCCAAAAGGAGTTTGTAGATCTTATTCCAACAAGGACATGTAAAAGGATTACCATGTAAACCAATATCTCTTACTACGACATTGTTTAAAAATTGTTCTGGAAGATAATTCAACAGATTTCCACTTAGAGCTATTTTATTTATAAAAACTGAATCTGGAAAGTTATCAGGAGAAATTGTCTCTAGGTGATTGTGGTGAAAAGCAACAACTGCAATGTATGAAGGGTTGTCTTTAAACAGTTCACCTTCTATGACTGAAATGGCATTGGAATCGAAATATATATTGCTAATGTTCCTCCAGCCGTAGAACACTCCCAATGGAATTTTACGTAGTTTATTACGAGTCATAGCAAAAATTTCAATGTGGCTGGTATTAGTTAACCAGTCCCTTTTTACTTGGTCAAGATTATTATCGGTAAGATCAAAGTTTTTTAACTTTGGTAAATTGGCAAATGCATGGTCCTCTATTTTCGATATCTTATTATTATCAAGTTGAATGCTTTGAAGGCTTGGAAGTATATCAAAGACACCCTTTGATATTGTTTTAATATGATTGCCGCTTATAATAAACTTTTCTATCTGAGGTAAGTTTTTAAAAGCTCCTGGTTCTATCGTCCGTACAAACATGCCCTGAATATAAATAACCGTTATATCCTTCATGTCAGTGATGAAATTCCTTTCCAATTTTAGCACGGTTTCACCAAGAAGCCAAATATGAATAATTCTTTTTTCTTGAAAAGCCTCATCATTGATACAACCTGTTACATGTGTAGCATTCCAGTCAGCATTTGGTCTTTCTAATTCACGATAATTTATTTTAAAGTTAGAGACATGTTGACACAATTGTAAAGAAACGAACACTACTCGCGTTACAAACAATAAAACACATAATTTTAATTTATACATCTTTAAAGCGGAACGTATGTAGGCAGACTAAAGAGTTTATCAACCTTTTTCCTTTTTTTTTTGACCTTCATCATAAATACATATCTCTCTTTATAAACAATAATGTGGACGCTCAGATAAACTTATGTAGATTTTTGACTGGTTTACAGAAAAGGATATTTATTTGCATTTTATCACCACATGTAAAATAAACCCATTTTTTGCCATCCGCTGACTGATTTTCTCCGAAACTGGACATACGACATTTGTAGTTGACTTTCAAATGACCGATTGAAAAGACTCATTTCATTTTTAGTCTCAATCGTCGATTGACAAAATAATGTGGGCTTTTCATGCAAAAAAAAATCCAGGAAAATAATATAGGCCAATGAAAACGATTAAAATTATTATTAAATTTTATTGTCGCGTTAAAAATATATAAAATTATGTTTTTTAATAAAAAATAACTTTCTCACACTCTTCTATATCTGTGTAATTGTGAGTCCAAATTTAAAAAGTTTTCAAAAATCCATTAATTTCTAAACATTACCAAGAATTCGGGTCAAGCGAGAACCCAGTGTTTTTAATATAATAATATATATATACAGGGTGTTCCAAGTTAAGTTCGCACTATTGCTAACTCTTTTATTATTATAGATAGAAAGTCGGTTAAATTAGCAAAGTAGTAACATTTTTTCTGCTGATTAAGATAGTAAAAACAAAAAAACAATTAAATACAGCATTTCCGATTAAACGAGAAAAATGTATTTTTATTAAACGGAACACCCTGTATATTTTGGACACAAATGTTTGCAAATCGTCTACAGAATAAAAAAGTTCATATGCAATATTGGCCTAAAACTAAGAATAATCTAATTATTGCCATATTTACTTTTTAGACAAGGTGGCTGTGCAAGAAACAAATTTTCTCTAGACCAACAATGCATGTTTTTACGATTAAACATACCCCTGTTTGAAAAATTGGCTTTATCGCTCCAAAAAATGTGCCTTAAAAAGTTAGGATTTTGCCTGCACATTTTAACAAACAATTGACAGAAATGTAGTCTCCTTATAGAGTCCCCAGGTAATAATGTTTACACTGGTCGGTACTTATGGGGTACAACGTTATATTTTTTTAAAACTCTCCATATTGTAACTGAGCTTAAACCACTGTCCCTTGCCAAATCTCTGGTTGAATTAATTTTGTATGCTTCAAAATATGTCAACACATTTACTTCTACTTGTTCACTTATTATAAACTGGCGTTTAGTTCTAGCCTTTGCAAAGACTCCTTCGTTACTTCTAAATTTTCTATACAGCTTTAAAAAATACCTTCTGTTTGGATGATCACGTTCAGGATACATTTGGGAATATTGTTCCTGTACCCGGAAACTATTTTTTCTGCATACAAAATACGCTTCTAACATATCGCATTTTTCTAAATGTGTGAACACCATTTTGTAATATTTTTACCAAAAAATCTAAAATTACAGACCAGTTCAATCACTTACAATAACATAAATGCTTACTTTTGTTGACAGCAGAATAATCTACTGACGCACCGCCAGTATTGTATATGAACTTTTTTATTCTGTAGACGATTTGCAAACATTTGTGTCAAAAATATACAGGGTGTTCCGTTTAAAAAAAAATGCATTTTTCTCGTTTAATCGGAAATGCTGTATTCAATTGTTTTTTTGTTTTTACTATCTTAATTAGCAGAAAAAATGTTACTACTTTGCTAATTTAACCGACTTTGTATCTATAATAATAAAAGAGTTAGCAATTGTGCGCACTTATCTTGGAACACCCTGTTTTCGAGAGTGCTCTCAAAGCCCAAATTTGCAATTATCTGGAAAGTAACAAACTATTAAACCCAAGGCAGTTCGGATTTAGAAATAATATGTCAACAACTACAGCTATTCATGAGCTTACCAGTTGTATCCAGGAATGCTTCGAGGGGAAAAAATTTGCCCAAGCCTCATTTTTTGATTTAACGAAGGCGTTTGATTGCGTGTCACATGCCCTACTGATCCAGAAGCTCTCTCACTATAATTTCAGTAATGACAGCATACACTTAATTGAGTCGTATCTATCGAATCGACTCCAGTATGTATCTTTTAATAATGCTAATTCAGACAGGAGATATATCATGCATGGCGTACCCCAAGGCTCAGTTTTGGGGCCCATATTATTCTTGCTATATATAAACGATATAAATGCATGCATATCTACGAACTCTGCCACCTTATTATTGTTTGCTGATGATACCAGTACAATTAACAGCTCTGAAGATCTTGAGGAACTGGATCGGGGGGTCGTGGAGACGCAGATGGATGTACAGACTTGGTTCATCGCCAACAAATTAAGTATTAATGCTATTAAAACGCAGATATTAAATTTCTCACTAAGACCAGGTGTCATAAATACTACACCGGTTAAATTTTTGGGAGTCTATCTCGACACAAAGTTAACCTGGGAGGAGCATACAACTCAATTAGCTAGCAAATTAAGTAGAAATATTTATATCATACGTAACTTAAAGGGTATTGTTTCTGAAAGCGTCCTTATGACTGCATACTATGCCTTCATAAACTCACATCTATCTTATGCTATCCTTTGCTGGGGACATTCCCCACATGCTTCTACAGTGTTTGCTATACAGAGGCGCTGTGTAAGAGTAATGGCTGGCTTGAGGTATATTGAATGTTGTAGAAATAGCTTTGTCTCTCTGGGCATTCTCACTGTGCCATGCATCTATATATTTAACTGTCTAATGTATATAAAGAAGAACCATGATGCTTATGCTCTTAATGGCGATTTTCATACATATAATACCAGGGGAAGAAATGACCTCGCCATAAACTATAGTAGGACTGCAAGGGCCAGGGATGGGGCGAACCATTTTGGTATAAAGTTTTTAAATATACTACCTATAGATATCAGAAATGCCGACTTAAAAGTATTTGAAGTAAAAATTAAACGATACCTTAAGAATAAAGCTTTTTATAGTGAGGAGGAATATTTCCTTAATGATTTTAGCGATCTGATTTAACTGAGAGATATACCTCAAAGTGTTGGTCTTGATTTCCTTTAGTTGGGTGCGAATTATTGAAGTGTAAATCTGTTATTTTAAATATATGTTTTTATAATGTTCTTTTTAAAAAAAAACAATATTTTAAGTGAGATTCCTTTAGTGAGAAAAAAATGACTAATAATTATGCTTATATATATGTATTTTTACTTTGACTTGTGAAATTATTGTTATGTACATTCATGAATAAATTTTGATTGATTGATTGATTGATTGATTGATATAGTTTCGCATGGGGCTGGTAACTTTGGAGAAGAGTTTTTGTTCGGATGCTCTTAAAAAAATAATGAAACGTAAATCACATCGTGGCCAATTTTCCTAACTAATGCTTCCGATATATGAATTAGTCAGTCATGCAATTTGGAAATTTCCTCAAAAATTAGAGATGCGCCGAGTATTCAGTTCGCCGATATTCGGCCACTTTTGAGCAAATGCCCCATATTTATTACTCGGCAAGTAGAACTAATATATTCGGAGAATTTTCGGTAAAAATATTCATAAGTTATATCACAAGAGGTGAATATTTTTTGACATTTTTGTGCAAAATTTCTGTCAAAAATTCGCGAGACAAAAATTCTTTAAAAATATTTATTATTTTTTTTAAAGAATATTTGTCGAGGGCAATTTTTGACAGAAATTTTGCGGAAAAATGTCAAAAAATATTCTAAATAAAATATTTACCTCGAGTGGTATATGTTGAGATTATATACCAAAAAAAAAGAAAAAATACAACGAAATGCAAGATTTTTAAAATGATTTATGTAGCTACTAGAAAAACGGACAAAACGAAACAAAACCTAAACAATTGACAAAGTAATAAAACTAACAGAAAATTAGTTATAAGTATTATTGTTAAACACACAGTTATTATAATAAACAGTAGGCTTGCTGGTGTTGCTGGAAACTCTTCGAGCTGCAAGAGACTGGAGCTTCGTGTTGGTCCAACCCATTAGTTGGAGGGTGACCTCTTAAACCTGGAATAGTGTTTTCGTGATGAGTTTTGTCCATCTGCAAGTATGGCTTTATGGATGCAGCACTACTATGTCCAGTTATTTTTATAAGAGTTTGTTCGCTCACACCTGCTTTGCTTAATGTAGAGACAGCTGTGGCTCGATTGGAATGGTTTGTGATTTTTTCTTTCTCAGTATCTAGTCCAATTTTTTGTGCTGCTTGTTTTGTCCAATTAGAAAGAGTATTTTTTCCAATGGGACAGTTTTTGTACCAATTTCCCATTTTCCAATTTGGATTTACTGTCAGGAATAGTCTTTGGGTAGTTATATTTTGCCCTCTTTTTGAAATTAGTTTTCTGTAAAGGCGAACTGGACATAAATCGGCATCTTTTGTGTTTGCCACTAACCATTTTGAATTTGAAAGCTTCTTGTCTCCGCCTTGGGATGTTTTTGAAAAGATTGGGTTATATTCCATTCTATTACTTTTTGTACCATCGCTATAATATTCTTCTCTGAAATACGTAATTAGGCATGTCTCGGCTTCTCCTCCTCTCCATGCTAATTCCACAGCCGCTATTTGATAGAACTTTTTCTGTAAATCCTCGGGGTTATTTTCGTCAAAAATGTTTACCATCAGTAGATAGACAATGACAGAACGACAATCAAGAATGTCTTTTTCCCATGTTAATCTCCATAAGAGAATTTCAGGTTCGATCTGCATTTTTATATCCCCTTTAGGGCGTGGTCACTTATTCCCAGGCAACAGCTACAGAGCCTCTACTACAGGCGCCGAAGGTACACGGTGATAGAAGCCGCTGTCGCGGGACCCTTCACATATTTCGCGAGGTTAGCTCAGACAGGGCAGCGACCTAGAGCGCTACCCGCGACGCTCGACCATTTGAGATGTAAGTTGAACAAGGATAGCGATAATTAAGAACCCGGGACTTCATTCATGTTACAGCACGCCAAGCCGCAGCTCATTAGCGATGATGTCACAAACGATTAAAAATGAAACTATTATTATTACGAATATTAAATCTAAAATCCCATTATTTATTTAACAGAAAAAAAAGTTGAACCACCGACCTATGGATTGGAAGCCAACGCCTTAGTCCGCCAGTTGAACTCTTCTTGATCATGTAAACACTTAAAATAAATAAGGGTAGTCACCCCATTCAACCCCCACATATATACATTTTGATGTCAAATTAAGGAGAAAAATATAACTAACTCCAATATGCTATTATGTTCTATTAATTTAAAAAACGCAAAGACATAATAGATACTATTTTTAATTTCATTTCAATTTATTTTCTAGGAGGGTATTTAAAATTATTCACAATAATTATTACGCAAACTAAAATTATAGCTATAGATATAATATTAACAGATGTTTAAAAGGTTAATTATAATGAAGTTATAAATGCATAAAATGCGGTCAAGGCAAGACAAATATCCTACCGTTACTATATGGATCAAATTTTTACAGAGTGTAACAATCACAATTAAACATTATTTTAGTACACAAATCGTCAACATCAGAAGCCCTAATAGTGCCGTAATGACACCCCCCTAGCAGATATTTTTTTTTTGTATAACGGAAAAACACCACATTATTTTTTCAATAAATATTGTGATTAAATTTATAGTGTACACATAGCCTAAAAATAAGTTTACAAGTATCAAAATTAGTCATTAGGATACACCATTCAATGATGTAAACACATGCAACGATCATCAATATAAGGTCAAGGGTAGTTACCCTCTCAACCCTCGGTACATATACTTGTATTAACCTCTATAACAGGGGTGAAAATGGCAAATCACAGACGACGGCATAAATAGGGTAGTTAACCCCTAATGTACCACAGTTGTAAATACTTAAAATAGTCTGACCCCTAAGTGTATGGTAAGTACCACAGTTGAACGCACTAAAGAGTAGTTTGCCCCATCATCCCCCACACAATTGGACCCTGGCACCAAATAAATGGATAAATTTCGTTGTATTATTTATGTTTTTAAACCCCATTTAAAATTAGAAACCCTTGGGGTAAATAGTTCTTGTTTAATTTAAACAATTTATTATAAACGCATGAAAACGACCAGTTCTGGAATATTAATTTATATTCAAGATACACTAATTTTTAGTTGAAATGAGTATAATGTATAAATTTAATTACAGAGTGGTAAAAAAAAATTATGAACTAAGGAGGCTTGTCTTTTTATATAAAAATATTGAATTTATGTAAACAAAAATGGTTAAATTAGATTAAAGGCCTCACTTGAGGCTCACGAAATTTTTGATAGAAAATTTTGGGTGAAAACGTGAGGCCAATTAAGTGTAAGAGGTAAAAATATTATAACGAATAAAAAATGAATAGCACATGTATTGTAATATATATTATTATAAAAAGGCATAATAGCAAACAAATTATATATATTATATAATGTTATATTGGGGGGACGTTAGTAAACTCTTTTTTTATTTAATATTAATAATTTTGGAATAATTATACAACTTTAGTGTAAAATAAAAAAAGAATCGCTCCAGGATGCGAGTCGTGGACTCCTCCCCCCATGGCACCCCACTTTCGATTTTTATGGGGAACGAAAGTTTTCAAAAGCAAACCCCATGCCTTCTTTTACTGCATAACTAATATGGGCTCTTTTTAAAGTTATACAGGTTGTGTTATATATATGAGGTAATATTTTTGGTCTTCTTTTAACTGCATAACTAATATGGACTCTTTTTTAAATGTTATGCAGTATAATGATATGAGAGTGGTAGTATTTTGATCCTCTTTTTAGCTGTATAACTACTATGGATTATTTTTACCGTTATACAGGTTAGATGATATGAGTTAGTATTTTTGGCCGTCTTTTACTGTATAACCACGATGGGCTCTTTTTAAAGTTATACAGGATGAGTTATGATATATATGAGTTAGTATTTTCGGTCTTCTTTTAACAGTATAACTACTATGGATTCTTTTTACCGTTATACAGGTTAGATGATATGAGTTAGTATTTTTGGCCTTCTTTACTGTATAACAACGATGGACTCTTTTTAATGTTATACAGGATGGGTTATGAGTTAAGCAACTAAACAAATAATGTAACGTAAACTAAATCAACTTAAACAGCTAAAACAGCTCTGTTTAAAAACAGCCAAAACAGCCCAGTTTAAAAACAGCGATGTTTAAAAACAGTCCTGTTGAAAAACAGCCCTGTTTAAAAACAACCCTGTTTAAAAACAGCCCTGTTTAAAAACAGCCCTGTTTAAAAACAACCCTGTTTAAAAACAGCCCTGCTTAAACACAGCCCCGTTTAAAAACAGCCCTGCTTAAAAACAGCTAATATCAGCTAAAAAACCGTTTAAAACAGCTAAAAACCGGTAGCAGTTTCTAAAAAACCGCTAAAAACAGCTAAAACAGCCCTGTTTAAAAACAGCTTAAACGGTCAAAATCTGTTAAATATTAATTGGTAACAAGATATATTTTTGTAAATTACCGTTAATCTTCTTCCATAATACTACAATGTCCCCAAGGCAGCGTATCGGGGGATGTTTTAAATATTTTACGCTTATCATCATAAGGGCTGAGACCGATTTTGGTCTGTCGAATTGTGTGGAGATCATGATGTTTGGACCTAATTAATTTCTGTGATATAGACTTTTCTGAAAACGTTTCCAGACACGCTACATAATCCTCAAAGATAATTTTATTTTTTATAACCGATTTCTTAACCCCCTTAATCTTTTTAGTTACACCCAAGTTCGCTAACGCTCGCTCTATTTCTTCACGCTCCCTACTAGCTTTCTCTAATTTTAATTTCTCCTCTGCGATTTCTTCGGGCGAGTAAAGAAGTTTGGTTGCATACATTTTAGATCTTAGACCAACAAAATGTGTCATGATGCGACCGTTATTTTCATCCTTCATCATACCCAGAACCTTTTTGTTGACTTTTGGAATGTCATAGGCGTTATTTTCGGGGTAGTCAGATGTATCAAAAATAGCATAACAATCTTTTTTCATTACCTCATATATATTATGATGTTTAATCCCGTAAATCAGAGAATCCGTGTCGGTGTATAAAATTTTACAGCGATCTCCAAAAGTTTTGCACATATAGTTGTAATGAAAATCATAAATTGTTGTTTTTGCCAAGTCCAAAATACACATACCCGCACATATCGGCTTGTTAAAAAATACCCGTGTTTTGGCCAATTCAATGATTACCATGTTTTCATTTATTATGGTGCTGCTTTTAAATTCGGGTCGTGATATGAGGGCTTCTGCACCGTATCGCCCATCCCAATTCATAACTATTTTAACGCTCGAATGTTTCCTAATGTTTTCCATGGTCTTGCCAAAAACGGCATTATTCATGAGTTTAAATAGGTTTTTTTCAAAGTCATTTTTAGCTGCTTGACGTAGACTGGTATTTAAATCGATGTAAGTTTTAAGCCAGGGAGATTGTTTGAAGCCTAAAACACGGTGTATTTTAGTTAGTTTAACACCCAATGCCAAGGCTTGTTTTAGGTTCCTGTAATGGACGACGTACTCTGTCTTATTGTATAGTGTTGCCAGCAGCTTTTCATTCTTTGATCCGGGGGGCTTAGCATGCTGGGGACAAGGTGGAAGATCTGAAAACTTATCGTGGAGCTCATGGGGTATTTCTAAATCAACCTCTAGTATATAGCCATCGTTAGAGTCATCAGAGATCTCTGAAACGTTCAGCAGTGACCTTTCATCTTCTGAGAGCCATTTAAATTCTCCCAGAGGCAATTTTTGGCTCATGGCCCAACCATACTGATTGTTTATATCAAAATATGTGAGATAAGAATCTTCTTTAGTCGGATCATAATCGGGTAAAAATTTGTTGTTGGCTTCGGCATATCTTTTAGAGCATTGACTTAGCCCGCCTCGAATTCCTCGCTCAATAAAGTATATCATATCCAAATCAGTCATAAGTTCTAGTTTAGCATGATTGGATTTATGCAACTGGAAAAGCAAACAAGACCAGGAATATCCAGGTAGAGTGTATGACCAAGCCGGGTCTAGTCCATACGTTTTGTGTGATGTGGTTCTAAAACGTTCAAATATATCAGCCAAAAGTAGAATATCGGTCTTCATATACAGCTCAGAATACTCTTGCATCGACTGACAATTAAAGCTAGTCCAAACTTTTTGAGCGTGCGTATAGTCATCATCAGTTATAAAAGAATCATCCAAGCTGTTGTAAAATTCCACCTTTGTTGGTAATTTAGGCTCAGTAAGTTTGGACCAACCGTTCATGAAATCATAAGGAAACACACCCTTTCGACATAACAGTGAATGCTGTTCCTCGGTTAAACCAGCAAACTCTGATCTTAGAATGGGGTATTCAGGAAGGTTCTTAGCTAATTTGTCTAATCCAGACGCTAAAAATCTAAAGCTGTCAACGAATCTAAATTGAATTAAGTTACCGGGTATATGCTTAGTGAAAGATATATATTTCTCTTTATTTACGGGTAGGATATCGATCTGCCCTTCTACCTCGGTTAAAGCTTTTATGACCATATGTCCGTCATAACAACTTAAGTTATGAAACAGGACTGGTATTACACAGGAATCTTTATAATTTAGATTGCAACTTTCGTGGGCGGCATTTCTGAACTTAGCTGTCAAGTGTGAATGATCTCTGACCTTATTTTCATCCGTAAATGGTTTTTCGCATATATGGCAAACAGCGGCATTGTCAAATCTTTCCTTCTCGTCGGCTGTTAATTCGTTCATTGGTAAATCGCATAAAAACACTGTTTCAGCGTTCTCAGCGAAATCTTGAAGCTCTTTAACAAACCACTGCATGCAATCCGGACCAGTATGCGACTTGTAGAATGAGAGGCTGTCGTCATAATTACATTTCACGTAATATCCTGCACTATAAGGTAGATGATTTTGTATATTTTGTGTATTTTTAGAAGCATCATCCTCCACAGGAACCAACAAACACTCGGTATCGGCATAAATTACAAAGGGTGCAATTTCTTTATTTTTAAAATCTTTAAATTCAACCCATTTGTTGGCTTCAGTTGGTGCTTGTGGAACAACCCCTGTGTTAAGTTTTACACAGTCCTTGGCATGTAAATTTAATTTATATTGGGAGTGAAAATAGTGCAAACATCGATCACAAATAAACTTTTGACCATCATGTTTGCTTAGCTGGGAGGAAAGTAAACGGGACAAGTTTTTAATCCAGACATAATGAAATTTAACGGGGCCCAGATCATCCAAGTTATTATCTGTGGCATATACATCCTGAAGGAGTAGCAAATTGACATGCTTAGATTGTTTATTTTTGCACAAGTAATAAGGAATAACAGTAAAGTTTTTATTTGATAATTTTTCCAACCTATAAACATTGACCGAGAGATTGTTTTGCTTCTCAAATCGAGGAATTTGCCCTATTGTCATTGGAAACTGAATTCCTTCTAAATTAAGCACGTTCTTGGGATCTGGGTATGACGACGTTCTATTAGCATTTGTATGCGCAGGGTACAAAGCAGATACAATACTCCACGCCCAACACATATCATCTTCGTTGCGCAAATTAATACAAGCACTTTTCCTAGCTATAGACTTAGGAAGTTCGATGTGGCTTCCAGCACGCAGGGGATTGAACTTGTTAATTGAAATCATAAGATTAACAACCCTATTTAGCGCCCACCCCGAGTCCCTTTCCTGGAACTCATCCAAGTCTGTTAAAAGGGGTTGTTTAATTTTTTCATCAAACCACCCACCCAAATCGGTTTCCTGATAGATGGGAGCGTTAGCGGTATTTAAATATTTATTCTCTTCTACAATTTTATCGGCTTTACTAATTTGAAATTCCCCACACAATACAGCATTGACCTTTAAGGCACAGTCCTTTTTTAGGGCATTTTGAATTCTGCGTTTAAACAGGGCTGATGCGTCTTCTAAAAACGACATCACATCAGTATGACGCATGTTGGTAATAACCCCAGTTCTAACCCTTGACTGAAAGGCTGAATTGATGTCGGACCACTTAACACGATGGGTAGCTGTTTCCGCCCTTCTAACCCCCGTACCACCCCCCACCTTTTTATCCTTTAAAATATGCTGAAACCCCTTAATTTGACTCAAACAAGATGTAATATGAGACTTCTCGGGAACTGATTTAGCATGTTTTAACTGCTTATTTAAATTGAAAATTGCACGAGTGCATTCTTTTAGAATCTTACCACATACTTCTAAGGTTAAATGATCGTTCTCTACCTGAACCCTAATTGACTTCACGTATTCACTTGGGAATGGCATTTTTTCTCTGTAACAAAAGAAATATTGCTCAAAACACGTCTGCCCTCTATGACGTACAAAGACAGAATGAACTTTACTCTGTACGGCACCCCTATTTATAACCTCGGTTGGGGCGTGGCCAAGGTGTGTTCATGGATGAATGTTTATGGGTTAGTATGCAGTAAAGACAGACTCTATAATCGTCCAAATTTTACCCCCACCACTTTAAACCCTCCCAAACTACTATATTATTATATTATTATCCCTAAACAATTAGTCTTTGTTGATCAGTTGAAGCGAGCACAATGCCTAAAGAGTGTTTTTGGGGGCGTCCTTGTGACTGCAGCGAGTGTCGTCCTGAGTTGAAAGAAAAATGCGAGATATGCCTGGACAAGGACGGCTATAGAGTTGGGGGTATCCTACGAAAAGACCGCAAGGGAATATCAGATTATGATTTTAAAACGTATTGTCCAAGCTGTTATTATGTAAATATTGGACATCATGAGGAGTTATACTATGAATTACTCAAAGCAATAGTTGAGGGACAAGCACCACAGACGGAAAAGGATATTAGAGAACGGCTTCGAAGTTGTTTCCGCTCTGCCTCTAAAGGATTTGCAACGGTCACCCCACTTATTCTGTTTACTGTTAGATTTGACTCGGGACAAGAAGAAAAAATAGTACAAATGCTTAAGCAAAGAGGAAAAGGAGACTTAATGGACTGGTTCGAGAAAAATGTACTTGATGTCTTAGTATCCCAAATTCAAAGCCATCCTAAACCAATACGATTCCCGTATCTTCAATGCGATGAGTGTATACAAAACACAGCCGAAGAACTAATTATAGCAAAAACTCTAAAAACTTAAGCTTGAATGAAGTAGTTAGTTTGTCGTTTTCTACTTATTTATAATAATGTATCTAGATATAGTAAATAAAAAAAAGTTACCATTTAAGAAGCATATATTTTTTTAAAGTTTTAACATAGACAGGTGTCATAACGTATCTAGGCCCCTAACAATATTGCTTGTGCAATAATGAATATGAATAATATGGTCATCCAAGGTGCATAAAATAACATGTATTTTAATAGGTATTATATAACTTTAAATATTTTTGAAGTAAATAAGAACATTTTTGTTACTAAGAACCTATTGTTCAATATGGTCTGAACTAGTACCTTATTATCTTGTGATCAAAAATCACATAAAAACGCTATGTGTTAAAGATTTTAACAACTCTAAAGTTTAACGCCCCTAAATATCTATTGCTATACAGTGTACAAGCGCGTAGGAGGTAAATAAATATGATTTCATTTCATGTTAAAAAACCACCCTGTTAAAAAAAACACCCTGTTAAAAAACCACCCTGTTAAAAAACCACCCTGTTAAAAAACACCCTGTTAAAAAACCATCCAATGTTAAACGATGTAAGATGACTTATGTTTGATGCCATCTACACATAACGTTAAAAATTATATTATTTAAAGGGTCGTTCACCCCCTCCAACCCTTAGACCCATCATGTAACACATTAGAATAACAGGAAAATTATTGTCTTTTAAACTGTAGGCATCTGGTTTATATAGAAATTGTATAAAAAATATTATAATTACAGGCTTAAAATGATTTTAATTGTATACTATAACAGATGGCTGTCGTTATGTAGGAATTATTTAATCTCAAGTCTTGAAACCTGCTATATTTTGCCTATATTTTTATTGCATAATATTTGACCCCGCTAATTGTTATAGGCATGTTGGGTTGTATGATTATAAAACCGGGGTATTAGAAACAGCTCTGTTTTTAGCTTATCGACGTTATCTATGTGTTTTATCCCTGTCGTGTTATTGTTTTCTATCTGTGGTGTTAGTGTTTTCTTGAGGTTGTATTGTGACTAAATAAATAGTTAAATACTGGTTCAAAGATGTCATTAGCGACTCATACATCAAAGGAGTAAGATGGCAAGCAGAAGAATAAAACTTAAGCTCCTGGAAATGCCAAAGGGAGACGTCTTTGGTTTAAGAACAAATGGAACTAATTGGTTTCTGGGAAATGTGCCTGTTGACTTTCAGAATGACCAATTGGTGTTTGATAATGAAACATACACACTATCCGACGGTTTGTTGGATTTATTAACGAGTATGCATCCTAAAGCATATTCTCAGAAAGACTTAAAGGTATACAAAGAATTAATCTTTCTTACAAATTTACATAAACCAAAGTTCAGAAAAAATGGACATATTAAATCAAGCACTAGCTGGAAATATACAAATTTAATTTCAAAACTGTTTCCGTTCCCAAGGCCAGCTAGTTTGAATAGATAACATTTTCATTTACCAAGATAAAAATAATTAATAACCATAATGTACTAATTGATTATTTCTAAAAGATTAATAAACAACATTAAATAATGTAATAACAGGCTTCTATAATTAAACTGTAATGCATCAGGTTAAACGGAAATATATAATTATCTACTTTAAATAATAGTGGAACATAGGGTATAAGGTAACTATTTTATATGGTTCTTTTGAAAAATACTATACAATATTGAATGCTTTATTTGATATTAGTTACAGTTCTAATAACTTCTATGCATGCTCTATAAGTGTTCTATGCCTGCTCTATAAACGCTCTATAGCTGCTCTATGAACGCTCTATAGCTGCTCTATAAACGTTCTATGAACGCTCTATAGCTGCTCTATTGCTGCTCTATGAACGCTCTATAGCTGCTCTATGAACGCTCTATAGCTGTTCTATAGCTGCTCTATTGCTGCTCTATAAAAATAATTGCATTTGTTAATAAAGTTAGTTTAGTTTTTAACATCATTGCAATAGGATGTATGCACGCAAGATAAAGTATCTTCTCCTGGAAACGCCCAATGTTAAATATGGTATTCGAAAAGAGGGTTCTAATATGTTCATTGGTAGTAAGTCTGTTAAGGTAAAGGACAATACGCTTAGAATTGATACCAATGAATTTCCATTAACCGAAGGACTAGTTAATTTATTGACTACAAATCATCCTGTCGGGTATACAAATGAAGATCTGAGTAAATACAAAGAAATTCTACTTGAAACGAGTGAAAAAGTCGTAAGAATATACTGGACCTATCACAATGATAAGTTTTTATTTAACATGTAATATCTGTTTTATTTATTAAATGTGCATATTTGTAAATTGTTTTGATTATTACTTGCATTCTTTCTTGTATTATTTTAATGCCTGCCATATACCTTTTTTAATATTATTATAATTAGACCTTTTTTAATTATTTTATACTTAATACATCCTGTATCGTTGTCTTCATTGATATTTCTATGTTATTTATGACCTTAAATACCAGAAGTTACAAACGTGTGTAGCTATAAGATTGCTAAAAGTCAATGTACAATATTATTGTTAAATAAATAATTTGTAGAACTCTTGAGTTTTATTTTTATAATTTACATGGTAACTAAACACCAACCTATTGATAGAAATGGGTATGACGTTGAATATTAATCATAATCAGTTACCGTCGATATGGACAATAATTACATATTTTCCGCTTCATAATGATCGTTAATAATAATTATCTTGAATATTAATGGACTACGAGTGTAAAGGATGTTTTCCTTCCAAGATGACGCAATGTATAAATCCGTGACATTTAATATTATTTAAACAGCAAACATACGCATTATATTAATTATCACTTTTTTCGTGTTGAGACATGAAACAGTCTGTTTTAAGCAACTATCTATGTTTTCTATACATTTCGGTGCATGTACCACATTGTGTTTTTCCACTTAACAAACCTAAAAAGGCCTTTATAGGATGTTTTTCAAATATATTCTTAAAAGGCGCCCTTTGGCATCCGGAGTACCGAAGGTACTTTTTTCGCTATGTGCGCATAATTCTATTTAACTCCTAAACACCGATTTTGGCTTCTGCGCATTTCCAAAATGTCCTTATTTTTTTTAATGCGGGGTTCTATAGGTATGGCTTAATAATGGATATATTAGATAAAATTATAAAAATCTGAGGCGTCGTTTTGACAGTTATTATGGATTTACTGATAATTTGAAGACTTGGAAGTATTTTGATTATGAGGTTGTATAGGTATGGATTATTAATGCAAATACTGAAAAAATTCGAATTTTTAGATGTGTCCTTTTGGCAGCTTCGGCGATTTTACTGATATTGTATAGATATTTCCTCCTGGAGCTATATTAATAAAAGCTGCATATCGCCTGATCGGCAACTGGCATTGCCTCTAAAGGTAAAAGTCTTTACATAAAAGAAGTTAAAAAAATTGAGTTTTTAATTTTTTTAAATTTTTTTCATTTTTTTTAAATATTTTGTGTTATTATATTATTTACTTTTGTATCACACTCCTGCGGACTGTGATGTGAAAACATATCGCCTAATTTGTCGATATAAAACCTGTCAAAAAATATTTACAAATATTTCATTTAAAATTTATGTATTTCAATCTTAATATAATATGAGGACTGCACCCAACAACAAAATATTTTTTTATAAACGCGATTATTACACATAAAAAAAATGACAAAATTACAGCTGTCAGTATATAGCAAAAACAACCTCTTTTTCAACACACAAAATCTTTGTTCCACACAATAACTCATTTTTCATTCGTATGCCAAATTTTGTTCAGACCAGATAAGTAGTTTTTAATTCACGCTTTAACTTCTTCGGATATATATTCGTTTTTCTAACGTATTAATAGCAGTCCATATAAAGATTGAAGATGTTTTATAGGACGAAACGTTGCTATTTGGTTAAAGCAATATTGCACAAAAACGTTAGAAGAAGCAAGATTTACGAAACTGTAATACAAATTACAAGTTTATATTTAAAAATAAAAACCTGATGATGGTATCTAGATGACGAAACGTTTCACTCGAAATCTGATGGCATCGTATGATAGGAAACAAAATACGGCAATGTAAAAGTTAAATTATTTTTTCTTTATCTCTACGAATAATTTCACAAATCCAATTATAAAAATATAAAGATTGCCGATGTTTTATAGTGTCGAAACGTTGATATTCGGTTAAAGCAATATTGCACAAATACGTTAGAAGAAGCAAGATTTGCGAAACTGCAATAAAAATTACAAGTTTATATTTAAAAATAAAAACCTGATGATGGTATCTAGATGACGAAACGTTTTACTCGAATTCTGATGACATCATATGATAGGAAACAAAATACGGCAAAGTAAAAGTTAAATTATTTTTTCTTTCTCTAGACAAATAAAGTCATAATGAATTAAAACTCGAAAAAAATCTAGTCGTTAATTTTCGGCTGTTCAGAATATCTCCCAGCATAGAATATTGATAAAGTTTAAGGTATGCAGACCAATATTGAAATGAAAAATGCACCTATAAATACTCTATTTGGACCTATCTGTTATATAACACTGTATTGTAGAAGTTTCGAGCTATCTCTTATCCCAAATTTTACAGCGCGAATTGCTAAAATAACTTTAAAACCTTACGATGAAATATGCCATTTTCGGCCTTTTTTGACAGTTCATATTTTTAATATCCACGCTGACGCTAAATAATTCCAAGGCAATCTTTTCGAAAAATCATAATTCTGTTAAAATGAAACTTTTACGGAAATTGCAGAGCATTTTTAAAATTGAAATTTCGGTAATAAATTGGACATATGAAGCTTTAATTTTGATCTCATTAAATTGTACAAGTCTCAAATAATCTATAACGTTCAATTTTTAACTTCAAAACGCTAAAACAACTTCAGAATCTATAGCCGAAAACACTCATTTTAGGCCAATTTTGACAGCGTTATTTAATATCAATAGATACCGACTTGAAACAAAATATTTCAAAGCACTCTATTCATATCCAAGTTAGTTTGAGATTTGAAAATTTTTCCTATCCGCGCTATCAAAAGGTTTATTTTTCTCGAATTAAAAAAATTGATAAATTAAGGTATGGGGAGACATTGAGAAAAGGTTGTAGAATAAAATAAGCCTAAAAGGAACTGTGTAAGGATATTATTGTAAAAAATATAGTCGATTAAGTAAAACTTTTGATATAAAAAAATATTTAAATATGTAAAAAACATTTTTTTAAATATGAAATGTACTGCTGGAGGAATCGCATAGTGTTAAATTTAAAGTCTACTTATCTCTTTAGACAATAGAACAAAAAAAAATTCAAAAAGTTGAATACAGGTTATCAGTGGCGGGTTTGAGCGTACCAGTAACTTACTGAAAAAAATTCAAAAATTTTACATCAAATCGTTTATTGCTCTTTTAGTAAAAAAGATTTAGTATCCAAATAATACATTTCCGGTGTATTTCTACGAGCTCTTTCGGATAAGGGCTATGCCATTTAAATAAAAAATGTATTTAACACGAAAAAAACTTAAAAACCGAAAAAATTTTTAGTCTAAAATCGTCATTTCCAGTTTTTCTCAAATTTTAACGATTTAAAAAAATATTAGGTATAGAAACATGTATTGTGAAAAAAAGTATTTGAGACGGCCTATCAGGCTGTCTACGCGAAAGGTCTGTCCGATCATTTTGAATATACCCTTCAAAGTGGCTCAAAATGACCCTGCATAGAGCATTTTTCGATTTTTAAAGATATAAAAAAAATACTGCACATTTTCTAATCTTCTTCAAAAACACTAGGGTTCGGAAGCTGCCGGTCCTCTCAAACCTCCAGAAGTAAAAATCGAAAAAAATAATTTTTGCGACCTGAAATGGAAGACAGCGAATTTTGCATATTTTTCGACTTTGGCGTTTAATAACTTTTTTCCGTCACACCCTGTATATTTGAATTTTTTACTGAAGATACTCCTATTATTTCCCTATAAACCCAGAAAGTTTGAATATTTCAACTTTATCCGTTTTCTAGAAAAAAATCGGGGACAGGAAAATGTCAAATGTGACACAAATTTCCAAGATAAAATACAATAGGAATCCTAAGATAGGGGATATAAACATATCGCTCGTTCGCGATATGTAATAATCATTGACAATAACCATTGTATAGAACCAATTTTACATATCTTGTGTTAAGGCCCTAATCGTTTAATACGTATAGCTCCGTTATTAGTTAAGATATTTAAAAAATCTTTTACTACTTGTTAGGTTCTATATACCTCTACCTATATACCGAGATCTTAAACACCATGAAAAATGTACTATACATGTGATTCTCACAAAACAAAAACTATTGGCCCTTCTGCGTAGTCTCCACTGAAACTTTCTGGTTCAAAAATTCTAGACGGACCTACTCCTGATCGGCTGCAGGGTAAAACAGAACCAACTTAATAAGGCTTTATAGTATTTTTATCCTCGCGAATTGATAGCTTTTGACCCCCCTGTCAAATAATTCATAAATATGTTATGTGAAGTCAAGTTACCTAGCGGAATAATACCCTAGTGTGAAGTATTTATTTTGACTATAATTAAGTAAATGTGTCTTTGGCAAGAAGGCGTTGCTATAATATTTTACCACACCAAAATTAAAAGTTACTTACCTTTCTGGTTACAAAATCTGGTCACACGTACGCACTGTCACACAGAACCTTTTTAAATGACTGAAGCGTTGTTTTATCTCAATATTTATCGTCGATAATTATTTTTTGCAGATGCTTGTAGCAATATACAGAGTGGAACTAATTTTGAGCTCGGATCTTTTATTTCTATAATTAACACATCCCTGTTTTATTGCTTTTATTATGCAAATAAAGTGATATTTTACAACATTTTGAGACGTTTTGGTGTAAGAAAAAACAATAATACCTTCGATTTTCCCTTCTTGCGATATTAATAATGATGTTGATTAAAACAAGCAGAGTTTTTATAACTCTCGTATTTACAAAAATACCCGTAGAATTCTTAGGCGTGCCGTATTTCTTAAACCATGGCTAACTAACTGCCTTACGTTCCATTATACCACCTTAGCTTGAAATGGTATGTACTTAACATACGACAATATTTAAGTTTATATATATATATTTAAGCTTGCCTAGCGCATTCACCAAAACGACCAAATCATTTTACAGTTCTTGCACTGTTATAACTTAACATTTTTGGTTCATTTTTTCACCGATTGAAAGGTCTTTTTAATATTTGTCTATTACAATATTTTGGTGATCTCTATCAGTATCAGTTAAATGGGGTTTAAAAACATAAATAATACAACGAAATTTGTCCATTTATTTGGTACCTGGGTCCAATTGTGTGGGGGATGATGTGGTACTCTTTAGTGTATTCAACGGTGGTACTTTAGGGGCCAGACTATTTTAAGTATTTACAACCGTGGTACATTGGGGGTTAACTACCCTATTTATGCTGTCGTCTGTGATTTACCATTTTCACCCCTGTTATAGAGGTTAATACAAGTATATGTACCGTGGGTTGAGAGGGTAACTACCCTTGACCTTATATTGATGATCGTTGCATGTGTTTACGTCATTGAATGGTGTATCCTAATGACTAATTTTGATACTTGTAAACTTATTTTTAGGCTATGTGTACACTATAAATTTAATCACAATATTTATTGAAAAAATAATGTGGTGTTTTTCCGTTATACAAAAAAATATCTGCTAGGGGGGTGTCATTACGGCACTATTAGGGCTTCTGATGTTGACGATTTGTGTACTAAAATAATGTTTAATTGTGATTGTTACACTCTGTAAAAATTTGATCCATATAGTAACGGTAGGATATTTGTCTTGCCTTGACCGCATTTTATGCATTTATAACTTCATTATAATTAACCTTTTAAACATCTGTTAATATTATATCTATAGCTATAATTTTAGTTTGCGTAATAATTATTGTGAATATGAATGCCCTCCTAGAAAATAAATTGAAATGAAATTAAAAATAGTATCTATTATGTCTTTGCGTTTTTTAAATTAATAGAACATAATAGCATATTGGAGTTAGTTATATTTTTCTCCTTAATTTGACATCAAAATGTATATATGTAGGGGTTGAATGGGGTGACTACCCTTATTTATTTCTAGTTTTTACATGATCAAGAAGAGTTCAACTGGCGGACTAAGGCGTTGGCTTCCAATCCATAGGTCGGTGGTTCAACTTTTTTTTCTGTTAAATAAATAATGGGATTTTAGATTTAATATTCGTAATAATAATAGTTTCATTTTTAATCGTTTGTGACATCATCGCTAATGAGCTGCGGCTTGGCGTGCTGTAACATGAATGAAGTCCCGGGTTCTTAATTATCGCTATCCTTGTTCAACTTACATCTCAAATGGTCGAGCGTCGCGGGTAGCGCTCTAGGTCGCTGCCCTGTCTGAGCTAACCTCGCGAAATATGTGAAGGGTCCCGCGACAGCGGCTTCTATCACCGTGTACCTTCGGCGCCTGTAGTAGAGGCTCTGTAGCTGTTGCCTGGGAATAAGTGACCACGCCCTAAAGGGGATATAAAAATGCAGATCGAACCTGAAATTCTCTTATGGAGATTAACATGGGAAAAAGACATTCTTGATTGTCGTTCTGTCATTGTCTATCTACTACCATCTTTTTGTACTCGTCGTAGGTTAGTGCTCTTGCACTTTTCCGGTGATTTTTTGGATCAGCCTGAAGCAGTTTTCTT
Organism: Polydrusus cervinus; assembly: GCA_935413205.1. Lineage (NCBI taxonomy): Eukaryota > Metazoa > Arthropoda > Insecta > Coleoptera > Curculionidae > Polydrusus > Polydrusus cervinus. The sequence goes on from OW284511.1 coordinate 15,000,015, forward strand.
TTAGAATTTCTAGCCATACGTGCTTTTTGGAATTCAGGATCTTTAAAAGGATCAAAGATAATGTTGTATTTATTGAAGTACCTTCCTTGTAGTCAGAACCATCTTTTTTCTTCATATTAAAACTCCAGTCTTCCAATATAGCGGCAAGCTGTATTATAGTTGTATTTTTGGTCAATATATACTGCCGTGTTTCGCAGAATTTCTCGAATTGGGTCCATATATACTTTTTTGTTTTTGTTGTATTTTCTGGGATAGTCTTTTCAGCGTTTTTTCTTATATTTTCGACTGAAACAATACCGAATCGGCAAGATTCCATTTAAAAAAAAAATGTGACATGAATCCGACAACATCAAAAACTTGATTTGTTGAAAGGGATTTTTGTTATTATAGAAACGGTCTATAGCAACCATCAAATATTTTAAACTTGTAATGATGTTGTTATGCATTGGCATTGTTGTGGCAGGTGGCCCGGGGTATATCCACTTATGCGGGGTATATTCAGTATAATATGCATCTGATTGGTCGCAAAACAGCGTTTAATTGGTCAGAATCGGATTGAGGTATATAATCATCTAAATATATCATTCGCTTTGCCGTCAAAATAAACTTAAGTAATAAAAAAGATAAAATCTAAATTTAAAATTTACCGCGTTGAACAAGTTATAATATGAATTTAAAATTTTTTCCAGGTAAATTTTAAAGATTTGCAGAGTATTCATCAGTTGGCCAAATATTGGACCACTTTTAAGCAAAAGTAGAATATTCGTTATTCGGCAGTGAAAATAGTCGAATATTCGTTATTTTACCAATGGCCTAAACCACTATTCGGCGCATCTCTAGTAAAAAATATCCGTAGGCACTCAATTTTGCGTACCTAGATTTGCGCCCTCCTATACTAAATATCCACGGGCCGCCACTGACTTGCAACAAAGTTTCCAATCTCTACGATATAAAACTTTGTTTTTGCCTTCTAGATAACGATGGTTTAAAAGAGAAATATTGAAGGTTTTACATAAAATCTTTAGCAGTTTTTCAGATAACTAATGAAGCAAATTAAGAACTTTTGGATTAAGTTCCTTTCTTAGATTTAAAGAAATACTTTTTTTTAAACAAAAGCTTCAATATCTTTGTCTCCATGAAATTACCTTAGTTCGCTCCAGCGACCTGCCTAAATGAAAATTAAAAAGTGGGTATTTGTTCTAAATCAATCTTCAGGAAAAAGCTACGAAGCAGACTTGCGTCTATTTCCCAATACTATTGCAGGCACGCTGCGCATGCCAGGCGGATAACTTGATGGCCAGATATTTAAAATAAAGATAGAAATGGGTATAATTATTTTTTGGTGATTTTTTAAGTCGGTTTACGGTCATAGTTGAAGTTCTAGTCCCAATTAAGTTTGTTTTACAAAAATATTTTTGCTTTTCGCAATTTGCCAGTTGGTTAGTTTATGAACAGGCTATTACTCATTATTTAGTAAGTTTTGTCATCGAGGCTGTAAAGCATCAGTAAAGTAAAATCTTTACCTCCACTTTTTTAAATTGTAGAACAATTTATTGGTGAACAGACTGTGGGATGAATTTTATTTAGTACAAATATATATTTACTCCAGTGAAGAAACAATATAGAGGTTATTATGCTGGTCCATATTTCTACATTAATTTCTTCAATGAAGCAAGTATACTTTTTGTACCACATACAATTCATCTCACAGTATGTGCATACATATATTTTTTTACAGTTAAAAAAATTGGATTTTAGGTTTTCATTTTACAGGGCTTTACGGCCTCAACAATAACAAAATTTATTAAATAGCCCCTCCATTTTAATTATGGCCCATAAATTAACAAACTGGCAAGCTATACGAAAAAAAACAATATTCTTGCAAAAAAATGTATAAGAGATCAGAACATAAACTACGACTCACACCGTGACGTAATAAAACATAAAAAAATAATTAAACCCATTTCTATATATATTTTAAATATCCAGGCATCGGGTTCTTCGCCTGACATGCGCAGTGTGTCTACAATAGTGTTAGGAAATAGACGCGAGTCGAAAGAGTGAAATAAAATTGAACCAAGTTATATCAAGCCATGATTAGAACCAGAAAAAAATCAATTATTTAATAATTTTATATTTCATACACATCTTTTCAACATAGTAAATGTTTTTTTCTACTCCTATATTAGTAAACATTGTTTTACGCACAGTTCCCTCTATAAGTAAATCCATTCTTACGCAAACCTGTGTATTATGATAACTAATATAACAATCACGTTAGCCTTGAACCACTCAAATTGTGACATTTATCGATCTTGCGTTTTGAATATTTGACAGTGACATTGTCATTATTTGAGATTTGAAGTTCAATTCGATACTTTATAAATTATAAAACGATCTTTAATTTACTAGTAAGAGGCGTAGAAAAGTATAGTACGTATTGCGTGTTGTAAAGCAATTAAGCACTTATGTATGTACCGCACTCGCCGCTCTGCGGCTCGTTCCCAACTTTTCCATTTGGGCGTAATATGCTTTTTACCACACTTAATATGTAATATACTATTAAATAACTAACTTTATATTTAGTTCTTAACTAACACACACAGTAGAGGTTTCGAAAAAACAAAATGTACCTGAGCTCGTTATTTATTCCGATATGTTCTCGTTCAATTCATCAAACATTGCACACTGCTGTCTAGTCTTTGAATCGTACACAGAATCATATCCTATTTCTTTCATGTGAGAAATAAATCTCCGCGTGAGTTCCTCATCCACTGAGTCAATACAGATTTCCGAAGAATTGCGTGATAGTCCGCACACTGGCACACTTTCCTCTCTACAGGATTCAGCAAACGTATAAGTACGGTCGTCAATCGTCACTCCCCTATCCGAAAGAACTTTGTTGACCTTCATCCAACAAGGACATGTAAAAGGATTACCAAGTAAACCAATATAACTTACTTTGATTTTCTCTAAAAATTGTTCAGGTAGATAATTTAATAGATTGCCACTTAAAAGCAGACTACCTATACGAACTGAATCTGGAAAGTTATCAAAAGAAATTGTCTTAAGGCGATTGTGGTGAAAACCAACAGCTGCAATATATGAAGGGTTGTTTCTAAACAATTTCCCTTCTATCACTGAAATAGCATTTGAATTGAAATATACCTTGCTGATATTCCTCCAGCCATGGAACAGTCCCAATGGAATTTTTCGTATGGAATTTTTGACCATATTAAAATATTGAATATTGCTCGTATTAGTAAACCATTCCTTATTTACGTGGTTAAGATTATTCTCGGTAAGAACAATTTCTTTTAAGTTTGGTAAATTGGCAAAAGAGTGGTCCTCTATTTTCGAAATCTTATTTCGGAAAAGTTCAATTTTTTGAATGCTTGGAAGTATATTAAATATACCCGTTGATATAGTTTTAATAAAATTGTTATTTATTGAAATCTTCTCTATCTGAGGCAAGTTTGAAAAAGCTTCCGGTTCTATATTAGCGATATGTAATCTCTCAATGTAAATTTCCTTTATTGTCGTCATGTTGGAGATGAAATTTCTTTCTAATTTTGGAAAACTTCCATTAACAAGCCAGATACTAAAAACTTTTTTTCCTTGAAAACCTGTATCATTAATACAACCTGTATACATCAAATAAATCCAGTTAGACTTGGGGTTTTCCACCTCACGATAATTTATGCCAAAATTAGAGACATATTGACATAATTCTAAAGAAACAAACACTACTCTCGTTGTAAATAACAAAACAAAAATTAATTTGAACATCTTTCTAGCGGAACGGTCGTCAACAAACTAACCAGGTAAGAATACCCAGTGTATTTTCCTTATTTTTTTATCTTTTGCAGCAGATTATCTAGTCTTATATGACTGACCTCACATTAAATTTTAATAACTGGTATTTTTTAAGTACATTCCCAAAAAATATGCAACAATATACAGGGTGATTCCTAAGTTGATACTTCTTTTTTTAGCTGTGTATAAAAGGCATTAAAATAAACAACATTTTCAAATACCTTTTTCAAAAAACTCAAAAATAAAGTACTTACATTCATTTATTACACTACAAATCAAATACGGTTCTGCCTAACTTGCCCGTTGAATAACATTAAGAAAACTTTTGAGTATGCCTACAAGGGAAAGCGTTCTGTGTATTACCTTGAAGCAGCAGCCGCACTTTGACGACACTCACTGTAGATTAGCACCATATCTACTAGTTCATTGTTTCAAATTTTACCATTTTCACGTGTCACCAATTTCAAATTGGCTTGCTTAAGAAAAGCACACCGCAGCAGATTGCCAAATAAATAACTGACCACGGACCCGTAAATTGCTACTAAGATAAAAACAACATAAAGTATAGCAGGCTACGTTTTGATAACCAGGCTCGCACTTAGATTTTTTGAAAAAAGGCATTTGAAAATGTTGTTTATTTGAATGCCTTCTATACACAGCAATAATATACAAAAGAAGTAATAACTTAGGAATCACCCTATATTTTAATAGAACAGTTGAGCATTCGGGAGTTTCTATACCATATGTTAGGTTATCAAGACACATTCTTTCCCAACAAGCTTTACAATAGTAGTTTGTACAACAAGAGTGGATATGATGTCCATATTGAACGAGGAAGTAAATTGAGCACGCCGTCGTAGGCGTCCCACTATTTTGGTAATAGGAACGATCAACCTACTGCAAGAATACGATTTTAAAGGTTTCAAACTAACTCCGCCCATTTATCTTTGATATCTAGATAAAATGGCACACCATCTGTATTTTAAATGACGCGCGTTTTTCAAATCCTGCCATGCGATTTTAGATACTGTAGGGGAGCATACCACAATAAACCGAATTCGATGTCAATCGAGATTTTGCTCTTTAGCTGTGACAGGACTCGCGTCTATTTCCCAACTGCCAGGCGGATAACTTGATGGCGGCATATTTAAAATATAGGTAGTAAAAAAAATTAATTATTTTTTGGTGTGAGTCATAGTCGAGATTCTAGTCCCAATTGAGTTTTTTTTTACAGGAATATTTTTGTTATTCACAGTTTGCCAGTTTGTTAATTTATGGGCCATAATTATTAAATAGTTATTTATTATTAGGCACTTATTAATCAGTAAGTTTTGTCGTCGAGGCTGTAAACCACCTGTGAAGTAAAAATCTTACCTCCACTTTTTTAAATTGTAGAACAATTTATTTGTGCACAGACTGTGGGATAAAGTCTATGTAGTACAAATATATATTTACTCCATTGAAGAAAACAATATAGAAGTTATTATGCTGGTCCATATTTCTAAATTATTTTCTTCAATGAAGCAAATTTTTGTACTAAGTACAATTCATCTCACAGTCTGTGCATTCATAAATTGTTTTACAGTTAAAAAATTGGAGGTTAGGTTTTTACTTTACAGGTGTTTTACGGGCCTCAATAATAACAAAATTTATTGATTAATAGCCTGCCCCTCCATTTTAATGGCCCATAAAATAACAAACTTGCAAACTAGGATTAACAACAATATTCTTGCAAAAAAAATTAATAGAGACTAAAACCTAAACTATGACTCACACTGTGACGTAATAAAACATTAAAAAATAATTAAACCCATTTCTACATATATTCTAAATATCCCGCCATCAGATTATTCGCCCGACATGCGCATTGTGTCTGCAATAGTGTTGGGAAATAGAGGCAAGTATGACAGGTGCTAGCTAGTTTATTTTCGTTCGTTATAAAATTATTTGCACATTACTTTCTTTGAAATCGGAAACGTCAATTGATAGAAGAATTATTTATAACTAAACAGGTATATAAGTTTTTAAAGTAGATGCTGGTCAGGCCCGCGCCGTACATAAGGGCAAAGTCGTGTGGTGCACGACGGCGCCGAGGCGCCGAAGGCGCCGAAAAGCCTTAAAACTCAAAAGTAAAAAAAAGATAAAGCAAAAAACAACATTGTCAAAACAAAATTTATAATGATAAAAAAAAACAGTAAGGAATTGCTAGCTATTACATTGTTTTTTATTTGTTTATTATTTTATTTTTTCTCTTTGAGACGAGGGAACCGAATTTCTCGAAAATAATATATTTTCCAAATGAGAGTACGCAATAATAGCATTTATTCGATCGAATACGTAGCATGATAACATGAATTGTGTAAACTCAAACAAATCTGATTTTATTCATGTTTGAGCTTGAAATTTGGCTTGCAACGAGCCATCGAGCGGACAAGCGTTTTTTCCTGTCTGAGCTTGCAATGTACGAAACTTTATATATTAAGCGCTGCATCGGTCGCGATTTCATTTGTTGCCAGATGCTCGATCGATAATTAACTTAGCGAAGTGAAAAGGTGCATGGGGTAAAAGATATATGTTTTTGAAACTTTAGTTTTTTGTAGTTTTACAGATTTGTGTTTTGTGTTGTGAATTAAGGTGAGTTTATCTAAAATTTATTTTTTATTTTAGATTTATTAAAATATTAAAAGCCAAAAACTTGCATCTCAAAAATCATTTTATATTTCATTATATAAACATCACTGTTAATTGAAGTAAATTTAAACAGAATAATTGATAAGCACTAATATAACTATTTATAAATTTTGAAATAAGTAATGTTGAGAAAATATTTTCGAGTTTGAGTTTGAGACGTCAAAACATTTCCATTTTTCATGAATAATTTGTCAAGTTGTTTACTTACTTAGGTATTAATTTCTTTACAGTATACAGGATGTCAGAAAAAAAGAAGAAATTGTCTGGATATCAAAATTTGATGAATAAAAGAAAAAGAGAGGAAGAACTGGAAAAACATGTCAAAATTACGCATTTTTTTTCAAAACCCGAGTCTATTTTGCCAAATATTAATAACAACAATAATACAGCTGAATCCCAATATACTGAACCTGTACTTGAAACAAGTATCAGCAGCAGACAAGAAACTGATCTAGAAAGCAAACCATCAACATCTTCAAGTTCCGCTGATAATGAGAAATCAACACCTTCAAAAATTACCAGAACGGAAAATATGAGTCAACTTTCGAAAGATGCAGCACTATGGCCAAAGAAATTTGCAAAAATTAAAGCACGAAAAGCTCAATTCACTTAGCTAAAATATTAATAACAATACCTAATACCTCGATATTAACCTTAAAAAGGTGACATGTTGCATTATTAAAATAATATATTGTTTTGTTTTTATTTGTCGATCAGTTTTGTCCTGTGATATATAAACGAGTATTTTTTATGTTTTAAATATTTTTTTTATTTCTTGTGCTTTTGTATCATATATTACATTTGAAACTAAAATACAAAAATTTTGAGTTGTAATACTGTTAGAATATATTTCTGTTTTCTATAAGTTTATAATTATGTTATGTATCTCAATGAGAAAATACTTGTATGGCTTGTACTTGTAAAATATAAAAATAAATTTATGAATATACTTTTTAAAATTATTGTTCAATTCAATAGTGGATAATAATACCTAACTTAACCCGTATCTGTACTCACATATGAACGTTGAACGAATTTGGGGCGTTATTTTAAATTTGCACAAGGGCGCCAAAAGTGCTAGGCGCGGGCCTGGCTGGTACTATATTGGTATTGTTTAAAAGTGGTATTATAAATATTTAATATTAGTCTAAATTACTTTTACCGTTCTGGATAAAATGGCAAATGGACAATATTTTTAAAATGGCACTGTGCCGTTGCAGCCAAGAAAACCTTGCAGATCTGTTTTCAAAGTCTGATTCCGAAAATGAAGATCCATTTCATCAGCAAGATGAAGCACCATGTATATATTGCAACGAATTCTTTCCCATGTCTAAACTCAAGGAGATTTGGATTCGCTGTAATGTTGTAGAAAATGGAGCCATTCCGAGTGTACAGAACTTTCTTCAAAAACAAAAATGTTTATAGTATGTGAACTTTGCCAACCATAATTTCATTCCCTTCACTTTAAAATTTGTTTTGTTTAAAAATACATTATATGTACACAGATGTAAGTAAGCCGCTTTTTCCCAAATGGTTAAATAAAATGGGATATTTGCACTTGTGCGATATAAACGTATATGTTAAGTTTTTTGTTCATATTACTCTGCGTTTATATTGCTTTTTCCAAAGATATGTGCCATATTATTCCAATTTCCCATAATTCAGAATGGTAAAAAGTGACCGTCCAAAATCCTTTTTTGCTCCGTGGTTGGTACAAAATTAAGATTTAGTGTAAATGAGAGCCCTCTACAGAACGGAATTTCAGGTCCCGGCCCGAGCCGCAATGCCGCGCAAGCCCAAAAAAAAAATTTACAATATTCTTTACAAATATTTCTTTTAAAAAAATACATTAGCAAACTAAGGCTGACCCGAATGATCGGCAGGCCAGTGAGGCCCGGCAAGCCCGTCAGGTACGAATGGCTGGTCAAACCCGACAGGCCCAGAAAAAATTGTTAGGCCCCGAAAACCCAAACCTTTATTGATTAAGTGGTCCGGCCCGACCCGAGCGTCGGGCCGGGCCGCGTTAGGGTCCGAAATGAGAATTCGGCCAATGCAGGCTTCTAGTGTAAACGCCCATTCCTTCTTACCAAACTGTTAATATTTTCAGGTTACCAACTGGAGGGCATACCGATATTTTCACGACTTTTTCATACAAAAATGCAGTTGCGGCTCGTCAAGTAAAGCAGGCGAAGGGGCTCTTCACCAAAAAAAAAAACAGGAGGAAAGTTTTTCGACAATGTTTAATATTAACGTACCAATACAGCTACCATTTTAGCCCTTAAAAAATTTTTTATTCGAATAAATAATATTAATTAAATCCAAATGTAGCTATGCATAATAGGGCCACGGTTAACTCCGATGGACAATAATTATAAACACTCGTGCATTTGGGCGCGCCCCAGCAGACAGCCTCTGTTAGCTCAAAGCAAGTGAAGACCCAACGCCCAACAAGGCTTTGATATTCACCGTTGCTATGGTTACGTGACGTCAGTCACGCAAACAGTATGTAACAATTTGCATTATGATGAAGGGCAATTTAAAAATAGATCAGTCGTATGCACGATTGTTTTAGCATTGGTTTGCCTAACCTAAAGGTATTTATTTTGAGGCTTCGTGAAACTTACGGTTATAGATATCGTTTTTACGTGATTTACTGTGTGATTAAAAAGTTTTGTTTTTATTTTTCAGTTAATTCAGTAGTGTATGTACCTACTTAGTTGTGTGTTTTAAAAATGAACCCAATTAATGACATAGTTTGTAATTTGTTGGAAACTCCATTCAGTCGTTGGACAGATGAGGATAAGAGAGACGTTTTGTTACACGGGTTATTAGTTAATATTTATATAGGTACTCGTACTATACCTAGCTCCTCACTATTTTTTAAGACTGCGAGCCGCCACTGCAAAAATGTTTGACTTGTGACTCTTTCTTTTGTTAAACACTCGTCCAATAAAATTACTAAAATTTAATAAGTTGTATTGTATTACCAGTAAGTACATTGTTAATTTGATTTGATAACTACTTTAATAAGTGAAGTTTAGTAGAACAACTCAAATGTATATTTACTTCATCGACTTCATCAAACATTGCACACTGATGACCAGTTGTTGGGTCGCGCACGGCATCATACTTAATTTTTTTCATGTAAGAAAGAAATCGCTGGGTCACTTCTTTGTCCACCGAGTCAATACACACACTTGAAGAATTGAGTGAAACCCCGCACACTGGCACACGTTCGTCTTTACAAGGAAGATAATACGAGATTATGGGATCAAGCTTCACGTCTCTCTCCAAAAGGATTTTGTTGGTTTTATGCCAGCACGGACATGTAAAAGGATTGTTAAATAAAGCAATACTTCCTACTCGGATTTTGCTTAAAAAATCTTCTGAAAGGTAGTTTAACAGATTTCCACTGAGAAAAAGACTTCCCACATAAACTGAACTCGAAAAGTTTTCTAGAGAAACTGTCGCTAGGTGGTTGTGGTGAAAACCAACATATGTAATAAATGAAGGGTTGTCTTTAAACAGGGGTCCTTCTATGACTGAAATGGCATTGGAATTGAAATAAATTGCGGTAATCTTTCCCCAGCCGTGGAACATTCCCATCGGAATTTTACGAATGACATTATTAGCCATATTAAAACTTTCAATGTTGCTCGTGTTAGTAAACCATTCCTTTTTTACACTGTCAAGATTATTGCTATTAAGAGCAAAGTCTCCAAGGTTTGGCAAATTGGCAAACGCGTGATCCTCAATAAACAATAATTTATTCCTAAAAATATGTATAAACTTTAGAGTTGGAAATATATCGAATACACCCTTTGATAAAGTTTTAATACTATTATTGTGCAAACTAAATTTCTCTATCTGCGGTAAGTTTGAAAAAGCTCCTGGTTCTATCGTCTCTAAAAACGAATTGTGCTCCATAAAAATTTCCTTTAAATCCTTCATGTTGAAGATAAAATTTTTATACAATCGTGTAAAATTTCCTTCGAAAACAAAAATGTGAACAATTTCTGGTTTTGTGAAAACCGATGCACTGATACATCCTGTATACGTTGTAACGCCGCTCCAATTAGTAGAGTTTATTTCTTCTAACTCACGGAAAGCCACTTTATAGTCATATTGGCAAGATTGTAAGGAAATGTACACTACTTTAGTCACAAACAACAAGACACAAATTAATTTACACATATTTAAACTTTTACGCAGAACATAAATAAGGAGACTAATTCAGTAGTGGATTTTTGACGAGTGGCATTACGCTTTTAACCTTTGCGAACCGGTTTATCTTTTTGCATTTATTTTAGTTCCACTTAGTTCAATGGCACAACTAAGGGGAGAGCAGACAGAGTAGTGTCTGAATCAGAAACCAAAGTTTTCCCATCGGCATTAAATTAGTTTATTAACATTTTTGGTATGTATCCCAAATGCATCCGATTCTTCGTAGTAAGTAATATTTTTACTAATATTTGGTCCTTACGGTTAGGGAAAAAACAATTGAAGAAACATTTATTTCGTTGGCAAATCTATTGACCAAATTACACTGTAATATATTCATCGATTTGGGTAATTTCTTATCACTTTGAAAATATCTATCTTTCTCACATTCGGCCTTTTGCAGAATAACAGACAACAAGCGATATATTTATTAATAAAAATGAACAATTTATTTTCTCTGTTTTTTACCTTGGTCCTTGAAAATTGTAGGGCGTGTAAGGGGTCAGAAGTTTTTTTATATGTCACTTTTGAGAGTAGATTTTTAGAGCCGGGATACGCTATTTTTTTTTTAGAAGTCTTTTTTTTTTAGTCGCCCCCTCTCAACAAAATCCTGGATCCGCCACTGTTCTCAAACATAGTTAGGTTGATTGAATTGTTCTACCGAAATATACAAAAGAAACAATCTATTTGTTTGGGTTTTTTCTGCTTGCGTAGGAATTATAACTCTAAAAGAACAATAAAATAGCTATAGAATTCAATTTAAACAGTTAAAACGGTTTTGGTGAATTAATATGAACTTTAAACGTTCGCTATGGTGAAGTTTTTTAAAATATTCGCCAATTTACAAATAAGCAACACTGTTAAAGTAGAAGGAGAAGTGGCAATATTGTAAAAATAACATAACCTTAAAACTTTCATTAAAAAAAGGAAGTATTTTTTTTTTGAAATGTCGTTTGTTTTATCTGGTTTTATGGTTTTATTTACTCGTCTCCATGTTCCACCATTAAAGGAAGATTTACCAGTTATTTTTCTATATCGGTGGCGTAAAAAGTAAAAGTTTTAAGGTCAATTGTGATTGAATCCTCGTTCAAAATATATCAGAAAATATCGCGGTGGACAAATATTTGCATGGCAAAAAAAACCAACGAAGGTTAGTAAAAAAGTTCATTTTGCAGGTATATAGTACATTTTGTGCATTAAATCTTGTAATAATTGTCTAGAAATAAGTGGAAAACTGGAGATTTCTGGAAATACGAAAGTGCATCTGTGCACAAATATTTAGTTCGATCAGAAAATAGTTTGGTAGAAATATATTTTGGCATTAATTGTGGTATTACACCTTCAATTTTCACACCATTTCGTGCACTCTTTAGGAAAAAATTGTGTATGCATAGACTCTGGGATAAATGTTTTGACTTAAATTAAAAAATTTGATTATTTTTGAAGTATTTTTAATTACAACGTGTAAATTTGGGTTCTTTATAATTGACCACTGTTATTGGTCAGTTTCATATCCTAACTAGGATGGTTATGAAATAAAATCCATTCAGTTAACCGGAATAACCCACTTTTCCAATCACTTTAGTGTAAAGGAAACAGCTAATTTTCATGTAGAAGTAGAACAAATAAATAATCTCCGTTAAAATGCTGAGAAAATTACTAATAGATTAACACACATTCTTATGCAAAAACGATGGTTTTGTCTACTGTTTTCAATCAGGTCGTGACGTCAGCTGCCGAAACTTTAGTGTTTGTGTAACTTGAGAGAATTTCACCATTAAAAAAAAATCGATTAGTTTTTGATAGTTGACAAAAATTATTGACTAAAAAAATATTTAAACGTCACAATTTAGCAGGTAAACACAAAGGGAGATGGGATTCCCACTTCTTCACCGTTGGATTTTTTTAAATATGTATTTGGGTTTCCCAAGCCGCAAGGTTGATGCTAATTGTACGAGGGACAATAGAAAAGTCGTCTTCCTAAAAGGGAAATAAAAAACCTTGTGATTCTTGTTGTTCAATTATATCAAAGAGGCATGGGTTGGGTTTGGTTGAAGGAGGGCTAACCTATACTGCAACCTTACATCTTATCCTTTTTGTTCAACGTCTGGGTAATGTCAGCCAGACGGGACCAACAACGTGGGATTCGGACGATGCACTGGTTTATCCGTCAGTCCCCTAGGGCCCAATTTTATAAAGTCCTTTTAAATCTAAGTTTAAACCTATGTTTAAACCGAAGAATAATTCTAAAATCATAGAAATGGCAGAAATGGTCGATTTAGAATGTTGACAGCAAAGTCAGTGGCGGCTCGCGGTCTTAAAAAATGGTGAAGAGCTAGGTATAGTGCGGGTACTTAAACAAACATTGACTAGAAACCCGTGTAACAAAACGCCTTTCTTATCCTCATCTGTCCAACGACTGAATGGAGTTTCCAACAAATTACCAACTATGTCATTAATTGGGTTCATTTTTAAAACACAATACTAAGTAGGTACGTACACTACTGAATTAACTGAAAAATAAAAACAAAACTTTTTAATCACACAGTAAGTTTTGCGAAGCCTCAAAATAAATACATTAAGGTTAGGCGAACCAGTGCTAAAACAATGGTGCATACGACTGATCTATTTTTAAATTGCCCTTCATCATGATGCAAATTGTTACATGCTGTTTGCGTGACTGACGTCACGTAACTATAGCAACGGTTAATATCAAAGCCATGTTAGAGGGTTGGGTCTTTACTTGCTCTGAGCTAACGGACACGGTCGCTGGGGTGCGGCAAAATGCAAGAGTGTTTATAATAATATATTCGGATTAAATTAATATTTTTAAGTCGAACATAATTATGTTTTTAGGGCAAAAATTGGTACATTAATATTTAATATTGTCGAAAAACTTTCCTCCTGGTTTTATTTTTTTTTTGGTGAAAAGCCCCTTTACCTGACGAGCCGCCACTGAGCAAAGTTCAATTTAAGAGTAATTAACCTGGTCATAAGTTGTTATGTTATGTTACATTATATTAAGTTATAACCAGGTAAATCACTTTTAACTCGAAATTTGCTGTCCTACATTATAAAATGACCATATTTGACATTTCTTCAAAAATGACAAAAAATGTTGACCTTGCATTATAATACAGGGTGGTCAAATAAGGATCGAGAGGAGAACTATATATAGAACTTTGCAAAAATATGTATAGTTATAATGATGGTGATGGAACAGATGTATATTTTAAAATTATTTTCCATTGCACAGGGTGACTGAACTTACATAATATATGGTTTCAAATGAACACCGCAGTATTTAATAATTTTAAATTATGACTACAATTATGTTGGTTACTTTAATATCGGGCTATGATTGGAGTACAGTGTTATTAATAGTTTTTCTAATCACATTGTACGAAGTGAATCAATTTTAACATATGTATCTGTTCCACCTAATACTTAATTTTGCAAAAATCTGTATGCTTCCATTCAATCCTGGTTTGACCACGTTCTGCCAACATCTGCCTAAAAAATGTAACAAAAAAAAGTCTTCTACAAGGTTTATTTTTATACTTTAATCCAATTCATCAAACACTGCACACTGCAATCCAAATTTATCGTACACAGAATCATAATTAATATCTTTCATGTAAGAAATAATTCGCCTCGTCAGTTCCTTATCCACTGAATTTATGCACGTATTTGAATAATTAAGTGCAACTCCACACACTGGTACGTTTTCATCCTTACAAGTTCCAGCAAAAGTAGCAGCAACATCGTCAACTGTCACACCTATCTCCAAAAGGATCTCGTGGGTTTTATGCCAACAAGGACACGAGAAAGGGTTGCCATATAAAGCCAGATTTCCTACTCGTATTGTGTTTAAAAATTCTTCTGGAAGGTAATTAAATAAATTTGCACTTAGAGAAAGATAGCTCATATAAACTGAACCTGGAAAGTTATCTGGTGACAGTTTCTCTAGACGGTTGTGATGAAAACCAACACTTGAAATGAATGAGGGGTTGTCCTTAAACAGTGCTCCTTCTATAACTGAAATGGCATTGGAACTGAAATATATTTTGCTAATATTTCTCCAGCCGTGAAACAATCCCAATGGAATTTTACGTATTAAATTACCAAACATATTAAAACTTTCAATGTTGCTAGTATTAGTAAACCATTCCCTTCTGATATGATCAAGTTTGTTCTCGTTGAGAGAAATGTCTTGTAACTTAGGTAAATTAGCAAATGCGTGATCCTCAATGAACGATACTTTTTCTTGGAACACTTGAAGGACTCGAAGGCTAGGAAGTACATTAAATACACCCTTGGATATGGTTTTAATAAGATTATTGTTCATATTAATAGTTTCTAGCTGTGGCAAATTTGAAAATGCTCCTGGTGCTATCGTCTCTATGTGAGATCTAGTAATCGAAATTGCCTTTAAATTTTTCATATTGGAGATAAAATTGATTTCCAACCGTGGCAAACTTCCTTTTTTAATCCATATATCAGCAATTTCTTGATCTTCAAAAGCTGCATCACTGACACAACCTGTATGAATCTTATAATTCCAATCAGAACTTGTTTTATTTACCTCATGATAGTTTATGCCAAGATTGACGATGTATTGGCAAGATTGTGAAGAAACGTACACTACTTTCGTTACAAATAATAAAACAAACATTAATTTACACATCGTTAAAGCGTAACATGAACAGGTGGACTAACTCATTCATCATCAGTGATTTTTTATTAATAACGCACTGAACTTACAGACCGGTTTATCTTTGTACAATCTTATAAACAAGCTCTGTGGACGCTCAGATGTACTCGTTTAAATGTTTGATTTTTTTACGGAAGCTGTCAATTTCAAATTGGAAAACGTCATTCGCATGTGTAGCCACGCTGAATAACTAACTACTCCTTGCTATTTACAGTGACTCCGTCTAGACTATACCAGCTTCATATGGAATTATATTTATATACAGGGTGATGCATCCCGTGCAAGTTAATAATGATAATAATAATAAAATACTTTATTGTAAAAAAAGGAGAATTTTTACACAAAAGGCGAAGTTAAGGCTGGGCCTCCTAGCTTAACCTAAAGTTTTAGATCGTCCAAATATTTGCTCCCCTGTTGACTTTAGAGAGGTTATAGGGAGACTTTTTTAGGGTCCCTCTGTGATGAGCGCACATGCGGAGTTTGAACAATTTTGGAAAACCCGATCTTACCTTATTTAAATAGGATTATGGTTGGGTTTTCATTGGAATTCAACAAGTGATGCTGAGGACACCAGCATTGATTGGGCTTATCAACTTGTGATTTGTCATTGTCAAATTTAATTTGCAAGCCTATTAAAAATCTTTACCAGATGCATTTTACACTGGATTAAACTAATATTTTCAAATAAAACCAATATTATTTTCAAAACGGATTTTTTAATAGAAAACGATTTATTTTACTTACAATAAAACCTATTGAATAGTACTAAAATCATCAAGAATTGCTAAAAAGGAAAGAAAATAAGAGGGTGTCTAAAAAGAGAAAAAAGTCCTTTGGTGAGAGGTCAATTGTTGACTTTGGACCGACAGCGTGCCCATTAAAAGCATTATTTAGATATTCGTGTACCACAAGCGAATTGTGGGTCAGAGAACCATCCATTTAGAACTAAATCTCCTAATTTTCATCATCGACTTCCTCCAGTGCAGGTTCAATTTGATGTAGAAGAAGATCTAAAAATTTTGGACCCGTAAGATGTCCGTCAATAAAAAATGGTCCAATGATGCGATGTCCAAAAATTCCTGTCCAAACATTCACTTAGCTCTAATTAAATTGTTATGCTGAAATGCACAGAAGAAAAATGGGGTTCTTCGGTTTTTTTTCTGGTTGCGTAAGAATTCTCTGAACTCCGAAAGTACAGCAAAATAGTTGTAGAATTCGTTTCAAACAGTTAAAAACGGCTTTGGCGCATTAATATAAACTTTTAACTTTCGCTATGGTAAAGTTTTTCAGAATAATAGCCAATTAACAAACTAGCAACACTGTTTATACTGTAAAAATAAAACTTTTTGTAAAAAATGGAATTATTTTTTTTTTAGAAATCTTATAATTTCGTTAGTTTATGTCCTCATCTTCATGTTCCACCATTTAAACAAGATCTACCAGTTATTTTTCAATATCTATGGCGTATAATAAAAGTTTTAAGGTCGATTGCGGTTGGATCCACGTTCAAAATATATCAGAAAATATCGCAATGAACAAATAGTTGCATGGCAAAAAACCAATCAAGGTTAGTAAAAAACGTTCATTTTGCAGATATATACTACATTTTGTGCATTAAATCTTGAAGTAGTTGTCCAGAAATGAATAGAAAACTGGAGATTTTTGAAATACGAAAGTGCACTTTGATATTACCTTCAATTCTCGCACCATTTCGTGCACTCTTTAGGAAAAAATTGTGTATGCATAGACTCTGGAATAAATGTTTTGATTTAAATTAAAAAAGCATAAATTTAATCGATTTACATATTTTTAAAGTATATTCTTAACCTCACTTCTGCCAAGGGTCGAAAAACGACTCGAAATTTACAACATGTAAATCTGGTTTCTTTGTAATTGATCACTGTGATTGGTCAGTTTCACATCCTAACTAGAATGGATATGAAATCATATCCGTTCAGTTAACCGGAATAGCCCACTCTTCCAATGCCTTTAGTGTAAAGAAACAGCAAATTTCCATGTGGAAGTAGAAAAACATAATTTTTTTACAAAAAGGTCTGGACTGATCGGCAACAAACTATAACCATGTAACCATGACAAAGGTTTAATTAAACAAAAATACTTAAACTTAAATATGGGTTCCATTAAACACAGGTTACCCTGTAAATTTAGTTTGGTCACAAAAAAATGTTTTTACAATTTAATTTCTTTATAAATAACACATTTAGTTTTATTATTTGTTAACACAGCGTTAAAGAACGAATTAACAGTAAAAATGTAATATATACAAAAACAGTGGCGACTCGTCAGGTGAAGTAGGTGAAACCAGGAGGAAAGTTTTTCGACAATATTAAATATTAATGGATACAGCTACCATTTTAGTCCTTAAAAAGTAATTATGTTCCAATTAATCCGAATGTAGCTATGCATAATAGGGTCACGGTTAACGCCGATGGACAATAATTATAAAGACTGGTGCATGTTGACGCGCCCCAGCCGACCGTGTCTGTTAGCTCAAAGCAAGTGAAGAAACCAACGCCTAACATGGCTTTGATATTCACCGTTGCTATTGCTAAGTGACGTCAGTCACGTAAACAGCATGTAACAATTTGCATTATGATGAAGGGCAATTTAAAAATAGATCAGTCGTATGCACCATTCTTTTAGCATTGGTTCGCCTTACCTTAAGGTATTTATTTGAAGCTTCGCGAAACTTACGGTTATAGATATCGTTTTTACTTGATTTACTGTATGATGAAAAAGTTTTGTTTTTATTTTTCAGTTAATTCAGTAGTGTAAGTACCTACTCAGTGTAGTATTGTGTTTTAAAAATGAACCCAATTAATGACATAGTTTGTAATTTGTTGGAATACAGTCGTTGAACAGATGAGGATAAGAGATACGTTTTGTTACACGGGTTTTTAGACAATGTTTGTTTAAATACCCGCACTATACCTAGCTCTTCACCATTTTTTTAGACCGCGAGCCGCCACTGTACAAAAAGCCATATTATAAGGTGCAATCACCAAGTCCCAAATCCCAATATTCTTTATTCTAACTCATCAAACATAAAGCATTGTTGTCCGCTTTGATCCAGCACACTATAATAACCAATTTTTTTGATGTATGAAATGAAACGTTGGGTCAGTTCCTTGTCGACTGATTCAATACACGTACTTGAAGAATTCACTGAAAAACCGCACACTGGCACACTGTCATCTTTACAAGTTTCAGAAAATGTAACATCGGGATCGTCAATTTTCACTCTTCTATCCAATAAGATTTTGTGGGCTCTATCCCAACAAGAACATGTAAAAGGATTACCGTAAATACTGATATTACCAACTTCAACTTTATTTAAAAAATTATCTGGCAGGTAGTTTAAAAGATTTCCACTTATGCTAAGATGTCCATATGAATGTGAGTCTGGAAAGGTATTTGAAGAGATGGACGTCAAGCGGTTATGATGTAGTCTAACTTCTTTAATAAATGAAGGGTTGTCTTTGAACATTTCTCCTTCTATAATTGAAATCGCATTGGAACTGAAGTCGATCTCCCGAAGATTTATCCAGCCGTGAAACAATCCCATTGGAATTTTACGAACCAAATTACGAAACATATTAAAACTTTCAATGTTGCTAGTATTAGTAAACCAGTCCCTTTTTACACGATCAAGCTTATTTTCTTTAAGATTAATTTCTTTTAAGTTCGGTAAATTTGCAAATGCGTGATCGTCAATAAACGTTATTTTATTCTCGTGTATTTGAATCACTTGAAGGGTTGGAAGTATGTCAAATATACCTCTTGATAAGGTTTTTATAAGGTTGTTGTTTATGGTGATCTTTTCTAACTGGGGCAAATTTGAAAAAGCTCCTGGTTCTATCGTCTCTACGTGAAACTGCTCAATAATAATTTCTTTTAAATTCTTCATATCAGAGATGAAGTTTTTATTCAGTTCAGGCAAAGCTCCTTTTAATATATAAAAAAATGCGATATTTTTTCCTGGAAAAATCATATCATTTAGACAACCTGTTGTTTTTTGCAACTGCCAGGCAGCGTCTGGGTTTTCCAACTCACGATAATTCACTATAAGGTCACGGACATGTTGGCATGATGATTGTAAAGAAACGAACACTATTTTCATTGCCAACAACAAAATCGAGATTTTTGAACACATCCTTAAGCTAGTAAGTATACAAATTAACTAATCAATTAAGTTGTCTTTTCGTAGCTTGTTTTTCCGTAGATGATTTATCTTTATGAACAAGAAATGTGGACGCTCGGACTAACTCAGTTACCACCAGGCGCGGATCCAGAACTTCATTTGGGAGGGGGGTCGTTTTTATAAAAACTTTTTTTTTTATTTAATGTTTTACTTAGGACAAAGCAAAAGCCCGAAAAATTTTTCCTTGCCACGGCCAAATTGTCAAAATAAAAAATATATAATATTGGGATAAAGTAAAACAAAGTTGACCTTGCAAATTTCCCCTATATTAAAAAGAAAGCTACAATGTTAGCAAAAGATGTCATTTTCTTTTTAATATCGTGGAAATATACACAGAAAAAAAAAATGGTAATAGCAATAATAGTATTTTTTACTAGGCCATCTTGAACCGGTCATCGACCACAAATGTGATCTACCGACTGGGGAGTGTAAAACGGCACCTTCATCCTACGAGATATCCGATCTCATCCGGCCTGTCCGGCGTGAATAGGATGGCTAGGTGTCGATTCATTTTACACTCTTCCCTAAGGCAAGAGCACGCCGTGTTCCCAAGCGGTCACCCGCCCAAGTACTAACCGCGCTCGACACCGCTTAACTTCGGTGATCTGCGGAAACCGGTGCTTAATATGTCGACAGGCCCTTGCCCTTTTTTTTTACTTTACAGCTCGTGCAATATAGCTTGAGCTCTGACTTTTGGGTGCGCAGTAAACAGGTGGGAGGAGCTAGCCGAGAGCTCATTATTGTGATGATCTTTGAAACGCACACTTCTGTACAGTCTGTCAGAAAAGTAGGACGTTCATTGGAAAAAAAGTTATTACTATATTTATTTGTAATAATGCCTTTTAAAAGTAAAGTCTTAAACCGAGTATTGAGCGGTCAAAGCCGTGAAATAGTTTATAATTTAATAAAATTTATGCAACAAGAGGCAGATACAGGAAGACCAGAAATTGATATCAGGAAGGTTCACGAACGTGTTTCAGCCGCTACAAAGATTAGTCTAAGCGCAATTAAACGAATTAAGCAAGAAGCCAAAAATATCGAATCCGGAGCAGTTAAATCTTTTTCCACGCCAAACAAAAAGCGTGAAAACAGAAAAAGCAAAATAGTCTTGGACGTTGCTTTTCAAGGTGTTTTACGCAGAACAATTCACAATTTTCATAAAACAGAAAAGCAAGTGCCAACTCTAGCGAGAATTCATAAAAAATTTCTAAATGATATCAATTACCAGGGATGCTTGAACAGTTTAAGAAAAGAAATAAGAAAAATTGGATTTCGTTGGAGAAAAATCAAAACCAATAGAAAAATTTTAATGGAGAAACCTGACGTAAGGCATCTCCGCATCCAATTTTTAAAGAAAGTGAGAGTTTTCCGTGCAGAAGGACGGCCAATTGTTTATATGGATAAAACGTATATATATTCATCACATACACACCAAAAAGCTTGGAGCGACGAAACAGACGATGGCGTAAAACAACCTGTATCAAAGGACACACGCCTAATAATCGTAAACGCTGGAGGAGAAGATGGTTTTGTGCCAAATTCATACGTCAGATGGAAGTCACACTGTAGTACTGGGGATTACCACAATGAAATGAACTACGAAAATTATGAAAAGTGGGTAAAAAACAACCTAGTGCCGAATTTACGCCCGAACAGTGTAGTAGTAATCGACAATGCGCCAACTGATAAATATTATATAATAGTCATACATGTACTTTTAAAACTTAGACTCTGAATATGTTATGTACATACATCTTTAATTATATAAAGCCGAAATTGTGTCGGCCATAATAAAATTATAAAAAAAACAGGGATGCGAAGTAATAAATGCTCATTAAATATGGAAAACTCATTACTGAGGATTACCAACAATTTAAATACATATGAATATATGCAAATATGTATATTGTTTCGAGAAAGGGCAGCCATAAAAGCACAATAAACACATAATTAGGCCATATTATGCAAAAAGCAACTAACCCTCAAAGTATCTAAGTTTGCATGGTCAAAATATATAAAATAATTTTACTGTTAGAATAATAGAATTACAATACATATTGAATAGTTAAGTTTAGTGTTGAAAAAATTTCCGATAATTTAAATTATTATAAAAATAATTAAAAGGAATTAACTATTTTTTTGGTTGGTTGATTTTTGCATAACAGGGCCCAATTAGCAAACACGATTAGCAGTCACTACGGCTTTATCAATCAAATCCCACTTTTATTTTCTACGCGGACTGTACTTTACTAAAATTCGGTATTAGGTATCTCTGTCGTACACTGACTCTCCTTTTCTTTCTTCTGCGCATCTCAGGGCTCATGCTACATTGCATGACCTGTACTTACTTTTAAAATAATCTTTATTCATTTTAACTATTTTTACATATCAATCTATTTACATTTTGATACTATTTACTAATATCTATAATAATCGCTCTTCTGGCTTAGCAGTGCTAACCAGGACACAGCAACGAGGCAACGCCCCGCTGAGGCAGGTGTTAGCCCTGGTAAATAGGATTTGATTTTTCTTTATGGTGAATCGGCCAATTCCAGAGTAATCTTTTACCGCCATGAAAGAGTTTTCTACTTTTGTTTCGAATAATTTATGGATTTGCTTTTACTTTTGAATATTATATTTTTGCAATTTATTTCACTGGAAAAACGGTTCGAAAAAACCAGCTTTAGTTACATATCATTTTCTTTTTAATATAGTGGAAATATACACAGAAAAAAATTATGGTAATAGCAATAATAGTATTTTTATTGACTGCCTTTAAATTGTTCCAATAAAATATAAGCTTGACATAATAAATTGTATTTAAATCAATAAAATGAAAATATTTTGATCAATTATACATTTAATATTGACCTGTTTAAAAAGGGGTGTGCGCCAGAAAAGAACTTTATTTAAAAAAATAACGAAAAAAAAACTAAGAATAATAGGTAAGGGGAAAAAATTACACACAGCCTGCTCCACTAGTTTATTAGAAGGTTTTCTATTTAGAAAAACCTCATTGTCATATCGAACATATTTCGAAGGCATAAACCTATATCATCAGCGAAATCAAAATAATATTTTACATGAAGAGAGACTCTCGACATTGCATGTAAAATATTATTTTGATTTCGCTGATGATGAAGCAGGAGTTTTTGTATAAACTAACTTTTTTTCATAAACCCACAAATAAAAAAGTTTTTCCTCTTCGATAGTCAATCCGTGGACACACTGTATATTATATTTGTCTGCCGCTAAAACTTTCTTTCTATAAAAATTTAATTTACTTAAAGAAGTAATTGGCGCAGTTTCTTAACATAGATCCAATAGTTTCTAATATCCTACCACTGGTACATTATTCTCTCCTCTCTCCGACAGCGGCATAGTCCAAAGAGCAGCACGGCGCACCGGTATTACTTGTTGTTATGAGTGAAATAACGGACGGTTGCCATGGCAGTGTCAAATGTTTTAGTGTTTTGTATTGTGCCGTTTGAATATGACCGGTAAGGAGTTTCGCGTGGCAAATATCTCCAACGTACTTAGACCCAGCAGTTTCAGGTCGAATGGCCGGCCATCGCGCGAAAGTTCAGGTAATATTAAATTGATGTATATAATGTAAGACGACAAAAATAGAATAAAAAATAATCTATAATTTTATACGGGATAGGTACTATAATAAAATATTAGTATTTTAGAGTATCACTTATTTAATTCCACAGTTTAATAATAAAATCGCAAATACAAAGATTATCACACGACGTATCCCTCGACAATCTAACCACCAATACATATTCTTAAAAACTAACTCTCCAGCAAAAATATGCCTAATCTGGCCTCTTATTCATGCCAAGAATCCAATCTGTTTATATTAACACCATACACCATAAAACTAATTGCTTTTGAAATGGGATACTTTCCGTTATCCCTTATTGTTTCTTAAAAGGAACTTTACTCGTTTTGTTCGTAACGTAACTATAGTTTGTTCACAAATCGATGTTTACCTATAGTCTATTCGGTAATACAACTAACAGTTATAAAAATTATATTACAATAATATTTACGACATTCCAAACTTTTCTGTAACCCCGGACTTTTTTACGACTATTTTAATATGGGGAATGCAGTAAGTTATTTTTTAATTGATCGATTAAAAGTACTCTTACTGCCAAAAATCACTTTATAGTATAGTATTAATCTAGTTCATCGAACATTGCACACTGCTGTCCTGTGGTTGGATCTTGCACAGTATCATAATGAATGTCTTTCATGTAAGAAATTATTCGCCGCGTCAATTCGTTATCTACGGATTCAGTGCACGTGCTTGAAGAATTAAGTGAATATCCGCACACTGGCACACGGTCATCACTGCAAACAGCAAATTTGCCAAATTCGTCAACTGACACTGCTCTATCCCTGAAGCTCTTGTAGATTTTATGCCAACAAGGACATGAGAAGGGATTGTCATATATGTCGATATGACCTACTCGTACTTTAGCCAAAAAATCTTCTGGCAGGTAATTTAAGAGATTTCCACTTAAGCCAAGAAACCCCAAATAAAATGAATCTGGAAAGGTATTCAGTGAAATGGACGTTAATCGGTTATGGTGTAAAGCTACAACTGACATATATGAAGGGTTGTCTTTGAACATTTCTCCTTCTATTACTGATATCGCATTGGAACTCAAAAAAATACGTTTAAGATTTCTCCAGCCGTGGAACATTCCCAATGGAATTTTACGTATAGAATTATGCCACATATTAAACTTTTCAATGTTGCTGGAATTTGTAAACCATTCTCTGTTCATGGTGTCAAGATTATTATGGTTTAGGGCAATCTCTTTTAAATTTGGTAAATTGGCAAATGCGTGAGCTTCAATGGACCATATTTTACTGTTAAAAATTTGAATCGTTTGCAGACTTGGCAGTATATCAAATACACCCTTTAATATAGTTTTGATAGGGTTGTCGTTTATGCTTATATACGTTAACTGGGGCAAATTTGAAAAAGCTCCTGGCTCTATTGTCTCTATTTGAAAATTTTCAATAGTAATCGTCTTTAATTTTTTCATGTTTGAAATAAAGTTTTTTTCTATTTTCGGCACACTTCCGTTAACAAACCATATTTTAACAATCTCTTGATTTTTAAAAGTCGCATCACTAATACAACCTGTATAAGTTGTAGAATTCCAATCAGAGTCTCCTTCGTCTACGTCACGATGAAAAATTTTAATATTTACATGATGTTGACAAATTTGTAGGGAAACGTACAATACTTTCGTTGTCAATAGCAAAAGGTATATAATTTTACGCATTGTTACCGCGAAGAATTTGCGCGCAAACTAATGTAATCTGGTTTTCGTCACTTCTTCCACCATCTCGGTCCGGTTTATCCTTTTTTGTACTTTATAAACAAGGTATATGGACACTCGGAAGAACTTATTTAATTGTATATTATATACCAGCGGGTAAAATGTAGGGTGACCATATGTAATTATTTTGGTACGACAGTACTTACTATTTAAACACTGTCCTACTGTCTTTCAAAGTTTATCGAGTACACCTAAATGTACTTCTCTTTTTTAAAATATAAAAGTGTGTCCTACTTTTTGTTTAAATAAACGAAATGATATTACTTACTATTTTTGGAGTATTGTGTATTAGGATTTCAACCCACGGGATGAAGTTTTCGATGAAGTTAATTTACTACAATACAACGTTACAGAAGATAAGACTAACGACTGGAATTCCAAAAAAAATTGTACTGAAGATCAATGGCTCGAAGTGTTACAAATAGAAAAAAGACTAAAAAATTTTCAACTTCTATGTGAGTTTATTTTTTGTCTGCCTGGGAAAAGTGCGTCGATTGAGCTGCTGTTCTCAAATATAAATAATTATTGTTGTATATCTCAAAATTTTTAGTTTTTGAAATATTGCCAATTTAGTATTTTTATATGGCGATCTTGCAGCGGATTTTAAGTTCAGTTACTCCTAGTTGGCTATGACTCTGTACAATTTAAGCGTCCCGGCATGGTTATTTATTATTGTCAAATGGCAAGTGACAGCCTCAATGCCGTCATAGCCAACTAGGAGCAACTGAACTTAAAATCCGCTGCAAGATCGCCATATAAAAATACTAAATTGGCAATATTTCGAAAACTAAAAATTTTTGAGATATACAATTTTACACAAACTTACCCTTATTTTTAATGCTAAATAAGAAATAATTATAAAATTTGTGTGTTTCCATTTAAAAATCTAGACTTTTTGCAGTTTTTTCAATTTCATTTTTAATCTTATTTTTTAAACACCCTGTATTAATAGTTAACAAAATATTATAGAAAAATCTATTAAAGCAGGTCCTTTATAACAAGGAATCCCACGTAAATTAAATAAAAAAGGCTTCTTTTTAGAAAAACTTGATAATTATTCTAAGGCTTGCAAACGTCATTTTTGACATAAAAATTCAAATATGTCAAAAACGTTTAGACATAGGTATAGGACATGGTATACAAAATCTGCCTAGAATCTTGCGTAGAATGCAAAAATGTAATAATATATAGGGTGTCCCATTTAAAATAAGCAAGTTGACACTTACTTCCGGTATGACCGGAAGTGCTACCATTATGAAAATATTTTAGCCCGGTCTCCCTCATCAGCATCAGCATACTGTCAAATTTTCAAAATTTTCCTATGTATAGTTTTCTGTATATAGATAGATTCGGTTTCCGGTGGGACATCCTGTATATATCTTATAAGAATACTTTGTTGATTTTTTTTGCCATAAATAGTGTAGTTTTACGTTATTTGACTACAAATTGGCAATCCAAATTTAAAATCAATCGGAGAGCCAGTTTTTGAATCACAAAGGTCTTTTCTAGATTAGATACCTGGTGGCCCCAAAATATTAAACCATACCTCAAAACCGACAAAAAGTTACTAAAATAAACCACTTTAGAGGAATTGAAATCCAAGTACTTTGTTGTCATTCTAAGTAAATAGCAAGTTTTAGACAGTCTTCTACATAGATCTTTAACATGATAACGCCACTTTAAAAATGACTCTCGCTCGCAACACTTATATCACTCTCACCGAAAGCAACAGTTTCAGGAAAATTTGATTTGTTCTGTTGTGTTCGAAATATAACGCACTGAGACTTATCGGCATTCAGGATCAAACCATTGTCATGGAACCACTCTTTAATAGATAAAAATTGATCGACCTATTTATTTATTAAATTAGTTATGTTTTTATCTCGTATAATAATATTTGTATCATCAGCGTAATTAATCAAAGAAATAAGATTACTACAGGCATCTGGCAGATCATTTAGGTAAATTATAAAAAGTAAAGGACCCAATATGCTGCCTTGTGGTACTCCGAGTTTAATAAAAAGTGGATCAGATTTATATTTAGATTGGCCAGTATTAATTACTACATTTTGGGTTCTTCCCCTTAGGTATTATCCATGACAATGCACATCCCCTAATACCATATTTAGATAACTTATTCAGCAAATCAACATGGCTTAAGCAATCAAACGCTTTGGAGAGGTCGAGAAACAGACCCATTGCCAGATCCCCCTCCTCCAAAGAATCCATTATGCCACTAACAAACTCAAATATAGCAGTCTTCGCAGACTTTCCCTGCAGAAATAAATATTTCCTAAGAAAATATTGACTTTTTCTTTCAGAAATGTTATTAAAAATGTTAATATTTCCGATTGATTTTCAATTGAATTCAATTTCCATAGCTTCGTATTATATCAATCGCGTTTACAAGACTAACAGTGGGTTGCATAAAGAAATATCGTTCTCGGTTAGCTTAACCGCATGTTAAAAATATAAAATTTAATCAGAGGCTGGTAAGGCCTTGCCAGCCTCTGACCTTGCTGTGACTAAATTTTGTCTTTTTAAATCGAAAACTATATTTCTTTGTGCACACCGCTGTAAGATTAAATGATTAGTGAGAATGATCGCCATTTCCAATGCAAAAGACAAATCCACTGGTTAACAGAAAATATATCTTATTTTTTACAATTGCTGCTTATTATATACAGGGTGTCCATGAAATGACTATACAATGCTTCACCATAAATTCCCTAACCAAAAATAAGGCGAACTAGGCAAACTTACCTATATGCAATGTTGTTTCGTTTTGCCGCTACAGGGCGCTAAAGTTTTCAAATTAATATCGTTTTTTCTGAATAATTTCTAAACGCCTTTATCGATTTCCATTTATTTTGGAACTAAGATTAACCACTATTAATAGCGTGTTTTGACGTGTGCGCCATCTTTTTTTAAAACCTGCAAATTTAAAAATGGCGTGTGATTGGTATTTAAAAGTTCCTCTTTTTGTTACTCCCAGTATAAATGACTAATTATTTTTCTGATACTAGACGACAACACGTTGAAACTTTTTTCTCTCTTGTAAAAATGTAGCCAGACATGCAGTTTCTCTGCAAAAAAATTATTTACGATGCAAAACATGAAAAAGTTTCGAACAATTGTTATAAAAATCAAACTAGTTGGTAGTTATTTAAATTTAAAAAAATTTTCATGTTTCTCGTTCTGAATAAACAGCAATGATGAATTATAACACGGTATGGTAAATAATTTTTTTGCAGAGAAACTGCATGTCTGGCTAAAATTTTACAAGAGACAAAAAAGTTTCAACGTGAAGTCAGCTAGTATCAGAGAAATAATTTAAGTCATTTATATGGGGGGTAACAAAAAGAGGAACTTTTAATTACCAATCACAGGCCATTTTTAAATTTGCAGGTATTAAAAAAGATGGTGTATACGTCAAAACACCCTATTAATAGTGGTCATTCTTAGTTTCAAATGGAAATCGATAAGAGAGGCGTTTAGAAATTATTCCGAAAAAACAATATTAATTTAAAAACTATAGCGCCCTGTAACGGCAAAACCAAGCAACATTGCATATAGATAAGTTTGCCTAGATCGCCTTATTTTTGGTTAAGGAATTTATGGTGAAGCGTTGAACATGGACACCCTGTATTTTATTATTGTAAGAAATTAAATTTTAATTAACTAATTCAGTTGTATTTAATATAATTTTATATTTTTGATGGGGTGTTTCTTAACCTTTGTATTAATTTTTATCTGGTGATTCTTGGGTATATTAGGTTACTTATTAAGTAGTAATATACCTAATATACCCAAGGATCACCAGATAAAAATATAATTTTATATTACCAAGTAATAAAATGTGGTTCTGTATTTTATGATAATTAATTAATTTAAAAAATTTATATCAGTTATAATATAGCCACTTTGCTCCTTGTGGTTATACCCAGTAATACTAAACTCTCTTGTTAATTACTAGGGAAATCCTGGTACGACTTTTTTTGTATTATTTGGAAATACCGACAATTTTTTTTCCCAGAAATACCTGGAATTACTCAAAAACGTTAAGCATTTCTTAGGTAATTATTTCCTAAATAACTACAAAAAAAGCCTAGTGGTTTATCCGTTGTTTATTTTATAAAGCATCTTGTATAATATAGATTAAGTATACTAACGGCATACTATTACAAACATAAAAATATCTTTCTTAACTCTACTCTAATACAAAACTGTAAAGAAAAACATAACCTACAATAGTAAAAAAATTAAATAAGAACCGAAGCCTCCGACAAATTATCTAGCCCTGGCCTGTTAAGTCCGACACCACTGTAAATCAGTTCATTTTTGACGGTTCGGGAATGTGGCGGAGCACAAATCTCTTCTAAAATTGTGAAAATAAACCAGTTTTTTATAAAACTAATAGTGGAAATTGTGTACAGGATTTTAATCTAAAACTTCGGATAGTTACAATGTGGAATAAAATTTATTTTAACTCAATAATGTGATTTATTGTTGCCGCGTCTCGGTCATGTTGGATATTTATTATTAGTGTGTGGGAAATCTAAATCTCTTCTAAAATTGTGAAAATGAACTAGTTTTTTCTAAAACTAACAGTGGAAATTGCGTACAGGGTTCTAATCTAAAACTTAAGCAAGGGCGTAGATATGGGGAGGGTAAAGGGGGTAATTACCCCCCCCCCCCCGGACCATAATAATGAATAAAAAATGTAGTTAAGTTGCATCATTGTTTTGTCAAATTGCAATAAAAATACTTTTGGAATAAGAATTTGCAAAATTACTTTGGGAATTAAATTTAAGATTAAACACTAGCTTTACCCCCCGCCCGGTTGCTATGTGTCATATAAGCGACTTTTTTTATTGCAACCATGGCAATATTTTATAAATAATAGCAGTTAGAGGGATTTTCTCGAAAATTTTCAGGTAAGTTATTTATAAAACATTTTTGTAGTCTTATTACATTTCACAGCGTTTAATATGCCTAGTACTTGTTGTATTCCCGGGTGTAAATCAAATTATAATAGCGTTATTAAAAAAGAGCAAGGGGAGGAAGCTCATTTGGATTTTTCTTTTTCCCAAAAATCCCAACTTAAGATAAAAATGCGAGTAAAAATGGTTAAATGCGATTCCGAGAGATGATTGTAACCCATCAGAATTGTTGTAAACACTTTTCTGAAAGTAAAATTACCCGAGAAGATAACTATCTCCAAGCTGATGGAACTTAAAAAAAATCCTTGCAAACCATCTCAGAATATGTTCACAAAAAATTCCTTAAATACCCTGGTGCTCCAGGCTGTGTTCTGGACCCTATGTTTTATAGTTTATAGCAACATCCCGTAAACACGTAGCGGTCGGTTGTTCAAAATAGACTAGTTTACGTCATCGAGTGCGGTGTTGCCAAACGTCTCTTCATGGCTAGATATTTGTCGGAGGCTACGTAAGAACCTAAAATATATATATTTCATCATTATTGCAAGCGTTTGAGTACCTCGACGATATTTATATTCTTAAATTAAAAATTGGTCATTACTACTAGTTGTCCATCGTCAGAAAAGAGAAAAACCGTTTTTTCAAATCCCCTGAAAAAATTATGAGAGTTTTTAATCGTTGGGAAAAAAAGTTTTGTTATCTCTTATGATGGAAAACTAGCGCTTCCAAAAATTGAATTCTTATGCCCAGTAGAGGCATGTTAGTAATAAAACACCCTTAAATTATCACTGTCGTCTTAGAGTCACATTTTTGCACTGTTCGATAGTTTTTAAATTGTTTAACAAAAATGATGTTGAGTTTTATGTTATTTTCTATTTTTCTAAGTTATCAAAATAACAATAACATTATAGTGGGCTGGCTCGACTAGTCGACTGGCAAATAAAAGAACTGCGATGCGATGACGTAGGTCTGTTTGTTTTCGCGGCGCGGATCCAGGGGGGGGGGGGGTAAAGGCAGTCTCCTTGAGCCTCACAAAATGAGTGTTTTGTTTACTTTAAGGGCGTATAAAGAGTCAGTGTTTTTTAGAAGTCACTTCTGAGAGTAAAAAGATTTTTACTTACCCTTTTTTTTAAGTGGCACTTTTTTTTAGTTTATCACCCCCACCCTCCCTAAGCAAAATCATAGATCCGCCACTGCCGCGGCGTCTTGTATTTTTTTCTAGAGACGTTTTGTGACACTCTTAAAAATTATTTTATTGTTGGGATATATTTCCAATACGTTCCAAGTTAAATGTTAACGCTAAATATGATGGGAATCCTTTATAGTGAGAAGGCCCATTGTGATTGTGACTACTAATCCAAGTCATCAAACATAGCACAGTCCTGTCCAGTCACTCCTGTCGGTTGATACTGCACCTTATCATAGTGAATTTTTTTTAAGTAAGAAAGGACTCGCCGTGTCACATCCTTATCCACAGTCTCACTACACGTACTTGAAGAATTAACGGAATATCCGCAGGCAGGCACACTCTCGTTTCTACAAGTGGCAAGCGTGTAATCCCCATCGTCAATTGCCACGCCTCTTTCCAAAAGGATTTTGTAGATATTGTCTCGACAAGGACACGTGAACGGATTACCATATATATCAATATCACCTGCTCGAACTTGATTTAAAAACTCTTCGGGAAGATAATTTAATAGATTAGCACTTAAGGTAAGCTGGACAATATAAACTGAATCGGAAAAGGTATTCGGCGAGATTGATTCCAAGCGGTTGTGATGTAATCCAACGTATGAAATAAGCGAAGGATTATCCTTAAACATCTCACCTTCTATAACTGAAATTGCATTGGAATTTAAATAGATCCCTTTAATATTTTTCCAGCCGTGGAACATACCTGAAGGTATTTTACGTATGGAATTATGCCATGCATCAAAACGTTCAATGTTGGTGGTATTAAAAAACCATTCCCTTTTCATGTCCTGAATTTTATTTCGGTTAAGAGAAATCTCTTTTAGATTTGGTAAATTCGCAAAAGCGCAAACTTCAATGGACGAAATATTATTTAAAAAAATTTCTATATTTTGAAGGCTTGGAAGTATATCAAATACACCCCTTGGTATGGTTTCGATAGGGTTGCCTTGTATACTAACGAATCTTAACTGGGGTAAATTTGAAAAAGCTCCTGGTTCTATTGTCTCCACTTCGCACTTGTCGATGTAAATTTCCGTTAAATTTTTCATGTCCGAGATGAAGTTCTTTTCCAATTTTGGCAAACTTACTTGTAGAAACCATAGATGATAAATTGTTTGGCCTTTGAAAGCTGCATCACTAATACAACCCGTATAAATTAAATACCTCCAATAAGGGTTGTGGTTGTCGACGTCGCGATAATTCACTTCGGTTTCAGTGAGATTTTGACATGATTGTAAAGTACCGTATACTACTCTCGTTGCAAACAACAGAACATATAATAATTTACACATGTTTAAATCGATGGGTCTATGAGTAAACTGAGTTATCCTTGCTTTTTTGCATTCATCTATAATAAAATTACCTTTCAAGACTGGTTTGTCGATCTTTGTAGTTTATAAACAAACTATGTGGACGCTCAGTCAACGCAATATACATTTTTTCTATTCCCACATGGAAATTAGCTGTTTCCTTTAAACTAAAGTAATTGGAAAAGTAGGCTGTTAACTGTACGGTAACATTTCATATTTTTTAAGGCCTTTTTACATTGGGTGCAATTGCAAGAAAAAAATGTCGACGTTTTAAACAGCTGATGCAGGTTTTAAAGGGGAAAACGTGCATCAGCTGATTAAAACATCGTCGAAGCGCATGCTTCCAGGCCATTTTTCTTGCAATTGCACCCAATGTAAAAAGGCCTTTACAGTCAGTGCTGCACAGTGTTGCGACCTTTAAAAATAAAATTTCCCATTTAAAAATAATCCACGAATGCATACAATACTGAAATAGAATTTTTTAGCAGATCACAACCACAAGTGTAGGAAAACCTTTACTTTTACCTGGCACAAAGTGTCCCCGCCCCTCTATAATTCAAAAAGTTGATCAGGCGATTTATAGCATATTATTTTAATTGCGAATATAATGTTGTACCGACTTGCAATAAATTTCGGGTCAAGCTTAAAAGTGAGATTAATTTGCCAAATTATAAGAATTCGTTAATAAATTCTAAAAGCTAATGAATTTTGCTGGTGAAAATGATAAAATAAAAGAAAAATCCTATTGGAAAAATCGCATATTCATACATCTGCGATACAAGTTTATGAGAAATATAAAAAGTATCGAGATGAACAGCGCCATATCATCAGTGGCGGCTCGCGGTCTTAAACAATGGTGCAGAGCTAGGTATAGTGCGGGTACTTAAAAAAAACATTGACTAAAACCCCTGTAACAAAACATCTCTCTGATCCTCATCTGTCCAACGACTGAATGGAGTTTCCAACAAATTACAAACTATGTCATTAATTGGGTTCATTTTTAAAACACAATAACTAATTACCTACTACTGAATTAACTGAAAATAAAAACAAAACTTTTTAATCACACAGTAAATTACATAAAAACGATATCTACAACCGTAAGTTTCGCGATGCCTCAAAATAAATACCTTAAGGTTAGGCAAACCAATGCTAAAACAATGGTGCATACGACTGATCAATTTTTAAATTGGCCTTCATCATAATATAAATTGTTACATGCTGTTTGCTTGACTAACGTCACGTAACCAATGCAACGGTTAATATCAAAGTCATGTTGAGCCTTAGGTCTTCACTTGCTTTGAGCTAACGGACACGGTCGGCTGGTGCGCGCCAAAATGCACGAGTGTTTATAATTATTGTCCATCGGAGTTAACCGTACATTCGGAATAAATTAATATTATTAATTCGAACATAATTATTTTTTAAGGTCTAAAATGGTAGCTGTATTGGTACATTAATATTTAATATTGTCGAAATACTTTCCTCCTGTTTTTTTTTTTTTGGTGAAGAACTGCTTCACCTACTTCACCTGACGAGCCGCCAGTGCATTTTTGTATGAAAATGTTAAATGAAAAAGTCTAGATCTTAAGAAAATTAAGGAATGGTATGATGCTAACTTGTTATGTCTTAATGTGAATAAAACGAATATTCTTAGTTTTAAGTTTAAGTGTGACAGTATAAGTGTGGATGGCTGTGATATCGAAACTAAACAATATAATAAGTTTCTTGGTCTGGTGATTGACGAAAAGCTAAAGTTTGAAAATCATCTTGATGTCCTAAATAAAAAGGTCGCCAGAGGTTGCTATGCTGTTAGAGTTGTATCTAATGAATGGGGTAAATTAGTTGCCAAGTCTGTTTACTTTTCCCTGATGGAGAGCCACCTCAGATATGGTATTGCGTTTTGGGGATTTTTCAGTCAATTAGATTTTAACTCATGTTTTATACTGCAGAAAAGGGCAATAAGATATATCTGTAGGGTGGATCCACGTGAACACAGTGAGCCACTATTTATACGGCTGGGAATATTAATATTACCATGTTTATTTATTCTGGAAACGATCTGTGTATAATCTCGAAGCAGCAGCCGCACTTTGACGACACTCACAGTAAATTAGCACCTACCATATCTACTAGTTCATTGTTTTCAAATTTTACCATTTTCACGTGTCACCAATTTAAAATTAACTTGCTTCAGAAAAACACATCGCAGCAGATCGCCAAATAAATAACTGACCATGCATGACTAATAAGATAAAAACAACATAAAGTATATCAGGCTACGTTTTAATGACCAGGCCCGCACTTGCATTTTTTACTGCTGAATCTTGCCTATTTTTAAGTTTTTTAAAAAAAGGTATTTGGCAGTGTTGTTTATTTTAATGCCTTTTATACACAGCTAAAACAGAAGTATCAACTTAGGAATCACCCTGTATAATTTACAGTTTTGATAGTAAACATCATTAATATAGTATTTAAATTTTTCTGTAGATTAATTTTGTTAAAAAAAAACCTAAAAAATAAAACGTAATTTTTGTTTTTTTATAGCCGCCTATGGTTTGACCAGTATTCATGAAATATAACCCTTTTTATGAAAATAATCCTCTTTTCGTCCCATGCATCCTCTCGCTCGCTGTCCAACATCTGTAGAAGGTTTGTTTTAATAACAATAATAAATTAGAGGCTAGTTTGACAGTGTTGCGTATGTCTTTGGCATTAAAGTACGCAGGGGCACCAAAACAATGGGTTCCTTGGGACCAGGTAGACAATAATGGGCATTTCGTCCATATTAGGACTCATCAAAGAGCCATAACCTGATGCATTTTCACAGACTGCGAATACGCTACACATCTAGTATAGGGGACGACATCTTGCGCTTCACCAAAACAGTATGCAAATCGCAGATTTAGAAATAGGGCCCACCAAAATACCTACTGGGGTGAAGCAAGATCCATAACACGGCTTTTTCTTTGGTCTTGTTAAAGATAATCAAGGTAATTTACCCCGATGTCAATATATTTGCAAGCTTGTGCATACAATACTACTCTAGTCATGATCATGAACAATAATAACATATTCGAAAAAATCGTCCATTTTCTCAAAGAGACCAAAGTAACAACATAAATAGGAAGACAAAAATCACAAAGTCACTAAGTATAAGTTGTATCCAATGAATCCAAAAACCCCTCTACTTTATGGATTACCGAAGGTACATAAAGAAAATATACCGGTAAGACCAGTGGTTTCTTTTGTTAATTCCCCGGTTTATAAAATCTCGTCTTGGCTCAATGATATTTTGAGAAGAACAACATCTTTTGTGAGTACTTATTCCACAAAAAATTCTATAGAATTTGCAAAAATTTTTTAAAAAATCTTAAGCTTCCTCCTAATGCTAAATTGATATCATTGGATGTAAAGAATTTGTTTCCTAGTGTCCCCCCCACAGATTGTGTTAAATTGGTGGAGGGGTTACTGGAAAAGGAGGGCCTTTCTGGACTGCTGATATCTAACCTTATTTTATTGCTAAAATCAGTGGTGGAACAGAATTTTTTCCAGTTTGATGGCAAATTCTATAGACAGAATTCTGGATTGGCTATGGGGTCCTGCCTCTCCCCATTCCTGAGCGAGGTTTTCATGGATAATTTGGAAAAATCGATTATGGCTAGCTATTTTTCTAGATTTCTATTAGCATATAAAAGATATGTTGATGACATTTTTATTGTCTGGACTGGTGATGACGTCGTTTTGGCCGATTTTCTTAATTTTGTTAACAACTTACACCCGAATATAAGTTTCACAATGGAACTAGAAAAGGACGGAAAGATACCCTTCCTGGACGTCCTGGTAATGAGAAAAAACAATAAAATCGAATTTGAAGTATATAGAAAGCCATCGTCGACGGACAATGTTATGCAATTTAACTCGAACTCACCTTATTCATATAAAGTCTCATCATTCAAAGCTTTTTTCTTCAGATTATTCAATTTACCCCTATCTAGAGAGGCTTTTAATAAAGAACTTTCCATAATAAGAAGAATCTCAATAAACAATGGGTTTCCCTCTAGGTTAATTAATAAAATTTATTATAAATTTGTCAACAAATACAAATTATCTTATAATATTTTACATCAGAATACAGTAAACAACCCAAGCAATTATAGGTCTCTAACATTTTTTGGAAATATATCTTTACAATTAGCAAAATTTTTCAAACCTTTTAATATTTCACTTGGATTTAAGACCGTTAACACTGTAAAACAACATTTAGTTAAAATAAAAGATAAAGTTAATCCACTATCTAAGTCTGGCGTTTATTCCTTGAATTGTGCTGACTGCCCTGCTGTATATATAGGTCAATCAGGTAGAAAAATTTCCACTAGGGTCCATGAACATCCTAGTTTAGTTAATAAATACCAGAATACGGATATATCTAACACCAAGTCAGCCTTTGCAAATCATTTGTTGGATTCGGGACATCAATTTTCAACATCTGAAAACGTAAACATACTGCATGAATGTGATAAGAGCAAAAAGTTAGATTTACTAGAGAAACTTGAAATTACTAGGGCAAAAAAGAGCCCAGTCCTTAATTGCGTTAATGAAGTTTTCAACTTTGAACCTTATCTTATTTTTAATAACTTAAATTAAATTATTGAATATTTTATAACCTGTTCTGGTTCTCTCGCCTAAATTGGTTTGGCAGATTGACAACAATATTGGGCGGGGGGGACTTCTTCGTTTATATATTTTGGCTTTTTCTACGCTTGGCCTTAGCTTGGTTAGTCGTATTCTCCTGTATGGTTGCTTCACTCTCCCTTCTACCCGCTTTTATAACTGTCGTTTTTTGTGTTAGT
The DNA here is from genome assembly GCA_935413205.1 of Polydrusus cervinus. Classification (NCBI taxonomy): domain Eukaryota; kingdom Metazoa; phylum Arthropoda; class Insecta; order Coleoptera; family Curculionidae; genus Polydrusus; species Polydrusus cervinus. The sequence continues at coordinate 15,037,345 of OW284511.1, forward strand.
TTTAAGATTAATCGTAACTTGTTTGTTTTGACATGGTACTCGTCTTGTTTTTAATGTGTTATTTCATTTATTGGTTTTAATGAAGGTAGGCTGTTAAATAGTATTAAAATGTAATGTGGGTCACACCTCTATACAATTTTAGGTCTGATGATGCTCCGTAGAGAGCGAAACATGTCACCTTAGTTTTTTATTAAATGATTGAGACCATGACTTTGTGATTTTTGTCTTCCTATTTATGTTAATAATAACATATATTTAGTTTATATAGCCTTGAAGCAGAGAATGTACCGTTAATTCCGTTTTCTTTTTATATAAATCTTAGAGCACTTGCGTGCTGCTTTATTTTTTTTAAACACAAGATGTGTGGGCGCTCAGATCACATGTACAGGGACATTACTTTCAGTGTCTCACCCGATTGGCGACTTTGCTATCGACCACAATAAAAAAACAATTATGTATTCCCTAATAGCTTTTAGTGAAGAAGCCAAATTTGATGTCAAAAAAATTTAAGTTTACAAATTTCACAGATACGACGCCATATTGGATTTTCTTAAATAGCAAACGTACTTTATAGTAAGCCAGCTGTATTCGCTTATTTGTTGCAACATTTATTTTCAGCCGTTCCGGAGATACGAGGCTTCGAAGTTGGTGATTTTGTTATCATCGAATTAACAGAAGCTTTGAGATTAGAAACTCAATTTTTTTTTTGGAGATAGGTAACTTTTCATGGCGGAGCCACCCAGGTTATTGTCATATATGTCAGATGTCAAAAAATGACAGATACGACGCCAATTTGAATATTTTTAAATGGCAACCCACATTTATAACTACATCAGTGTATTGAATTTCGCGGTCCGATATCAAAAATATATAGTTGTCAATATTTATTTCCAGCCGCTCTGGCAATACGACCGCATCCAAAACTGCATCGTTCGATTATGTCTTTTAATCAGACCATATTAAAAAATAGAAGCTTTGAGATTAAAAACTCAATTTAAAAATTACGTATCTCGGGTCGCCATTTAAAAATATTCAAAATGGCGTCGTATTTGTCATTTTTTAACATCTGACATATATGACAATAGCCTGGGTGGCTCCGACATAAAATATTACGTATCTCCAAAAAAAATTGAGTTTTTAATATTAAAGCTTCTGTTAATTCGATGATAACAAAATTACCAACGTCGAAGCCTCGTATCTTCGGAACGGCTGAAAATAAATGTTGACAATTATATATTTTTAATATTGGAACAAATAAGCGAATGCAGCTGTCATACTATAAAACAGGGTTGCCCTTTTTTGTCAAATTTGTAAACATAGATTTTCAAATTTGGCTTCTTTACTAAAAGCTATTAGGGAATATATATAATTGTGTTTTTATTGTGGTCGATAGCAAAGTCGCCAATCGGGTGAGATACTTAAAATAATGTCCCTGTACAGGATAATCCAAATCGGGCTGAACAGGAGCCTATATTTTGAGTTTCCCTCTATTTTTATTAAGTCTACGATAGCCATCCTGTTTATAGTTTAATACGTTTAGAATGTCGTGAAACAGAAAAGTTCCGTTAAGGTAGGCACACACATTCTGGAAATCCTTAGAGAATAATCTGCTGGTAAGAGATACAAAGCTGGTTAAATTGAGGCAAAGTTGCGTATTTTAGGGCTTAACAATTTTGTGAAAAAAAATTCTAATTATTTCGATTGCTTTCGGCGATATCCGAAAAAAATCGAAATTTTCATTTTTGGTTTTTAATTTTTTGCGCTTTCATTTTTGACTTGGGAAAAAATAAAAATCACTTTTTCATAACCGTTTTTCATGTTGTACAAGTTGGCGTTATTAGTTTTCAAATTCTAAGTTTCGTTCTTTAATTACCAACCGCAAGTCAATTTTTTTAAATACGGACCTGGAATTTTAAATACAGTTTTAGGGATTTATAAGCTTTAGAAATTTAATACAATGTACAAGTTTTTAAAATTTTAACGTTTTATCATCTAATAACACATTTTTCAAATTATCTTTTTCCTTTCATTACGAACATTTCTGGTTCAGTTCAGTTTCCAATCATACATTTTGTTTAGAATCTTGAACAAGATCGATCATACATACAGGGTGGCGCATCGAAAACGAAACAGAGACATTTGACTGGCAGCTCAGTTCTTTTTTGGAAAAACGCTCAGACCCGTCGATTTTGTTTTCGAGGGGAACACAAAATTAGCAAAAAATCACCCCTGGTCGAGGATGGCACCACCCCTAAAATCTTAAATGGAAAGGGGGGTCAATATAATGATGTAAAATTCATGTACTTCAGTTCAGTAGTAAAGGGAATTGAAAAACCTTTAAAATAAGGTAGCACTCGACCCTCCTTTCCATTTAAGATTTTAGGGGTGGTGCCACCTACCCTGAGAACAATAAAATAAACAGAAACAATTTATTTTTATATACTTATTAGTTTTAATCCGCGTAATCCAACTTTGTCAATTTATCTCTACAACAATAATATAGCACCGAAAAATGGAATCTCATTTCATCATTATCATTCATTTATATCGTAAACTAGATCCCTGTATAAACATTCCGTAAGATCGTTCTGAAAGCAAAGATCTCGCTGTACATTAGCGTCTTATGCTGCAGCAAAGCACTGCTTTTGTACGAGTGGAAGCAAGCAAGAGAGCCGGTAGGCAGTAGGGTAGGAAGAAATGTAACAAATAAACCCGTCGCAACCTTTGACCTTCCTTTATTTATCAGCCCGCGCCAAGAAAGCCCGCGTTTGGTGTGTGCATTGGTGCCAAACTTCTAGTTTTACCGTAGTTTGGAAAATACTTCGCTTTCTCAATATAAAATATGAAACACGCCTCTATAAGTTTTATTATTAATTAGTTAAGTTAGGATATTTTTAAAAGGATAAGGTATCGTAAAATAAGAAGCACTTTTGTGACAATTAAAATAATTTTTGCTTATAGGTTTATAATATTTAATAATCAGTAAGCTTATAATATTTCACATAATAATTGACCTCGTTTTTGGCAACATTGGTTCAATCAGGTGGATGAAGATTTATAATTAGTGTTTTAGGCCTTTTGCTAGACTTTGCGCCGTCGGGTTTCGGGAAAAAAAATTATTATGGAGGCGTTAATTGTTACTATTAAAAAGAATTCATACCTATTTACAAAACACACAGGGAGAGATACGCTTATTAGCAATAATCTATCTGGAGAGCGACTTTTGCAGGATTTAAAAAGCAAAACCAATTTAAATGACGATGTTTTAAAAGAATTTGTACGTAAAGACCGACGTATTGAACTGATTTACAAATAATGTCGTTTTATTCTTCTTCTGCCAGTGTTCTTTTAACAAACTCAAAAACAAGGCTCAAGATATTTTAAAATTTAGATGCTTGAATGCTACGGAAGGTAAATTGTTGTCTTCAATGCAATTTTTGCCTACCCTGATTAAAACAGCATTGCACGCTACTGCATGTTCAGACTTTGAAAAGCAGTTACATTGAAACAGTTTATTTAGTCCTTAGTTTAGTTTTTTATTCTCTATCTAAAAGTTCCAGCTTCCGGTTTGACATGTTAAACCGGAAGTTAGTATCTTTGGATAGAAGTTAGGATGCTGAAATCTGAACTTAAATAAATTAATGGGGAATGCTTTTTACGTTTCGCAAAAAACCCCCTTGCATATACCAAACAATAGATGTAAATTTACATGAATCTAAAGCTATAACTACAGAATATTATATTTAAAAGTAATTTTATACATAAATGTACCATTATGTAAGTAGTTCCACTAATCACCTACTATAGGAACTAAATGTGTTATTTAGGTTCAAGTTTTTAAATTTACCTCGATATAAAATCTAATCCAATTCTTGAAACATAATACAGTGCTGCTGTTTTAGATCCAGCAACGGATCATAATGACTTCTTTTCATGAAAGAAATGAATCGACTAGTCAATTCTTTGTCAACAGTTTCATTACACGTTTTTGAAGAATCTAGGGGTAATCCACACACTGGCACACTATCACCATTACAAGTTTTAGCAAACGTATTAATAGGATCGTCAATGGACACACCTTTATCCAAAAGAATTTTATGGATTTTATCATAACAAGCACACTTAAAAGGATTACCGTAAACACCGATATTACCGATATTAACATTGTTTAAAAATTCTTCTGGTAAATAATTTAAAAGATTCGCACTTATGTCAATAAACCCATAATAAAATGAATCTGGAAAAGTATTTGGGGAAATGGACGTTAGACGGTTATGATGTAAAGTTACGGTTGGAATAATTAATGGGTTATCTTTAAACATTTCGCCTTCTATAACTGAAATCGCATTGGAACTGAAATAAATCTTTTTCAGCTTTCTTAAGCCGTGGAACAATCCAAGTGGAATCTTACGTACCGAATTATGGTACATATTAAAAATTTCAATGTTGCTCGAATTGGTAAACCATTCCCGTTTCACGTGGTCAAGAATATTCTCGGTAAGAGTAAGCTCCTTCAAGTTTGGTAAATTGGCAAATGCGTGATCCTCTATTTCCGATATCTTATTTTTGAAAATTTGAATTACTTGAAGGCTCGGAAGGATATCAAATATACCTCTTGATATGGTTTTAAACAGATTATCGTTTATGTTAATCCTTTCTAATTGGGGCAAATTTGAAAAAGCTCCTGGTTCTATCGCCTCTATGTGAAACTTTTCAATATCGATGTGATTTAAATCCCTCATATTAGAGATAAAGTTTTTTTCCAATATCGGTAAACTTCCTTTAAATAAAAATATGGTAACTACTCTTTTTTCTGGAAAAGTTGTATCATTGATACATCCTTTTACCTGTTCCCGCAACCAGGCAGTGGTTGGGATTCCTAACTCACGATAATTCACTGTGACGTCAAAAATATATTGACACGATTGTAAAGAAACGAACACTAATCTCGTTGCCAATAACAAAATACATATTATTTTATACATCTTTAAGCTAGAACGTTTGTGGACAAACTGGTTGTTTGTGATTCTGACCTTTACCGCCAATACCAGTCTTGACGTCTTTATAAGGCCGGCATGCATCGATAATTATAAACGGGGTTTTATTTAAAAACCCTATTAGTAAATACGATACGTATTCCCCAATTAAAATGTTACCCTAACAAATAAAGTAGTAGAGTTTAGCGTCTGTATAAGTAAAATAGAAAGACAGTTTTAGCGGCAGGCGGACAAAGTAGCACATCTATCTTTTGCATTAAAGTTCACAGGGACGCCAAAGGTAATGGGTAAAGGGTAAAGGTAGACAATGACAGGATGTTTCGTCCTTGTTAGGACTCATCAGAAAGCTAAAACCTGTAAGCAATTCTTAATTCAGCGAAAATGTGCTTTCAAGGTATGTTTAAGAATAAATATATGATGAAAACCCAGTATCGCCACCTGTAGGAATCAACTCGATGCAAAAAATCCATCAGACGTGAAAACATAGAACTAACAATAAACCAAGTACGTTAGGTCAACACATCCAGTACGGGAAACGTTCTTACGCATCCCCACACTTTTTCTACGGGTTTGTAGATTCAAATATAGATCGCGCAACAGTAGCCCACTGGGGTGCCGCACTATCCGTAATACAATGCCGTCTTTAAAAAATAAAAGAGTAGGGTTTATTGTCCGTATAAGTAAAACAGAAAGAAAGTTTTTAGCGGCGGACGTCTGCTGGCTATCTTTTGCATTAAGTTGATTCCTACAGATGGCGGTACTGGGTTTTCATCATAATATTTATTCTTAAAAATATCTCGAAAGCATATTTTCGCTGTATTGGGTATTGCTTACAGGTTATGGATTTCTGATGAGGCCTAACAAGGACGAAACAGCCTGGCATTGTCTACCTGTGCCCCAGGGAACAGTTACCTTTTAGCGTGGTACCCTAACATTTTTAAATAATTTTAATTGTGGGCTTTATTTTTCCTAAAAATAAATTGAAGGGGATCTCGACTTTGTAGAGTTCGTTTTGTAATTGAAATATGTTCTTTCTAGAATATCGTTTTTGCATAGATAGAAAATAACACATTTGTCAATGTCCTTTTCCTATACAGGGTGATTCACGTTGAGTGGCCTATTAGAAGATCTCGGGATCGAATAAACTTATCCTTCTAAAAATTTGACAGCAGGCATAATTGGCTGTGAGCTTTTAAAATATTATCTTTTGAGGTTTTTGTTACTTCCGATTATACCGGAAGTTAATGCCAACTTTGCTATTTCAAATAGAACACCCTGTATATTTTAGCATTTTTGATTACCTTAGTAAAATCTAAATAACTTTTGTTAATAATAATCTATTCCTATCTCTAACCGTTTTTGAAATATGAATTATAAAAGGATTTTTTTGTGTAAAAACGCTCCGAAAAGAAAGTTTAGTAACTCTAAAACTAATAAAGGTAAAAATTTAAAATTTTGTAAGCTTTCAAGTAATACATATATCTTTAGTTTAAATTACTTAGGTTTCACGTATTTTATACAGGGAGTTCTTAAAATTGTGCCAATGTTTCCATTTAAATAAATGTGCATAAGTCAATTTTTGCAAATAAAACACCCTATTTTTTTAGCTTACTAACGTGTAGAGAATTAAATTTCCTATTTAAATGCCTTATATGTTAAAATCCACATTCTTAGTCGTTTTGGAATCATAAGCAATTTAAATAAAAATCTTAAAATTTCTGTTTGTGTTAATGCGACATTATTTTCGAACAGAAGACTTCGACTGGGATTTTCGTTTGACTTTGAAAATTAGAAATAGCAACGAACATAGGCGCTTAATAGCAAATGGTAACAAAGCTTTTTTATTTAAGTTGCTCATAATTCCAAAACGACTAAAAATGTGGATTGTAACATATTAAGCATTTAGATAGGAAATTTAATTCTCTACATGTTAGTAAGCTAAAAAATAGGGTGTTTTATTTGCAAAAATTGACTTATGCACATTTATTTGAATGGAAACATTGGCACAATTTTAAGAACTCCCTGTATAAAAAACGTGAAACCTAAGTAATTTAAACTAAAGATCTGTGTATTACTTGAAAGCTTACAAAATTTTAAATGTTTACCTTTATTAGTTTCAGAGTTACTAAACTTTCTTCTCGGAGCGTTTTTACACAAAAAAATCCTTTTAAAATTCATATCTCAAAAACGGTTAGAGATAGGAATAGATTAACATGACACCGTGGCCCCACCTCACGAGCCGTCACTACCAATGGCACAAGCATAGTGACAGTACTGCAATTTGTTTAGTTCTTATTTAAGGTAGGGTTTTTTAATGTAGGTACCTAATTGTTTGAAAAAAATTAACTATTGGATTTTATTATTAACTATATTTCTGATTAATAGTTATTTACGATATAAGTGTTGTAAAGATTCATATTACAACACGAGATGTTAAAGTTGTCAAATGAGGGCGTCAGCCGAGTTTAATAAAACATCGAGTGTAGTAATATGAATTTACAACAAGAATATTGTACAAAATTTTATCTACTTTCATCTATGAATAAAAATATTTGCCAAAAGGCATTTTTTAAAATAAAAATGCACCTGCTATTAAGTTTACTAATCAACTTTTTTATGTTAGCTATCGCATAGTTACTGTTTCGCATGGTTACTGTCGAAACTTTGTCAAACAAATTCAAAAATATGAAAAGCGTTTTTCAAAATGAGCGATTCTGATGTTTACCCTCTCATATAGAAGCAGCGGCAAACGAAGCGATCTCAAGTTTAGTTCCGACAAAATCCAAGGCGCGGTATGAGTTAGTGTATCAGAAGTTTGAAGATTGGTGCAAAGCTAACAAAATAAAGGAGGTGTCTGAGAAAATCCTTTTGGGTTATTTTTCCGTAAAGCAACGCTCCCAGAAACCATCTACACTAGCCTTTCCCAAAGTGGGCGATAACGCCCCCTTGTGGGCGCTGCAGCAGTAAAGGGGGGCGGTAAGAGACCCAGAAAAAAATGGGGGTGTTGTGTAGAGGCTTGGGGGGCGATTTGGAATTTCATCTAGCTAGGATGATTCTTAGACACCGACTGAGTTCTCAACTCTCGACTACAACTTGTGAACATCTTAATATTAATAAGATTGCTCAAACTCGGTTCGATATTTCTCTCCGCGTAGTTATATATCTGTCCTATTTTATTGAATAAATAAAATAAAAATCATGTCAATCGGTAGCTCCGTTTCGAAATAAAAGTAGATACAAAGAAAAAAATAAAAAGGCAACAGACACACTTTCGCATTTTCATTGTTATTAGTATTCCTAGATAGGTAATTTTCGTAGATAATAGACCGCGGGCAATCATCTTTTATCAAGTTTTTGTTAAATAACCCAGCACCAGTGCCCTTACAAAACGATTTACAGAACTGTAAAATTCATATTACTAAATGAAAGTAGATAAAGTGTATTTATTTTCAACTGGCATCGATAGTAAACACATTCACTAACCGCTCAATTTGATGGGTACAGGACTGCATTCAGCTATTGTTCTATTATTTTAAAACTTATTTAAATTTTAGCATTTTGGATTGCATAGTGCAGTGGTTGTCTTATTGACTCTATAAGTATACATTTTTGAATATGACCCTGTTCAGGTCGAGTGTCCACGTGTATTTGTTTTTATTTTTTGATGCCAATTGGAAATTAAAAGTAAGATGAAATTGCAAGTCAATGTTCTCTATGTAAAATCTAATCCAACTCATCAAATATAATACAGTGCTGTTGCTGCCAAGGAATATAACGACTTTTTTTGATGAAGGAAATGAACCGCAGAGTCAATTCTTTGTCCACAGTTTCATTACACGTTTTAGAAGAATCAAGGGGTAATCCACACACTGGCACACTATCATCCTTGCAAAATTCAGCTAACGTATTATTAGGATTCTCAATTATCACGCCTCTTTCCAGTAGAACTTTATAGATTTTATCCCGACAAACACAGTTAAAAGGATTACCATGAATACCGATATTACCTATTGGAATTTTGTTTAACAATTCTTCTGGCAGATAATTTAAGAGATTCGCACTTATTTCAATAAACCCATAATAAAATGAATCTGGAAAGGTATTTGAGGAAATGGACGTCAGGCGGTTGTGGCGTAAACCAACGGTTGTAATAAATAAAGGGTTGTCTTTGAACAGTTCTCCTTCTATAATTGAAATCTTATTGTAATTGAAATAAATAATTTTCAACTTTTTAAAGCCGTGGAACAATCCAAATGGAATTTTACGTATTAAGTTATGGTACATATTGAAAGTTTCAATGTTGCTTGTATTAGTAAACCATTCCCGCTTCACGTGATCCAGAATATTCTGGTTAAGGGCAATCTCTTTCAAGTTTGGTAAATTAGCAAATGCATGATTCTCTATTTCCGATATCATATTATTAAAAATTTTAATCACTTCAAGGCTTGGAAGTATATCAAATATCCCTCTTGATATGGTTTTTATAGGGTTGTTGTTTATGTTAATCCTTTCTAACTGGGGCAAATTTGAAAAAGCTCCTGGTTCTATCGTCTCTACGTGAAACTTCTCAATATTGATGTCATTTAAATTCTTCATGTTGGAGATGAAGTTTTTTTCTAATTTTAGCAAACTTCCATTGAACAAATATATAGTAACGACTCTTTTTTCTTGAAAAATGGTATCATTGATACACCCTGTTACCTGTTCCACCTTGAAATCAGCGTTTAGGTCTCCAAACTCACGATAATTTACGCTAACATCAAAAATATACTGACACAATTGTAAAGAAACGAACATTAATCTCGTTGCAAATATAAGAATACATATTATTTTATACATTATTCAGCTAGAACGATTGTCAGCAAACTGGTTCCGCAAATGCCAGTCTTCCAGTCTTCAGAATTAAAATTCATGGACGTTAAGTTGTGTTAAAAAAAAAAACCAAGCCTTTTATACACAGTATCGCTGTTTTAATGAAATTCAAATCAACATGTCCCTTCGTATTCACTATAGTAGTAGTAGTTTGTACTACAAGAGTAGACATAATATCGCAAGAGGAAGTAAATTGAGCACGACGGCATAGGCGGAGTGCTCAAACTTCCAAGCGCAATATGGACAATCCACTGGAGTTAAACAGTAATTTTTTTCTACGACTCAACTTCCGAACTACATACTCAATTTTTTTTCTTTTTAGTTGGCCGTGAACTTGTGAGAAAGATGATAAAAACAATTAAAGGAAAATTCATTTCGTTGGTAAATCCTTGGACCAAATTACACTGTAACATAATTGTCGATTTGGGTGATTTTATTTACACAAAATCACTTTGAATATATCTATCTTTCTCACATTCCGCCTTTTGTAGAATAACAATCTAAAAGCGATATATTTAATACTTCCTACCAGTCCTACCACTCACGTTTAGTCAGCTGAGCGATTTCGCTACACACGTTATTGAAAATGGCTAAAAGAACTTAAAAAGCTTAAAATATAAAAGATTTTATTGTTTTGTACCGCAAACATAAAAGTTATTGGAAAATAAAATACTTTCATATGCCAACAGACGTGACCATTTAATTTTTTTGTCAGAGCGGGACGGCTGCGAATAAAAAAAAATTATTGGTGTTCAGTGGCGTAGCCAGAAAATATGTTCGGGGGGGGGGGGGGGGGGGCTCAGTGGGCGTAGGGCGTAAGTAGGACATTTTCGTATGGAGTACCCCAAAAAAGCGCTGCAGGCGAAAAATTTTCGGTGCCACGCCCACAGTTAGGGTTTGTTCACTTTTGTATTTTTTCCTCCAAAATTGCAGTTCATAATGTCACCACAATTTTCTTATTCAAATCATTGCAAGATAATACTTCTTTCAAATAATCGACAATTATAGCCGATGTTTCGCCTAGTTGCTCTCGAAACTCTATAAAATCTTGACTTTCACGCCTTTATATGGTAAAAAACGCGTATCAAAACTGGGGATAATTTTATCGAGCCATGATTTGAAGCATCTGTTAATAAAGTTATGAAGTGGGTTTCACGAAGGTGCTCTTTCAATTCATCCGTCGCCATAGGTGCCAGCACATTTACAACAATAGCCTGAGATTTTCTAAGAGCACATCTCAATTTTTGCTCAAAACAGGTTTGAATTAATTAGAAGCACGATCGTTTGGTCTGTTTGCGAAAGCGGGACACATAGAGCCTGAAAGCGGGACTGTCCCGCCCAAAGCGGTACGTATGGTCACCTTAGGTATACTGGCATTCGACCGTGGCGGTCGGGTTCGGTCCGAATATTTGACAAAAAATAGCGTTTTCTTCATATGATATTTTAAATAATTTTACTTTCTGAAACGTAGTGTTATATTTTTGATTGCGGATATGATTAATTAAACACTTGTGTCCAGCCCATTCCAAAGAAAGGTAAAAAGACCCTGCCAAGCAACTACCGACCCGTCGCATTGCTTTCAGTAATTTCCAAAGTAATGGAGAAAGCTATTAACCAACAACTACTAAAGTATCTGGAAGGGCTTAACATTATCAGCGACCATCAATACGGTTTTCGTAAGTCCAGATCAACAGGTGACCTTCTGGCATATGTCACCCATCTTTGGAGCAACACCATCGAACATCATGGAGAATCCCGGGCTGTTGCACTGGACATCTCTAGGGCTTTTGATCGTGTTTGGCACGATGGGCTTTTAAGTAAACTGCGATCCTACGGTATGCCTAATGGATTTTGTTTATGGTTAACCAGCTTCCTTAAGAACCGTTCTCTGCAAGTGGCGATTGACGGGTTTCTCTCAGACACCTTCACCATCAATGCTGGTGTTCCTCAAGGGTCCATATTGTCGCCTACCCTCTTTTTACTGTATATTAACGACCTTTTAGTGAAAACCCAAAATTCAATTTATAGCTTTGCTGATGACAGCACACTTGTGTCATCTTTTACCTTGACTCCCCAAACATCCGCTGCCGACGCACATCTTCGCAGGCAGCATGAAGTATTGCGCCTCAACAAGGACCTGGAAGAAATTTTGGCTTGGGGTGACAGTAACCAAGTCGAATTTAATGCTAAGAAAACCCAGGCAGCAGTCTTCTCCAAAAAGGTTAACATTGCAGAACCGGATATAGTCATGGCAGGACACGCAATTCCCCTGGCACCGTCTATTAATTTGCTGGGGGTCAATCTGGGAGGTAATATGTCTTGGCATGATCACGTTGCCGCAATTGCCAAAACAGCTGCACAGAAACTTGGTGTACTTTTCCGCACCAAAAGGTTGTACACACCTCATCAACTTTTGACACTCTACAAAGCCCAGATTCGACCATCATTAGAATATTGCTCTCATGTCTGGAGCTCTGCACCCAAGCACACCCTTCGGCTAATGGATTCCATTTAAAGGAGAGCCGTTCGTCTGATCGGCGACCCCGAGCTGACCAAGACCCTCGATAGCCTGGAGCATCGAAGACAGGTTGTTGATTTGGCTCTCTTTTACAGATATTTCCATGGCAGGTGTTCGACTGACATTGCCCACTTGATTCCACCTAGAGCAATGCAAAACAGAAATACACGGCAAACCACTGCCGCTCATCCATATGTTGTTCAGCTTAGTACTCCTCGAACTTCATTGTTCAAGAATTCTTTCATCTGGAGAACGTCATCTTTGTGGAATGATCTTCCTGAGGTCGTGTTTCCCAATGAATACAATCTTCAACGTTTCAAGACCAACGTTAATCGCTTTTTTCGCACTCGCACCGCTCCCAGAGCGCCTTAAAGGATTTTTCCTACAGTGCAGGTGTTTTATCATAAAAAAAAAAAAAAAAAAAAAAACTTGCTGGATTAACTTAACTTTATTAGCTTATTTTACAGTTACTTATATTAAACTTAAAGTATAAAAGTAACATCATATATCAGCAAGCGTCTCTATTCTGTGTAGTGCGCGTAAGTATGACATTTTTTTTTGGAGAAAAGGACAGTCGGGACTACATGTATTTCATGATATTGTACCTAGTAAAGAAGACGGAAAAGCGGCGAATAATTTTCGGGGCCGCGCCCAAAGTTTGTTTAAAATTTACCTAACTACTATAAAATTTCGAAAATTAAATTATTACCTCTCCCCCTCTGCATGGTTGGATTAAATTTTTCTTTTTACTTTTTTTTTTGATATTCCTAGTTGGCTCTTTATTAAAAAAAAAAACATTTTTTATATTTGCGAAAAATATGAATATTGGTGTCAATCCAAAATTTTAACATATGACTCTAACCAGAGTTTTTCGGACTCGGTTTTTTTAAATAAAAATAAAGTAAATATCGCTCACCACGCCAAACTTAATGATTTTCTCAGAAATAATGTATTTTAGGAGCGCAGATCTAAGAGCAGTTATTGGTGCAAAGGCTTAGGTTTTGAAATACTCCTTCTTAAGTGTCGTTTTATAAATTCATAATTATCACACTTCTTTCATAAAATATGTTTCAATTCAAAAGAAAAACGCAACAGACAAGTATAAGTATATTATAGAAAAATACATCAAAAAAATATTATTATTTTTACTCGCTATATCCTATAAAATTGCATCATACATCAATAAGTAAAAACGACATTTGTCCAAAACCTTAATCTGTATATAAAACAGGACTTTTAGAACGAAAAGTTTAAAAACTAAACATTTCCTACAAGCCCTTTGTAATCTAAGCCAAGAATACATTATTTAAAAATTTAAATTAAGAGTCCAAGCGTAAGACGAAAAATCACTTTTCCTACGACCACCTATGAAAATGAGAAAAAAAGCACGGTTAACTTGGCTCGAAAGCGCCGAATATCACACGCGTGTTGAAAGAAAATATTTCAACTCTAGAGTGGAAATACAAGGCACACTATTTAATTTAAACATATGATGCCAATTTGACAGACCACACCTATTTATTAAAACGAACAAATTTTAGAAAGCAGTTTAGTGTATTTATCACGTATTTGTCGAGTGATTTCGAATTAGAGTGTGAAACTACGCCATCTGAAATTATAAAAAAGTTAAGAATATACTGGAAAATCTATTACCAGTCAAAACAAGCCCCGCTGAAGAGAATGTCATATTAAACTTAAACAAAGAGTGTTTATGGGCCGCCATAGCGTAGAAACTAGAGCTACGACCTACGGATCGAATGATCCCGGGTTCAAATCGCATCAAGAGCATTTAACTTTTTTTTATAATAACATTAAATAATTTATAAAATTATTTTGAATTGAAAACTTTCTTGTTGGGTGATTTTTTTTAAATTTATGTTTATTGCATCTTTCCTAGATTAAATTAAAAAAATTCATTCAACAAGGAAGATCTTAATTCAAAATAATTTTATAATTTATTTAATGTTTTTATAAAAAAAAGTCAAATACTCCTGATGGGATTTGATCCTTTGGCCTTTTGATCTGTCAAATTGGCATCATATGTTTAAATTAAGTAGTGTGCCTTGTATTTCCACTCTAGAGTTGAAATATTTTTTTCACAAATCAAAGGTTTTTTTAAATAATTCTTTGTGGTCGTAGAAAAAATAGTGTACATTACTCGTGTGAAAGTGATTATTCTAAAACTCGGAGAATTTCCGCACTCGGCTGAAACCTCGTGCTAAATATCTCCTCGTTTGAAAAGTATCACTTTCATCACTTGTTATGTAATATACTATTGCAATTAGACTTTTAGACCCGAGCTCCCAGGCTCGGGGAAGGGGCTGCAACACGGCAGCCCTTCCCCCCCCCCCCCTCCCCCCGCCTCCCTCTAAATACGCCACTGTACATTATTTCGATTGATGGTTATTATATGTAACAGTTGTCATTTTAAAATTCCATTGCCCAAAAAAAGTAATCAATATTAATTTACCCGGCGATTTATAGTAAGTAATCTAGTCCAACTCATCAAACATCACACATTTATGCTCTTCCGTTGGATCCCGCACATTGTGATAATAATGTTTTCTAATATAAGAAAGAAATCGCCGAGTCAAATCTTTGTCCACAAATTCGTTGCATGTCATTGATGAATTAAGTGATATTCCGCATACTGGCACACTTTCATCTCTGCAAAATTCAGAAATATTTATATAACTAGGATTGTCGATTGTCACTCCCTTTTCCAGAAGAATTTTGTAGATTTTATCCCGACAAGCGCAGTTGAAAGGATTACCATGAATACCAATATAGCCTATTCGAACCTGGTTCAGGAATGCTTCCGGTAGATAATTTAACAAATTGGCATTTAAAGCAACAAAATAATAATAAAAATAATGTGGAAAGGTATTTGAGGAAATTGATGTTAGACGGTTGTGATTTAAACTAACGATTGTAATAACTGAAGGGTTGTCTTTGAACAGTTCTCCTTCAATAACTGAGATTTCATTGGAATTAAAATAAACTATTTTCAGTTTTTTCCAGCCGTGGAACAATCCCAATGGAATTGTACGTACAAAATTTTGAAACATATTGAAAGTTTTAATGTTACTGGTATTAGTAAACCATTCCCGTTTCACGTGGTCAAGTTTATTTTGGCTAAGGGCAATCTCGTTCAAGTTTGGTAAATTGGCAAATGCGTGATCCTCTATTTCCGATATCTTATTTTTGAAAATCTGGATCACTTGAAGGCTTGGAAGTATATCAAATATACCTCTTGATATCGTTGTAATCTGGTTGCTGTTTATGTTGATCCTTTCTAACTGGGGTAAATTTGAGAAAGCCCCTGGTTCTATCGCCTCTACGTGAAATGCCTCAATATGGATATAATTTAAATACTTCATGTTGGAGATGAAGTATTTTTGCAATATTGGCAAAGTTCCTTGAGCAAGATTTACAGAAACGACTTTTTTATCTTGAAAAGCTGTATCATTGATGCATCCGGTGATGTGGCCCATCTTCCAGGTACCGTTTGGGTTTGTTAACTCACGATAACTCACTTTAATGTCAAAGACATATTGACACGATTGTAATGAAACGAATACTATTCTCGTGGTTAATATAAAGATACATATTATTTTATACATCTTTAAGCTAGAACGTTTATAAGCAAACTGGTTCTTTCTGACCTTTACCGCCGATAATAATCTTCAAACCTTCGTAATTTAAATTCATAGACGTCCAGATTTAATTCCTTATGTGGATCCGACCACGTTTAAATTTGGCATGTAAAATTGCGGTTTTTCTTGGCCCGAATTAGACAAAGAAACTAAGCAAATTCTTGAATATATGTTTTCCGTTTATTTCTCTGGTAGACACATTCCTACCAAGTCGGCAATACAAAAAGTTATTAGTAAGTTTGAGGCGAAAGGCACTGTAATAAACAATTGCAAATGCACAGCACAGAAGCATGAGAGAGCTGAAGAAAACTATGATAGAGATCTTAATATTTTACTTCACGTCGAGGAAAATAAAAATTTTAGCACTAGAACTCCCGAGCAAGGGGTAGGAAAACATCACATCACAGTACTGCGATCTTTGAAATAGTATATTATATAACAAGTGATGAAAGTGATACTTTTCAAACGAGGAGATATTTAGCACGAGGCGTCAGCCGAGTGCGGAAATTCTCCGAGTTTTAGAATAATCACTTTCACACGAGTAATGTACATTATTTCTCCTACGACCACAAAGAATTATTAAAAAAACCTTTGATTTGTGAAAAAAATATTTCAACTCTAGAGTTGAAAAAAAAATATTTTAACTCTAGAGTGGAAATACAAGGCACACTATTTAATTTAAACATATGGTTCTACTGTACTTCTTCCTCTGGGGGCATTTACAAAATTTTCTTTATAACATTGTTAGGTTTGAAAAGTTAAAGCAGTTAAAAAATGCAATTGTAATGCAATCTGAAAGAATTGCCCGTACCAATTGGCTAATGTTCATAGATAATTTTAAGATCGTTTAGGTTTAGGCCCGTTAGGGTATTGTTTAGCAGCAAATGGCGGTGTATTTAGACATTTAATTATAAATTAACAATATTCCAAAAGATTGTACAGTTTTATAAACAATGGTTTATTTTTAAACACCCTCTTATTTTCTTCCCCTTTTAGCAATTCTTGATGATTTTAATGCTATTTAATAGGTTTTATTATAAGTAAAATAATTCGTTTTCTATTAAAGGATCCGTTTTAAAAATAATGTCAGCAGCATCACCTGTTGAATTCCAATAAAGAACTAATCGCAATCCTATTCAAATAAGTTAAAATCAGGTTGTCCAAAATTGTTTAAACTCCCTATGTGCAGTCACCACATAAAGACCCTAAAAAAGTATCCATACAACCTCGCTTTAAAGTCAACAGGGGAGCAAATATTTGTACAGTCTTAAACTTGCATGGGATTTCCTATGTTTCCAACCGCGATACACCCACCCAGTAAAAATAAAAATAGCATACCAAATTTTTTGTCAATTTATTTTTTTGTATTTAACAAATTGGCTGTATTAAACCCCGTAATAAAGTTGGTAACTATTTCAGCTAAGAAGAAAATTCTTGACAATTTTATGATTGTTTATTTTTATATGGAGGTTGGGGACCGGAACAATGGGCACAAAAACGGTACTGTCCCTCCCGTTGTGGTCAATTATGGTAACAAAAAGTCTGCTAAACAGTGTTTGTGTTTTGTATTTTTTTAAATAATAAAAATGTTTTTTTTTTGTTAATCTTTGTGTTTTATGTAAAAATATATTTAATGGTCTGATGGGTATATTATAGTACAGAAATCCCCCGGTTAAATAATAATTTTAAAATAAATTGGGTTTCTCGCCTTTGTTTAGTTTGTACAGCTTTTTTAAATTTTCATAAGGTGATCTCCGTACCAACTACCTGAGGATAAAAGAGAGTTTTTTTATTATTAAAACTTTTTAATAAGTCTGGGAAGAAATAAGCTGAAAAGTGGAAAAATGTTTTTTACTTTTAGAATCATTAAGGAAAACAACCATTTCTATCTAAATTGTTTAATGTACGTACATTGCTTTAAATAATTATTTAAAAAATGCAAGCCAACACGGCACAAAGTCAATATATTAGTTTTCCTTTTGGTACAATGGGCAAAATTTGATGATTTTATAAGGAATAATGTATTTTTGGCTTATATTACTAAGTAGTTTTTGTCGGAAATGCTTAGTTTTTAAAAAGTTTCCTTCTAAAAGCCTGTTTTATATAGAGATAAAGGTTAGGCCGCATATATTGGGTTGTGACGCAATTTTAAAGGAAAATGAGTAAGAAGATAAATATTTTATAGTATTGTTCTATGATACAGGGTGTTTCATAATTGAATGTTAATCTGAAAAGCAGTGGCGTAGCCAGGGGTAGAGGTGGGAAGCCCCCCCCCCCCGAATTAGAAAAAATAATAAAATATAAACTATAATTGGGCAACATAAAAAATCTTTGACGGCAACGCTATCAATAACGCGACAAATAAAATAACAAATCATCCTCCCAGTAACCAAAGCTTCAGCAGAAAGACGTTTTTCCACTTTAAAAAGATTATAAAACATATCTGAGAAATCATTCAGGTAAAGAGCGTACAACAAGTTAAGCTTTAATAAGTATTCATAAAAAAATCCACATTACTTATTAACGTTGCCAATATGTAAATCCTAAATAAATAAGTATAGAATAAAAAGATGTACTTTCTAACTAGAAAATAATAATCAACTTTTTATACCAACAACGAGAAACTATCACTCAGGGCCTACTTTTGGTAATAGGGGCCCTAGGCTCGTTACGCAATCAGGGCCCATGCCCGTAATAATAATTTATTATGCTTAAATTATCATAACGAAACAAAATTATTTACAACAAAAACAATAACAATTAGTATTTATTAAGTCTGGAGAACACTCCTAAAATAACAATAGAGTTTTGGACTTGCATTGTCTTTGAATCACAACGGTTCAACTGACAAGTATCTCGGGTTGAAACGTTTTGATTCAAAATAAATAAAGACAATGCAAGTCCAAAACTCTACTGCCCTTCACGAAACGTCATTGCCTCTCAACCATCAAACAGTCACTAGTCCTAAAATAGTTATATAAACATCAAAAGGAATTTTTCCAAGTGAATATGGTATACGAAACAAAAAAGTCGACATAGATCAAAGAACCTCTCGCCTGCTAGACTATACTCCAGGGCAAAATTACTGCCAGTAACTCATCGCTTTGATAAATGGAACAGCGGATTATATAAAAATTGAAAGATTGTTCGACTTACCTGTAAGGAAGATCAATCTCAATTATTCGAACATCGGAGTTCTTCTCTGATAGTTATGGTAGGTTTCATATTCTAAATGATTCACGCACTGTGTTAAAAGTAAACAATTTTTTGTCGTATCGGCTGATCCCATGACTATCGAACAGTTCATTTGTGACTGAACTAATCGCACTAAAGGGTAGATTGTGGGGGGGAGGGCTCTATCAGAGAAGAACTCCGATGTTCGAATAATTGAGATTGATCTTCCTTACAGGTAAGTCGAACAATCTTTCAATTATTCTTCACATCGTAGTTCTTCTCTGATAGTTATGGTAGATGTTTAAAGATACAACTAGGGCGATTAAATGCAGTGTATAATACCAATCAGGAACTAAATTATTTAGTAGAATATAAATAATATAATAAAATAAGCAAAAAAATAATATTACAAGAAACACCTCTTTTTTATATGTATATATTAAGAAAATAATTATGTAGTATTTTCTGAGTTTACTCTAATAAGAAAATTTGCAAATTCATGTTTACTGGTAATTAAAGGTCGATTATAGAAAATTGCAAATACTGATGCATTTTTCGTCCATTCAGCGGTATTTTAGAACAATGTATATTCAATCCTGCTGTATAGGCAGCAGCAGTACTAGCATGTCTAACGCTATGACTAGTAAAAATACTGTGTCAATTCCACTTTTCTGAAGAACTTCCTTTATCCACATACTTATACTTTGGGTAGACGCAGGATGGTATGGCATTTTTTGTGTTAATATTAGGTAACCTGTATAATGGAAACACCAAAAAAAAAAAAAAAGGTTAGGCTTTTTTGAGCCCGATGTTTTAATTTGTTCTGATATTTTTATTTCAATTTTAGTCCCTTTTCAACATTGTATGTTGTAAAGATATTTTTGAATTTGTTTGCACCCTACACTAGTAGACGTTAAGTTAAGGCTAATAAGGTGACAAGTTTTAAGGTTATATCTTTTATAGTAAAAACATGCAATGGATAGATTTTTTACAATTAGAGTAATACCGTGTTAGGATCCCAAGTTGCTGCTGAGTATTTTGGGATTAAGGGCCTTTTGTTATAAACACCTTTTAAAAATGGTTTTATGGTATTGGATGTGGAAATCCTTCATTAAAGCAACTTAATAAAAATTCTAATACTACATTTATATCATAAGAATATGGACTAATTTTAATTTGTGAACGGTAATCCCACCACTTCGTCGTAATTTTAGAAATAACTGTTTCGGTTGTGCCTCGTTTGGTAAAAGAATCCCGGATAATTTTTCCGCCACCAGGGACCATGACTGAGAAGGACAATTTGGAATAACCAAGATACCTGTAGCTTTATTCGTTCTAATTTTCTCCAGGACCTTGTAGATTAAGGAAAAGGTTGGGAATTCATAAAATTTTAGGTTTTTCCAATTGGTCGTACACGCATCAACTAATAAGGAGTCGGGATCTGGGTCCAAGAAATGTATTTTTTACATTTTTTATTTAGTTTGGACGCAAAAAATAAGTTGATTTGTGGTTTTACAAAGTGATTAGTAAGTAAATATATCTTGATTCAGCTCATACTCGGTTTTTGTGGAGATAACTCTTAATAAGGAGACAGCTTCTACATTCATTTGTGTATATAAATACTATGACAATAAATGAAAATATTTTTAAAACTCACAGTAATTCCATAATATCCTAGCAATATTATTTAGTTGTTTATATCGCATACTACATATACATTTTATTAAAAGTTGCAATTGCTGTTACATTATTCATTCTTAGTAAACTATTGCAGTTAGAGGCGGTTTTCGAGAAGGATTTTACACTGTAGTAAGCAGCTTTTAATTCTAAATAATTAAGGTGTCTTTTACGATCATCTTTGTTCCAAAACTTTTTGCATTTTCACCATTGCAATAATAGGCACCCCAACCCGTCATGGATGCTTCTGAAAATAATTTCAAAGAGAATTGCTTGATAAGATAAGGTTATCCAACACTAGTGATTTTTTTTTTTTGTCATCAGTAAAAATTTTGTTTTATTTCCCGTCGAATAAGCATTTTTTTGTTAGAGATCATATTATTACTCTGTAAATGTTGTATTTTAACGATTTCAAAAGGTTTTGTGTAAAACCAGCCATACTTTATGGTATCGGGAGTGGCTCTTCTCAGGCATCCTCTTCTTCTGGTCTTTGCTGTTTTCTTGGACTACGTGACGTTCCCGGGGTCGATTGACTGTAAGTAATTTGAAAGGCTTGTTATTAATATTACTGTTTTTCATTGCTTGTCATGTATTAACCTTTTCTACAAACACTCAGCCGAAAGGAGAGGCGGCAACTCTGCTGTCCTAGTTTTTCGAGCGATTTACCCCCTATTTCCGTTTTACTGATACTGCACGATGAACGCTGGCAAATAGAAGAGAGGCATCTGAGAATTTTTGCACCAATTCGTCTTCAGTATTGCCCGTGCTATTAGATAATTTTTCAGTCAAAATTGAGCCAATAATTGTCAAGCCGGCTCCGAGTTGTGCTTGTAGATTAGAGAAAAAGTATAATTTTTTGTGGCTTGGATTCTTAAAATGGATTTTATTTCCTCGTTAATTTTTGGAGCTTTGAGGGGGGCACAATTCTCTGGTATAGGATATTTGATTATTATTTCCTTTCTGGTTTCGCCTGGAATACCCTGAGTTAAGTTGTTTGCCAATCGTACTACTAACTCTTCATATAAAGGTGCCCATTTTTTATTCTGACTACTTTGGGGTTTTCACCAAAAAGCTCAACAATCTTTTACTATTAACCATTAACCTCTACTTGTTGAGGTATCGCTGATATGCTAGATAGAGCAGTAGGTTCTAAAAGTGTATTATGTTGGCCCATTTTCTCTATACTCGAGTTATGGAAATACTGTGAAAATAATTATACTTGAATAATATATTGAACAAAACAAAAAAGGGGTTCCCAGCAGGGCCGAATTAAGGTCGTTTGATGCCTTAGGCCATTGCGCCAAAATTTGTCTTTTTTGACAAATTTTGGCGCCTAATATTTTCAATTTCGAAATGGATTTTAAAAAATTGAGCGAGTAATCTCGTAAATATATGTTTTGCGAAATTTTCACGTTTTGTTGAAAAAATAACTCTTAGATTAATTTAATTAAAATAAACGTATAATACATGTAAGTACTCAGGGCAACGCGGCGCCTATTTCGTTCGTGGCGCCTTAGGCTATGGCCTAGGGGTTAATCCGGCTCTGGTTCCCAGTCGAACAAAACAATAGTATTATTTACGGGCATCGTGGTTAAAACAAACTATACTGCCTGAATACAATTAGCAAACAAGTGTTTTCGGCCATCGTAGTCAAAACAACTACGCTCTGTTTTAGAGTAAAAATAAAATGACTCAATGTATTCATAATTGTCATAATGTGATAACTTAAAAACTGCTTAAGTGTTAAGAAGGTAGAAGGTGTCAGATATCCCTTGTTTATATTATACCATGAAAAGGCGATAGAAAAATACGTAGTTTAGATCTTATTGAGCTGTTCTACTGTAATACAGAATTCGTATTGAATATATAATTTATTTTAAAATAATAACGTTTTTAGTTCTCGCATAATAATAATGATAATAATAATAAGCTTATCGAAAGGACGACCAAGAAAGCTTTCATAATAGATATAGGTTGCCCACTAATACGCAACCTCTCTAAAACAAAGTCGGAAAAGAAGGCTCGAATTTGGCGATAGAGATAACAAATATATGAAAGCTAGAAAAATTAGACATCATCCCTATTAAAACATCGATGGAGCTATGACGAAAAATTTTAAGCCCAACTTAAAAAAAAATAAAAACTTGGCCTTTTCAGGTTATTTATACCAGCAAATCCAGAAAGGCGTCATCCTCCAAACTTGCCATATAGTACGGACGTTTTTAAACAGTAAATGAATCTCTGTACTGAAAGAAATGATGCTTTACGTGACTCATTTATGGGATATTGACGGAACCCATTAAGATGGTTTTGTTTATGTTAGTATAGGCCTGGGTATAAAAATGTAAAGGATGCAGTCTGATAATAGAACGGCGGTTATAGACGATACGTTTTTTAAGCAGATATTGTACGAAAAACTTTAATTATAACGTTTAATATTATTTAGTAAAATATATCATTTTATTTGGCATATTTTACATTACTGTAAATAATACCAGCAATACCAACAAAAAGCTGTGGATATAACCCTGAAAACATAATAATACTAATATACAAGAATTGTTTCTGGTTAAAGGAAAGCAACAAAATTGTGTTTTGTTTTATAGCAAACAAGTGCTTGCGGGCATCTTAGTCAAAACAACTACATCCTGTATAAATAATAATAGTATACCAGATATCCTTTCGGTTAAAGCAAACAAGTGTTTGCGGGCATCGTAGTCAAGACAACTACACCCTGGATATAATAATAGTATACAAGATATCCTTCCGGTTAAAGCAAACAAGTGTTTGCGGGCATCGTAGTCAAGACAACTACACCCTGGATATAATAATAGTATACAAGATATCCTTCCGGTTAAAGCAAACAAGTGTTTGCGGGCATCGTAGTCAAGACAACTACACCCTGGATATAATATTAGTATACAAGATATCCTTCCGGTTAAAGCAAACAAGTGTTTGCGGGCATCGTAGTCAAGACAACTACACCCTGGATATAATAATAGTATACAAGATATCCTTCCGGTTAAAGCAAACAAGTGTTTGCGGGCATCGTAGTCAAGACAACTACACCCTGGATATATTAATAATAGTATACATTTTCCCTTTAATAAAGTAAATAAAAACTGCACACTAAAAATTTTGTTTTCGGTTTAAAACTTACCCTAATAATTATCCAAATCGTAAGATGTTAAATTTATATCGCTTATCTTTGTGATTTATCGGCATTTTTACTTCGTTATATTTACACACACTGCACGTGAAGGCACTTAAAAATGAACTGTTCGATAGTCATGGGATCAGCCGATACGACAAAAAATTGTTTACTTTTAACACAGTGCGTGAATCATTTAGAATATGAAACCTACCATAACTATCAGAGAAGAACTACGATGTGAAGAATAATAAATATTCTGCACTATTAGAATTTCAAAAATACACTGGAATTGTTTTCTCTAACTTCGTACAGCCCGCTGCGCTGTATATAACAGCGATAAATCACTTAGAGTAATTTTAAACCTAAGGTATAGTAAGCGGGACAACGCTTGTCGGGACCTTTCATCCGTTACCCTTCTTTTGTGCAGGTATATTTAATTAATAATTTTTAAATTAATAAGATAATTTTTGGATAAATTTCTTTTAAATGTGATTTTTATCCTTAAATGAATTTAAATCGAAATGAAAACTCTGGCTAAAATAATACCGTCGTTGAGGCGTGTGATTGAACGAATACTTGCTGTACGTCGGTGGCGGCTTCCTTATGGTTCTCGCAGAAGAATATTATTAATATTTCTCAAAATGTAGCAGTTAATAATTTTTATTTATATATTATACATATACCTATAATTCGACGTGTGCCGCAAGTGTTGGAATTTTTGTACGATAGTTTTTTGCTTTGCATACATTAATAAATAAATTTGTCGTTCAGCTTAGGTCCGGGCCTACTGGCAGTGGCGTGCATACAATAAAACGAATGCCTAGCTTGGAAACAATATAACAAACCAAAAATTTTTTTTTGTATTTTAGTTTTTATCTGTGTAATCCAACTTTGGCAATTTATCTCTAGATTAATATAATAAATAGTAATATAGGACCGAAAAATGAATCCTATATCATTTCCATGAACGCATTATTTGCTTATTTATATCGTAAACTAGATCCCTGTATAAGCGTTCCGAGAGACTGTTCTAAAAGCACAGATCTCGGTTGCCATTAGCGTCTTATGCAAAAGCACTGCTTTTGTACGAGTGGAAGCAAGCGATAGAGCCAGTAGGCAGTAGGGTAGAAAGAGATGTAACAAATAAACCCGTCGCAACCTTCGAGCTTCCTTCATCTATCAGCCCGCGCCGAGAAATCACGCATTTGGTAAGTGCATTGGTGTCAATCTTCAAGTTTTACCGTCGTTTGGAAAATAATTCGCTTTCTCAATATAAAATATGAAACACGCCTCTATAAGTTTTATTATTATTTAGTTTAGTTAGGATATTTTTAAAGGGATAATGGATAAGGTATCGTAAAATAAGAAGCACTTTTGGGACAATTAAAATAATTTTTGCTGAAAAGTTCATAATATTTAATAATCGGTAAGCTTATCATCATATTTCATATAATAATTGACTTCGTTTTTAGCAACATCAATCAGGTGGATGATAGATTTTTAATTTATAATTAATGTTTTCGTCCTTTTGCTAGACTTCGCGCCGGTGGGTTTTGGGAAAAAAAGAAATATGGAGGCGTTAATTGTTACTATTCCGGCTAGTAGCGCGTCTGCAGAACGATCCTTTTCTAGATTAAAAAGAATTTATATCTATTTATGAAACACACAGGGAGAGACACGCTTAAGTGAATCAACAATAATATCTCTGGAGAGCGACCTTTTGCAGGATTTAAAACGCAAAACCAATTTTTATGACCATACTTTTAAAATAATTTTTACGTAAATACCGCCGTGTTAAACTAATTTACAAATAATGTCGTTTTATTCTTCTTCTGCCAGTGTTTTTTCCACAAACTCAAAAACAAGACATTTTGTGACAAAATTTTAAATTTGAATGCTAGGTAAATTTTTGTCTTAAATGCAATTGTTGCCTACCCTGGTTAAAACAGCATTACACGCGACTGCCTATTAGGCCTATTATGAAAATAGGCCCTGCTATCAATTACAAAAATCTGTTATTCTAACTCATCAAACATAAAACACTGCTGTCCAAGTGTATCCTGCACTGCATCATAATTAATTTTTTTCATGTAAGATATGAACCGCTGTGTCAGTTCCTTGTCCACGGAATCAGTGCACGTACTTGGAGAATTAACTGATAATCCGCATACCGGCACATTTGTGTCTCTGCAATAGTTAGCATATGTTGCAACAGGATCATCAATTATCACGCGTCTATCCATAAAAGTTTTGTAGATTTTGTCCCGGCAAGGACATGTAAAAGGATTACCGTATAAAGCGATGCTTCCTACTCGGATTTTATTTAAAAATTCTTCTGGGAGGTAATTTAAGAGATTCCCACTTAGGTAAAGGTATCCCAAATAAACTGAACTAGGAAAGTTCTCTATAGAAATGGATTTTAGGCGGTTGTGGTGAAAACCAACAGTTCTAATAAATGAAGGGGTTTCTTTGAACATTTCGCCTTCAATGACTGAAATCGCATTGGAATTGAAAATAATAGTCCGAATTTTTTTCCAGCCGTGGAACATTCCCAATGGAATTTTCCGTAAATAATTATGGGGCTTTTTATATGATCGAGCATATTATCGTTAAGTATTACACTTTTTAAATTTGATAAATTGGAAAATGCATTATCCTCAATGTACGATATCTTATTGCTGTGAAGTTTTATGGTTTTAAGGCTTGGAAGTACATCAAATACACCTCTTGATATCGTTCTAATAACGTTGTTGTTAATATTGATCGTTTCTATCTGAGGTAAGTTTGAAAAAGCTCCCGGTTCTATATTCTCCACATGGATCTGTTGAATATATATTTCCTTTAAATTCTCCATGTTAGAAACGAATTTTTTTTCTAAAGTTGGTAAAATTCCTCTGGACAACATCATGTGAAAAACTTTTTTTTTATTAAAAGATTTATCACTGATACAACCTGTTATTCTTATGTAATTCGATTCGCTACCCAATTTTTCAGACTCACTGTAAAACACTAAAAAGTCAAATATAAATTCACAAGTTTGTGTAGAAACGTACACTAGCATAGTTAGAAATAACAAAAAGCATATTATTTTGCACATCATGAAAGAATAACATGTGTAAGCAAACTAAATTTGTTTGTCTTTTCTTTTGAATATTTAAACTAACCTTTATTGACCCCGGTGTATTACAACTTAATATGTGCTTTATAATTAAACTGTACATACGCTCTGGGTAACTTTAAATATTTATATACAAACATAAAAACGGGAATCTCAATTGAGGGCTCAAAAATCAAAAAGTCCAAGGTACATATTTTTGATAAATAAAAACTAGCCAAGACATACATAAAGAGGACCCTACCACGATAACAATGAATTTTTTGATACTTTTGCAACTAATGCTTTTTGAGCACCAGCTGTCTAAAGCAGGCACGTGTCTCGTGCAGGCACGTAGCAAGAGGGGGTGCGAGTGGTGCCGCGCGCCAGGGCCCGGGCCCGTGGATCCGATCGGGATCATAATGCGAAACTAAAAAGCGACAACGCCGCGAGCTAAACAAACAAGCGACAACGCCGCGAGGCTGTCATGAGTCTAGGTTCTTAGATACTATAGGTTGTAGGCCGTGGTACCTTGCCTGCTTGCTGGCTCGACGCCGTTCACGCCCAAGAACCATAAATAAGAAGGATAGCTTAGTTCGCTTGATTTGTTAGCCGAAGGTCAAACGGCGGTGACGTCACCGTGGGTACACTTTCAGACTGGCCTCGTTTAAAATGTATGGTAACGCATAGCATTTTTTTAAATTACGCAGTGTAATTAATTTGTTTAAGTATGAACTAAAAAGTATTTTAGATTTTTGAAATAAGCTTTTAACCAGGAAGAAAATAAAACACTTCTAAAGTCTGTAATATTTATATAGAATTGGTACTGAATTAATAGAATTTTCGTTTTACTCAAAACGACTGTATAATTATAAGTGTAATGTAATATGTTTAATCATATCTATTTCCTAATGGGAAATTAAAAATAAAATATATTTATTTAAGAAATCCAATCTATTTGTTTGTAAAAATATGACCAAATATACATATTTAATATTAAGGCGAATCTGAAAAAGTACAATAAAAGGGCTCCTTCATATTTACTTAAAAAAAGTAAAAGAAGTACATAAATAAATATTTTAATAACCAGGCCAGGCCATTTAGAGATGACAAAAAATTGAAAATACACAAATCACAAATATAAACTAGGTAAAAAAAAATACATATGGGCGATTCCCATGTAAGATATCAGTATCGGAACATCGAACAGGTAACTGGAATAAAAATATCCCAAATCTGCACAAAGTTGGGAGATAGGTACTCCTTCATTTTAAATCTTATTTCGGCACATATAGGCTACGGCGTCCATATATATATGACTTATATCTAAACGAGATGCCAAACGTCTTAGGCTGGAGAGTGCTGACAATGGATAATTTAGACTGTTACGAAGATACAAGTAACATTTTTTGCTGTAGTAGCGTAAAGTAAATGCTACTGAAATTTCTTGATTTGTCCAATGAACAATTTTTTTCCTCCTTGAAAGTAAAGAAATCTGGTTATTAGTAAGCACCATATTCAAAAGTTTCTCAGCCATAATGGACTTAGCACATTTACTAATGGATTGATTATAGCATTTTACTTTATAGTACTTAAATTAAGCATGTCATTTAACTCTTTCATCTTTTTATCAGTATTGGACTTTAGTTTATTATACCTACTTCACCAATAAATCTTCATACTTTTCCTTATAAGCATCTGGGGTGGGTATGGGCTCGGGTTTGGGTAAAGTAGGTACTTGGCTTGTCTAATATTTCAGTATCAGATGAAGATCCAGCTATGGATGTACTTGGGACACTATCACTTTTGTAAGTAAGGATTGGACCAGATCCTTGTTTATCTTTTTCCCAGCTCTCTTAGCACGCGGTGTATCTTGAATTATTGATTTTTTCTCGGGTCTTTCTAAGTGATTTTCTTTTCTTAATAATATCTTACAGCCTAAAGTGGGAACTGCAGTTTTTTTAAAGAACTCGTCGCAAACGTAAACCTAAAATATAATATTTATTTTGAACTTGTTTTTTAATTAGTATATGAACATATTATTACCTAGAAGCTCATTTTGTAAGTCTCTTTCATAATCATTCGAGGTAAAATGTAGGGAGCATATTCTGGACGTACTTAGAAAAAATTTATCCTTTCATTCATACCTATTTATCCATTCTTTCCCCATGGTGGATGAGACTAAATCACAAGCTTTTGGAAACGAATGGAATATTAGGTGTACATTCTCTTTTTTCAGGGTTAGCCTGTTGCTTTTACATGAAGCAACAGCACAAATCTGCCCAGGCATTTGAATCTATAACAACAAAATAGTATTTTAGATATTTGTTTTCTGTATTTCATTGAAAAAACTTACCACAACTGTTAAAATACTGATTAGAATGCAAAATGTCCAAAAATACTTTATTATACACCAAGTCCGTGTAAAGACAAAAAACACACAGAATCAAGCTTAAGGCACCAAATTTTTAGTGCACGATGTTCTTAAATGTTTATTCTCACTTAAAATCAATTAAAAAGTAACAAATAGTCACAAAAAACTCAAAAGAAACACAAGAAATCAGAACGTTAACACACTGAATTTCATCGATCTAAACGAATTCTGTACCCATGCCTACGTCACATGCGTTCAGGCAAAATCTAACGTTGCTCTTATGGAAGTAAGCTATCCTTCTTATTTATAGTCGTTGGTTCACGCCAACCGTAGCCGTTGTTTGTCAATTTCTCTTCTAGCCACGCGCCGAAAACGAGCTACGCTACGACGCTACGACCCGCATTAGAGCTCCTAGTTGGGGAATTGATCAAAGTTTTAAAAATAACAGAATTCGCAAAGTAAAACAACAATTCGATGAGTTGTCGTGTGACGAACGACTGTCCAATGCCAAAAAAAACTTCCAAGTGTCGGTGTTCAATTTAACGTTGGACGTTATTATATCACAACTGGAAAATCGATTTAAAAGTTTAAACAACGTAGTTCTAAAGTTTAAAGCACTTTTTCCTTCTACCTTAAGAGAGTCCTCTGATGCTGATCTAGTACTTCTATCTGAGAATCTAGTTAAGTTTTATTCCAACGATTTATCACATTCGCTTGTTCAAGAAATTTTATCATTTAGGCGCGTTTATAAGGATCAAATCCATGCAGACATTTCCATTAATGACTTGGCGAAATTAGTTATTTGCGATAAAATGATTTCGAGTTCATTTAAAGAAATATGCTGTGCTTTTATACTTTTTCTAACGATTCCCGTATCGGTAGCCACTTCGGAGAGATCATTTTCAATCTTAAAGTTGATTAAGAATTATTTGAGAAATAAAATGTCGCAAAGCAGACTTTCTAGTTTGGCAATTTTATCCATTGAAAATCAGACAGCCAGAACGTTAGATATCAGTAAAATTATTTCATTGTTTGCTAATCAAAAGGAAGAAAAGTAGATTTTTCAGCGTAAATAAAATAAGTAAGGTTATTAAGAATTAGGTTTGTATTCGTTTAATTCGTTTCGTTATGTTACCCACCATGCACTCGCCATGCATTTTTTGTGCAATAAAATTTGTAACCCATAGCAGAGTATTTTTTTTAATGATGAAGGGGGCCCGCTGTGGTCTTGCACCAGGGCCCGGTTGTAACTTGCTACGTCCCTGGTCTCGTGGGTAATTTCTGATTAGTTTTTGAAATGTTGTTACATTCCCATCACTTGCTCTTATCAATTTAAGAATTTGAATATTGTCTGTGTTATTTATCAGCAGTGGCGTAACTAGACCTCTAACCTGGGGGTGGCCTAGGGTGGGCCTGTTATTATGACTTGCAGTGGCGATGGCGGCTCGTGTAGATGAGGTCAGTGGAGAGTCCGCCTTAGGCGAAATGCGAATTTTTGTTTGTACCACGCCCAAATTTTAACAAATTTGGTCAATAATCAACAGTAATATCACAAGACCTCGTTTTTTTTTCGGTTAGATTTTTCAGCTGTGACGAAAACTTTTTTTGAACATTTTTCGAGTTGAATTTGGATATGTATTCTGATTAGATCCCGAGAGCAAAGCCCGAAGGATTTAATTTTTGAATAAACAAGCCCAAAGTTCAACGAGTATTGCCAAAAAAGTTTGAGAGAAAAATGGAAAATTTAACCAATAAAAAAAATGATGGTCGAGTAATATTTGGCAAGATTATTTCGTACATCGTTGAATAAATATGCCCAAAGTTCAACGAGTAAAATTGCCAAATAAGTTTGAGGCTGATAACCAAAATACATTTATTATAATTTTAATATTGTATATTTGGTTGCCAGCCTATAATAATAATAAAGTAAAGCAGTTTGATGTTATTTTTAAAAGACACAGCAAAAATGCAATTTTAGTATTTTATGTTTTTGCGGTGTTTATTAGTAGGTATATAATTATTCTTATGATTCTGTGTCTATTTTGTTTATAGAAGACGAGAAATTAGGTGGCCTGCCAGATTCTCAGACCTCACCCCTTTGGACTGTCATTTGTAAGATGAGGTTTACAAAAAAAGACCATTTAATATTGAAAATTTAAAGTCCTTTATTATAAATGAAATCCGTGAAACTCGATGAAATAGTTTTAACAACGTTTTATGGGAACCGTATTAATTCAAACCAGTTTCAATATATCAGCGATCAAATTGTTAAAAAGCTATATTAATTCTAGTTTATTACGAATGCTTTGAAAACCATAGGCACCTGATGATTTTGCAGCATACTCTAATCCAATTCATCAAGCATGGCACACTGCTGTCCAGATGGAGGATACGTCACAGTCTCATACTTAATTTTTTTCAAGTATGAAATAAATCGCCTAGTCAAATCCTTGTCCACGGATTCAATACACGTGTTTGAAGAATTATTAGATGAAATTCCACACACTGGAGCTCTTTCGGTTTTACAAGCAAAAAACGTATAAGCAGCATCGTCAATGAACACGCCTCTCCCAAACAGGATTTTGCGAGTTTTATCCCAGCAAGAACACGAAAAGGGATTGCCATATAAATCAATATTACCCATTCGTACTCCGGTTAAAAATTCTTCTGGCAGATAATTTAACAGATTTCCACTTAGGGTAAGCTGTCTGATATACACTGAATCGGAGATAGTAGCGGTAGTCATTGATTCTAAGCGGTTATGATGGAGCCCCACATATGCAATTAGCGAAGGATTGCCTTTGAATAGTTCTCCTTCTATAACTGAAATCGCATTGGAGTTTAAATAAATCCCTCTTAGATTACTCCAGTTGTGAAACATCCCCCTTGGAACTTTACGTACGTAGTTATGCCACATATCAAACATTTCAAGGTTGCTCGTATTAGTAAACCACTCACGTTTCATGTGGTCAAGATTATTATTGTTAAGATCAATACTATTTAAATTTGGTAAATTCGCAAAAGCATGTTCCTCAATGGACGACAATCTATTTGTAACAAGTGCAATCTTTTGAAGGCTTGGAATTATGTCAAACACACCCCTTGGTATGGTTTCAATGAGGTTGCCTTGTATATTAACGTATCTTAACAGAGGCAAATTTGAAAAAGCTCCTGGTTCTATTGTCTCGACTTGACACTTCTCAATGTAAATTTCCGTCAAATTAGTCATGTTCGAGATGAAATTTCTTTCCAGTTTTGGCAAACTTATATTATGTAAACGTAAATGAACAACTGTTTTGTCTTTAAAAGCGACATCACTGATACATCCCGTTATAACAGTATTATTCCACGCAGCGTTCTTAATTTCTAACTCGCGATGGTTTACTTCAACCTCTAAGAGATGTTGACATTGTAAGGAATCGTACACAACTCTCGTGGCGAACAACAAAAAACATAATATTTTGCACATCGTTTAAGCTGAATGTGTAAAATAATACTAACTTGAGTTATGCCTCTTTAATCAATAACAATAA
Organism: Polydrusus cervinus; assembly: GCA_935413205.1. Lineage (NCBI taxonomy): Eukaryota > Metazoa > Arthropoda > Insecta > Coleoptera > Curculionidae > Polydrusus > Polydrusus cervinus. Next base: position 15,070,394 of record OW284511.1, read on the forward strand.
CCTTTGCGAACAAGTTTACGTATAATACATGTAGGGGATATTAGGGAAATTCAGACGCATATTTTCAAAATATAATAAGAAGAATCACAAGTCCTTTAAATAAATATATGAAATCCGACATACAACATACAAACATAATCTTCAACAGCCAATACTGTTTCAATATTCTTAATATTTAATAACTTCTATTATTTTTACATTTTTAATAAATATTTATTTTTCTTGAGCCGTTTTTATCGTTTTTCACCAATATTTCATTTTCTCCATACCGTCAGCTATAGACCGACAGCAACATGGAGAGCTTTCGTTGTGGCAGAGCTATTCAAAATCTATTATTAGGCCATTTACTTCATCTAATTACTTAAAAGATAAACACGTTGAATTTTTTTTTACAAAATAAAGTAGTAAAGTTTATTGTCCGTATAAGTAAATAGAAAAAAAGTTTTTTATCGGCAGACGGACAAAGTAGTGCATCTATCTTTTGCATTAAAGTACACAGGGAAGCCAATAGTAATTGGTTCCCTGGGGCACAGGTAGAAAATGATAGGCTGTTTCGTCCTTATTGGGACTCATCAGAAAGCCATAACCTGTAAGCGATTCCCAGTACAGCGAAAATATGTTTTCAAGATATTGTTAAAATTAAAAATGTGATGAAAACCTAGTAACGCCATCGGTAGGAATCAACTCAATGCAAAAGATAGTCATCGACGTAAAAACAACAATAAACCAAGAACGTTGGGCCAACACACCAGTACCTATAGGAAACGTTCTTTCGCATCCCTACACTTTTCTACGGGTTTGTAGATTCAAATATAGATCGAGCTGCAGTAACCCACTGGGTGCTGTGCTGCACCAAATCCGTAATACAACGCTGTGTTTAAAAATAAAATAGTAGTTTAGTCTTCGTATAAGTAAATAGAAAGAAATAAAGTATTTAGCGGCAGGAGGACCGTATTTTTTACGTACTGTGTACTTTAATGCAAAAGATAGATGCACTAATTTGTCCACCTGCCGCTAAAAAACTTTCTATTTTTTTTAACTTTTATTCGACCTCGCGACCCAGTCACTCTCAGGCTTAACAAGATGCAGTTCTATCCTTTACGTAAAACACTTTTAATATATTTTATTATTTTCACATTTACTTTGTTTTGCTGCTTCATGTGCTCTAGATTGTCAGCCTTCAAAATAATCTTAGCCATAGAAGCTCATAGAAGTGAGTAAAAGAAAATAATGCAGGTCACTTATCCTGTTTACAACTAAATCCAATAAAACAAGAAACTTCTAAGATTTTTATTTACCGTAATATGTACTAATCTAATTCATCGAACATTGCACACTGCTGTCCACTTGGATCGTAAACAGTATCAAACTGAATTTTTTTCATATAAGAGAGGACTCTCCAAGTCAACTCTTTATCCACCGAGTCAATGCACGAACGCGACTGATTTACTGATAATCCACACACTGGTACACTTCCATCCTTACAAGAACCAGCAAACGTGTAAACAGGATGGTCAATTGCCACTCGTCTCTCTAAAAGGATTTTGTGGATTTTTTTCAAACAGGGACATTTGAATGGGTTTCCATAAATAGCAATATTACCTACTTTTACTGTATTTAAAAATTCTTCTGGGAGGTAATTTAAAAGATTTCCACTTATGGAAAGATACCCCATATAAAATGAATCTGAGAAGGTATTTGGAGAAATTGATTCTAATCGATTGTGGTGTAAACCAAGAGCTGAAATAAATGGTGGATTGTCTTTGAATATTTCTCCTTCAATAACTGATATCGCATTGGAATTCAGATATATGTATCTGAGCTTTTTCCAGCCGTGGAACATTCCAAATGGAATTTTGCGTATGCCATTCTTGAACAGGTTAAAACTTTCAATGTTGTCTGTATGCGTAAACCACGTTCTGTTCAAGTCCTCAAGATTATTATCGTTAAGAGAAAGATGTTTTAAGTTTGGCAAATTCGCAAATGCATTATCCTCTATCAACGACAATTTATTATTATAAATTTGAATAACCTGAAGACTGGGCAGGATATTAAACACACCACTCAAAATCGTTTTAATGGGGTTGGCGTTAATGTTGATCTTTTCTAACTGCGGTAAGTTTAAGAAAGCTCCAGGTTCTATTGATTCTACGTGAACCTTCTCAATGTAAATCTCTTTTAAGTTCTTCATGTTGGAGATGAAATGTTTTTCTAGTGTTGGCAAATTTCCTCCCGTAAACCATATGTGAATCACTGTTTTTTCGATAAAGGAAGCGTCACTGATACAACTTGTTAACCTTGTAAAATCCCATGCAGAATTTGGGTTTTTTGACACGCGATAATTTACTCCGATATCAATAATGTAATTACAAGATTGTAGAGCAACAAATACTAAATTGTTTATAAACAAAAAAATACGTATTATTTTATACATCCTTGAGGATAAACATGCACTAGATGACTAATTTAGATGTATATTTCTAACAATAATATGGAGTTATACATATTTGACCTTTGCAAACGAGGTTAACCAACTTGAATATTGCTTTTAAAGAAATTAATTATTTTTCTTTAGTCTAGCAAAAAAACGTTTAGTTTGTTTCCCTAATTTCTTTTTTAAGTAAAGTATAAGTAGCAGGGATGAAAAAACAAATTTTCCAACATGTATAAATCTGAGAAGAATTTAAAATGACATAAAGCATTCATTAAGTCTTTAAATCAAATAATAGTAGTTTGTACAACAAGAGCGGATATGATGTTCATATCGCACGAGGAAGTCAATTGAGCACGACGCCGTAGGCGGAGTGCTCAAACTTCCGAACTTCATACTAAAAATGTTTAAAAAATTATTTAAATTAGGCATCTAGTTGGTCGTGAACGTCGTGATGACTATAATAAAAAAAAATTGAAGAAAAACTCATTTCGTTGGCAAATCCATGGACCAAATTACACTTATTTATTAATTTGGGTCGTTTCTTATATTTAGGTACACAAAATCACTTTGAATATATCTATCTTTCTCACATTCGGCCTTTTGCAGAATAACAGACAGAAACCATACCTATATTTATTAATAAAAATGAACAATATCTTTTTCTCAACCATAGCTAGTTTGATTAAATTGTTCTGTTGAAATGCACAGAAGAAAAAAGTTTTTTTCGGGTTTTTTTCTGCTTGCGTAAGAATTATAACTTTGAAAGCACAACAAAATAGTGGTAGAATTCGTTTTAAAATTCTTTTTAATAATCGCCAATTTACAAACTAGCAACACTGTTGACGTGAAAAGAGAAGTGGTAATCCTGTAAAAATAACAAAACCTTTAGTAAAGAATGAAATTATGTTTTTTTACAAATCTTCTAATTTCGTCTATTTTATCTGTCTGGTGTTATGTACTCATTTTGATGTTCCGCCATTTGAGGAAGAATTACCAGTGAATTTTCTATATCTGTTGCGTATATTAAAAGTTTTAAGATCGATTGGGGTTGGATCACTGTCCAAAATATATTAGAAAATATTGCGGTGCAGTAAAAAACGTTCAAATAATTTAGGTTAGACTTTTTAAAGTGTCATTTCATTGGCAATAATTGGACAATTATTTCCATTGAATTACTTTTTAGACTTTGTAATTGTATTATAATAGTAAAACTTTAGAAAACATTGGCAACACTGTCAAGCTGCCATTGTCATGCATCATGACGTATACGCGATAAAGTCCGTGTTTTGTTCCAATAGTTTTATCATTTATTTATTTTCTCAGTGATGGCTTAAAAATATAAACAAGTATAAACAGTAGCAGTATAAATTTTATTTTTAAATTCTTTATGCACTACAACCAAAATCAACATTTAGTGAAAGAGTCCATTTGACACAACAGAGTGCGTATGTAATTGCTTTACAACACTCAATACTGTACTACTACTACTACTACTTTTTCTACGACTCTTACTAACAAATTAAAGATCGGTTTATAATTTATAAAGTATCGATTTGAACCTCAAATCTCAAGTAATGATAACGTCACTGATGTCAAATATTCTAAACGCAAGATAGATAAACGTCACGATTTGAGTAGTTCAAGGCTAACTTGATTGTTATACTAGGCATCATAAACGCACATTTGTGTGTTTTTATTTTTGAATAGATTTACTTATAGAGTGAACTGTACGTATAATAATGTTTACTAATATATCAGTGGCGGCTCGCGGTCTTAAAAATGGTGAAGAGCTAGGTATAGTGCGGGTACTTAAAAAAACATTGACTAAAAACCCGTGTAACAAAACGTCTCTCTTATCCTCATCTGTCGAACGACTGAATAGAGTTTCCAACAAATTACAAACTATGTCATTAATTGGATTCATTTTTAAAATACACAACTAAGTAGATAACTACGTACACTACTGAATTAACTATAAAAACAAAACTTTTTAATCACACAGTAAATCACGTAAAAGCGATATTTATAACCGTAAGTTTCACGAAGCCTCAAAATAAATACCTTAAGGTTAGGCGAACCAATGCTAAAACAATGGTGCATACGACTGATCTATTTTTAAATTGCCCTTCATCATAATGCTAATTGATACATACTGTTTGCGTGACTGAATATCAAAGCCGCGTTGGGTCTTCACTTGCTTTGAGCTAACGGACACGGCCGGCTGGAGCGCGCCAAAATGCACGAGGGTTTATAATTATTGTCCATCAGAGTTAACCGTGGCGGCCCTATTATGCATAGCTACATTTTGATTACTACATTATTATTAATTTGAACATAATTATTTTTTAAGGGATGAAATGGTAGCTGTATTGGTAAATTAATATTTAATATTGTCAAAAAACTTTCCTCCTGGTTTTATTTTTTTTTTTTGGTGAAGAGCCCCTTCACCTACTTCACCTGACGAGCCGCCACTGTAATATAGGAGTAGAAAAAAGTGCATTACGTAAAGGATATAGAAAGTAATTTACTTTACGTATTTTCTATAGTGCGTAAAGTAAGTATTTTACGCACAGAAGTAGAAAACTTATATTTTAGAAAGTGAATTTTTTATTTTAAAAAAGTTGAATGTGATATGGAACACTTACAACCATTCTAAGTTCTGCATTTGGCATTCCTCGTTAATTATTATGGTCAAAAGCTGCACACTGTTGTCCATAAGGATCGACCACTGCGTCATATTGATTTTTTTTCAAGTAAGAAATAAATCGGAGAGTCAACTCCTTATTCACCGATTCAGTACAGGCGCCCCGCGAAGAATATGAAGAGACTCCACACACTGGTATGCTTTCATCTTTACAGTATGTAGCATAGGAGGTGACTGGGTGATTAACTGTCACAGTTCTTTCCCAAAAAATGTTGTGAATTTTCTCCAAACAGGAACATTCAAAAGGATTGCCGTAGATCCCGATGTTAGCAACCCGTATTTTCTCCAACAGCTCTTCCGGCAGAAAATTTAATAAATTAGCTCCTACATACAGCCGATCAATGAACACGGAATTTGGAAGAATTTTCAGGGAAAGCGTTTCCAATCGGTTGCGATGTAAATTAACAACTTCCATGAATGGTGAGTTGTCTTTAAACAATTCGCCTTCTATAACTGAAATCTCGTTAGAATTCAGATGAATCTCCGTTAGTTTTTTCCATCCATGAAACATTCCCGAGGGAATTTTACGAATTGAATTATCGAACATATCAATAGCTTCGATGTTGCTCGTATTTGTGAACCACTCCCTTTTCATATGGTCAAGATTATTACTCCTTAATATTAAATTCTTTAATCTTGGCATGTTAGCAAATGCATTGTCCTCAATGAATGATATCTGTGTTTCAAACAGTGCTAGTGACCTAAGGCTAAAAACATTAGAAAATACACCACTTGGGAAGGCTTTGAGCGGATTATTGCTTAACTCAATCTCTTCCAGCGCAGGTAAATTTGAAAATGCCGCTGGCTCTATTTCTTCCGTGTGACATTTCCTAATAAAAATTTTGGTTACATGCTCCATGTTAGTTATAATGTCTTTTTCCAGCTTCGGCAAACTAACTTCTTCAATCGATAGCTGTGTTATGTTGCTGACGGTAAAAGAGACATCGCTAATACAATCCGTAACGGTTCTTTTAGCCCATTTTCCTTCGTTTAAGTACTGCACGACCAGATCTCGAACAAAGACACAAGATTTTGAATTGGTATAACTTAGTTGAGTTACCAATAACATAACACAAATTAATTTAAACATCCTCAAATGACGACGCTGGTAAAATAACTGTTTGAAAAATGTTCTCTCATTCAGAGCTGTGGCGAACAGATGATTTATTTGTAACTTTTTTTATACGTAATCGTGCATTGGCGTAGGGGGGGGTCGGTCAGTGGGAGTAAGTAGGACATTTTTTTTCTGTTGAAAGAGACTACATGTATTTTATGATATTGTACCTAGTAAAGAAGGCAGAAAAAGAAAGAAAAGAAAAATTTTTGGGGCCACGACCAAAGTTCGTTTAAAATTCATCTAACCACTATCAAATTTCGAAAATTAAATTATTTCCTCTCCCCCTCTGCATGGCTGGATTAAATTTGTTTTTGTAAATGTTTTTTTGATATTCCTATTCTTTATTTAAAAAAAAAAAATTTTTATATTTGTGAAAAATATGAATATTGGTGTCAATCCAAAATTTTAACATAAGACGTATGTATGACTCTAACCAGCGTTTTTCGGGCTCGGTTTTTCATGATTAAACATAAAGTAAATATCGCTCACCACGCCAAAATTGATGATTTTTTCAGAAATCATGTATTTTAGGAGCGTAGATCTAAGAGCAGTTTTTGGTGCCAATGCTTAGGTTTTGAAATACTCCTTCTTAAGTGCCGTTTTGTATATTAATAATAAAGCATTCTCGTTTCTTCCCGCACTATTTTTTTTTATTATAAATTACCTGTCACACTTCTTCCATAAAAAATGTTTTAATAAATTTTTTTTTTTTACTTTTTTTTTTAAAAATACATATAATTATTTTTTGTTTTTGTTGTAAAAATATTTTATTTCATTGTGTTATATTTTTGTTGATTAAAAAAAAGTATATAATAGAAAAATACTATTCTTATTAATATACCGGGTGACAACGAATGTTGTTACCCCCCCTATTTTTTCCGTAGTTTTATTAATACAATATTTAAAATTTCAGGAGATTCTAAGTGTATATTTTGTTAGTTTTTAGTAAAGTCATACTTTAAAAATCACTTCCGGTTTGACCGGAAGTGGTATCAACTCTTTTATTTTAAATAGAAACCTATTATTTTTATTCGATATTTGAATTCTACCGCAAATTTCCTTTAAAATGACATATCACACATTATCATTTGTTTTTAAAATGGCTTCCAGGAAAAATGTTCAAGGAAATCCTTAGATGGCCATTGACTCGCTAATATAACATGACTTTTTGAGATTGAGCCATGGAAGTTTTAAAGTGGTTTATTTTAACCTGTTTTATGTTAAACAAGTAGGCTACGAAATATTTTGTGAAATGACAAAAGTGTTCGTAACAAAAATTGAAGAACTCCATTTTTTTTTTGAAATATGACATGTCTCGATGTTTCTCTCCTTTAAGTATAATACCATACTTATGAAACATTTTTAAAAAGATAATTTAATAAGCTATTTTTTGGCCATAAACGAATGGCTTGTTGCCATTTAAAAATATTGAGTAATTCTTTCTCATTGTTTAAAAAAATATGACATATCTAAAATATTTTTGACAGAAGCATCTTTCGCATAGAATGTTATTATTTAACATAAAACGGGTTAAAATAGACCACTTTAAAACTTCCATGGCCCACTCTCAAAAAGTCATGTTATATTAGCGAGTCCATGGCCATCTAAGGATTTCCTTGAAAATTTTTCCTGAAAGCCATTTTAAAAACAAATGATAATGTGTGATATATCATTTTAAAGGAAATTTGCAGTAGAATTCAAATATCGAATAAAAATAATAGGTTTCTATTTAAAATAAAAGAGTTGATACCACTTCCGGTCAAACCGGAAGTGATTTTAAAAGTATGACTTTACTAAAAACTAACAAAATATACACTTAGAATTTCCCGAAATTTTAAAATTTGTATTAATAAAACTACGGAAAAAATAGGGGGGTAACAACATTCGTTGTCACCCGGTATACTATATTATTCTTTTTACTCGTTTCCTTTAAAATTGCATCATAAATCAAAAATGATATGCGTCCAAAACCTTAATCTCTATATAAAACAGGACTTTTGGAAGGAAAAGTTTAAAAACTAAACATTTCCTACAAGACTTTCGTAATCTAAGCCAAGAATACATTATTTAAAAATTTAAATTAAGAGTCCGAGCGTGACACGAGAAATAAGGTTGCAATTAGACTTTTAGACTAGTCCCCCCCCCCCCCCCTATAAATACGCCACTGCAATCGTGCCATTTCACCTAACGATGGTGCCGAATTGAAATGACGTCTATACAACACAGGGTGTCCCCAATTCGAAGGCGACCATTAAAATCTGGCAAAGTTGCACAATCAACTATCTTTTAAAAAGTGAGATATGTGAAAACAAAGCAAAATTTTGAAATAGTGTTTTAATTTTTTCGTAACTTTATTTAAAAATAATTTATTAATAAATTTAATTTTTTCATTGACACTTTTTCTTTTCTATAAAAATACATTACATATCAGTTTTTGAATCGGACATTTTATTGTTTTGGGCCAATGGGTTTGTTTACTAAATTTTGACTGTTAACGTGGATAGAGAAGTGGCAGTACTGTAGAAATATCATAACCTTTAGTAAAAAATAGAATATTTTTTTTCAAGACATCTTATAATTTCGTCATTTTATCTGGTTTTATGTACTCATCTTCCTGTTTTACCATCGACGGGAGATTTGCCAGTTATTTTTCTATATCTTTTGCTTAAAATAAAAGTTTTAAGGTCGATTGGTGTTGGATTCCTGTTCTAAATATGTCAGAAAATATCGCGGTGGGCAAATATTTGCATGATAAAAAATCAACCAAGGTTAGTAAAAAAAATTGTCTAGAAATGAGTAGAAAACTGTTGATTTTTTAAATACGAAAGTGCATTTGTTCAGAAATATTTAGTTCGGTCAGAAAATAACAATAGTTTTTTTTATAAGCAGTGGGTTGTAGACGCGACACGGAAATGGTTGGTCTATCTTGCTGTTTTTTCGGGTAAGTATTATCAATCAATATTTTTGTTACTCTGTTGCAAAAAATAAATTTGTCAGCACCCTGCATTGGGTACGCCGCCCTGTTGAAATATAACTTTATTTTACACAGGCGAACATTTTATGACTTAATGACATGTGACGTAAGTCATTATTCCCTTTATCCTTCAACATCCCTTATCTTTCATCCTTTATTCCTCGTATAAAACGATGCTTTAAACTCCAGTTTGCGAATCTCCGTCGTCATCTAGTCATCTTCCATCTTGGGTATGTCGCCTTTAGCATGAAACGAATTAACACAGACGTTTTTCGTGCTCTAATACAGTGATTCCCAAACTTTTTTCTATGGCGCCCCTTTTGGGAATCAAGAAATGGTCGCGCCTCCCTCCCCTCCATTATACAGATACATTTCTTTTACTTCATTTATTTATTTATTTATTTAACAAAGTGATATTTGAACTCTAATCTAATGAGAAGTGTGGTGCTGCATTTCTTTAACAAGGTCGGAAATTCTGGTGCTATCTTTACAAATGCGCAACGGAGGTCACTAGCAACATCCAACATCAAGCCGATTCCTTTGTTTTGTTAATTCCCATTAAAACAGAAAATCCTTTTTCACATAAGTGGGTCGTCGAGAATGGTATATAAAATTTCAAAGCTATTTCCATTTCAGCGATTGATGGATAAATGGGAAGATATTTTATCCAAAAAGTATGAATCGCCAAATTTTCAAAGTTAATTTTGGCCACTGAATCGTGTTTTAAGTCGATTGCTTGTTTTGGCAGGTGTTCTGGAAGAATGTTGATATCAAAATTAAAAGGATTTTGAGCAAATTTATGATCGTCATTGTCCTGTAAATTAGGAAAATATCGTTGAAATTCATTGAAAAGACTTTCTAGATGGGATATAATTTTGCAGATTTTCAGAGTTCTCGCGCCCCCAATTTTGGGAACCACTGCTCTAATACAACGCCGATTTTTGAGGAACAACGATCGCTATTATCATCTGTGGCGGCTCGTGGACATTGGGTATGGGAGGGCGCAGATCTAGGTAAAATAACCCAGGCGCGGATCCAGAGGCTGACAGCGGGGCGCCAGGGGAGGGCCAGGGTGGGCACTGGCCCATCCTGAAAACATGAGTGCCCACCCTAGTGCCCACCCAAAATTGACGGTTTTGTAATGGAATTTCCGGGGGTGGGGAAAGGGGGATTTGACTATGAAAGTTTTGATAAGTTCAGAACGAGGATGATGACCCTTTTTTTAGACGTCACTTTGGACAAAAGGGGTTTTTTTTTGCTTAGGTTGTAGAGGTGTAGGTACTGTTGTGCTTGTCGGGCTTCGCCCTTTTCAGTAGGGGTAGATAACCTTTTTTTTAAGTCATTTTTTTTTGGTAGAGCCCACTATAAAATTATCGGGCCCACTTGTGCCCTCCCATCCCAAAAATCCTAGGGCTGTCACTGTGAATCAACGGATTATTAGGTTTTTTGTCTCACTAATGCACTAAGAAATAAAATAATCTAAACCCAACAACCAATAAATGAATCATTTTCCCCGATTTTGATAGCAATAAAAAGCCATTCGGTCTAGCCTAGATTTGATAAATTTTTCTCATCTTGCGTTACATCTTGCCTTGCATCGAGAGCCGTCGGTCTAGCCAAGTTTTGGTAAATTTTTCTCATCTTGCGTTACATCTTGCCTTGCATCGAGAGCCGTCGGTCTAGCCAAGCTTTGGTAAATTTTTTTCATCTTGCGTTACATCTTGCATCGAGAGCCGTCGGTCTAGCCAAGCTTTGGTAAATTTTTTTCATCTTGCGTTACATCTTGCATCGAGAGCCGTCGGTCTAGCCAAGCTTTGGTAAATTTTTTTCATCTTGCGTTACATCTTGCATCGAGAGCCGTCGGTCTAGCCAAGCTTTGGTAAATTTGTTTTATCTTGCGTTACATCTTGCATCGAGAGCCGTCGGTCTAGCCAAGCTTTGGTAAATTTGTTTCATCTTGCGTTACATCTTGCATCGAGAGCCGTCGGTCTAGCCAAGCTTTGGTAAATTTGTTTCATCTTGCGTTACATCTTGCATCGAGAGCCGTCGGTCTAGCCAAGCTTTGGTAAATTTTGGATCCGCCACTACTGAAGTAAGCATTGTTGTTTACACTTTAGAAAAAATGTATTTAGTAAATTTATATAATTAAAATACAGGGTAAGGATTTTCAATGGAACGCGGCTTATAGCGCTCTGGGAAAAGGATTTCTCTAAAATCTAAAAATACGTCGCCTTAAAGATTTTTTATGGGCCTCGATTTCGTCATGTAAAAAAATTGGGACCTCAAAAAGGCGGGCGCGCAACCCTAACCAACTTTTTTGTTCAAAGTAGAAGACCCCACTTGTGGCACCATTTTGGAAAACTTATAGAAAAAGGAATTTGTCCATATATTTTTTTACATCTGTCAAACCATGTGTCAGAAATTTAAAACTTTAAACTTGATATCCGTTTTGTTACTTTTATTAAATGTCAATGTTTGTACCCCATTAAAACATCTTCAGCATTATTTCATATAAATTTGTTTCCTATTATTGTACCTTGCACCTTTGCTGTATATGTCTTTCTTACCGTTTACGAGATTCCAATGATGAACATCGGATATGTAACACCCTGTATATATAGGTAAAAGGCACCTACCGTAGCATTTCAATAAATTTTAAACATCAATAATAGCCCATAAAAAATATTATTTTTTTATATGTAGTTACACATTTATATTCATTACAAAACCAGCCATTTTATAAATAAAAAAAGTGTCATGTTTCACAATTAAAAACAAATACACTACTTACACATATAGCGTATCCAATAATTACTAATGTAATTTTACATTATGTAAAAGTGAAACAAAATAATTATATTGACTTACCTGGACGCCAGGACTACACACCATTTTTAAGGTCTATAAAATATGAAACACTAAAAATCACTAAACTCTGAGTTTTTACAAAACCACCATACATACATTATATCATATTGGTCCTTTAAATTTATATAATATAATTTAAGAAAGTATAAAATCTAAAAAAGGCACTATGAAACCGAATTTATTGACTAGTAAACACACAAAACACGTCGAGTTGAGGTAGGGTCATGACATTACTAAAAAACATGCGCGACGCTCTGCCATAGAAAGCCCTTAAAATTTCTGATCATAGGCAGCCCTGGAAGGGTTTAAAAGGCACTTTTTCGCTTTCTCCCCCTAATATTATGTAAAAATTTGACCAGGGATAATGAATACTCACACTTATTTTTAAGCTTATAATACCTACTATACTTACCGCGTTTACGTGATTGGTTGGGTGACTTTCGATCAAACACGTCTGACTACGCTGTCATATTATTTATACGCCGTTTACGCCCCATGTAAACTTGGGCTTAGCTCGATTTTCATCTAACATTACATCTGTAGCTGCTCGATTTTTTTAAAACCGTAGGGTTTAAGAATACAAAATATAATATAGTAGAAGGTATACAAAAATCAATTATAACAACACAGTTTGACAGATAGATAACTACTTTGACGTATATCGAATATATCTATATTAATAAATTGATTCCATTTTAAATTCAACTAAACTATAAACCTATAATAAAATTAAAAATTGAAAACGCGTCTTTGTTCCTAGTTCTAGACAATTTTACCTGTTGCTCTTTTTGTGTTATAAGAACTACTTATATGCAACCAACTATACATACCTTAATTTTACACCTCTTGAACACAATAAAAATCTTATAAAAGAATATTATTTTAACATTTTTAAATTCAGAAGGCATTTCATTTAAATTCAATAGACTTGATTCAGATTCAAATCTAATATATTTATGTCCTAAGATTTATGTAAATCCCAGCGCGAATTCACCATTTGTATTGCCAAATCTTACGATTTTGTGCGCCCACGAGACTTGCACCAATGAAAACGTCTGTTACGAAAACGCATGCTCTCTTAACCAATCAATAAGCTTATTTCTAGGTCAACTCAGTTTACTGTCATGAAAGCGATCATGTTTTGTTACAATCTGGTGTCTTCCTTTCGAGCATGTAATTTTTGTGGGACGTTCGTCGTAACCTAGAGAATTGGAGTAGTAAACATGAGATTTCGTGACCTCAATGTAAAATTGATTGTGTTATGAGTTTTAGTGGGTGAACTGTCAGACCCAGCCAAAATCGATTTCAGTTTAGGTTATACAAAATGTCAAAGCTCTACAAATTCCAGTAAAAAGCAAAACAATATGTCCCAAAAAGAAAAATGCAGCCTAAATTCAGACGGTAGTGTAAGTTTAAGTGATATTTTAAATTCCTTCAACTCTTGCATAAAGGAAGAACACGCCTGGGCGTTGTGTTATCAACTATCAAAGTACTTTTACGAATCTCTTCTAGCTAAAAAACATATTCACAACATTACAGAGGTACAGCATGTTTTTTTAAAAACTGATGGCACTATACACGAGAATACTTGTTTGGCAAAAGACAAACCCAGAGATGTGCTACGGTAAGTTTGGGATACTCCTACTATTTATGTAGGGTAATATTTTGTTAAAAATTAGGTATTTGTTTGAACACAGAGGGATTGGCAAAGATAATTTTGGGCCAATGCCAGTTCTTATGTAGCCTCCTTTCTCCTTTGTTTTACCACTGACTGCCCTTATTGTATTCAACATCCTAAAATGTTAATAATCCCTTTATTGTATATTATTTATGCAACAAAGTAATACCTACATACTATTTATATGATAGTATTGCTTTACGAATAAAGAGTTTGACACACCTGAAAGTTAATAGATTTATGTTTTATTTTACTCTTTGTGATAGTTATTATTAAAAAAACCTTTGTAAAGCATTTAAGTACGTAGATTTACATATACTACCTATTTATATAATTAACATTTATTCCTTATTATAAAAGAAACTTTTTTCCCAGCAATTAAAATTAAAAGTAGATATACCTGCTTAATATGCAATTAAATTGGTACAATTAAAAGTTACATAAGTTACATATTCTGCTCCAGTTAAGTTTTAATTAATATTTAGCAAACAGGGTGTTTGTACATGGGTATCAGATTTATGCTTATGCTTAAAATTATCATTTTTTTAAATTGGATTGTTTTTGTTATTTTAAGGTACACAAATATGTTATTAACACTAACGGGAAATTATTAGAAAGTTTAAAAAGTTATTCGCTAATAGCAACTATACTTTTAATTTTGTTGTATGACTTTATAGTTTCGAGAACATAAGTATATTATAGTACCTATTAGGTGACTCATATCGTTATTTTAAGTAATCTAATTGGGAGTAGCTACCTGCAGCTTCCTAAAATTTTCATTCAATTACAATATTTTTTGAAGGTACACACCTGCATTGTGTTTACCGACCATGAAATTACATGGATGTCCTGTGTGAGTAATTTGTAAGGTCATGGTTTTGAATGAACTTACTGATACTGATTAGGAATAAGGGCTTTGCTTAAATATTTAATTTGAAGAAGTAGTTCATACTTAAAGTGAAGTGGCAAGTTAAGTAGGAGGAGGTTGACTTTAAGTATTATTTCTTCCTACTTAAATTAATTAATTTATTGATAAATATATGAAGAAAAACATTAATATTGGGTAAATGTTAATACTTAATACAAATAATGTAACTATACTGCCATAATATTATACATATATGATAAACTTCTAGGATCTAGGATTTTGGTAGGGGAGATGCCTTGTTTAAGAATGGCGCAATATTGCTATGCACATTTTTTTATCAATATTAAATAGGTATCGGTACCTATAATTTTGTAGATTGAAAAAAAATCACTATTTTGCTCTGGTGATCCCACTTATAATCAGAAACCCTGTATTTATAGGAACTTTGTACACTACATACATGAGGGTTTTTTTATTACCATTTAAAATAACTACACCTTGACCTTATTTTAGTTTCCTCTGTCCTTTAGTCTTTTATGGTATCCAGTAAAAAAATTAAAATCTACAATTGAAAATCCTTAACCCACTTAATCAAACAGTAGACATCACGGTTTTACCTACAAAAGTGATCAGTGTATTTAAGAGAGTTAAGACTAGTGACGCATTCGCCATTTCGTTTTTTGATCAATAATTTATTACTTTTTGTTTTGTCAGAAAATCGGCCAAGTCCAAGTAGCCATGTTTGAAGCATAATTACTCATAATTTAACATAAAAAAATTTAAATTTACAAAGAAATAAAACCATAAAAAAAAATATGGACACATTTTACAAAATTTGGTTTTTGCTCTTATTAATTCATCAATCAACATTTTTTTAAATTAAAACTAGATAATTGCCACTCAAAGAAGAGTATTTGGCCACTTTTTAGATAAAGCGAATAGGATGCGAACTATTGAACAAAAAATAAAGTGGTGAATGCGTCACTAGACTTTACTCTTAGGTGTGAAAAGTTCCTTTAGTCCAAGACAAGATAAAATGGATAATCTTCAGACAAGGTATAAAACTCTACCACACAAGAATACATGCTATATACATAGTATATTCTTGGTTCAAAAAAAATCTCTAATAGTTTCAGGAGCTTTAAATATAACTCAATATATCAATATGGTATATCTCTTTTTTTGTTATTTTCAGGAGTGAAAAAGATGTAGTCGCAGGCATTGGCGTAGTGATCTACGCCACCCTCGACCATGAGTTCGGCGATGGAGAAGAGGTGAAGATCAGCAATGAGTTGGAACAGTTGATCAGTGACATGATCTCAGATGACTTGAACAGTTCTCAGACTCACCATGAGACTGATGATGAAGGTAAGAGTTAAAACTCTTATGCAATTAACTCAGTATCTGGCTGTCGACGCGTTTTCTCTTAAATGAATTAATGTATCCGATTTTTTATTGTTAGGTATTGAAAGGGATTCAGAAGAGCAGTATGAAGCTGGTACTTCAAAGTGTAATGGCGAACCAATCCGCCAAAGCTTAGCCGAAGTGATTGCTAGATGTGAAGCTCATTTAGGTAAGTAATGAAAAAATTAGTCTTTTGAGCAGGGTTCCGACGATTTAAATCAGGTAATTTTTTCAATTTTAATCGTGATTTAAATCAAATTATAAATTGCTGTAAAAACAAGTCGCCGAAGCAAATAGGTAAATCATAAGGAAATTTAAAAAAAAGGATGATAGTTTATTTAAAACGAAGTGTTTAGATAGGTACATTATGTAAGTGTAAAAACATAACTAATCGTCATCAGTCCAGCGTAAAAAATATTCATAAATTATGCTGCACGCCGCCGAAAAGTTTCATGTCAATACAAGTTATTTTGTATGTCGCCGAGGAGATTTTCTAACTGTAAATCTAGACAAGTATTTTTTGGCGAATAGAGACAAAATAATGAAAATAAGTGATATTAAAGTTCATTATTGTCATATTTAAGAAAAGAATCAGTATAAATTTATAAAAATCAAAAAAATTACGATTTAATAAAAAAAATCAGGTTTATTGATTTTTGAAAAAAATCGTAATTTATTGCAACCCTTCTTTTGGGGGAGCATGAATTTAATAAAGCACCCTGCACTCATGTGGTGGGCACTACACCTTTTAAATTTATCTTGGGAGTAAACGGAGACTATAGCGACAAACAAACAAGACAGACATTTCATTTTATTCATAAATGTACTTCTTGCACCGCACAACTCATTGTTTATAGAGGACATTGTATGACAGGTTCATGAGCGCTCATAGCGACAGTTATTTTCTTTTTTTGGAAGTCATTTAGCTTAGGACGAACAGTTTTATAATTTTTTGACTGGTTGCGTCCCTCTGCCTTGAACTGTACTGTAATGGGCGCCCATGGATTGTGTCCAATATTTGGACTTTTTTAGGGAAAAATCTTCTACTGCCTATACAAGGTGTCCATCAAATGACTGTACAACGCTTCACCATAAATTCCTTAACCAATAATAAGGCGATCTAGGCAAACTTACCTATATGCAATGTTGCTTCGTTTTGCCGCTACAGGGCGCTAAAGTTTATAAATTAATATTGTTTTTCTAAATAATTTCTAAACGCCTCTATCGATTCCCACTAATTTTGGAACTAAGAATGACCACTATTAATAGCGTGTTTGGACGTATGCGCCATCTTTTTTTAATACCTGCAAATTTTAAAATGGCGTGTGATTGATAACTAAAAGTTCCTCTTTTTGTTACCTCCCGTATAAATGACTTTCGTTATTTCTCTAACACTAGCTGACTTCATGTTAAAACTTTTTTGTCTCTTGTAAAATTTTAGCCAGACATGCAGTTTCTCTGCAAAAAAATTATTTACCATACCATGTAATTCGTCATTGCTGTTTATTCAGAACGAGAAACATAAAAAAAATTTAATTCTAAATAACTACCAAAGTTTGATTTTTATAACATATGTATGTTCGAAACTTTTTCATGTTTTGCATCGTAAATAATTTTTTTGTAGAGAAACTGCATGTCTGGCTAAAATTTTACAAGAGACAAAAAGTTTCAACGTGAAGTCAGCTAGT
This sequence comes from Polydrusus cervinus, assembly GCA_935413205.1. Classification (NCBI taxonomy): domain Eukaryota; kingdom Metazoa; phylum Arthropoda; class Insecta; order Coleoptera; family Curculionidae; genus Polydrusus; species Polydrusus cervinus. The sequence goes on from OW284511.1 coordinate 15,088,129, forward strand.
CTCAGAGAAAGAATTAAAGCCTTTTATACGGGGGGTAACAAAAAGAGGAATTTTTAATTACCAATCACACGCCATCTTTAAATTTGCAGGTATCAAAAAAAGATGGCGCATACGTCAAAACACGCTATTAATAGTGGTCATTCTTAGTTCCAAAATTGGTGGAAATCGATAAAAGCGTTTAGAAATTATTCAGAAAAAACAATATTAAGTTGAAAGCTTTAGCGCCCTGTAGCGGCAAAACGAAGCAACATTGCATATAGATAAGTTTGCCTAGATCGCCTTATTTTTGGTTAAGGAATTTATGGTGAAACGTTGTACAGTCATTTCATGGACACCCTGTATATTGTATGTAATTATGTGTTTTATTTTAGGATCCCTAACAAAAACGCAAACAGAAGCTCACTATAAGGCAGTAGTTAGAGCCTTGGTGGCCGAAGCCATAGAACTGTCGACTTTTTTGGAAAAAGTAGCTCAAGGAACAATTAGTCTACCTTCGAGCTCAACAAACCCTAGTTTAGACGAGTTGAAATTTACAGATTGGGCCAAATTTTGGGTACAAGTTATGGGAGAATTGCGAACAGGTAAAGGTATAATTTTGCAATGCTTTATTTAATTTTTATTATTTATTGAATTCATGCGAAAATATTCTAAGTTTTAAGATAATGTCTAAAATACATTGCTTGAAAAAGTTATTTAGGTAGGAAAAATGGCAACCAGATGATTCTTTATTTTTGTCGGGAGATAATGAAGATGTTTATACCTATTTTTGCTCAGTTAGACCCCATTCCTGTTGCAGTGTAAAGGTTTTGTTTACTACTTTTCGTTCACCAACTTGTGTCAACTTTGGATCAGGCTACGGCCTACCTAACTCCTTATTTTTAAGTTTGGCTTCCAAAGAAAGGTTTAAAACAATGATGTTTAACATGTTGCTAACACCATTTAAATTCATTTTAAATTGTAAATAATTATTTTCACAACCGATCACCCTTACCTGTGGCTTAAAGGAGAAATGGAACTGTAAGAAATATGTCCCAGGCAGGACAAGCCAGAAAAGCTATTCTCCGAAAGTTCTGAGAGACCAAAAAATATATATAATGTATAACCCGTGTAATAACTCGCTATTCTTTACCAAGTCAATGATAGAGTAAGGTTCATTTTCTTCTTTATCTTAAGAATCAGATGAAATTTCGAAATGCAAAAGATCAAGGACCTTTAAAAATTATATTAGAGTATACGGGGGGGAAGGGGGCCAAAAAAACGTGGCAAATATAACCTGGGTTTTTTTAAATGGAACACCCTATACAGGATGTTTTTTAATTGAGTGCCGATACTTAAGGTTGTGAATCATTAGGTGATTTTAAGAAGAAAAGTTAATATTAATATATGTCCTAAAGCTCTTCAATTTTTTTTCACAAAATATCGAAAGCAGTCTCAATGAACCGAAGAAAAAAATATTTTTTTTGGTTTTTATTTTTTTATGCAAAAAGGGTGCATCATACGAAAGTAAGTCTATGGACCAAATTTGTTCCAAAATAAATGAGGATTTTAAATATAAGTTTGGTTTTTAGAAAAATCAGTGGCGTACCATTTTTTTCTTTAAAAATATTCAGTTCAAACCCCGTACGGACGTCACTGGTAAAAATTTAAAAAATCTTTTAAGTCAAAAATGCTCCTTAATGATTAGGGGGTGTGTACAAAATTTCATTAAAATATCTAAAAGTGATATAATAATAATTATGATAAAAAAGTTATATTTTTTTAAAAATGTTAAAACCCTGTAGCTCAAAAATAAAGAGCTTTAGGATATATGTTAAAATTAACTTTTCTTCTTAAAATCACCCAAGGATTCACAACCTTAAGTATCGGCACTCAATTAAAAAACACCCTGTATATTGTATTATTTTTTGATTCCCCACAAAATGCTACTCTTATTTTGTAAATGTTATATGTCTTAATTCAATGGTTTTTGAGATATTGAGGTTTAAAATATAGCATTTTCAGACTTTGACAGGTTGTAACATTGGAACAATTCATCTTAGAGAAAAATGGTTTTCACCTCCCTATCTTAACATGTTAAACCGGTGGTTTTTTTTTATTCTCTTATTCTCTATCTAAAAGTTACAACTTCTGGTTTAACATATTAAACCGTTAACACCGGTTTTTTGGTTTAACGTGGTAAATCGAAAGTTGGTTTCTTTGGATAGCGAATAAAAAACGAAGATAGGGAGGTAAAAACCATTTTTTTCTGTGACAGGAAAAAAGTTTGACATTTTATCTCTGTTGACAGGTAATAAAATGTCACTTTTTGTGAAATTACTTTTTTCCCCGGGAAAAAAGTGATGTGATTACTTTTTTCCCGGATATAATACAAATAGAAATATTATATTATAATACATTATTCATTGTGATATGCATAAAATAGGCGGCGATCCTTTGCTGCTGTTGGACGAAGGGCTATGTACTATTGTGCCGATAAAAAACTGGGACAAGAGATTTACAAAAACAATGTAAGAAATACATATCCCCTATGGTCATATCACTTTAACTTGAGAAAGATGACAGAAACCCATTAAACACGCGTTAAATTTTACTTGACACTTTAGAGAAGTGAGGTTAGGGTACATTTCAAAAAGTGACAATACTGTCAGATTTGTTTATTTTTTATTTTGCTGTAATTAAAACCTTTCTTCGGTGGTATTCGTACATTTGAGTGAAAATTATAGTTAAAAACATTTGTGGATTATGTGTTTAGTTATCTATGCCCTTTGACCGTTCAGTTTATTAAATTTAAGTTGAAAATAGCTAAATGTTGGCGATGTTCCAGTTATGGATAAATAAAACTTCTTTGCTTTGAGTGGCAAAATAATGTTTTGGTTTTTAATAAGCTGATAAAGAGACTGGAAACCTACCCTTTATGGTGAGAGCAGAAGAATGAAAACTAATATATACCTAAATTTCATTGAAGAAGTGATTTTAGTGCGAGAATTAATATAAATTGGACACCTCTTTGTTATGATGAAAGCAGAATTAAAACCTTTATATACCTATGTAATACTCCAAAGAAAAGCTGTTTCTACTACACAACTTAATTGGACAGTTTTATAAGAGAAAGATTACTGCATTTTAATTTCACAGCCATGTTATGTTTAAACCCAACTAAGTTTGTTAAAAACAATATTTTAGTCAAGAATATCAGAAAAATGCATCGAATGTACTTACCCTAACATAAGTATGTATTTATGTGTTGCTTGAATTAACAAAAATATAGTGGATTAATAAGAAGTTATCAAAGGAAAGATGTGCCAAACTTCTACAAAGAAACTTTCTCTCGAACTGTGTAGTGTACAACTGGAATCGAGTGAGTGAAGACCCAGTCAATGCAACCCCAATAAACCAATTTAAGAATATACTTGACAGAGACATTAAACAATGGAACAGCTCATTCGTCCTTTACACACTGTGATATTTACATGTGATAACAGAATAGTCTCATCGGTTCTACCTCTTACTATTGCTAAATAATAATAATTTGTGAGTTTTTTTAGACCATTTTCTATTTTACAGGAATTAATTAGGTTAGTAATATTTTATAGTCTATGGTTTATTTTAAAATATCTAGATACGTATAAGCATTACGGCTTAATACTTTTGAGAAAAAAGTATTCCTAGGGAGCATGGTTAACAAATATGGGAAAAATAAAATAATCTTTATAAGTATAGTCAACTAATAAATGTATGAACGTCAATACTTACAATCCAATGTGTTTGTGTACTAATATATTAAAACATGATTAAAACTATAAGACTATGTTTTTATTTACACTTAGCAGTCTCTCTAGCATAGTTATTTTTAAAAAATGAAAATTCTTTATTGATAGAAATCAAACTGAAACAATACTTTATTCTTACATTATACTTTTTCTTATTTTTTAAAATAGGTAAGTTTATTTAGACAATTAAATAATAATTAATCTATGTATACAAATCAAATATATTTCAGTTTTAGGTTTACAGTACATTTCTTATGTTAAATACACCCTATATTTGTTATATATGAAGAAATCAGGATTAAAATTAAGTTTGCTTGAGTTGCAATTGTATATAACTACGTACTATTTAAAAAAATATATTTGTTCGATGACTCTACTAAAATCTTTATAAATAAATATTACTCGAACTTTCACAATTATGACTTTTGAACTTAAGTACCAGAGGGTCCTTATCTAATAGGAAGCCTTCTGTTTTATTCTTCTTTAAGAACGTTAGTCCTGTGTTTAAGTCAGTATATATTCTGTTATGTCTTAGATGTGACCGGTGGTTTATTGTTGAAAGTAGACACAGTTTATTCGCTATATAAATTTATTCACACTACATAATATCACAGATTCGACATACTAAGTTAAAATGGAGTAATAGACAGGCTTGTGCGCACTGTACTATCGTTTTAGTAGGAAATTGTATCCCTACTCCTAGACGTTCGCCTTAAGACGGCTCGTCTCTGAATGTCGACACAACATATTCTATAAACATGCTTCCTTGTGCTTCCCAAATTAGTAATTTATTAGTCCATAAATGCCTTTTTTTTGTCACGACGATAGGTCTTTCCTTTTCATAAATGGTTCTAAAAAAATAATAACGATTTTTGGAAATTATTTTTTTTTAATAAACAAATTTCAAATTTTTTTTTTTGACTATGACTATTAACGATCACGCTGTATAAAAAAGACATAAAGTGAAGTAACACACATTGTACTAAGTGGTCCAAAAGACAGCCTACCCATTGAAGTGAAAATGGAATGGATTGAATTTTGATGAAGATATATGGGTTTTGAAAATCAAATTAGTGTATTTAAAACTTATATATTTGGTTGCACAAAGATTTTTAACAACAATTAACTAACCAGCAACTTTGACTCTGACATAAATGACATTGGTAGGCATAATTTACTCACAAACTTGCCAACCAGATCTATGTGATTGTGAAAAAAGTATTTCTGCCAATATCATGTATGCCACCGTCAAAGTGGCTGGTTAGTTATTTATTATGAAAATTCTTTATGCAACCTGACATTAGTCTCCCCATTATTTTTACCATGTCATTGTATTGACATGCAATGATATTGATTTTTTTGGAATTATAGATATCGTTTTATCCTCGGTTTTATCAATAAATCATTTTAACTGTAAGTTGTTTTCCTAAAACAGAAAAAAAAATTGTCAGATACAAATGTATGTCAAGAAAACATCTAAGAGCCTGCTAACTAATAATAAAAATAAAAATAAAAAACTCTTGTAACATTATCACTGCAACATGCAATTCTAATTAAAAAGCTGATAAAAAATTAAAATTAGAACATGTGCAAGTATTTTTGATGTTGGGTAGGAAGGAAATATAGGGACTATTACTATCTCATATGGGACTCCCAAAGCTATTGAAAAGCACAGGTGTCAGCTTTAAGTTAATTTGTCTTAGGTTTTCCCGAGGGGTTTCCATAGATTTCCTGGTGTAAATAAATAACTTACACAAATTTTCCTATAAGATGTGTTGTCCGTGATCTGAAACACTATATTTTAAAGTTTTTACATGTCATCTTGTATGTAACCATCATGGAATCTTTTCTATAAAATAAAAAAAAATTAAATTGGTAGTGCAGTTGCTGACAAACATATACCAGGACATAACAAACATACATGTACTGACATGATAAACTTTAAAAGGTTATATTGAGCACAATTACATTTTAAATGGGGATTTTCAGATAAAAATTATTATTTCTTCGGGTTTGTGGTTCGATCTTAATGTAAAGTATATACCTATTATGCAGAAAATTATATTAATTAATGTGTTTTTAAGCTGATATCAAAAAAAGTTGTGTAGTGTAAAACAGTTAGTAATTTAATATTGCGTCCATAACTTAGATGCATAGAGCACATCATATCATATCAACCCCCAAAAATAGGATAAAAAAAAAATTTCAGAGATCCTATGCATGCATACACCAGTTTTTTATTAATTTTTTTCCTGAAAGAGTGATCAGAGTTGAAGATATGAGACTTAACACATGTAAATACCTACCTCTAAACTGGTTTTTATGTTTAACTGTTCACTTATTTAAAAAATCTCCAGTTTTCAACTTGTTTCTGCACAATTTCTACAACATTTAAAGCATAAAAATAATGTAAATCTAACAAAATGAAAATCTGTATTTACCTTCGTTGTAAGTAAATCCTTTTCCAACACACTTATTTACATTATTTTCTGATATATTCAACAGGGCCCCAATCGACCTTAAAACTTTTATTATATGCAACAGAAATAGAAATTAAACCGGTAAATAGTCCTTAAATGTTAGAAAATAAATATAATATTTTTGACTTTTGAGGTAATGTCATATCGGCTTGTCAGAAAAATGTCCTACAGTATTGCCACTTCTAACGGTTACAACGGTGCCATGTTATTACTGTAAATTGGAAAAGAATGTAATTAATTTTAAAGAACTTTACCATCCCGAATACTCAAAAGTTAATATTCATTCCCAAAAAGTATTTTTTTAAATGAATTTAAAGCTATTTTGTTGAGAAACTGGGCTTTTTTGTTAGCGAAAGTAGGCAACCAAGAAAACATTTCTGAAAACCAAGAGATCACAATGGCTTTGGTACAAAACAACACATTGTTCGTTTTTTACAATAACTATAGTCATTTTTGTCTTGTATTATGCAAAATGTCAAATTTGAAAAAGATAGATATAAACCTGATGTCTTTAATGGCATTTAAAATTTTCTATAAGTAAAAGGAACAAACCCTTTTTTCTTCTGTGAGTAAAAGGAAAACGGCTAATTCCACAAATATGTTACCGTTTAATTTTGCCATGGATTCACCCAATGGTATTAATTTTTCTTCAATTGTTTTTTGTGTCATCTTTCTCAAGTTAAAGTGATTTGACCATAGACTATAAAAGGTGTCTAGAGCTAAAAAGGAAAAACATTCAAAATTTAAAAAGTAACCTAGGTTACATAATGGAATGTTTTGTATTTTTCGATACGGGGTGGTTAAATTTGAGAGACATCATATAATATGGATAAAGTAAATTTATTAGATTTTTTTAAAGTCAAATATTTTATAAATTATTATATTTACCATTACCACAAAATAATAAATAAAGCTAATACAGGTAATAAAATACATCTAATAAAAAGAAAAAAATTGCGAACACAAAGTTTGTCAAAACAACACAAAATTAATATTTGGTCATAGAACCATTTCTGTTTATTACTTTTTGGAGCCTTTGTGGCATACTTAAAACTAAGTTTCTACATAATTCGACAGTTATTTCATCCCAAGCTTGATTTATCCTATGACGTAATTCATCCCTGTTTCTAGGTTGAAAATCATGTTTATACATAGATTTGACCATGGCACCCCAAATGTTTTCTATCGGGTTCAAATCGGGACTCTTCGAAGCCCAGGGAAGAACTGCTATGTTATTTTCTTGGAGAAAATTTTGTACAATGCGCGCTGTGTGTATTGGAGCATTATCATGCTGAAATGTGTAATTTTGACCGTATACAGCGTTTACCGATGGTATCATCACTTCGTTTAGTATATTAACGTATACTGCTGCAGTTAGTCTTCCTTCGACGATTTGGCAAAGTCCTGGTCCTCTAGCGCTAATCCAGCCCCAAACATTTATGGAGAAACGCCCACTTTGGTTGGTTTTGTGGGTGTATCTCTCATCATACCGCATGCCGGAAGGCCTATACACCCGAATTCTCCCATTATTGCATGACTGAAAAGTTTTCTCGTCAGAAAATATAACTGTTTCCCATAAATTTATTTGATTAATATATTCATGTGCAAATTCTAACCTGCCCTGTTTATTTATTTCCGTTAAAAAATTTTTATTGGCAGCACAACGGCTTCGTATATCGGAATTTCGAACCCTGTCTCTAGCGGTATTTGCAGAACCTGGAAAATTCGACTCTTCTTTTGCCTTGATTGCAGTTTCGAAGGGATGATCCCTTAGATAATTAACCAGTCTTCTATCATGATCATCAGTAGAAATTTTAGGGGGACCAGAACCTGCATTCCTAATAATAGTCCCATGTCTTGCTATTTTTTGTTTTGCCAATAGCACGGTATTCTTGCTTACTCCCAGTTCATCTGCAATATCCCTAATAGCAACACTATCTCGCAACCGACTATAAATAATTGCCTTTTGCTGGGGGGTTAATTGTGGCATATTTACAAATAATATATGATTGTATGTTTGACGAGTCAATCATAAAGTGACAATCTTTATTGACATGCAAATTTTCACGACATTTTATTGGTACCAGGCTTGATGTAAAATTATTCTTAATAGTCTAGGAGAAAATAGAAAAATTTCCTGTCCCAGTTTTTTATCGGCGCGATGGTACATTCGGTAAAATTTAATATATTTTTCAGTAAGTACAAATTTCCTGTTGACATTATTCTTTGTTTGCTTAATTTTCACAATTACTAACGTTCCCAAATCTTCAATATCATCTAATGCTACCTGGCTGATTTCGCAAATTCGATAAGCTTCTGCAATCGCAAGTAAAACAACAACCTTGGCCATTAAATAAACTTCATCGGGAGCATTATTTAAAAAAATCGCAGATTTCTTGGGCATGTAACCTTTCCCATTTTGTTTTAGAAATGTAATTAGTTTGAAATATTTTGAAATGTCTACATTATTATTGGATTGTAACATACTTTTAATCATTCGACCACACTGTTGATGGCTTTTGTTGTTGTGTCAGTTCCGAAAAATAGGCCAATAACACCGTCTCCGACAAAGAACTGCATGCCTTTTTCATCTTCCATTCCATGAATCTTGAAAACGCGTTTTCGTAAATTTGCGCGATTTAGCTGGCAATAATTTTTGTGACGCTACTTTCGCTGCTTCTACTAATTCCGGTGGAGTCAGAGAAAACTCAGAATCAGACATTTTAAACTTTATATTATTTAAAATAACAACCTACTAAATAACCACTAAAGTTCTTACTTTTTATATTAAATCACGGAATTAAATTGACAGATATTTGATTATTTTAAAGGTTTCCTTAGAAACGCAGGTCCAATTGTCGCTATAAGTAAAACAGCCTACCTACTAGTTTAAAAAGTCAAATTTCACATCGATACTTTTCTGAAAAATATTAGATTTTAGCTCTCGCTTTTTGTCTCCCTCCGCTTCGCGTCGGGAGACAACACAACCTCGAGCTAAAATCTAATGTTTTTTTCCCTTGTATAATAAATAACTATTTTTCTAAGATCAACCGTTCCAAACGTCAATGTCTCAAAAGCTATTGAATTAAGACATTTGGCATTTACAAAATAAGGAGAATCAGAAAATGATACAATATATAGGGTGTTCCATTAAAATAAAAACAGTTATATTCTTCACGTTTTTTTGGGCCACCCTGTATACTCTAGAATAATTTTAAAATGTGCCCTTAATGGTCTCTACAACTTTTGTATTTCGAATTTTTATCTAACTCTTAAGATAAAAGCGAAAATGATCTTTACTTTATCGTTGACTCACTCTGTACAGAAGGCACATCAAAAAATATAAACTCGCAAAGTTCCAAGAAGATATCCACTCCACCCCTGTGTAACTAAATTATTTTAGTTATGTTTATTTTGCTGGTATATAGTTCTAATCCTCGGAAAACTTATAGTTTTTATTATAGGCGTGAAACTGAAAAAAGTTAACTATAGCAAAGCACCAATAGAATACGAGCTGACGCCATATGAGATTTTAATGAAAGACATAAGAAATTGCAAATACAATTTAAGGAAAATCATGATCAATGGAAATATACCGAACAGGGTATCCAAGGATGCACACGCTATTATTTTGGATTTCATCAGGTGAGATTGCTAAATAGATACAGGTCATTTTTGTGGTTTCTTCACTAATTTCAATCAACATTTGTTTAAAAGTAGTAAGAACTATTGAATTGAACACTCAAGGAATTAAGAAGAAGTATTTAAAGCGGCCCTCACACGTTCAATATTATTGTCAATATTTTTATTGTCAATATATCGATCTTTAACCTCACACGGTCAATAAGTATGTTCATAAATATTCAGTCGCTACAAAATTTCGCATCGGTGTAATTTAAAAAGACGAGTAAAAAAAACCTTGTATGTATAGCTATAATTTTATCAAATTTATCTAATTGTGAGAAAACATTTAAAAAAAGACGCTGGAAAAAAAAACGGTTATCAAAACGAAAGGAATACACATCAGTATTAGTACCGTCATTCCCTTATTATTATTACAAAATAATTACATTATTAGTATGATTTATCTTAACCAATGGTTTTACTTAGATCATTTTATAATTGACCCGAACAGACCCTATTACGATTTTATTCTATCCTTTTTTTTTACGTTTATATAGATAAGAACAGAGCGAAGCCGTATTGGCGCGTCGATTGGTTGCATTTTGCATGATGATTAATTTCTAACTATAAATGGGTTCGTAAGGCCAATTTTTTCTTATTAGAAAACATATCTACAGTGTGTCCAAAAAAGTATGCAACATATGTAAAAGTTTTTTATTACCGATTTCTCAAAAAATTTTATTCTTGATAAAAGTTGGTGCATGCCTTGAAACTATAAATGCATATTTCACATTTCACCTGCGGCTAATAGTAGGGGAGCAAATGCCATTTTTTCGAAATTGCATTAAGGGTAAAGTACTTTGGTTATTAGAAATACAGCAACATTTTATATGGAAATGTTATTGCAAATTAAAAACATAGCCCAAATACGAAATTTGAGTTACGTGCCTCAATTTTTATTTATTTTTTTCTAATCTTTAATTTCCCCTTAACGGTACGCCTCTGGTCGATTTTTCGTTTACGCAATTTTAATATATTTATCAAATAACTTAAACGTGGGTTTATAATAAAAATGCATTAAGTAGTTGCAAACTTTTTAAAACTTTTCAATGAACCGGGTCGGTTTAGATATAAGCGTGTTGCACGCCTACTTAAACATATTTTAGCCAACTTCTGTCGAAACCAAATTATAATAAAACTCAACACTATTCATAGTACTGGAAATAACTAATTTATTTGTCATTTTCACCCAGTACGCTAAAGTCCACTTTAAAAAAATGCATATAAAATATAAAAAAAAAATTGAGACACGTAACTCAAATTTCATATTTGGGCTATGTTTTTAATTTGCAATAACATTTCCATATAAAATTTTGCTGTATTTCTAATAACTAAGGTACTTTACTCTTAATGCAATTTCGAAAAAATGGCATTTGCTCCCTTACTATTAGCCGCAGGTGAAATGTGAAATATGCATTTATAGTTTCAAGGCATGCACCAACTTTTATCTAGAATAAAATTTTCTGAGAAATCGGTAATAAAAACTTTTACATATGTTGCATACTTTTTTGGACACACTGTATAAAAAAATTAGTAAAACACTACAAGTTTAAAATATATTCCTAGCTTATAATGTTATCACTTCATTTAATATATAATGTTAAAATACACCAATATCACTAGTGAGCACACGTTTTTCTATTTTAGTTGGGCTGTAGATGTTCAGGACCGTAATGATATAAAAAGATAATTTTAAATGTGTTATTTGATGTCAATGCGTTGAAATTTAAAAAAACCTTGCAGAAATAATAATAATTTGTATTCAAACCAAAGAAAAAACTACATCCTTTATGCAGGCTCCTCCTCTACAAATAAATATAGCTTAATATATCTACGGACTATGAATTATTTCAAATTCCTGAAGTCTACAAGTCCATAAAACGAAACCCCGAATTTTAAAACTAATAACGTCACTTTGTAGAACATAAAAAAAACGGCTATGAGAAGCGCAAACAATTAAAAACCAAAAATTTCGGTTTTTTTCGGATATCTCCGAAAGTATTCAGAATAGTTGTAATTTTCTTTCATCAAATTATTACGTACACGAATTTGTGGCTCCCTGTATAAGACAAGAATACCAAATGTGCTTACCTTTTACATAACAAATCTTACGGTGGGACTAATAGGCCTTTTTTTATTTTAAACATGTTATTTGCCAACCACCAAAAGCTTCATGATCATAGAGAAAATTTCTTTTAATTTATATAGAAAATACTTTTTCCAGTCCTACGAATCAGTCATTTTAAAAATTTTTTTAAGTACTTTATGAATGTTTTTTTTTTGCTTTTGATCAGTTTTTTTTGTTTAAGATCGAGACCACCTCTAAAAAAAGCATCTGATAGAAAATTACCACCTCAGTCGAGAACTCTTACCCCAAGAGAACAACTACTGCTCTCCATTAAGAATGGTAGAAAATTAAAGCCAGTTCCAGTGCCAAGGTAAATAATTTTTTCTTACATAGTATTTTAAGTGATATTATCAAATTTGAAACCTACCTAAATATATTTATATTTTAGTAAAATATTGCCTACGTTATTTGGGTTTAATGCAATCTATCACCTATACATTCCCTAGGGGTATATAAATTTAGTTTAGTTTTTTTGAAGAAGAAAAACTTTTTTTTCAAACCCGAAAATATATAAATTTATTAGGTCCCATGGGATTTGGAAAATATGTTTTCTTTATTTTCAAAGATGAGCAGGTCGTAGCTCCAGAAATTGATGTTGCATGATGGATAAATTTAAGTTTTTTTATAAAGAAATATTAACTAATAACTGAATATTGTACAGCGAGCGAGAGAATGCATGAAACGGGGGAGTTTTGGCATAAAAATTGGTATATTTCATATCCAGGGTGATTATTAAGTTGATAATTATTTTTTAGCTGTGTATAGAAGACATTAAAATAAACAATATTTTCAAATGCCTTTTTTCAAAATACTTAAAAATAGGTGAGATACAGAAGTAAAAAAATCTAAGTGCGGGCCTGGTCATCAAAACGTAGCCTGCTATACTTTATGTTGTTTGTCTTATCTCTTATTAGTCATGCAATTTACGAGTCGGTGGTGAGTTATTTGTCAACACGCTGCGGTGTGTTTTTCTGAAGCAAGTGAATTTTAAATTGGCGACACGTGAAAATGGTAAAATTTGAAAACAATGAACTATTAGATATGGTGCTAATTGCCGGTGAGTGTCAAAGTGCGGCAGCATCCATAGTGTAATAATGAAATGTAAGTACCTTATTTTTCAGTTTTTTGAAAAAAGGTATTTGAAAATGGTGTTTATTTTAATGCCTTCTATACACAGCTAAAAAAAAAGTATCAGCTTAGGAATCACCCTGTATACTGGTCAAACTATAGACGTCCACAAAAACTATGTTCTACGAACAAAATTAAAGTTTTATATTTTAGTTTTGTTAATAAAATTATATAAATTTAAGCTGAATATTAACTATATGATACAATTAAAACGTCGATGTCCATAACACGCTTTTTTTAATAATATATAATAATACCTAAATATCAATTGACCCCCTTGTCAAATTGATCACGAGCCGCCACTGTATGAAGTTATCATTAGATGTTACATTCCATGTTTAAAAAAAAAGTTTTTTAGAATTAAAATGTTTTAAAATTAATAGTATTGCTTAAGAGCAAACATTAGTCGATGTGTCATCCCAAACAAATAGTGCATTTCCGTGGTGGAAATCGCGCATATTGCACCTGAGTCTGGCGATGGCAATAAAATGTCTTTTTATAGACAAAATATTATTTCACGAGAATTAAGTGGCGCGGCGTCAGTGGAGATTTTTAAGATAATATCGGGACATCGTTTATCGTTTGTAAGTTTTCTTCGTCTACTTTTGAAGTATTACATAAGAAAACGTGGAGAATAGTTTAACGCGGAGCTCAGGGCAGATTACAACAGAAGCAAGACATGTTTTGAAATGCTGACTCTTTTAAAATTAAATAATCAAAAAGAAATAATTTTAGGTGTTCTACAAAAGTGAAACAAATATTTTCCCTGCCAAAGGTATAAATCGAAATTTTGTTACGGATGAATTTTTTAATACGATATATTTTGTTTCTCTAGAGCTTCTCATCGATACAGTGTTGACAAAGAGCTTCCAAAACCGTCTGCCAGACGTTTAATCAAAGTAGATTTTTCACAGTTTGACGATGATGAAGATGATGAACCTACGGCCGAAACGCCGGATTCTTGCGAACCAGGTAAGATTTTTTGAGAAATTTTAACATTTAATATTATGTAACAAAATTGCAAAAACGGAACGCTTGCAAGTGCAAGTGGTCGTTTTCAATGGAAAAACTTGCATCAACTGATTAAAAATGACATTTTGAAGAATGGGCCACCCTATATTAGAGGTGGGAAATACTGTTACCGATATGGAACGTTCCATTTCATACCCCGACTAAATAACCGTTACTTTGGAACGAACTAGAGTGCTCGGTTTGCAAAAAAAAAAGTAAAAAATGTATCGAAATAAAAAATAATCTATTATTCCTAGATGTGATCTTGAAATCTCAAACCAATAAATGATAAAATTCCAATCGTCTGTCAATTAAATTAAATAATTTTTTGTACGATTTCCGCTATTTTGGAAAAAATACCGATAAAATTCCTCTGATCGATCAAAACTCTTGTTTTTATTTATAGTTTTTAACTTTTACTGAACCACCATGTACTACCCTATATAGAGACTCGACGTATGCACGTACTTTTCTATTAGAAATTGTTCGCCGGATACAGCTGAAATTTGGCACAGTCAATAAAATATAGACCTAAAATTAAAGCTTCGTCAGATAATCAGAGGCGGATTATAGTACAAGCCCAACAAGCCTAGGCTTGTAGCGCCAAATCTGAAAGGGGCGCCACATTTTCCAGCGCCAAGACTCCAAGGGAGACTAAGATAACCAAACAAGATATGAAACTAAGAGATTTTAACCGTGGTTAGAAAAAAACGGCGTTTGATTGACCAATTTTTAGCTAACACCACATGCCATGTATATTATTCTGTAATAATTATTGTAGCTTATTTTCCCAGACTAATACGCTTTCGGTTATTTAAACCCAAAAAAGGGTGTATCCCCCCCCCCCCCCCCCCTAAGAACAAATCCTAAATCCGCCACTGTAGAAGGGGGGCGCAAAAATATCCCAGGGCTTTGGGCGCTTCCAAGTGTTAATACGCCTCTGCAGATAATGGTAAATAATAACTTATTTAGTCAGTGTAAATGTCACTGATATTTTTCTATGCTATTTTTTTTTTTAGGTTTATGGTCATCCGAATACCAACAGATTTGTGACGGCACGTTGGACGCTTATGATTTGGCTACACAAGAGTGTGGGTTTAGCAGTTTAAGCGCAAGAAGGAATACATTGGGTAAAAAATAAGTTTTATATCTTTTACATGCTTGCAAATGTTATGTCAGCTTCTTTGTAAACCATTTTTATTTAAGAAGTTCTTTTTCAATTCGTTTAAGTCGTTGAAGCATAACATTTCATAACTTACTTTGTAAAAAACTCTATCAAGTTGTGATGGGGCTGAGGGATTTTTTTTTTAGAAGTCACTGTTAATAGGAAAAGTTTTTGATACCGCCTACCGCGGCCCTTTTTTTTTTGCTGATTATGACCAAAAATAGGCCCTGGGTAGAGCGAGACAGAAGATTTTATTACGGTACTCAAAATTCTTTAAAATATTATACAGAAAAATAATATTAAATAGGTAATCATGTGTGGTTTTCCTAGAGGGGTCCATACTTAATGTTCAAGTGATCTTATAGAGAAGCAGCCACTGAATAATCGTAAACTAATACATGAAAATTGACAGGTGTGACAGAAACGGCTGTAGGCTGTTACTCCGTACCCCAATCCAGACCTGGTTCCCGTCAATCTTGTAACAGCACCGAGTCTGAGACCATGCCCATGGAACCTGAGGTAGCTCGGGCTCTACAGGAAGAGTTAACCAATTCCCAGAGTTGGCAGGACTCAATTTCATTGGATGACAGGTATGTACATACAAGGTTATGATGAAGAAACGAATCAGCCTTTTATACAAGGTGACTCCTAAGTTGATACTTCTTTTTAAGCTGTGTATGGAAGGCATTAAAATAAACAACACTTTCAAAAAACTTAAAAATAGGCGAGATACAAAAGTAAAAAATCTAAGTGCGGGCCTGGTTATCAAAACGTAGCCTGCTATACTTTATGTTGTTTGTCTTATTAGTCATGCAATTTACGGGTCGGTGGTCAGTTATTTGGTAATCCACTGCGGCAAGTTAATTTTAAATTGGTGACACGTGAAAATGGTAAAATTTGAAAACAATGAACTAGTAGACATGGTGCTAATTTTAGTGTCGTCAATGTGCGGCTGCTGCTTTAAGATTATGTTTAAGTTAGACAGGATCGTATTTGATCCATAGTGTAATAAATGAATGTAATAAGTACCTTATTTTTAAGTTTTTTGAAAAGTTTATTGTAATGCCTTCTATACACAGCTAAAAAAAGAAGTATCAACCTAGGAATAACCCTGTATAGAATACGGCCCACTTAATCAAGAATTTTAGAAAAAAGATATTATACAGGGTGTATCATAAATTTTTTTTTTTAAAGAAACATTATACCGGGTGGTGCTTCCAATCTTTGTTGTTTAAGGGAGCTATTCTTTTTAAAAGGCTGATCCGTTTCTTTATCATAATAAAATAATAATATTATATTCGGTACCTAGTTTTTAAAATATTTGCAGACTGCATAATATTTTGATTATTAATTTTTAGGCTTTCTCTAACTTTGGCTGAAATCGTACACATTAGAACAGTTCTTACAAAAGCAGAGGTGGAAGCCCTGCCCACAGAGGGGAGATGCAGGCACGATGTGGAAAGTCGAAAAGTGTGTTTTTTGTGTTTAAAAACCAGGTAATAGTGATTGTCATTATTGAAAGTTATTTTTCATAATTTGTTCTATGTGACAAGCAGCCCGCTACAACTCTTATTGCTCGTGTCTGAAGCCCAAACACTCGTTTGGCTTCCGCGCTATGTCCCCACACAAGGATGGCATAAGTTATTGCAGATGGCATTAAAGAAAAAAAGGCCTGCTAAGTAGCTTAAAAAAATCTGGATAAAAGTAAGCTAGATCATTTACAGCGGTACCAGTCAATAAGCAAGTTCGGTTTTTACCTCGCAGATGAGACTAGAGCGATAAAATTTTTAGATCATGTGATCACGGAGGATTCAGACGACTTCGAACTTACCGGACGATCTTTATGGTTTCTATTTTTATTTTCCAACCTAAGAATTTTGTAAGGTTCTATACTAAAAATTTGATAGCAGGCATAATTGGATTTGAGCTTTTAACACATTATATTTTGACGTTTTTATTACTTCCGGTTATACCGGAAAATAATGCCAACTTTGCTATTTCAAATGGAACACCCTGTATATTTTAGCATTTTTGATTACGTTATTAAAATCTAAATAACTTTTGGAAAAATTAATCTATTCCTATTTCTAACCGTTTTTGAGATATGAATTATAAAAGGATTTTTTTGTGTAAAAACGCTCCGAGAAGAAAGTTTAGTAACTCTGAAACTAATAAAGGTAAACATTTAAAATTTTGTAAGATTTAAAGTAATACATAGATCTTTAGTTTAAATTACTTAGGTTTCACGTTTTTTATACAGGGAGTTCTTATAATTGTGCCAATGTTTCCATTTAAATAAATGTGCATAAGTCAATTTTTGCAAATGGAACACCCTATTTTTTAGCTTACTAACGTGTAGAAAATTAAATTTCCTATCTAAATGCCTTATATGTTACAATCCACATTTTTAGTAGTTTTGGAATTATAAGCAATTTAAATAAAAAATCTTAAAATTTCTGTTTGTGTTAATGCGACATTATTTTTGAAAAGAAGACTTCGACTGGGATTTTTGTTTGTCTTTGAAAATTAGAAAGAGCTAAGCAACGAACATAGGCGCTTAATAGCAAATGGTAACAAAGCTTAAAGTTAAACCAAAATCGAGAGTTCGAAGAGTTCTTTTCAAAAATAAAGTCGCATTAACATTTAAGATTTTTTATTTAAATTGCTCATAATTCCAAAACGACTAAAAATGTGTATTGTAACATATAAGGCATTTAGATAGAATATTTAATTCTCTACACGTTGGTAAGCTAAAAAATAGGGTGTTTCATTTGCAAAAATTGACTTATGCACATTTATTTAAATGGAAACATTGGCACAATTTTAAGAACTCCCTGTATAAAAAACGTGAAACCTAAGTAATTTAAACTAAAGATCTATGTATTACTAAAATCTTACAAAATTTTAAATGTTTATCTTTATTAGTTTCAGAGTTACTAAACTTTCTTCTCGGAGCGTTTTTACACAAAAAAATCCTTTTATAATTCATATCTCAAAAACGGTTAGAAATAGGAATAGATTAATTTTACCAAAAGTTATTTAGATTTTAATAACGTAATCAAAAATGCTATAATATACAGGGTGTTTCATTTGAAATAGCAAAGTTGGCATTATTTTCCGGTATTACCGGAAGTAATAAAAACGTCAAAATATAATGTTTTAAAAGCTCAAATCCAATTATGCCTGCTATCAAATTTTTAGAAAGATAAGTTTACTCGTTTCCGAGATCTTGTATTGTACAATCACGGTTAACGTCAAAAATGGATAATTGCGGCCAAATAACGTTAAATATTTTTTTTAGATTTGGTATTTTTGGGCCGTGGGGTCAACGTTGCACCCTCTGTAAAAGAACGGTATGCACAAAGTGTTGTTCCAAAATGAATATCCCCATGGACCATTTCAGTAGTACGCCAGTGGTCTTACTCAGTCCTAGTATTATGTGCACCCCCGAGGAAGAACCAAGGTAACCATGCACAAGCCTCTTAATTACATAATTTAGTGTCTTGGAATAACTTACTTTTCTCGTTAAATATTTCAGCTTAAACTGGCATTGTAGTATCCTTATATATATATATCACTATCGCTATTTGGATCACTTCTAATATAATAATAACAACATTCTTATGCAGACGATGTTCACTGGTTCTCGGTCGTATATTGACTGACTCTCTCGTTCAGTCGTTATGCAACGCAGGGAAACAGTGTATTCGTCATCTTTATTTATACCTGTTTACTATTCAATTTATGTAATACACTACAGGCATCATCAGACGTTCTAAACAGTTTAAAAATTGCTTTCAAAACCAAAAAAAAAGTAATAAAATAATTACTAAACTCAAACTTAGTATTGATTGGTAATCAAACTATACGAATTGAAAAAAGGGTTTTGTCTCTAGAAGCAGTTTTAACCGGTAAAAGAACCCTTAACCACCAATGATCAATATTAGGTCCTGTACCTTTCAGAAATATCAGAAGAATTTAAACAATGGCAAGTTTAAAAAAATCAAGAAATATTTACTAAATTAAATTATTTATCATTTTGTTTTTGACATTTTTTATTAATCAGTTAAAATGGGTTAGCTTCCTTTTTATTTTTTTGATTAAATCGTGATTTTTTTGATTTTTATTAATTTATAGGTACTGATTTTTTCCTTAAATATGACAATAATGAACTTTAAAATCACTTATTTTCATTATTTTGTCTCTATTCGTCCAAAAATATTTGTTGTCTAGATTTACAGTTAGAAAATCTCCTCGGCGACATACAAAATAACTTGTATTGACATGAAAATTTTCGGCGGCGTGCAGCGTAATTTATGAATATTTTTTACACTGGACTGATGACGATTAGTTATGTTTTTACACTTACATAATGTATCTAAACACTTCGTTTTAAATAAAATATTTTTTTTTTTTAAATTTCCTGATGAGTTATTTGCTTTGGCGACTTGTTTTTACAGCAATTTATAATGTAATTTAAATCACGATTAAAATTGAAAAAATCAATTTATTTAAATCGTCGCAATTCTGTTTTAAAGTAAAAAAGGCAACGAAATAAAAAAGTGCGGTTTCAATATCGGAATTTTGACTAAAAAAACACTTTTTAGGGAATCTCTAACAAAATCCTTTATGAACAAAATAAATACCAGTGGATCTACGGGTGGTTTGTCAAAAGAAAGCAGTCCCGATATCAGCAAGTCTCCCTCGGGAATTATGGAAAGTAGTACCATTAGCGATCCAGGGACTAGCAACATCACGCCGACGCTGTCGAAATTTCGCACAACTGCCGCCAATGTGGGTAGAGCTTCGAGAATGGTGGACCGTTTAAAGGTAAATATTGAAATCTTGCAGAAATGTTTTGAAATTTGTGTGTCAAATATGAAAATAACATTTTTTATACCCGCTAATTAAACCTATTTCAAAAGTCCAAGACTAACACAATTGGACAACCCCAGTGGTGTATTTAGGGTAGCCTAGGAGCTCGGGTCTAAAAGTCTAATTCCAACCTAATTTTTCGTCTCACGCTTGGACTCTTAATTTAAATTTTTAAATAATGTATTCTTGGCTTAGATTACAAAGGTCTTGGAAATTTTTAGTTTTTAAGCATTTCCTTTAAAAAAAAAAGAGATTAAGGTTTCGGGCGCATATCGTTTTAGTTATTGATTTATTATGCAATTTTATAGGAAAACGAGTAAAAAGAATAATATTTCATAGTATTTTTCTATTAAATACTTGTCTGTTCCGTTTTCCCTTTTTTTAGAGCTATTTTAAATCAACAAAAATATAACCCAATCCAATAAAATATTTTTACAACAAAAACAATTTTTAAAGAGAAAACTTAAAGTAAAAATTTTAATTGAAACATTTTTTATTGAAGAAGTGTGATAATTTATAATAAAAAAAAATAGTGCGGGAAGAAACGATTATTCTTTATTAATAATATACAAAACGGCACTTAAGAAGGAGTATTTTAAAACCTAAGCATTTGCACCAATAACTGCTCTTAGAGCTACGCTCCTAAAATACATGATTTCTGAAAAAATCATCAATTTTGGCGTGGCGAGCGATATTTACTTTATTTTTAGTCATGAAAAACCAAGCCCGAAAACGCGTCATACATACGTCTTATGTTAAAATTTTGGATTGACACCAATATTCATATTTTTCACAAATATAAAAAATATTTTTTTTTAATAAAAATGTATATCAAAAAAAAAGTTTAAAAAAAACATGCAGAGGGGATATGTGTGAAGAAAGCAACGAAAATTAGCGGCAACGGTTTTTTACCGTAAAACCTAGCCACGAATTTAGCGTTAAATTGTCAATTGCGCCTGCATATTTGGCAACGATTTATCACAGCAACGAAAATGGTTACATCTCCCTGTAGCCACAAATTTCTTAATCAGTTGGAAAAAGTGTAAATGTGGCCACGGTAGTTTAAATAATAACATCTTTTAACTTTAAATAAATAGCAACGAATCTTAACTTTACTATCAATGAAATTATTAAATTAATTAATTAATTAAACACACCTATTTTTTTATTAAGCTTAGCTTAAATCCTTACTATACTTCTAGCTATATGACATATTTCAAAAGATTCCGCTTATAAATTGGAAAAAAATTGCATTTACATCCGAAATAAAAATTTATAAGCGGAATCTCGGAGTTATTAATTTTTTACAAAGTCCCCGACATTTTCTGGAATATGTCATATAGTGGATACGTAAGCTATAGGTATAGTCTAACATCCCTCAAAATATGGTGGCGTCTAAACATTTATTTCGGATGTAAATGCAATTTTTTTCCAATTTATAAGCGGAATCTCGGAGTTATTAATTTTTTACAAAGTCCCCGACATTATCTGGAGTATGTCATATAGTGGATACGTAAGCTATAGGTATAGTCTAACATCCCTCAAAATATGGTGGCGTCTAAACTTTTATTTCGGATGTAAATGGAATTTTTTCCAATTTATAAGCGGAATCTCGGAGTTATAAATTTTTTACAAAGTCCCCGACATTATCTGGAGTATGTCATATAGTGGATACGTAAGCTATAGGTATAGTCTAACATCCCTCAAAATATGGTGGCGTCTAAACATTTATTTCGGATGTAAATGCAATTTTTTTCCAATTTATAAGCGGAATCTCGGAGTTATTAATTTTTTACAAAGTCCCCGACATTATCTGGAGTATGTCATATAGTGGATACGTAAGCTATAGGTATAGTCTAACATCCCTCAAAATATGGTGGCGTCTAAACTTTTATTTCGGATGTAAATGCAATTTTTTTCCAATTTATAAGCGGAATCTCGGAGTTATAAATTTTTTACAAAGTCCCCGACATTTTCTGGAATATGTCATATAGTGGATACGTAAGCTATAGGTATAGTCTAACATCCCTCAAAATATGGTGGCGTCTAAACATTTATTTCGGATGTAAATGCAATTTTTTTCCAATTTATAAGCGGAATCTCGGAGTTATTAATTTTTTACAAAGTCCCCGACATTATCTGGAGTATGTCATATAGTGGATACGTAAGCTATAGGTATAGTCTAACATCCCTCAAAATATGGTGGCGTCTAAACTTTTATTTCGGATGTAAATGGAATTTTTTCCAATTTATAAGCGGAATCTCGGAGTTATAAATTTTTTACAAAGTCCCCGACATTATCTGGAGTATGTCATATAGTGGATACATAAGCTATAGGTATAGTCTAACATCCCTCAAAATATGGTGGCGTCTAAACTTTTATTTCGGATGTAAATGCAATTTTTTTCCAATTTATAAGCGGAATCTCGGAGTTATAAATTTTTTACAAAGTCCCCGACATTTTCTGGAATATGTCATATAGTGGATACGTAAGCTATAGGTATAGTCTAACATCCCTCAAAATATGGTGGCGTCTAAACATTTATTTCGGATGTAAATGCAATTTTTTTCCAATTTATAAGCGGAATCTCGGAGTTATTAATTTTTTACAAAGTCCCCGACATTATCTGGAGTATGTCATATAGTGGATACGTAAGCTATAGGTATAGTCTAACATCCCTCAAAATATGGTGGCGTCTAAACTTTTATTTCGGATGTAAATGGAATTTTTTCCAATTTATAAGCGGAATCTCGGAGTTATAAATTTTTTACAAAGTCCCCGACATTATCTGGAGTATGTCATATAGTGGATACATAAGCTATAGGTATAGTCTAACATCCCTCAAAATATGGTGGCGTCTAAACATTTATTTCGGATGTAAATGCAATTTTTTTCCAATTTATAAGCGGAATCTCGGAGTTATTAATTTTTTACAAAGTCCCCGACATTATCTGGAGTATGTCATATAGTGGATACGTAAGCTATAGGTATAGTCTAACATCCCTCAAAATATGGTGGCGTCTAAACTTTTATTTCGGATGTAAATGCAATTTTTTTCCAATTTATAAGCGGAATCTCGGAGTTATTAATTTTTTACAAAGTCCCCGACATTATCTGGAGTATGTCATATAGTGGATACGTAAGCTATAGGTATAGTCTAACATCCCTCAAAATATGGTGGCGTCTAAACTTTTATTTCGGATGTAAATGCAATTTTTTTCCAATTTATAAGCGGAATCTCGGAGTTATTAATTTTTTACAAAGTCCCCGACATTATCTGGAGTATGTCATATAGTGGATACGTAAGCTATAGGTATAGTCTAACATCCCTCAAAATATGGTGGCGTCTAAACTTTTATTTCGGAGGTAATTACAACTTTTTTCCAATTTATAAGCGGAATCTCGGAGTTATTAATTTTTTACAAAGTCCCCGACATTTTCTGAAATATGTCATATAGTGGATACGTAAGCTATAGGTATAGTCTAACATCCCTCAAATTATGGTGGCGTCTAAACTTTTATTTCGGATGTAAATGAAATTTTTTTTCCAATTTATAAGCGGAATCTTTTGAAATATGTCATATAGCTAGAAGTATAGTAAGGATTTAAGCTAAGCTTTATAAAAAAAATAGGTGTGTTTAATTAATTGATTAATTTAATAATTTCATTGATAGTAAAGTTAAGATTCGTTGCTAATTATTTAAAGTTAAAAGATGCTAATATTTAAACTACCGTGGCCACATTTACACTTTTTCCAACTGATTAAGAAATTCGTGGCTACAGGGAGATGTAACCATTTTCGTTGCTGTGATATATCGTTGCCAAATATGCAGGCGCAATTGACAATGTAACGCTAAATTCGTGGCTAGGTTTTACGGTAAAAAACCGTTGCCGCTAATTTTCGTTGCTTTCTTCACACACATCAGAGGGGGAGAGGTAATAATTTAATTTTTGAAATTTGATAGTAGTTAGGTGAATTTTAAACGAACTTTGGGCGTGGCCCCGAGAATTTTTCCACCTTCTTCACTAGGTACAATATAATGAAATGCATGTAGTCCCGACTGTCCCTCTTTCCAAAAA
The DNA here is from genome assembly GCA_935413205.1 of Polydrusus cervinus. Taxonomy (NCBI): domain Eukaryota; kingdom Metazoa; phylum Arthropoda; class Insecta; order Coleoptera; family Curculionidae; genus Polydrusus; species Polydrusus cervinus. The sequence continues at coordinate 15,112,451 of OW284511.1, forward strand.
AAAATGTCCTACGTACGCCCAATGAGCCCCCCCCCCCCCCCCCCAGCATATTTTCTGGCTACGCCACTGGACAACCCTATAGTTATAGAAACAACACCGACATTTTGGCACACAATTGAAATTTTACTTATTTATGCAAGGTTCAGAGGAATAAAAAACTGTTTTAAAGTGCTTACAGCCCATTATTCAGAATTTACATTTTCTTTTTCTTTTCGATAGACTTGTTACTAGGACTACTTACAACAGATAAAATAATTTAAATTCGTGACAGGTTCAATATGAAAGCCGTCTAGGATGCATGGAAACCCGTAATTTTCTTTCAGGGAGGGCAAAATATAAAGTGACCAGATTTTTAAAATTCTGATGCAGGATAAACAAAAAGCGCCAAAGGTGACATTTTTCCTTTAGTGTCGCTCAAAAGAGTTTTTGGCCAATCAAACAAATTTTCAAAAGAAAAATATATTTTTAAAAATTTTATTTTCAAAGTGTGCGCTACAAATATAATTTTAGTGTTTAAATTTCTGTACTCTGTGTAAACAAAAACTCCAGCAAAAAATGCCGCCTCTTGTGTGAACAAGAAGCAGCTAGCCGTTCTGATTCTGATCTGAGTTTTCAAACAGATTTGTTTTCTAGATGAAACAGAAAACTGATCCTCAGTTCTATTATTATAGTTTATTTATTTTCAACTTGCAAGAAATACACATGGACGCTCAGCCTGAACAGGGTCGTATTCAGAAGTTTCTAATACCAGGACTGCACGAAAATAAAGCAATATAATCGAAAAACGTGTGCAGTACTGTACCGAACGTATTTAAGCTACTGCGCAGAATCCTGACTATTTCTGATGCTGATTTGAAACGAACCTTATATGTATGTGTATGTAGGTTATGACTGAACGCGTGTACACTTAACAGATTTTTTTTAGGGTTCCCAAATGGTTGTTTGCCTAGACTGCAAAATGATGGTCCTGCAGATCATCAAGTCAGCCAGGGTGAACCGGTCGGCAATCAGAAACAAAACGCTACAAAGTTTGACACTAAATCTCTCTCCCATGTTTTAATCAATTAAATGTGATATTATTTAATTTTTTTTTTTGGTAATATAGTAAGTCGGCAATGATTTATGAAAGTGTTGAACATTTTTTGTTATTTCTAGTTATTTAAACTTTAAAATAATTAAATAGTAAAAGTGTGTTGTTATCCAAGTTACGTTTTAATAAAAGAAACAGGGTACGTAGTGAAAATCACAAAAAAGGGATTCAGTAATATTTTTATCGTATTTCTTAAATAAATACCGGGTGATTCACGACGAGCTTACATTAGAACTTTTGTGGAATCTACTGAAAATATATTTTTTTTATCTGTAGGTTTAAGTTTATCGATATGCTCTCTTAAACTAAAATATTAACATGTTTCTGTCACTTCCGGTTATACCGGAAGTAGCTTCAACTTTCATTTTTTAAATACAATATGATATTTTTGGCTTTTGCATTAAATTTTAATAAAATAGTCGAATTTAGTGTCCGTTAAAATATATAAAGAAAAGAAGCTTAGCGGCAAGCGGACAGAGTAGTGCGTCTGCTTGCCGCTAAGCTTCTGTTCTTTATTAAATTTTAATTAAATTTTATGGAACACGTTTTGATATTCTAAGAAAACGCGTTGATATAGGTATAGAAAAGGTTATAGCAGTTTTAAGGAGCATTTAATATATCATCATATAAAATAAAAATATACAGGGTGTTCCATTTAAAAAAAGAAAGTTTTTAATGTTTAAAGTTTTTTACAATGGGCCCTTAATTGTGACCTCCCTGTATATTTTATGTTTAATTATTTTTTGAGGTTTGTTGATTTTTTAACTATACAATAACAAAAAAAATAGTCCAGGAGCTAAGGTAAAAAATATATAGGGATAATTTTATCGCTATGCATTTACGAAATAATTACACAATATGCAGATATCACAGAAATTATTAAACTTAGGTAAAAAACGTGTTTTATAAAATGTAATTAAAATTTATTAGAAAAACCAAAAATATCATATTGTATTAAAAAAAAGAAAGTTGAAGCTACTTCCGGTATAACCGGAAGTGACGGAAACATGTTAATATTTTAGTTCAAGAGAGCATATCGATAAACTTAATCCTACAAATTTTCAAAAAAATATTTTTTAGTAGTTTCCTCAAAAGTTCTAATGCAAGCTCGTCGTGAATCACCCGGTATCTTTATGAAACTATGTATAGTTCCTCAATTTTTTCTATTACCCTGTATATTAAATATATCTAAATGAAATTAAAAAATGTATATCATTATCATAATTTAAGCCTACTTACCATATTTCTAAAAATATATTTGAAGCAACTTTGCCTTTTTACCTAACTCTTGACCCGAAGTTATGAAGTAAAGATAGATTTTTTTAAAGCTTTCTGGCATATGTATGTGTATATCTGTTATTTATTCTCATATTAAATTATTTAAATAGTTATTTTAATTAAGGGGATTGGTTCAATTCTATATGAATATGATTTATGCCTGTTGTGCTGTTTTTATGAATATTTTTAAAACTTTGGATACGGTAGTGAATGGGCTCTTTCACAACAATCGAATTTATCATATTTAGCCCTAACTAGAGCCCTACACGGGCCGGAATTTCACGACCCGGCCCAGCCCACGCCGAAATTTTGCGACGCGGTCCGGTCTGGCCCGTCGATCAAAATCGAACAGCCCGGCAGGCCCGACAAACCTGGAAGGCCCGGCAGTCCCGAAAAAAACTGTTAGGACCCGGGTAGCAATTTATGGTACAGCGTTTTATCCGATTTTCTTGCAAACTATTTTACAAATATTTCTTTAAAAAAAAGCACTTAACAAACCAAGGCTGACTCGAAAGACTAGCCTAGGCCCGGCAAGCCTGACTCAAATTGTTAGGGCCCAGCCCGCGTTAGGACCCGAGATGAAAATCGGCCCGTGCAGGCCTCTAGCACTAACATCTTGAACTAGAACCTATTGAAAACATATCCCAATAATAAAAATCTTCCTAGAGTATCACAAACATTTTCTAGTAATAAAAACGCGACGGGAAAGCTGCAATTTTAAAAACATGAGACGAGAAGGGAGAACGTCATCCTATTAACCGCGCAATCCTTTTATTTGCGAGTCTTGAGACCGATTATATTGTTATCCTTGTTCCGATAACTTAAATGGAAAAGAGCAGATTAGAAATAGAACACCAGTATCGAGAGATTAGTCAGGTAGGATCGGAGCGTGTCGAATGGAGGCTGTCCGGGTTTTCCGGTTTTGTTGTGACGTCGGTACTTTCTACCTCGTGTTTTTATTAAAGAGCGTATTGTGTTTAATTATTTTGTCAGTATAAGTAGGTATAAATAAAGAATTTTAAAACAAACCGTAGAAAGTTTTATATTTTCGTGCTTTATACGATAGGGTAAAAATCAAAATTTAGTGAAAAAGCCACACAAAATATGTTTCATATTACGTTAAAGTGGGGAAAAATTAACAACGAAGTTTAATATTTAAAGGTGCCTACTCACGTTTAGTCGGCCGTCAGCAGTGACGTACACACAATATAAGCAAAAACAGCATTGCCTACCCTGGAAACAATAAAACAAACTCTAACCAAAATGATTTCTTAATATTTAACTTTTTTTTCGTGTAATATCCGGCAATATTTTTGTGTATGTAGAGGACCAGGACCGAAAAGTTAATCGTATAACATTGAAGATCATTTCTACGAACGCATTCGTTGCCAATTAATCGTAAATTCGATCGCTGTATAAGCATCCCGTATAACATGTTGAAAAGCAGAGATTTTACATTATATTAACCGCTTATGGGCAAGCAAAAGCACTGATTTTATACGAGTGGAAGCGAGCGAGAGAGCCAGTAGGCAGTAAGCTAATCGGCATTGGAAATTTTTCTTAAAAAATATAATAGATATAAAAAAATATTTTATTAAAAAGAATGTAATTTTTTTAACGTTAAATTTTGTTTAGAATTAATTTGAAGGTAGATCCGACCGTGCTAAAATTTACCGTGTTTTCCGAATTATCGCCCCTATTTTGTATACAAGATAAAAATAACTACGCTAATATCGAATATTTGAAAATATATCCAAAAACACAATAGACATAAATCTGATCCACGTAAAAATGGGCCTATAAATCTGATGAAAGAAATTTTATTTGGATTGCGATACTTGTTTTTAACAATCTTCTTTTTTCAAAGAAAAAGCGTTTGATTAAATCAAAGACTTTACTTTTGTGATAAAATATACGCATTTTTTTCTGTTTGTACTAAAAAGCGTACGTAGAGTGAAAAGCTCATACCAAAAATTAATTAAGGAATCTCTTTAACTTGCTCTTTGTAAAAGTAGTATATAATATTGTTTTAACTCGAATAAAAAATATGAATTTTACTCATGGCTTATTGGGTTGTTCAGTAAGAGTTTAATTTATTAATTTTAAAAATATAACCGCAAATCTCTCGACAAATTGGAAACCTATACAGGGTGTCCCATAACTTATGGGCCGTAAAGTAACTGGAGATACTAGACATCAAACTAAGCCAATTATGTCATATAACTTTTTTTTTTGATAATTAAAATATTAATTTAATTATGTACTATGTTTTTTTATGCTTTGGGATGTTTAATGGGAAATATCTCGAAAACCGTTAAAGATATTTAGATCAATTAAGTACACCTTTTTGACTCAAAAAAGGCCATTCTTTAAGAAGCTATAATTAAAAAACCCCTAATATCACAGGTAAGAAAAAAATCATAGATTTATGAAGCCCAGTGTATGCAACTAGCGCCCTCTAGTTTGAACCTTAAAAATTTCTACAAATTCTTATTTCTTGCTCACAAAAACATAATATTACCAACTTTCAATTCGATTCATTAAACCGTTTTAAAATTATGGCTTATTTTCGAGAATAAACTTTTACTTTCAACACCCTGTATCTCTAGAACGAGTAACAATCCGAAAAAACGTATATGACATAATCGGCTTAGTTTGATGTCTAGTATCTCCAATTACTCTACGGCCCATAAGTTATGGGACACCCTGTATAAAAGAACTTAATTTTTATATTTTATTATATTAAAAATATGATAAAACACTTAATATTTATTTCCCGAATATTTTTTTATCTTATTGTATAGTGTGTTAACAAAAACATTCCTAAAAATGCCTTTTGTTGTATAATGCAAATTTTATTTAAAGTATATATGACTTAGATAGGATAATTTTAAATGCAGTTTATGAGTGACAATAAACTATCAAATTACCTAAACAACGTTAAGACCAAATTAAAATGCTGGATAGTATTTTTGTCACTCTGTATAGTTAATAGTTATGGTTATTTTTTTAAAGTGAAATTTTAAAATTTGTCGCTTAACTGACTCTTATCAGAGTACGTTTCTGGAGAGCGACAAAAACACTGTGCTGGAATTGCATACATAATTTTTTTACGATAATTTTTAAAAATGGTTACTGGATACTGGTTGAGTAACAACGTTAAATATTTTGTTGTGGTTTGTATGGTTATTTGGTCAACTAGGTAACAAGAAAATCAGTCTTTTTTATTTAAGATAAAACTCTTCAGAAAACAGCAATTTTGTGTTTTTTTAAACCACAAAAAAAAATGTTTTGTAAGTTTTTAATAAACCCCAGCACAAAATTAGGGCAACATCATAAACTTGCCGCGTTACAGGACATACATTTTTAAATGAAATAATTATATGAAACCTTAGGATGCATTAGTTATGGTTTTACACTTATATGTATCTAAACACTTCGTTTTAAATAAACTATCTTTCTTTTTTTAATTTCCTGATGAGTTATTTGCTTCGGTGACTTGTTTTTACAGCAATTTATAATTTGATTTAAATCAAGATTAAAATTGAAAAAATCAGTTGATTTAAATCGTCGCAACCCTCATAATGATCCACGACAAAATTAATTTTTCTTTAATAGAACACATTATCACATTTGTAATTTATTTTATATAGCACACCACATGCCTAAATTCAATTCTCTTTGATATGACATTTGTCCCACTTTGACAGGCTGCAGCGCTCAAATGGTTCATTTTGGTAAAAAAAGTTTTTTACATTATCCTATCCTGGTTTTCTATTTTCCATTCTACCCAAAAATGTCAACTTTCGGTTTTACAGGTCTAAAAGTTTTTTCTACGATGCACAAATGTGAACAAAGGCGTAATTAACACTTTCCGTATTTTCCATCCTCGAAAACGGAGGAGAAAGTGAGTTTTATACCAGCGTAATTGGCTATATCACAATTTTCGGAATTTATTTTTTTTTCAATTTACACGAACGGCACTGCGCTTTAGTGGATACAGTAAGTACCTAACATAAAGCTGTAACCACCACAATAATAAAATTTGCATAGCTTCGTATTTTAGAAACATCATTTTTAAATCGGCAGATTTTACACAATTCGATATTTTAGCCATCACCCTGTATAAAAATGATATAAAGTGAAGTCACATACATTGTGGTGTGCTCTAAGAGACAGCTTAACAAAAAAACTGAAATTGTACCGGATTGATTGAATTTTGAAGAAAATATGGACTTTTGAAATTTTGAAGTAATTTTTTAACTATATATAATTAATAATTATGTGGAACAATTATGATGTTGCGTTAATTTTGTCCAGGAGTTGAGTATATTACCTAAGTGTGGTAAGTAGTACTTTACCGCAAAACAGTGCGGTTAACTGGACTTACAGCACGCAAGAGGTAAAATTACTAACACAACTTCTCTAAAATATTTTAAATTTTATTTATTAGATTGTAGGATTTATTTTTAAACCAAAGATGTTAAAAATTTCTCGAAAATAGTTCAGATTTTAAGACTGTATGCAATTTTGTATTTTAGTTGATAAATTAGACAAAAAGTACTTTTTTATTTATTTTTCCATTAACACTCTTATGTTGGAGTCCATAAAGATTTTTAACCACAATTAACTAGCAAGTTTGACTGTGACATAAATGACATCGTCGGGCATTATTTACTCACACTCAAAGGTGACTGATTAGTAAATTACAAATTAAGGTAACCGGGCCACTATAATTCTGAGAAAGTTATTTCTGTGAATGTCATGTACGCAGAGTTGCAATAAAACACGATTTTTTTGAAAAATCAATAAATCTGATTTTTTCGATTAAATCGTGATTTTTTTTTATTTTTATCAATTCATACTGATTTTTTCTCTAAATATGGCATAATGAACTTAAAAATCACTTATTTTCATTATTTTGTCTATTCACCCAAAAATATTTGTTGTCTAGATTTAGTTAGAAAATCTCCACGGCGACATACAAAATAACTTGTATTGGCAAGAAAATTTTCGGCAGCGTAATTTATGAATAATTTTTATGCTGGACTGATGACGATTAGTTATCAAAAAGACAATATGTGTAATTTTACTTTGTTATAATATCACTTTTCATTTACTGATTAGTTACTGCAGTTTCGTAGTACTACTACATTATCAAACTGAATACCTTAAACTACGTTTCAGTTATAAATAGGTTTTTAACAAAGGGTGATTATAAATATTAAAATAAAAATAGAATATTTATCCCTTAATCTAGTAATTGATCCCTATTGTACCGTATAGTAATGTAGATAGCGGGGAATTCCACAAGTCTGTTTGGTCATTTAGTAGGTTTATGGTCGGGTTTTTATTATGTTTGTAAATTTCATGTTTTTACACTAACATAATATATCTAAACACTTCGTTTTAAATAAACTATCTTCCTTTTTTTTTAATTTCCGGATGAGTTATTTGCCTCGGCGACTTGTTTCTACAGCAAATTATAATTTGATTTAAATCACGATTAAAATTGAAAAAATCATTTGATTTAAATCATCGCAACCCTGCATGTACGTCAGTCAAAAATGCTGTGAATTATTGTTAAAAGTCTTTATATAACCCGACATAAGTCCAGTATTTTTATTTACAAAATTGTAGATTTTAAGCTAAATGTTAAGATAAGTTTTTAAATGTTACTTTAAATAACAAAAAAAAATTATGGGGGTAAAATATTTTTATCAAACCTAAAAAATATTGTGCCTCCTATACCGTAATAATGTACTAATATTTCATATTACTCAGGTTATTTTGTGAAAAAAAAGTGTATGTAAACATAACGCAACGGTTTACATTCTTTTGTAGTGTGAAACGTTTCGTAAACGTTCAAATTTTTTTATTTTTACGCTCCAAATCAAATACGAGCGATTAGACGTAAAAGAACATAATTAATTACATCGTGATATATCAGCGCGTCATGATTATGAAGGAACACCCTATATAGTTTTTAATTTTATTTATATCTATGTAATTTTTTGTTATTCAGCCGATTTTACATGAAAAAACGGACCTTACGTACTTAATTTACAAAATAATACCTTTACTTCAAAACTTTTACAAAAATATCTTGTTACATTCCTATTGAATTTATCAAAAAAAACTCTGTAGTGATATTAGTTTCTAAATAAAAAATGATTCTCATTACAATCTAGAAAATATATTTTAAACCCTTGGGCCTATTTAAGTAATAATAAATCAGCCGTGCAAAACAATGCACTGTTAAAAAAGTTTCAAATATCGAAATATGTAATTAAAAATACACAAGAAATCCCCAATTGTTAACTCAGGTGACCACGTCAAGAACTCAACCAAGCAAAATTGGTATTTATTCTTAAAAAGGCCTAAAATTGTATAGTTTAATGCATATAACAATCTTAAGTCCCCATTTTATCATTAAAACTTTTTGCAGTCAATTTTTTATGTATAAGCATAAAAACACAGGCCTTGAATAAATTATGCACCTGAAACAAACACGCTTAATGATAAAATGGCGAACACATTTATTATAAGCCTTAAATGGAAAATTATAGAAGAATATATTTAAACGAAATGTAGAAAATTTTATTTTGATAACTGTAATTTTATTATAAGATTATTTCTCTCCCAAAGATATTATGTATTAAAAAAAATAAATGATATGCTGTGTTAAAAATAAATCGTTTGTTATTCTTTTGATTAGAAATGTTTGTTGCTATGCAATTTTTATATCAGTCAATTTGTATTACAGTTTTAACCAATATATTTTCTCCTGGTCCCAGATATCTTCTATATTTGGGTTTTCAAATTTCTAATGCCCATTTCCTACTTGTTAATTCATTAAAATAAAATTGAAAACAAATCCTATCCTCAGAATATAAAATAAAACTTGCAACAACTGATTGAAACGTCGAAATGCGCGTAATTTTGGCAAAAAGTGTTAGTCACAAGTAGGCAGAGATTGAAGGCGATAGGAATCATCATAAATGAAGAAAAAAAAAACTTGTAGGAAACTTTTTAATTGTATTTTCAAAAATTAGATATAAACGCTTTTACTTTTAAATCCAGACATAACAATGAAAAATTTTAAAACTTACAGAAACCGCGTAAATCTCATGGAGTAATTAAAAAAATAATGTAAAGTAATCAATATATAAATTAAATATAGAGTAATAATTTATAAAATAGCTAGAATTTCTCTTCATCCAGACCGTGTTTGAAAAACATCATGACTGGTACAGATTCTCCATTAATGTCCCGGTATTCCATGAGTCCTACAATACCTTCTATTTCCATAGACTCTCCGGTGAAGAATTGGAGGTCCTTAAACCTTGCAAGAATATCTTTCATTGTTTTGTTAATGTTTGTTTTAAAAATGTCTACTTGGTCGGGTGCGTCTTGCTCTAGTTTTGGAATTAGCCTGAAAAAATCAATAATGTAATTGTAAAAATTAATCTTCTTAGTGACATGGTAAAAACCCTGTATTGCAAAATAATGCTTTAAAAACAAAAAATCAAACTTATTTTAATGGTTTGTGTGTGCAAACTTTACTTAATTTGTTACATAAAAAGAATATAACAAATATAGTGACAAATAACAGTTAAAATATATTTTAGCATGAATTTGCTCTGAAAAGTACATGATAAAAGTATTATTCAGTATTAGTACATGCAAAACAAAAAATATAAACAAGTAAATATAATTTCTTGATACTTAATTAATTTCAAGGATCTTTTTTGTAACAAAACATAAAAGCAAAGCAAAACAACCAAGATATTAAAAATTGTATTTAAAGAATAGAAAGATAATATTTTTACCCATATGGGACCCCGCCCAAGCCCAAAGAAACAAGCCTTATAATAAAAATTTGGACGAAATTTAACAATCATCAGGTTTTAGTTGTGTTAACCCCCCAAGACCTTACAAAAAATCTGGTTAAAAGTTTTTAGTTCCAAAATTGATGACGTAATAGATTTGTAGTAAAAAGTATTTGTTTTATTATTATAACAAGAAAGTTTTTCTTCAGAAATATAAATTTTCTTTGATTCTCAGACTTAGTTAAATAAAATCTAGATACACTAACCTTTTCATGTAGTCTTTTAGATACAGGGTATAAGATTTTTTATCTGGGAAAGCAAAAGATTCCTGCAACCTATGGTTCAAAACAATATCAACACCGCTTTCAACGTTAACGTCAGTGCCTTCGTCGGCCTCCTCTGCAGAGGGGTTGGCTCCATCAAGTTGAACATCCCCCTGTTTACGGGATACATGTTTCCCGTAAACTTCATAGATCACTTCATCTATGAGTTTCATTTTATAGGTGTCAGAGAACATCTCATCTCCTAAAATATAAAGATCTATTAGTCTACAATAATCTAAGTTCCATAATTATTAATCCAAGAAAAAGAATGGATCATCTGTGAAAAGGTAAATATGTCAGTGATAGGGATGACAGCTCATAGCCTATTAACAGATGCATTTTTCGAACGCAATTTTATCCCTCAAAGCCTGCCATAATTGAAAAAATATTAATATAAACCGATAAACTAACTACCTATGAACAATTCTTACCAGTAATTTTATCTTTGTAGATCCTCATTTTTGAAGATGATTTGGATTTCTTTTCGGTGTTGAAATTGGGACGACCAACCTCAACGAAAAGCCGTGCAAAAAGGACGACAAAAACTTTTGACAAGTGACAGGTAAACAAGGGAAAGGTCAAAATTTTAATTGATTTTAGACTATTTAAGCATTAAATTAAGAGGTACATTCTTTTTTAACTAAAGTCTAAAAGTTAAGAAGCATTTTTATAAACTTCTATTACAAGAAACACAAATTTCAGCAGGGTGAGGACGTTATTTTATTTCTCCTACGCCACTGTGTTATAACATTTTTACTCAAAAATAGATGTCGCCACACGTAAAGTATCTAAAAAGGTCGATAGAGAGCGCAACGATTCATTTGGTAATTTTGTCCAGAATCTCATTTATCCGAAAACACAGAGTAATGAATGGTTAGCTTTAAAATAAAAACTGTTGCTAAATATTATTGTCCACTTAAACTTTAAAGAACCATAGTTAAGAAATCGCAAAAATCAGCCAAATACTTTCTGAAAGTAGTGGTCTTATGGTTGTAGTTCTCTGGTCTTAAGACTGACGGCTATATGCACCGATTGAAAGATTAGCTGATCCGATTACCATTAGGCTTAATTATAATCCTGTGATTTGGTATTCACCACACAAGCTGTTGTAAGGATCAAGTAATCCCGGCGAAAGTTTGACAACGTTGGTATATTCAGGATATTTGACGTTAAATATAGCTATAGGTACTCAAGAAAAAGAAGTTTGAAGCCATAATAACCTAAAAATAAAAATTTATTATTTTCGGGTGTTTCGGACGGTCTCGTGGTTTGGTTTGAAGAACATACACCATAACGTTGCAACATAACATACTTTCTGTTTGGGCAATTGGTATTCCAGAATAAGAGAACTTTTTGTTGGTTACATTTCTTTACACGACGAAAGCACTATAGACCCAAATCCCGAAAATGGATTACAAAACAAGAATTCCAAATTTTACCTATGAAGAAAAACTATTCTTGATTAAATTAATTGATCATTTTCAAACAGCTGACTTTGACATGTCGGCCATTTTGGCTGGAGGACAAACACCGTATAAAGGTTACATGCAAAAGCAATGCAAACCAGTTGAGTTTTAAGTTTACTAGTTTAATAAGTGGTTTAAAACGACGCTTTAGCTGATTTGTTGTGATTAACTGATTTTATTCTTAATCTGTGTATACCTATTTTAGTGGAAATAAGTGTTTTAACTTGAGTAAAAGCAAATCGAAACGACTTTTAGCAATGGAGAGAAGTGCTTAGTAATATGAACATTTATCTCAAAGTGGGAAAGACATACAATTAAAAATCATCGATGACAAAGATCCATACCTTTTGAAAGACTTTAGTGTAGATTTACATTCCCTGCCTGAAATAACTATGATTGACAGGGTAAATTATTTAATCCTATAGTTTTTATATTGGACAACAAATTGAAGAAAAATGAAATGTCTATATTCTCTATGCTTCCTGGATTTTGAAGAGTTTGCTGCAAAAGGAACGTTATATTTTATGGTGGAAAATGCTAAATACAAACTGGATAAAAACCACATGTATTTCCACCAAGTTCAGTGTCAAATTTTTGCAACCGAAACAAAATATTGTGACTTTGTGCTATGGTCAAAACAAAATTTGTTCGTGGAAAGGATTTTGTATAATGAACATTTTATTACTGTAAACTTAACAAAAGCATTTGACTTTTTTAAATATATTAACAAACCTGAACTACTGGGAAAATATTTCACACAAAAAGCCGGAACAGCAAAGGTCTCTGTGTTGTGTGTGTGTGAAAAGGTAGATGACAGTAGCCCCATGATAAAGTGTGATAATGAAAAATGTGACATTGCTTGGTAGCACTTTTCATGTGTTTATATTACAGAAATTCCTGAAGGATTGTGGTATTGCCCCAAGTGCCCATTTGTGTATTTTTGTTTGCACTTTTTATAATTATTATTGTTCAATATTTATGTGCATATAGTATATAAACATACTTTTAAATGTAAAGTAGTGACATTTGTATGACATATTTTTTATTTGTATATGGTAGGAAGACTTCAGTCATTAGCCGTTTGGACCAAGTGCCAAAAAAAGTTTATTATTGATTGATAATATTCTTAAAAGACACATACCAACACCAATTTGTGTTTTAAATATTGTTTATTTTACTTAGGAAAATTTGTTCAATTAGGGCTTAAGCTTCACTTGGTTCAACGCTTAACCAAACTTAAGCCGTAATTGTACAACCGGATCTTAATCTTGATATTTTTGCATGCACCTTACATACTTTAAAGTAGGAATTTGAATTATATATTTTTTAAAATAAACAAATGTACAGAAGATAGTTTTTACGAAATAAAACACATCAGTAAATTTGGTATCAAAGTTTTATTAAAGATTAACAATATATTAATGGATTCAGCCAATTACAAATTCAAAACATACATACATAGATTAGGATCACATGAGCCATCACTTCACTTCAAGTATGGACTACTACACTTAATGGTCCCCTTTTAATTGCTTTTATTAATATCTCTTGCCTGTGTCTGGATGGATGTGTTCATTTCAGCATTTTTCAAGCAGCAGGTATTCTGAAACACCTTACATTGTCTCGATTTCCTCTCATCCCACAACTGACTACTGTACAAAATGATGGTATTACTAAAGTATTTAAGTTTATTATTTTATGATTTAAAGAAAATAGTACATAAAACCACTTAAATAACCGCGAAAATACATAAAAACACAACACTGCACTTAACCTAGTTTTGCATTGTTTGTCCTCCAGGCAAAATGGCGACTGCCTTGTGACGTCATGTGAAAATGGTCAATTGCTGAAAAGTATAATAATATAATAGAGGATAAGAAGACCAACCGTAGCTCCATTGATGATAAAAAAAAAGCTTGGAACCAAATTGAAATTGATTTTAATGCTTCAGGACCTATTAACACTTTCAGGTCAGCAGAAACCTTAAAAAGATTGTACGAAAACAAAAAAAAGGAGCTGAGGCGAAAGTTAGGGGATGAAAAAAAGCAGAGGTTGCTGACTGGAGGTGGCACTATGCAATCAGATAAATTTGATGACATAGAGGAAATTCTCATTTCAATTTTAAATGAGAAAACTCTTGCCGGTGTTTACAATCAATTTGATTGTGATGCAGATGAAACTGTCATAAGAGAAGCTGAAGTTGATTTTGTATTCGAATGTAATTTGCAGGAAAACGATAATACTGAAACAGATTCACAGGTCAGTAAACATAGTTTTTAAGCAGAGGCATAATGACTTGGGCCAATGTTTTAAAATTCTATAGAAACCAGTTTTCTGTAATTTAATTCATATAAAAAAAATCATTCATTGCATATTTTTGGTTTCAGAGCAAAATTGTACTAATTGATAATGAAGAGATTGAGAGAGCCCAAAAAATAGTTGGGGGTACTAGCAAACTGGTAAGAAGAAAAATCATATTATTACCTACACCATAACTAAGAAAAAATTATTCTTTGTTACTAATTTAACTATATCCAAAATGTAGTGTATATGTATGTTTTTTTTTAATTATGTGTATTGTTTATGCAAAACCATTTAAAAAGATCTTTTCTCCACACAAATTAAATTGCAATTAGTCATATTATTTATTAGATTTATTTATTAAGTCCTTATTTTTATTTTAGACAAACAAAAGATGTAATGAAGTTTTAAATAACGAAATAGCAAGCAGTGAATGTGGTAAATCTCAATTAAAAAACTATATATGCAGTCGTAAGAGCTAGGACTAGTGACACATCTGCTATTTAATATTTAGTTTTTTATTTATTTAATTTAATAAAAGGCCAAATACCCCCTTTCAGGTAAGAATTGCCCACAGTTTTCAGTTTAAAAAACTGTACCTATTTGGTAAATTAATAAATTCAAAATATTGTGATATTTGCCCATATTTTTTTTGCTTTTATTACCTTATAAATCCATACTTTTTTAACATGAAAATATAGGTAATTCTGCTTTAAACACGGGTATTTAGCAGATTTGTAAATAAAATGAAAAAAGAACCAAATATTCATCAAAACTAAATGGCGAATGAGTAACTAGTCCTAACTGTTAGTAGGTAATCAAAACTGGAAGAAACTTAAAGTTGAAAATCTGAAGAGACCTCTTACTACCGCTTTAAGAAGAGATGCATCAAAATGTAAGGTCCAAGACAATGAAGAAAAAGGTATCGAGTCCGGCGAGTCGCCAAAAGTTACTTCAAAATTCAGCAACAGACGCAGACCTATGTTAACCCGTGCATTAACTTCATCAGATGTAGCTCAAAAATATAATTTACTATTGGACAAAAGACTAGAATTGATAAATAAAAATTTAGAGCAGCAAGATGAACATTTTAAATTTCAAAAAGAAGAACAAAAATTAAAATTGCAGTTGTTAATGCTGGAAATTGAATACAAAAAAACATTATTAAAAAGTAATTTTGGAATAGATTCTTTCAAATTCTAAAACTTCAGTCTTTGTTCTTGTTTGATTTTATTTTTTGATCATATCCTTTGTCCAATTTTTTTTAACGCAAAGGCAAAATACAAATTTTTATATTACTACTTTATGTCCTTAACTTAATTGTTAGTAGGTACTGTGTTAAAGTTTAATAAATCCATTATTGTTTATAAGAAAAACTAATAATAATTACTTTTTATATTAGTTTATTTCCATGTTATTACTTACCTTACTGTTCCAAATAGTTCAATGTTTAATAGAAGGATGTTTAAAATATAATTATTTGTTTCTTTGTGGATAAGAGAGACCTGTTAGATATAAAAAGGTGATATGAATAGCTTTTTTAAAAGTTCATCAAGAAAGAATAAATTCCCTATATATAAAAATATGTAGGTATGTATTTTTTAAAATGTTTATTCTTAAAAGTATTAAAATATATCATGGACTGACATTCCAAATTGTTCCTATTGGACACACCTAAATTATAAATTAGCAAAGTATTGATTTATGAGATTTTGCCTATGATTATTTAAATTAATATTATGTTCGTTAATAGGCACTTGTGGAATATCTCCCATTGTAATTAAATATTGTAATTGTTCTTCATTCAAATTTTCTGGCAAGGCTGGCATTTCTTCATTTGTTTCCCTGGCGATGTTATGTAAGACAGCTGTAGCAACGGTAATAGCCATACAAGTATCCAATGTAGAACGTAGTCCATAGAGCAAAGACAAAAACCTAGCTTTCCAAACCCCAATGGTCCTTTCGACACAATTTCGTGTTCTAATTTGTGATTCGTTGTATAATTGCTGTGGCTGATTCATGGGATTTGCTAATGGGGTCATTAGATATGGCCTAGCAGCATAGCCACTATCACCTAACAAGACATTCAAACTTTAGAAAAAACAAACTGGCAAGTTATTTCTTGTAAAACTTTTATTTATAAGAAAATTAAAAAATTATATTTTGGTGGCTTTTTTTTAACTTATACTTTGGTAAATACTTTTTTCTGCAAACTAAATTGAATAACATTAAAAATTCGTTTAAACTGAATAACAGTAGTGATCTTACCCAAAATAACACTGTTGGGAAATTCGCCTCCTTCAATTCGTGTCCTTAAGTTGCTGTGCGTAAAGATTGTTAAGTCATGGGCAGAACCAGGCCATCGCACAACAATATCCCTGATTTTTAATTGAGAATCACATAATATTTGTGTATTTAAGGAAAAATAACTTTTTCTGTTTCGGAATATTTCTGCATCTGCTCCTCCTAAAAATAATATTACCATTAAGAATAAAAACTACTTACAATAAGGCATATTTAAAATCGCCCTATACCTAATTACTTACCAGGTGACTTTATTTTTATGTGTGTTCCATCAATACAGCCAAGAACTCCTGGAAACCTAGCAATTTGGTAGAAATCACTCTGAACTTGAACAACTTCGTGTCTTTGGGGCATTTTAATGTAAATAGGTCTCAAACCTGCCAAAGTTTCCGACACTTTTTTAATTATTCGTGAAGCTGTTGTCTGGTGCATGCCCATAAAATCCCCTATTGCATCTTGATGTGTTCCACAGGCATAAAATCGTAGTGTCGCGAGAATTTGGTTTATTGGTGACACAGAGTTATTTCTATAACAAATGCCAAGTGTAAAAAATTACGTAATTAATAAAAATGTTCATTAAAGTACGTAGGTAACTAAAAACCAAACCTTATATTATGTTTCCATAACCCTTATCTATGATTATGTTCAAACTAAGTACCACCGTTACTATAATATAGTAACGGTGGTAAGTATATATTATATACTTACAAATCGTTATTAAACTCTAGCTGCTCTTCAATGGAGTTTAATATTAATAATACTGTTGCTTTTGTTAAACGAAATCGTTTAAAGAAGGTGAGGTTGTCCATATTGTCAAAGTACTCTTCCCGTTCATAATTACGCCTGGGAAAACCAAAATCCAGTATTTCTAGAATGTCTAAATCGTCGTCTACAAACAATTCGTCTTCGACTTCCATTATTCACCATTTAAAATACGTACTACATAAATTTTTAAAAACTGAAAATAGTATAAATACGTTTTGAGGTTAGAAATCCTTGATGTGAAAGATTAAATGTGGATTAAACGCAGAAATTCCTAGGATCAAGTTTAAACCTAGATTATCGATCTTTACTAGTACGGCACATGAAAAATAGGTACTTTAATCTGGTTCAAGGCCTAATCCGGATTAAATTACAACGGTGCATACAGCCGTAAGAGAATAAAACAAAAATAGTAGGTCAATATATTTATTTATGGTGGATACTTTAAAAATACAAAAAAATACATTAAAAGGCGTTTATTCAATATTTTACATATCTTAAACTCAGTAAAACTGTAATGTTAAAATATTAGGTAGGTATACACAAATATTAAAAAAACATATAGGTACAAAAAAAGTAAAACATAAATAAGAAACCATTGGTTTCTATAATCACTAAAAGCCTCAATTTTATTCACATTTGCTATGTATAAAGTTTATTATAGCATTATTAGCATAAACTGTGTTTCACATACGAAAATAACTTCTTAGGACATCTCTTAAAAAACCATAAGAGAAATAGGATGGATCGAAAATATAACAATCCCATCTTACAGAGGGAAAAAGTGGCAAAAGCGATTATTGGAAATTACCTTTTAAAATGAAGTCCGAATAAAATAAAACGATTATCCGAAATTTCAAATACCCCCAATTTCTAAAATAGTTCCATTTAACAAATTTTTCAATTGCATTGGATTGGATTCTCACATTGCATCTCTTATGGCTTAGAATAACCATGTAGAGTGTCGGGACATTATGGATTAATGGTATTTTGAAACAATATAAAGAAAAAAAAATTTTTTTTTTAATCCCTAATATTTTCTGAAACCAGCGACATCTACGAATGTCAAGACTAATTTGCAGAAATTTGAGGTGACAATTATTAAAATATAAGTGTTATTTGTAACTGTTTTTTTTTGTTTTAATTTAAAAGGATATTTATAAATTGGTGTGCATAAAACAAAATTTTTATTTTTCAGGAAGTGTGGGCTTGATTATTTGAAAGTTTTTAAACACCACGGCATTTTCATCAAATAAAAAGAAAAAACAAGCAAGTATTACATGATACATCAAGGGCGGATTTAGCTTTTGTCAAACTGAGGGGGGGGGGGGATTGGAATTTTTACATCTAATCATTGCAAAACCTATCCTTTAATAGACGTTTACGTTGTAAAGTACGGCGCGTCGGACAAATAATGTTTATTTAGTATCTAAATGTTATAGATTTATGCCTATTGTGCTGTTATTACAGATATTATCAAATCTAATTGAAATATACAGTGACCATCAAAAAGTTCGTAACGCTTCGGAAAAACATTTATTAGTATGCGCGGTCGCTACACCAGAATGTCCGAGACTTGACCAATCCGGTATATTTCCAACATGGCACCACACATCAAAATTCCATATTTTCATTGGCCTTTTTAAAAAAATACTGATTTTTTTTCCATATGTTGCAAACTTCTTGCTGGTCATTGTATATATGTATAGTATAAAAAATATCCAAGGCGGGGTGCTACAATGATCCACTGACACTGCTGACATATCAGAAATCTTTGTGGTTTGGAACAAGCCTGACAAGTTACATATAGGCCATTTATGACATTTATTTGCTTAATAAAACAAAGACCGGTTCATGACTGAATAGCATCGTCCATTTTTACTTCTTTGTCCGAGTAGGTACATTTTTCTCTGTACCCGTATTCATAAAATCGATTTCCTTTTCCAAAATAATACGCCACATCCTATTATTGCATATTATAAGGAGGGGGTTGATGATAAGCGTTAGGGTTCATTTGTTGCCTTTGCAGGTGCGCAACGAGGGCGGGACTAGGCTGACTACCCCCTGGACCCCCTTGCTGTTGTTGTTGTTGTTGTTGTTGTTGCTGCTGCTGCTGTTGTTGTTGCTGAAGTGCCATCATCTAGAAAAATAAACGTTTATCTTTGGGCTATTAAATTAAAATGTAAATTTAATGTACTAAATTAAATAATATCTGTGTCCGACATAAAAGTTGTTTCATTATATTCAAATTGATGGTCTCGCCTGTCTGTTTTTTATAACTTGCTGGGTTTTATAACATACCTGTTGTCTCATCCGTTGTTGCTGCTGGAACGGAGTTTGTTGGCTTTGAACTCCTTGCTGCATAACCTGTCCTGGCCTGGAATAGGGAGGAGCGGGTCCACCTATTTTCCGAAAAAATAAGATAGTTAATTGTTTTTAGTATACACAAGCAGGATGTAATTTCCTAAATTTTAAAAACTAGGTATAAAGTCTGCCGTAAAAATTTTAAAAAGTTTGGAGAAGAAAGAAAAGGTGGAGAACGCAAACAGAAACTGCACTGAATCATAAAGACATAAGTTATATAGGATTGTTAAAAAAAAATTATTTTGTTTTTATATAATAACTTTTTTATTCATAGACCGATCTTATTTATTTTTATCTTGTTTGAAAGAGGATGAGTCAAGAAAAACTGTTAATTTCATATTTGTTGAAAAAAAAATGGTGGACTGAGTTGAAGTCAACTTCGTTAAACTTTAAAACTCGCTGGAATTCTTTTGAATATATCTTTACATGCAAGATTCTGGAATCCTAAACATTTCTGAACAGAATAAGAGGTCATATATGCAAATATGTTAAAAAATAGCTGACGTATGACAAAATAAAGACATGTTGATTTCGATTTTACTTTCGTTACTTTTCAAAATCATTATTTTGATTATTAAATTGTTATATTAAATCGAAATATGTTAAAACATACATTTCATGTCTTTATGTTCTCATACCTCAGCTATTTTTTAACATAATTTTTAACATATTTGCATGTACGACCCCTTATTCTGTTCAAAAAGGTTTAAGATTTCAGAATCTTGCACGTAAAGTGCTATTTAAATCAATTTAAGCGTGTTTTAAAGTTTAACCAACTTACGGTATGTCCGCAAATATAAGATTAGCGGCCTCTTTTAATTCATTCTCTTTCAAACGACATAAAAACAATAAAATCAGTCCATAAATAAAAAAGTTATATAAAAACAAAATTCCGTTTTTTTTCAATAACCCTATAGTTTTAAACTAAATATTTACGAAGGTTTGTAAATACTATATTGTGTACACGGGAGGGGGGGGGGGGGCGCATAAAAAAACAAATACTATAAAATTACCATAAAATGCATTATTTGTTCTTAACCATTGGCAACACTAAATAATTAAGTCCCAGCCTTCGAGTTAGATCTACCGTATCAGCCAGTTGATTTCAGTGGCGGATTGATGAGGAGCCCCCCCCCCTGATTCTTACAAAATGGAAGTTTTGTTTACTTTGAGCCTTGAAAATTGAAGGGCGTATGAAGTATCAGTATTTTTTAGACGTCACTTTTGAGAGTAGGAAACTCTTTAGAACCGGGATACGCTCTTTTTTTTAGACGTCACTTTTTTAGTCGCCCTTCCCCTCAGCAAAATCCTGTTAAAATTTCATGTTAACTTCAAACATGTTAAACTGGCCGTGACGCAAGCGCTTTGCGAGAATACAGACGCTACTTAGTTTGTTTCTGGGTATTTGTTTTATATTTCCTATTGTATTGTAAAAAATACATATTTTACTACCTATTTAATTTAATTTATTTAATTTGCCGTTGACGGTAAAGGTAGAATATCGATTTCAGGGTAAGTGAGCAAATAAGTGTGAGGTTATGACTCTTTGTGTTGCCAATCCAATGTAAATAAATCTAACGACCACTGGATGACATATTATGACGTGTTAATTCTCTTGACCAATGCCTTGTGCGATTTGAGGAGAGAGACATAATACAAACCTGTTCATAACTTTACTATATCACGGGGCTGACTTACAATCTTCTGTTACTCGACTAGGGCTAGAAAAGATACAAGCCAATTAGTTGCAAGGGAGAGGTCGCCACTTGCCCCAGGCTTTCTGTTCTGTCTCTTTCGCTCCTTTTAAATCGCAAAGGCTATGTTCATGACAAACCATAAGTATATCTAAGGATATGTATGGCAGAATTCACAAAATAGTTATGTTTAAGGTACCTTCGTAATTATTTTTATTTTTTTATATATACCTTGGCTACCCATTCCGGCCATACTATTCATGCTGGTGTTCATGGTGACATTGGGCGCCTGTTGCATATAAGGCGCCCTAGGGTTCGAGGCCATTTGCCTGAAGTCGGGCTGAGCTGGTCTAGGTTGTCCGAAACCTTGTTGCTGACCGGCAAACATGTTGCTTTGTGAAGCTAAAAATGGAATTGTTTTTTTTATTATTAAAATACCTCGATTACATTGAATATATTATAAATCCAAAGTGATTCATCCAGTACCAATAACGGTAACTGTTGCATTATAATTTATAAACTTTGCCGCTTTAATTTAAGAATCCCCCAGACCGAGGCGGTGCGGCGGTAGCGGTGGCTATTCACGCCGAATATAACCTGGAAAAATATGTCAAAACAACAGTCGAAGTGAGCACAACAATCGAACAGGTAACAAAAAACACGTGGCTGATGTACCGGTGAGTCGCGAAAGTAGTGCTGATGATGTTGGCAAAATAAAACGCTGTCACAGCTGGAAACGCGAGTTCGGTACCGCAGCGGTGTGGGTTGTGCCATTTACCGCGGACACCGCGGCGAAACCGTCACCGCCGCATCGCGTTGGACTGAAGGATCCTTAATAGTGGGCCGAATGGAAGCGCGACGTTGTTATACGTGTATTTATGTATAAAGCGTCAATAAAAAAATGTAAAGACTATAATTAATAAAAAAATATTCATACATGTCATTTTGTTTCCCCATGTCATATATACTATTTTTCTGTGGTTTACTTAAACAAAACTATTTGTTTAAGTATATCGAGTGGCCGCTAGAGGGCGTAATACTAATGCTCAATTAAGAAAACGGAGGTTTCTCCTTAATATGCTTATTGAAAACTTATGTGTAATTTTGAAAAACTTCAGTTAAGGACAATGAAAGTGATCAAACTTGGTATCGTTTAGAAGAAACATCTGTTTTATCATTTGCATTATAATACATGTGTTTTTGCCGGTGGTCGCTAGAGGGCGCCGTTTTAAACAATATTGCAATTTTCGGGTTTTCTTGAAAATTTTAAATGAAATCATGTGTGCGATTGTATATAGTCAAAAGGATAACTAAAATTAAAAGAAGTCAGTGAAAACAGCAAGTTTTATTATACAGGATCTTCATTAAGTAACTACAGAATGTTTAAGGGATTAATCTTTGATTGATTTTAAGACAAAAAGTTCATATAATTGTGCTCAAAATTGAAACAAATTTAAGATTTTTTCATATATTTTTTGAATGGTATCAGCTACTTTATTGAAACTTAGAACACACTAATAGATATTCAGAGGCTACATTTTGCAAGTTTTAAGTTATTTTTAATTCAACCATGAGCGTAGTTATGGGTGACCTTCTTAGAATTTTCGAGCAAAAAATGGCACACCGCTGCCCCTGGAACGCTACTGACTCTTTTAAAGCATTATCAAGTAAGCCAGGTACGAAATACACAAAAAGTGTCTCTTGATAATTTTTAATAGGATGAACTATTTTCCAGAAAATTTCCTAAATCGGTTTTTATGCGCGCCTATAGACAAATTTAAGTGGGAATTAAAATTGCTCAGAAGTCAACAAAAAAATATAACAAAACATTATTAAAATAAACTTAAAAAATTATGTTACCTACTTCATCGAAACTTAAAACACACTAATAGATATTCAGAGACAACATTTTGCACGTATTAAGTCATAATTTTTTAAATTTATTATTATTAATTTATTTTAATAAGGTCTCGTTATATTTTTTTGTTGAGTTCTGAGCAATTTTATTTCCCACTAAAATTTGTCCACAGGCGTACTTACATGAAAACCGATTGAGGAAATTTTATCGAAAATGGTTCAACCTATCAAAAATTATCAAGAGACACTTTTTGTGTATTTCATACCTGGCTTACTTGATAATGATTTAAAAGAGTCAGTAGCATGCCAAGGTCAGTGGTTGGTCATTTTTTGCTCTAAAATTCTAAGGTCACCCATAACTACGCTCATGGTTGAATTAAAAATAACTTAAAGTTTCAATGAAGTAGCTGACACCATTAAAAAAATATATGAAAAAATCTTAAATTTGTTTCAATTTTGAACACCCTGTATCTGGAAAACGAAGCCGTTGAGGACTCATAATTATATGAACTTTTTGTCTTAAAATCAGTCAAAGATTGTTCCCTTAAACCTTAAAGTTTCTGTACTTACTTAATAAAAACTCTCTATTTTAAATTTGTAATAATATAAAATATTGTTACCTTGCATTATTTGTGGATTACTCTGCATGTTACCCTGCATCATGGCCTGCGAATTACCGCCAAAATTGCCATATTGGTTGCCCATAGCTCCTTGCATGTTACCATATTGATTTGCAAACATACCCTGTAAAAATAAACCACCAATTAAAGAGTTTGAAATTTAAAACAGTCTCTAATTTCTTTGATAATTAGCGGTTTAAAATAAATGTATACACCCGTATTTACTAAAGGGGTTTAAAATTAAGACCATCGAAATATTTAGATCCATAGTATCACAGTTAGGGGCAAATCTTGTTATTTTAGGTATTTAAAATCAAAAAGAAAAATATATAAGAATATTAAAATATTTTTTTAAATATTTGTTAACATGGTATAAAAAAATGATGTGTTATATATTATTTATAACAATATTAATTAAAGCATTTCCAAAAAAATCTGTTTCCAATATCCATAAATATTTGACATTTTTTTGTCCTATGGACTTATTTATTTTAGGTTTTATGGTTATTTCATTTTTATGACGTGTATTATGATTATGGTTTTTAAACGGTACTTATAAGATTTTTATTTTTAAATAATTATATATATATATAATTAAGATGTTTTAAATGGAAAGTTGTCTAATGTTTATTTTTTTTTTATTTCAGAATATAATTTTATTGAAGGATAAAGATAATCTTTATTAAATATAATTTTTAGAAACCTTTTCTGTAATATTTCTAATTTTTTAACTAAAGTTCTATTTATTCCTCCCCAACCTAAAATTCCGTAATTTAAATGAGTTTTAACTAATGCATAATATAATATTTCCATATGTTTCACGTTCAACATTTTTTTAAATGTTTCTAAAAATTGGTATTAAAGTTCTTAAATTTTTAATCAAATATTCTATGTGAAAATTCTAATTTAATTTATTGTCAAAGATTATTTCAAATATTTTACTTGATTAACTTTTAAAAGTCATCAGTTTTATTTTATTACTATTCATATTTTGTGGTGTGTTATTTGGATTTAAACTAAAAGGAAGATAATACGTATTATCAAAATGAATTGTTAATACATTTTTATCAAACCAATCTTTTTAATTTTGTTATTTAAGTTGTCCAAATTTGTATCTGTATAAAAAATTGCAGTATCATTTGCGAAACTATGAATTTGTCCATCACAATTTACATTAAATAAATCATTAATATAAATATTAAAAAATAATGGTCCCAAAATTATTCCTTAAGGAACACCATATTTAATTACTTTAGGATAGATTTTTTCTTTATCTCTTTGAACATAAATTGGTCTATTTTTTAGATAATTTTTAATTAATTCAAACTGCTTTCCTCTAAACCCAATATTTTCAATTTTTTCCAACAGTAAATTATGACTAACTGTATCGAAGGCTTTTGCTAAACCTAAAAAATACAAATAGAAGGTTTTTTTATTATCCAATGTATCATATATTTGTTCTGTTAAATAACAAATAGCATTTTGTGTCGATTTATTTTTGTAATCAAATTAATTCAGCTCTACCGAACTTATACAGGGTGATTCCTAAGTCGATACTTCTTTTTAGCTGTGTATAGAAGGCATTAAAATAAACAACATTTTCAAATACCTTTTTTCAAAAAACCTAAAAATAGGCAAGATACAAAGGTAAAAAATTTAAATGTGGGCCTGGTCATCAAAACGTAGCCTGCTATACTTTATGTTGTTTGTCTTATCTCTTATTAGTCATGCAATTTACGGGTCGGTGGTGAGTTTCTTGGCAATACGCTGCAGTGTGTTTTTCTGAAGCAAGTTAATTTTAAATTGGTGACACGTGAAACTTGTAAAATTTGAAAACAATGAACTAGTAGATATGGTGCTAATTTACGGTGAGTGTCGTCAAAGTGCGACTGCTGCTGCGAGATTATACGCAAAACGCTTTCCCTTGCGGGCTCATCCTACACGCAGAACCGTATTTGATCAATAGTGTAATAAATGAATGTAAGTACCTTATTTTTGAGTTTTTTGAAAAAGGGTATTTGAAAATGTTGTTTATTTTAAAGCCTTCAATACACAACTAAAAAAGAAGTAATAATTTAGGAATCACCCCGTATAGTAGTTTTAGTTGCATTAATGAACACAGTACACACTAACTTTTTTTATATAAATTTGAAGAAAAACAAAAAAAAATATTTACACTACAATACTTAAAAGACTTATTCTGACACTTGTCATTTTAAACCTAGAGCTGTCAGTTTAGGACGGGTTTAAATTTAGAACCCTAAAGTAAATACGGCTGTTCATTTTTAAGGTCCAGTTCGGTTAAGCTGGATTAATTTGCCTATGTAAAATACAATTCTGTCACATCTCAGGCATCTACAACTAAACATATTATACTGGTTATTGTGACACTTAAAAACACCTTTTTTTCCCTGAATTCCTAAATCGCGCTTTCCTACCTGATTTGGCTGAATAGCAGCTGGATGTTGCTGTCTTATCGCCTGTCTTGGGAATCTCTGCATCTGTCCATACCCGGCGGTGGTCGGGTTGGCCGTCTGGCTGGTGGGCATAGCCGGCATCCCGTAGTTATTGATGGGGTGTCTCTGGCGGAGCATGTTGGACAGCGCCTGTTTCGAGTTGTTGAGTTGTGGTCGCTCAAAACGATTGACTACAAAGAGGAAGACAAGTTTTAAATGTTTTTATTTAATATACAGGGAGAAATTTAATGGTATAGTCTGACGCACGGTTCTAGAGCTACAATGCCTGATAAGGCAGGGAGATAACGGCCGCATTAAAAAGGCAATTCCCCTTAAAATAAGGTAAAGTCCATACAATTACTGTCTGGATGCACATCACAGCTTCTGACGTAATTTTTTCGTTATCTCCCTGCCTTATCAGGCATTGTAGCTCTAGAACCGTGCGTCAGACTATATTTACTTAAGTGATTCCTTGACTAATTTAAGTTGAAAATAATTAAAAGTGACAGTTTTTTTTGCCGAGGAGTTTATTTGTGTAAAAATATGTTATTACCTGGCATCTGCGGATATCCATATCCTTGTTGTGGATTTTGACCTTGTCCATACCACTGTTGCCCAGGATTACCAGCATATTGTTGTCCTTGTTGCATACCTACAGAGAAGCGTTTTAAAGTTCAACAATCTTGATTCAGTAGCGGCGTGTAGGGCCATTTAAAGCAGGGTATGCAAAACTTGTACCACATTTATGTTTATTATAAAAGCTTGATTATGTTCAGTAACAATAGTTGTACCTAAATGTTATGATGTACAGTGGCGTACTTATAAACACCTATATGTCTATGGTTTATGAGTATAGTGTTAGAAAGTTAGAAATTAATAAAAATCATCGTCTTCTTTAACACCCTGTATATAAAATTTTGTGACAGACAATCCAACACTGACAAGTGTTTCCCAAGGGATGAATCTATCAACCATTTAAACCTGTAGGTCTATATCATATCTGGTCCAGAAAATATTAACTGTAAAATTTAGGCGAAATTTTTCTTGCTCGAAAGCAATTGTCCAGCAGTTTAGTTCATATTTAAAGTGGAGTGGAAATTCAGAAGGAAAGAAATAAGAACACAAAGTCTTCCTCCAATGTTATATTAATGAAATATTTTTGATTTAAAACATTTTTCTACATGTTTCGAATGCAGAAGCAATCATCTTCCGGAAAATAAAAGAAAAAAGAAAAACGGTTCATTGATAATAATAAAAACAAAACTTACCAGGCGTTTGCCCATATCCACCCATTCCATGCCCCATCGGTGGGTTGTTTCCTTGCACGCCCATACCCATCCCCGGAGTGCCTGTCCCGAGCGGGTTATGCCCCATCGCAATCGGATTGACGTTCATCGGTCCTGGCTTCGGCTTCCTCTTTCTCTGTCCCTTGCCTCGGCCTTTTCCCAGAGCCGCCGGGCTCTGATCCACCGAGGACGGTGTGTCGGCCTTTAGGTTAGAATCCTTTAGTAGGGGGAGATTTGATTTATATGAAAAAGTATTTATGTGTGGAAGGAAATGAATCCCCGATGTGTCAGATGTATTATGATATTTAAAGTAGTCTACTTACTACGGACTCATGTCCATTTATAAAACAACCTAAAACTCCATGCTTACCGGTTTATCAGGAATAGGTTCCAAATCCTCTGGAGGCAAGGGAGGAGGGTCCAAATAATGACTAGCAGGTTTCTGCAAGTTGTGAGTATGGAATTTCAGTAGTCTGTGAGTATCTTCGCCAGTCAGAGGTTTTCTCTCGATCCGAATTGCGCCGAACCAGGCCCAAGATAGGGGAGGCGGGTTCTTCATGCCCTCCAGGATGTCCCAGCTGCTTACGCGCTGTTTGTCTGATATCTAAAAAAAGACATGGCATTCTGTATTCCTGCACCTGTTGTAGAATTTGTGTACCAAAGGAATATACAGGTAAGTTGGCAAAAAGCGATATATTAATTAAATTAATAAAAATACACAATATCGTTTCCTGAACCATAGCCAAGTTGATGTGTTGGTGTACTGAAGTGTATTCTTGGTTGCGTGTTTCCGCATGAATAATAACACCGACCGATAGCGAGAAATAGCTGTAAAATTCGTTTAAAAAAAGGCTTTTGTGCATTAATATTAATTGTTAATGTTTATGATGGTAAAGTTATTCAATATAATACCGTTCTATGCCAATTTACATACCTAATAGCAAAGCTGTAAACGTGAGAGAGTAAAGAGAAGGGGCAATATCTGCGACCAAATTGATAAGGCAATATAACTTTAAACTCATTTTTTCTCTACAATCCTAAAATTTCGTCTGTTTTTGTGTACCCATTGTTTATTTTTCACTATTTAAGGAACATTTACTGGTAATTTTTCTATTTCTGTTGCGTATAATAAAAGATTTAAGGTCGATTGGTGTAGGGGCTCGTTGAAAATATCAGAACATAGTTGAAAAATCGCGGTAAAAAACTATTTATTGAGTAGAAAACCAACAAAGGCAAGTACAAACTTTAACTTTGATAAAGCATTAAGCATATATATTTTAAGCTTAAAATAGAATAAGAAGAAATAAGTCGGAAACTGAAGACTTTTAGAATAAGAAAATTAATATCATTTATACACAAATCCTTGGTTGGGTACAAATACAGGGTGATTCCTAAGTTGATACTTCTGTTTTAGCTGTGTATAGAATGCATTAAAATAAACATTTTCAAATACCTTTTTTCAAAAAACTCAAAAATAAGGTATTTACTTACATTAATTTATTACACTATGGATCAAATACGGTCCTGCCTAACTTGCCCGTTGAATAGCTTTAAGAAAACTTCTGGGTGTAGGTTGAGCCCGCAAGGAAAAGCGTTCTGCGTATAATCTCGAAGCAGCAGCCGCACTTTGACGACACTCACAGTAAATTAGCACCTACCATATCTACTAGTTCATTATTTTAAAATTTTACCATTTTCACGTGTCACCATTTTAAAACTAACTTGCTTCAGAAAAACACACCACAGCAGATCGTCAAATAAATAACTGATGACCGACCCGTAAGTTGCATGACTAATAAGACAAAAAAAAACATAAAGTATATCAGGCTACGTTTTGATGACCAGGCCCTCGCTTAGATTTTTTACTTTTGTATCTCGCCTATTTTTAAGTTTTTTGAAAAACGGTATTTGAAAATGTTGTTTATTTTAATGCCTTCTATACACAGCTAAAACATTATCAACTTAGGAATCACCCTGTATATTATTTCCACCAAAGAAATTTGATCAGATTTGCATATTTTTGAAATATATTCTTAACCTCACTCTTACTAAATGACATAAAACGACGCGTAAAATTTACGTGTAAATTTGGCTTCTTTAACAACTTTCTTAAGTTATAACGATCTGACTATTGTGATTGGTCAGTTTCATATCCTAACTAGAATGGAAATGAAATAATGTACGTTCAGTTAACTTGCATAGCCCATTTATGGGGGAATAAAAATAGTAGTTTGTACAACAAGAGTGGATATGATGTCCATATCGCACGAGGAAGTAAATTGAGCACGACGCCGTAGGCGGAGTGCTCAAACTTCCGAGGGCAATATGGACAATCCACTCGAGTTAAACAGTATATATTTTCTACGATCTTATGCTAAAAAATGTAAAAAAAAGTTTGTTGGTTGCCGGGCTCGAACCCACGACCATTGGTTCCATAGTCCAACGCTCTAACGTCTGGACTATCGAAGCGTTTAGTTAATTATCGAAAAACCAACTGATAAATGATGCTACATGAACTTAATTTTCTATGCACATTCAGCAGGTTGCATTATTGATAAATCTATTATAAATGCGTCTAGATTTTATTATATTGAACAAATTAATAACAAATTGTACCATATGCATTTAAATTATATAGTTTAATGTCTTGAAAAAAAAGGCGGAGCCTCAGTAAAAATAATATACTGTGATTGGTCAGTACTTTTAAAAACAACATGTCAATTTGGCCTCTTGACTACTGTGATTGGTCAGTTTCATTACCTATCTAGGATTGTTATGAAATTTTGCCGCACAGTTAACTGGAACAGCCTACTTTACTCGCCACTTAAGTGTAAAGGAAACAGCAAATTTCCGTGTGGGAGTAGAAAAAAGTAATATTGCTTACCAGTAAATCGTGTTTCTTGTCAACACTGTCAAAACTAATCTTGTTTCCTTTGCTGTCGGTAAGACAGCCAGCCGGTTCCACAGCTATAACTTCTGTTGTCATTCGAGGCAATGGCAAAAGTTGCTTAATGTGCATTAGGGAAGCGTTCTGTCTCTCCCCTATTTCTTTCTTAATTTTCTTCATTAAGTTCTGATGCATTTTTTTACCGTCGTCCTACAAACCAAAGAAACATGTAAAATAATAACAGAAAAATTTAATTTTTACAAAAAATGGATTTTTTTAATACCTGTGTATCTGTAGCCAATGCGGAATGTACTAGAGTCGCCAACATATCAATAATGGTGGTAAATAATTCGCTATTTGTGTGCAGATCTATGATTCCATGAGTAACTAGTTGTACTAAAAGTAAAGCCCAATCTGTAGTGGCTGAACTATTTCGTTGAAATGCCTAAAAATATAAAAATTAGGAACTAACATTATTTTATCAAATAAACAAACAATATAATTTTTTATTGCATTTTAGGGTTAATGACGTATTACCCATTTAATATTTTGATCAATATTTCGTTACTTTTCCTTATATTCAAAAATCGGCCAAACACCCATGTTTAGAGCATAACTACCTACAATTTAAAGTTCACAAACTAACAAAAGCAGAAAAATAAATATGGACAACCTTTACAAAATTTCGATTTTTGCATTTATTAATTCTTTTATCAAAATTTCTTTAAATAAAACAGTAGGTAATAATTGCAACTCGATTTGGTCGCTTTTTGGATAAAGCGAAAAGGATACGAAATATTGATCAAAAAATTAAATGGCTGGACCTAAATCTTAAAAATTATTATGTCCCTCTAGT
This sequence comes from Polydrusus cervinus, assembly GCA_935413205.1. Lineage (NCBI taxonomy): Eukaryota > Metazoa > Arthropoda > Insecta > Coleoptera > Curculionidae > Polydrusus > Polydrusus cervinus. The sequence goes on from OW284511.1 coordinate 15,143,827, forward strand.
GGTTCAATAATCTAATACTGCAGGATAATATAAGGAATCTCCACCTCGAGAGGTACCTAGTCTTAGAGGCAAACAAACAAACAAAAAATTGTTAGTTTCTCTGCGTGAATCTATACAGGGTGTCCCATAACTTATGGGCCGTAGAGTAACTGGAGATACTAGACATCAAACTAAACCGATTAAGTCATATCAGTTTTTTCGGATTGTTACTCGTTCTAGAGATACAGGGTGTTGAGAGTCAAAGTTTCTTCTCGAAAATAAGCCATAATTTTAAAACGGTTTAATGAATCGAATTGAAAGTTGGCAATATTATGGTTTTATGAGCAAGAAATAAGATTTTGTAGAAATTTTTAAGTTTCAAACTAGAGGGCGCTAGTTGCATACACTGGGCTTCATAAATCTATGATTTTTTCTTACCTGTGATATTAGGTATTTTTCAATTATAGTTTCTTAAAGAAGGGTATTTTCTGAGTCAAAAAGGTGTACTTGATTGATATTAATATCTTTAACGGTATTCGAGATATTTCCCTTTAAACATCCCAAAGCATAAAAAAACATAGTACATAATTAATATTTTAATTATCAAAAAAAAACTTATATGACTTTATCGGCTTAGTTTGATATCTAGTATCTTCAGTTACTCTACGGCCCATAAGTTATGGGACATCCTGTCTATCAACAGTAATGTTATTATATTTGTGTCGATCTATAGCGGAAGAAATTTCATGAACTCAGATTGTGAAAACCGCGTATTAAAATAGTTAGTTACAATGACCGCGATAACGTCGTATATGTGAGAGTGTGGAAGGTGTGAAGTTTATTTTCTTAATTATTAATTTCATTTCGTCCATAATTATCGTATTGTGAAAAAATCATAAACAAAATGAATTAATTTGGACCAGTTGAAGAAAAAACAAAATTTGTAGTTTGTGATGGGTGAATATGGGTAAAATACAGAAAGCTGATTTGTTGGAGTCACGTAATAGTCAAACCATCAAGTAAAATTTTGAAGTTCTGTCAGTTCCTTCAAAAAGTAATAAAAATGTCTTTCTAACCTCAAACTACTAATAACGTCAAAAATTATGAAGTGAAAGCCCATGAAGCTTCTAAAAATGTCAAAAGGGGTGGCATTTCTTACAGTTTATCATCAATGATACTTACTTAAAAACTAAGATAATAGATTTGATGAATTCTTACCTCAAATACGCCACCAACCAAGGCAAATCTTAACTGCAGACCATCCAAGGTCCGTTCACTATGACATGTATCTTGTAAGTTTCCCTCTTTAGCTTGTTGTACCAACTAAAAATATAAACACCCATATTCAATAACAGTGGCGTGCAATGCTGTTTTAATCAGGGTAGGCAAAAATTGCATTTAAGACAAAAATTTACCTTCCGTATCATTCTCGCTAAATTTCAAATGTTGTCACAAAACTGCTTCTTGTTTTACGATACCTTATCCGTTATCCCTTTAAAAATATCTTAACTAAACTAATTAATAATAAACCTTATAGAGGCGAGTTTCATATTTTATATTGAGAAAGCGAAGTATTTTCCAAACTACGGTAAAACTTGAAGATTGGCACCAATGCACACACCAAACGCGAGCTTTCATGGCGCAGGCTGATAGATGAAGGAAGGTCGAAGGTTGCGACGGGTTTATTTGTTACATATTTTTCTACCCTACTGCCTACCGGCTCTTTCGCTTCCTTCCACTCGTACAAAAGCAGTGCTTTGTTGCAGCATAAGACGCTAATGTACAGCGAGATCTTTGCTTTTAGAACAATCTTATGGAATGCTTAAACAGGGATCTAGTTTACGATATAAATAAGCAAAGAATATATTATTATATAATATAGGGATAAATTGCCAAAGTTGGATTACACGGATAAAAACTAATATATAAAAGTTAATTCAAGAAGTAGTCCATACTCACAGTGGTTAATAATTATATGATAGGAATAAAAGTCGGTCTAAACCACAATATCTTTAATGAGAAAATATGTTTATGGGTAATTTACATGGATAAAAGAAGAGAACATGTTTCGACCTTAGAAAAGGTCATCATCAGCTCTAACTAGAAAAGTTTCGTAGACAAGCTAGTACATTAGTGCAAAAATGGTGATGTAGAAATTAAAGCATAAAATTTAAACAGGGGTAGAGGTTTTTAAAGCATAATATTATCAGACCTAGTCTGAAAAATATGGGGGTGGACAGAATGAGTGGTAGAAAATATTGGAAACCCTTTGTTCACCCTTGGTTGGGTAAGAATATACACTCTCTCACAAAAACATATTCTTTTTTCTCTTTTAATTTTAGTAAAAAGTCGAAATCTTAAACCTTAAAGGTCGTGATTCAAGACTCATAGATATGTGGTAATTTTTATTATATTTAAAAAAATTCTTATAATAAAATATTCAATCTGCTTGAAGAGATAAACAGGGTGTAGGAGAAGCCATCATCTTAGCGTATTTATAGTTCTTTCTTTAATTCGGCAGATTACCAAACGAATAGTTTTATCTAATCTGCCGAATTAAAGAAAGAACTATAAATACGCTAAGATGATGGCTTCTCCTACACCCTGTTTATCTCTTCAAGCAGATTGAATATTTTATTATAAGAATTTTTTTAAATATAATAAAAATTACCACATATCTATGAGTCTTGAATCACGACCTTTAAGGTTTAAGATTTCGACTTTTTACTAAAATTAAAAGAGAAAAAAGAATATGTTTTTGTGAGAGAGTGTATATTCTTACCCAACCAAGGGTGAACAAAGGGTTTCCAATATTTTCTACCACTCATTCTGTCCACCCCCATATTTTTCAGACTAGGTCTGATAATATTATGCTTTAAAAACCTCTACCCCTGTTTAAATTTTATGCTTTAATTTCTACATCACCATTTTTGCACTAATGTACTAGCTTGTCTACGAAACTTTTCTAGTTAGAGCTGATGATGACCTTTTCTAAGGTCGAAACATGTTCTCTTCTTTTATCCATGTAAATTACCCATAAACATATTTTCTCATTAAAGATATTGTGGTTTAGACCGACTTTTATTCCTATCATAAAAGTTAATTGTTTCTGTTTGTTTTATTGTTCCCAGGGTAGGCAATGTTTATTTGCCTATATTGTATGCACGCCACTGTAAGAGTTTTAAATTTAGACCAACAAAATATTTGAATCTTATAGTCTGCCAGTTGTGTTTTTACCGTGGCATTCGGTATGGCAGCTCAGTGGTAGAGCTGTCGCATTCGGCCGCAGGTGACCCGGGTTCGATCCCCGGGACGGGTGTACGCTTAATAAAAAAAGTATACCCAAGATTTTAGAGGTAAGAATGCAGTATGACATTGGTTGACTCCCGAATACGACCCATTGAGGGCGGATAATCCTGCCTTTAGGGGACTGACGGATAAACCAGTGCATACGCGTGGTTCGGATCCCACGTAAAAAACTGTAGGTCCCGTCTGGCTGACATTACCCCGACGTTAAGCAAAAGGGATACAATAAGCCATTTGGCTGCAGTATACTGACAACAGGTCAACCCTCCTTGAACCAACCAACCACCGTGGCATTATCTTATATGCCAGATGACGCTTTTGTGTTTATTTGATTTTTTTGTAATTAAATCGTTTTACCTATAAATTATTTTTAACGGGATGTTGTTGTAAATACAGTTTTAGTTCTATTAAAGAACACAGTATGAACTAAAAAAACGAAAAGGAAATCCAAAAAAAATATTTACTTTGTCTCAAAGGACAGCTTCTTTCGAATTCGCTACGAATACTGTAATTGACTTATTCTGACATTTGTCATTTTAAACCCAGAACTGTCAGTTTAGAACGGTTTTAAATTTAATACCCTATAGTGAATACGGCTGTAAAACCGTTTTTCATATTCTGATGTTCAAAATAGGTATTGAAATAATTACCTGGGTTAGTTGTTGGTGCAAAGATGACAACAAACCCTCCTTCTGTCCTTCTTCTTGTCCTTTTAAACACGTCAGTACTAAGCTTAAAAAGGGCTGATGAGTGAGCAAACTTTGATTTTCGCCCGAACTCCGTTGTGTAGTTGGTTTCTGGTCTTTGCAGTGCCAACCACCGTTATCTAGCACTTGTCCTGCAACCTAAAACATTTGACAAAGATTAATTACTAACACGTCTAAAAGCTCTAATCTTATTTTTGGTATTGACCATACCTTTTAGGACAAACAAATAAAGTTTATTTTCAATATTTGTAATATAATAAATGTGTTTATTTATCTTACTCAATAAACTTTTTCTTTGATCCCCCGAAGACGTGCTTGTTAGGGGCAAATCTTGGTATTTTAAATTATAAATATATAGGAATATTAAAATATGTTTTAAAAAATATTTGTTAATATTATATAAAAGTTAAATTGTAAATAAATAACGTTTAACTATAAGTATATAAATATAAACAAAGTTTTTTTGAAGATATAGGATAATAAAATTTTTTAAAAATATATTATTCATAACAATATTTATTAAAACATTTCCAAAAATTGTTTTAAGTTATCTGTTTCCAATATCCATGCTTTTATTTCGACTTTATATTTTTTTTATGAAATATGTTTTTTAATTTTTGTTAGTAAATAATCGTTTAAATAAAAACATAAATATTTAAAATTTTGTTGTCCTATGAACTTATTTATTTTAGCTTTTATGGTTATTTCATTTTTATGACGTGGTTTTGAAACTTTTATAAATGTAAAGTTGTCTAATATTCATGTTTTTCTGTTTCAGAATATAATTTTATTGGAGGATAAAAATAATCTTTATTAAATATAATTTTTAGAAACCTTTTCTGTAATATTTCTAATTTTTTAACTAAAGTTTATTTATTCCTCCCCAACCTAAAATTCCGTAATTTAAGCGAGTTTTAACTAATGCATAATATAATATTTCCATATGTTTTACGATACTTCTTAATTTTTTAATCAAATATTGTATGTGAAAATTCCAATTTAATTTACTGTCAAAGATTATTCCTAAATATTTTACTTGATTAACTTTCAAAATTAGAATGTCATCATTTATTTTAATACTATTCATATTTTGTGGTATGTTATTTGGATTTAAAGTAAAAGGAAGATATAATTAGTTTTATCAAAATTAATTGTTAATAAATTTTTATCAAACCAATTTTAAAACCTTTTTTAATTTTGTTATTTAAGTTGTCCCAATTTGTATCTGTATAAAAAATTGCAGTATCATCTGCGAAACTATGAATTTTTCCATCACAATTTACATTAAACAAATCATTAATATAGATATTAAAAAATAATGGTCCCAAAATTGTTCCCTGAGGAACACCATATTTAATTATTTTAGGATAGCATTTTTCTTTATCTATTTGAACATAAGTTAATATATTAATATACTTTCAACATACCTTTAGTACCCTTCCCTGTACGGCACTGGGCAACTTTGCCACCAATGGCGCCACCAACCAAATCGAACTAGTCTTGTTCCTCGCTTCTTTTTTCGAATCTTCACTTTTAATAATACTTCCGGGCGGTGAATTTAATTGGAACACGTCTATGGCAGCTTTAGCCACCGTGTCGAGCCACTGAGACAGTTCTGGTGTGTTCACGCTATACTGTTTAAACATAAGTTGTAGGTCTAGCCAGGACATGCGTAGGGTCCACAGTTCTAGGTTCTATAAAAAAAAGATCCGTGAAAGCGATGAAAACACTGTATATGTATATAGGGTCCTTACCTCAAGAATCCTACTGATCATACTTTTCTGATCAAGCTCATCGATGCTAGAAGCAATGTCCGGATAGCAGATCATATGCAGCAACCTCTGGGCTTGCGAATGTGTCAAAAGATCATCCAACAAATTGTCACTATCGCACAGTTTCTCTGGGTGGCACAGGCATCGATCCAGCACCCATTGCTGAGAGCAAATTTCCCTTAAAACGTGATTGGCAAAAGCTGACAGCGATGCTGTTGCTTCGGGGTTACCTGTGCTGATTTGCCTAAAAAAAAGATTAGTAATGTGTGCTGGAAAGGGTTTGTAGGTGAGTTACGTAAAGGATTTTGTTACAAAGCCCACGACTATTTGTGTGTAGATATAACCCAGGAATAAAGTTTCATCATAGCAGAGCATATGTGACCACTGTCTAGCAATATTTGACGTTAATAGTTTGAGTTTAGACAAATTATCGTTAGTCGATATTTTGGACCTAATAGGACTACGTGAGACTATTTGGTCAGAACCTAGTCGATATTTTAAAGTTCTCTAGTTAACTGTCAAGACTTCAACATTTGACATGACTGGTTAAAAACTCAATGGTTATTTGCTATCCTTGTCTTATCCCATTAACGGGCTTAACGAAGACAGTATAAAAAGTTAAGACAATTTTTGATTGGCGGGTAGCCAACTGCGTTTATTGGAACGGCCATCATGGCGTTGGGATCATCAAAATGTCTTAATCAAGACCTTCCGTGATTTGAGGAGTGAGTGAGACATAAATCTGAGATTTGAGGAGTAGTAAGTGAGATACAATACAAGTCTGTTCATAAAAAAGACAAGTGAAAATTTGACGTTTACTACGTGGATGACACATCTTTATTTCTGAGTTTTAAATCTGTGTTTATAGTGTATTAATGTACAAATAGGCCCTTCAAGTGAAATAATGTACGATAATAATTTGTGCCGTGCAAAAGGATGTTTTTGAGGTATTATATACACAAAAATCTCGTTCGAAAGGAGATGTTAGACAACAGATCGTAACCAACAATTATGTTTTTATTTTTTTTTTGTTACCCACAACTAATGACATTAGGAACTGTACACAAGGAATTTCTTCCAATCATGAACCCAAAATTTAACATAAAATGTTTTGAAAAAGCAAAATAATGGAAATGATCTAGATATTTTATTTTAGAACCACATATATTAAAAATTGTCGTTAAAGTTAATTAAAATATATTTGCAAAATTATTTTTTAAATAATTCTAAATTTTTTAGACTAATGTTGGGTTGCATAAAGATTTGTAACCATAATTAACTAACCAGCAAGTTTGACTGTGACATAAATGACATTGGCAGGCATAATTAACTCACAATCAAAGGTGCTTGATCTTGATAAGTAAATTAAAAATTAAGGTAACCGGGCCACTATGATTGTGTGTAAATAATGCCTGTCAATGTCATTTATGTTACAGTAGAACTTGTTGGTGAGTAATTTATTGTTAAGAGTAAAGTCTAGTAAAGCCATTTCATTTTTTGATGAATATTTCTTATCCTTTTCGCCTTATTTAAAAGGAGGCCAAATACCCGTCATTGAGTAGCAATTACCTAAAGTTTTATACTAAAGGAATGTTAATTATACAGGGTGTTCGGTAACTTATGGGCCATAGAGCAACTGGAGATACTAGATATAAAAATATGTCTTTTGAGCCAAATTTGCCCAAGTAAAATGTTAGAGGTTAAAGAGAGACAGGGTCTTGAAAGTGAAAATTAATTTTCGAAAAATGATGATAATTTTGAAACGGTTTAAGATAAAGTGAATTAAAACAAATTCTTAATAATTTCCAATATTTTCATTTTGTTTTTTTATCTGCCTTTTTATCATCAAGTCCTAGAATCTGGGTAACGGCTTGAGATATCGAGATCGACCAAGAGTACCTTTTTTACGTAAAAAGGTAGGTTCTTTTATAGTTTAAAGTATAAATACTAGTACCTGCACGGTTAAAAAAAATATGGATGAATTAGTTCAACATGAAGCACGTAGCAAGCGCCCTCTAGGGAGTATCTTGAAATTAACACCAAATTCGAATTTCTCACTCTCGAAAACCTAGTTATACCGATTTTGAATTCGATATCTTAAACCGTTTCAAAATTATCATTATTTTTCGAAAATTAATTTTCACTTTCAACACCCTCTATCTCTTTAACCTCTAACATTTTACTTGGGCAAATTTGGCTCAAAAGACATATTTTTATATCTACTATCTCCAGTTGCTCTATGGCCCATAAGTTACCGGACACCCTGTAGAATTAATAAAAGCAAAAAACGAAAATTTGTGAAATTAGTTCATTTTTCTTTTTCTGCTTTTGTTAGTTTATAAATTTAAACTTGTTTAACTTTAAATTGTAGTTAATTATGCTTCAAATACTGGTGTTTGGCCGATTTTTGGATAAACGGAAAAACTAACGAAATATTGAACAAAAATCGAAATGGCGATTACGTCACTAGACCTCACTCTTAAAAAGCTTTATTCAACTCGGCATAAACATTTGGTGTTTCAATATTCATAAGATATTTTTTGTTGCCTGCCTTTGTATTTTTCTTTTTTGTTATTATACAGGGTAGTAACTATTTATGACCACTATTGGCATCTTGTAGACGGTTATTTCTACGAAGTCGATTAATGGACAATGTAAAACTAAAGCATTTTAAGATTTCGTTAATGCGTTGCTGAATTGTTTTCATTCTTCAGATCCAGGATGATGTTAAAAATGTCTAGGTCAAAAAAAAACTTCGTATTTCTTCTCCTCTACAAAATGGCGTTATCAGTTTTTCTTTATATCAATTTTTATAAGTTAAGAGTTTATCATCAACGTTTTATATAAACACGGACCTAGATTTTGTATTTTAATTTTCAGAGTACATCTTACCCAAAAGATGTTTCACTCAATCCTATTTACTTTTAGGCAAAAATTACTTGGTTATATCATTTCATTAAAGGCTCTAAATGTCCTTTTTTAATTTTCAATACTAAATTTTCCTGAAGATGTAACAATTTTTTCCGAAACGTAAGTAAATGAGGTTGAGCGATACGATATTTGGGGCTTAAGACATGCTCTGAAAAATAAAAATCAAAGTCCGAAATTTAAAAAAAAGTTATAACAAATAACGTAAAAGAAACTGATAACGCCATTTTGTAAAGAGAAATTATGAATCAAAAACAATTACTGTTACTTGATATTAGAAATTTTTTTAACCCAATCAACTTCGTAGAAATGACCCTTTACAAGATACTACCAAAAGTGGTCATTTAAATCGCAGATATACCGGTAGGAAAATGCGTTTTCTACCCGTATTAAGTTAGAAGAGTAAAAACATAAAGTACCGACGGCAAAGCCAACAAAAATCCAGTCCATCGCATCGGATCTTGTTTCTTATTCGGCTGTCCTGCGGTCTGCTTCCGCTTCGATCGGATTAATATTAAATAAATATTGATTCTTTCTTGTCTGCTGAGTTTCTAACGCACTTCCCGACCGGTAAGTAGGAACCATTTTTTTTTAAAGTTAGGAATGAAGTCTAGTGATGCATTCGCCATTTCATTTTTTGATCAATATTTCTTATCGTTTTCGCTTTATTCAAAAAGTGGCCAAATAGCCGTCCTTGAATAGCAATTACCTACGGGTTTGAACTAAATAAATATTGATTAATGAATTAATAAAAGCAAAAAACGAAAATTTGTGAATATTGTCCATTTTTCTTTTTCTGCTTTTATTAATTTATAAATTTAACTTTGTTTAACTTTAAATTGTAGGTAATTATGCTTTAAATGTCGGTATTTGGCCGATTTTTGGATAAAAGCAAAAATTAACGAAATATTGATCAAAAAATTAAATGGCGAATGCATCACTAGACCTTCCTCTTAAAGGAAAAAAATCTTTACGACTCTACCTTAATTTCTTAATTTAAATTCAAAAATGCCAACGTCTGGGTTAATATGTTAAACCAAAAAACTTATTTTACGGATTTGCAAGTTACACCAAAGAGCTGGTATTTTTAGTTAGAGAATAAAAACAGTCAGACAGAGAACAGTTTTTTCCAAGATAAACTGTTTCAATGCTGCAGCCTGTAAAAGTCTACAAATGACATATTTTAAAAGTCAATGTAGACATCTCAAAAATAATTTAATTTTATACACATTTTATACAAAATGAATATATAATTTCGTGGATAATTAGAAAAGGATATCATGTAGAGAGTGTTTTATTTAAAAAGAAGCAACTTGGTTTAGTCATGACTTTTTGACCAATCCTGTATTATTTTTATTCTTTTTCTGAACAGACTTTAAAAAGCCCTAAAGCTTTTATGTTTAATATTTTTGCTAACTTTCTTTCTTTAGCGACCCTGTATATATTCTACAAAGGTAGGCAAATTATTGTTATGTGTTATTACTAATTAGAAATTCACATAAAAATACCTCTTGTTTCACTGTAATAACCAATAACGAACCGAGTACTATAGACCAAGCATTTCATTTTTCATTCATAAAAATGCTTTGTTAACTGAGCCGACATATTTTTATAAAGGATATTCTATCGTATGACATGTACACGAACACTTACTTGTAATATGAAAATTATGATGATGACCCATTAACCCGAAACGAATTATCACTGTACTTAATAAAAGTTTACAAAATGACAGCAAAATTTTGAAAGAAACTAAATAACAGTGACTTCTTATTTTTAAATAACGATTGCATTTAAAATCACCTTTTTGTCCATCTCTACATTTTGTATTGTGTATTTTTGATTGCCCATGCTAAAAACACTTGCATTTGAGCTCATATTGTCTTGCGCTTATAAAGAAAAAAAGGCATAAGAGAAGAATCTTTGGATTCCTTGGTAACAGTGTATTATTTTAGCGTTAAAATTTGCTCATATTTTCACGTGGTTTCATTCGTGAAGTCGTAAGGAACCTAGTGGACATATGTTTTATCGTCTTGTTGTGATAAAAGAGAATACTTTGTCTATATTACTCGGTCGTCATTGGTAATAAACAACAATGCTAGTTCTAAAAATAAATATCCACAATTAAAATAAAGAATGGTTAAAGCTAGCCAAAATAAGAGAATGACACAATGACTGAGAAATGCCAAACATATAAAGCGCAAGAGCAGCGATGATTTTGGGTAAAAGATAGGCAGCGATCAAAAGCGATTTTGGTTCTGATTATAGTTGATAGTGTTAACAGATCTATACATACGTTTCAGATAATCATATATGTATTAGTTCGGTGTAGATAGAACTCAGTTTTTACCAAAAAATTAACGATAATTTAAATTTTCGACATGTGTATTTTTTAAACTAATTCAATGTAATTGTCTTCTAAGACTAAAATTCTAACCTATAATATAACTTCCAAACTAAGACTAGGTTGACACCCACAATTTCTTAAGGGAATTAGAGCAATTTTCCCAAAACTCAATGGAAATTAACAATAAAGCAGTGGTTTGTGATCTAAAGAAGCGATGGAAGCACAGCTTCCCCTGATCGCGATGACTCTAATTAATTTTTAATTAAGTTGACGGATCCATCGCTGCGCCATGCGAAACGCGACTAAGTAGTTTGCGACATCAGTTAAACAGCGAGTCATAGTCGCGTGAAATTTATCAACGAGAAGCGCCGTCAAGCGCCGCTTGTAGTTTTATTTGTTGTTTTCTTGTGATTCTCGGGAGTGTGATGGAGGAGGAACTACGTCTGAGCCGGTTTCAGTAAATAAACAACCAATGTGTGTAGGGAGAGGGAGGGGCTGGGGGGGGGGGGGGTATACGAGAGAGGGGTACATTGGGACATTTCAAACATTTTTAAATGTAAATCCCATACTTCCCGTCCCAGATTGAGACAAAATTCAGCAAAGAAAGGATAATTTGAATTACGAATGATGTGTTATTTGATGACCAAACGTTAAAATTGTAAAAACCTTTAAACTGTATTAAATTTCTAAAGCTAGAAAAATGTTTCTCTTCTTGCTATTAGGGTCAAATGAAAATTTAGTAATAAAGCCCATTTTTGTTTTGCTGCTATCCCCTCAGAAAACAAATATTCTACGCCATTGTTCAGCGCACGCCACTGCGAAAGAAGTTTAAAAGATTAATTTATATTTTTTTTAATATGTAGACCACCAAACTAATACATATTATGACTTCGACCACAACCATAACCGAGATCGCTTAAAATCGCCGTTGGTTGGGAGATAATCGAAAATTTTTTTGACAAACCTATGTGCAGTCCGTGATCCGCATACGTCCATGTTTACCACCCTGGAGAGAGTAATTTTAATCAAATAAAACTATAAATCATAAGTAAAAAAATTAATAAACTTAAAAAATATAAAAAATAATGTTATGTTATCCTATCTAGATTATAGTATGTATTTTATACCAAAAAACGATTAAGTTAACAAATTTTATGTAGTTTTTTAAAATACGGCAACCTCTATAACTTATATAACAGAATGTTCCTCAAGGACTTACTAATATCAATTCACGCAAGAATCACACCCTGAAATATCAGTACGTCATTGAGGAATACCTGTACATTAAAAAAACAAATCGACATTTCTAATGGGGGCCTTAAAAAATCATTATTACTGATGTCAACCCAAAAATAATACCGTACATGACTAAATACGCTATATTTCTAGGAAGGGCTGAAAAATCCGTTGTTGGCGGTCGACTAGCAATTTAGGGGATCCTGCTTGTAAAGACAACGTGGTATGTCTTTCTTTGATTACCATTATATAGTATTGACAGTAGTAATAATAATCGTGTAAGGTCCCCACAACAGTATATTATTTCTTAAACATTCATAATCAGTTACGATTGGGTAGTAAAAACACTCTCTAAAAGGTTTGTACAAAACAATAGCATAAATTAAACTTAGTCAAAAATTTGATGGGTTTCAAAGTACAGAGTATCAAAGTTACTTATTATTTTTTTAACTTTTTTGTGAATAATTATCCTAATAATACTAAGATTTGTATTCAATGGTTAAAAAATATATAATCGCTTCTTCATTTAAAGTAGTAAAAATTATTCTATTGGCGATAACGCTGAAACGAACGGAGATATCGAGCTGCGGTTTTAATATTTCATCTGCTTTTCGATTATGGTATCATAATTATACCGCATTAATAATAATAATAAAATCAAAAAATGTGTTATTATTGCAAATTGCGCCCTCTAGCATTTTTTTTTAGAACTATTATGGACAACTAAATACGACTGGTGAAAGTGCATACATTTCTCTTCCAAGCAGTCTTTAGTTTGCTAAAATCGGATAAGTCGTTTATAAGTTACAGCGATTTAACTGATTACACTTTCAACAGCTTTCCCCCCTCTTATTAAAGTCGGTACGCCAATGAGCATATGACCAAAATGATGCATAATTGTCCAAGTTTTTTAATGGTGTTATCAAAGATATACCTTAATGTGGAACTTTCGGAGATATGTAAAATTTTAAAATTTACTTTTCAAACTTAAAAATAATTTCCATCATTTTCTCTTAGGCACTTTTGTCATAAAAAAATTTACCCGGATGCTGTACGATTACTAGTTTCTGAGATATGGCCGGCGGTCATTCCCTAGTTGACCACCCTGTACAAGTACCAAATTTTATCCAAACCATGCAATTATTAAGGTAAATATTCACAAAAAGGTTTAAAATAATATTAACTTTGAAACTCTGTACTTTGCAAACCATCATCTTTTAGACAAAGGTCAATTTTGGGCAGATACTCATATTTTAGCCTCAGGAATTTGTGCTACCATTTCGTACGACCTTTTAGGGACACTCTGTAGAATAAAATAATAGTATATTAACCTTTAAAAAAACTTTTATACTTTTACTATAAACGCAGTATCTTTGTTGTGTAGTTAAGTTAAAAAACATTATTTATTTTTTAATCGCTTATATTTACTTGTATCATACTTACGGTAAGTCAATATTGGGCCCGTCAGCACCTGTATGGAGATCACTCGTTCCCAATATATTTGACAGACTGGGTTCGGTACCCTGCTTGGCCGTGGCGTCACCTACTATTAGTACTGCCTTGAGGACAGCTAACACTGGCCCTAAGTTATAAAAAATCATCAGAATTGGTTTATCAAAATGGTTAGTTGCTAGAACAAGCGTGTATATTGAACGGCAGTAGAGTTTTTGACTTGCATTGTCTTTATTTGTTTTGAATCACTACGTTTCAACTGGTAAGCATCTCCAGTCGTCTTCAGGTGAATACTAAATAAGTATAGTAACTACTAACAGCTCTACAGAGAGCTATAGTTATGGACTTATTTATTTTAGGTTTTATGGTTATTTAATTTTTATGTGTATTGTGATTATGGTTTTTAAATTGTATAAGATTTTTATTTTTAAATATGTATATTATGATGTGATAAATGTAAAGTTGTCTAATGTTCATTTTTTTTTTATTTCGGAATAATATCATTTTATTGAAGGATAAAGATAATCTTTATTAAATATAATTTTTAGAAACCTTTTCTGTAATATTTCTAATTTTTCAACTAAAGTTCTATTTATTCGTCCCCAACCTAAAATTCCGTAATTTAAATGAGTTTTAACTAATGCACAATATAATATTTCCATATGTTTTACGTTCAAATTTTTTTTAATGTTTTTAAAAATTGGTAGTAAACTTCTTAATTTTCTAATCAAATATTCTATGTGAAAATTCCAAAATAATTTACTGTCAAAGATTATTCCTAAATATTTTACTTGATTAACTTTCAAAATTTGAATGTCATCATTTATTTTAATACTATTCATATTTTGTGGGATGTTATTTGGATTATAAGTAAAAGGAAAATAATTAGTTTTATCAAATCAAAATCAAATTGTTAATAAATTTTTATCAAACTAATTTTTTATTATTTTAAAACCTTTTTTAATTTTGTTATTTAAATTGTCTCAATTTGTATCTCTTTAAAAAAAAATGCAGTATCATCTGCGAAACTATGAATTACTCCATCATAATTTACATTAAATAAATCATTCTGAATATTAAAAAATAATGGTCCTACAATTGTTCCTTAAGGAACACCATATTTAATTACTTTAGAATAGCTTTTTTATTTATCTAATTAACTTTTCGTTACCCCTCTAGAAGTTCAGTAGTCTCATACTACAAGATAACTTAAGGAATCCCGACCTCGACAGACACTTTTAGAAGCAAACACAACAAAAAATGTTATTTTTTCTACGCGAATCAAGCAACAACAATTTCATTTCCATGTATGTCCACCTATAGCGGAAGAGATTGCATGACACCGGCAGGCCTGTTATACCAGGGTTCAAAAATTAATACCTACCGACATCGATGTTTCTATGTGCGGCCGCCAACAAATGCCTGTCACAACTCAACCTGACTCCTAGAGGTAACCTGGGAGGCGTTAAAGGTGGAGAACCCACCGAATACAGCCCTGGCTGAGGCCCTTCGGCTGTACGAAACAGTCTTAGAAGGAGATGACAGGTTAGACGCATACCAGCTTCTGCCAAGCCTGAGGACGAGTCGAGGGATTTTACCTGGCAAGAGAAAAAAAAATTAAATTTAAAAAGAGTAGGTGGTTAAATTGAAATAGGACAATTACCTTCAATAAGCTTGGTAATGCCACTGTCCTGACGAAATCTTCGAGAGAAAAGCAATGTCTTGCTATTAAAATACACGTAAAAACAGCCAGAGAGTTGTGTATACTGACATCCTAAAAATTACAAATATATTTAGTATCATAAAATAGTATCTCTATTAATTGATCACGATTGGTATCTTCTAAAAATGTAAAGGAAAAATAAGACAACAAAGTCACGGTCTCAGCAAATTGACTTTGTTGTCTTATTTTTCCTTTAAACCTATATCCGGTCTCTTTGAGAATTATGGACGATTTATTCGGTCTTCTCAAAAGACTCGCGTCTATATCCCAACCTAATGGCAGGCACACTGCGCATGTCAGGCGGATAGCGTGATGCCAGAATATTTGATATTTATATAGGTAGAAATGAGTTTAATTAATTAAATTTTTAATATTACGGTATTCTATTTATATTTTTAAATCAAACACTTTATTCTCTTTTTTTCTTTTACGTTTCAAGGAATTGAAAGGTGTGGTTACCGGTGTTGACAGTCTACGATTTTGTAATTCCGACTTTTTGTTATGAGGGTTATAGTTAGAAGAAATCATAGGGCTTATTGTTGTTTTTAGTGCATTAATACCAGAAATGCATGGCATGTAATGGTCTTTAAAGGTGATCGTTTGAAGACTTTGTTTTTTCTTTTCATGTGAACATTAATATTTGTTTTTGTACTAAATTTCATCCCAGTCTGTGCACACATAAACTGTTCTACAATTTAAAAAATTACGGTTAGGTTTTTACTTTACAGGTGCTTGACAGCCGCCACAAAATATTTAATATTTTGTAACAGCCGCAGCCATAATAAAGCTTACTGATTAATGCCCCACAAGGTCACAAATTAACAAAATGGCAAACTGTTCTTTTAAGAAAACTTAATACCTCGACTATGACTCAACACAGTGACGTAAAAAAATAATTAAATCCATTTCTATCTATATTTTAAATGTCCCGCCATCACGTTATCAGCCTGACATGCGCAGTACGCCTGCCATTAGGTTGGGATATAGACGCGAGTCTTTCTGCGCAGTTGGTTAGATTAAAGAACTCCTTAATTTTCAATACTAAATTTCCCGATGATGTAATAATTATTGCCGAAACGTAAGTATACAGGGTGTTATGGAATTGATGCATTATATTTAAATGGGTGACTCATTGGGTATTCTATAGAAACACTCCATATTTTTTTTACGGTCATCTAAAAATTTAGGTAAGTACCCCTGATAATGCCATTTCGTAGAGAAGAAAAGTTTTTATTTCTAGAACTGTTTTCTAAAATAAAAACCCCATTTTGAGTTATTAAAGAAATTCATTTAAATCACACAATTCATCAATAACAATTCGGCAAAGCAATTACTGGACTTTATTCCCTAATCTAATCAACTTCGTTTATAATACTTGAAAATACTATTTTGTATGTCACCAATAAATATTATTATTATATTACCAACTACAAGTTCCACTCGGTATATTCGGCAGACCTTACTTACCTCAATCTTAACTTCATTTAACACATCCTTATAGTACTCAGGAGGCGACGTAGGGCTGCAGAGCCCCAATAACACTCCCAACCATTCAGAAGCTAAAGAATTACAGCACGCCGTCATTTCTGCGCACAGTATGGCCAGATCGTTCAATCTTTCGTTGTCGTTTATACGATCGCTGTCCGGATCTTTGCAACATACTCGAATTACTGCATTGCAGACGAAAGAATACCTGAAAAAATATTTTGTTATGTAATAAGTTCAAATGCAAAGTTCCCGTTGCCAGTTGATTCCTGCACAGAACTCGGAAAGAAAAAAGAAGCCTATATATAGGGTGCTACAAATTCATGTGCGTACAAGGGGATCTCGGAAACGGTAGGAGATACGACAATAAGGAAATTGGGGCAAAGTTGGGTATTTTGGGGCTTAATAATTTGGTGAAAGAAAATTCTAAATATTCCGAATGCTTTCGGAGATATCCGAAAAAACCCGAAATTTTCAGTTTTGGTTTTTAGTTTTTTGCGCCCTTATTTTTGACTTGGGAAGAAAATAAAAAATACTTTCTTATAGCCGTTTTTTATGATCTACAATTTTTAAATGCGACGTTTCTTTCTTTGGATACCACCATCAAGTCAATTTTTTTAAATACAGACCTGGATTTTTTATTACGGTTTTAGGGACTTATAGGCTTTAGAACCCTATTACAATTAAAACATTTTAAAAATGTTAAGGTTTCGTCATCACATAACACATCAATATTTAAAATTATCCCTTTTTATTTATGGCAATTATTTTTCGGATTAAATAATATTAAAATTGCATTATAGGAAGTGAGACGTATGGTTAAACCATACGCCATTAATTATTTTAATAAAATTATTCAGACAGTCAAAGTCAAATATTTTAGCAGGTCAATAAGACGGATAAAACATGGGAAGTAATTATATTTTTTATTAATGTTTTTATATTATATCTTATCATAACACTTACTTTAATTCGTATAATTCTGTCCTGAGACCTCAAAATATTTTAAAATAGAAAAAGGGACAGTCATGAATGAAAAAGAAAAAGAGGTACATAGCAGTAGAGTGAAATTGAAACAAAAATTTGAACGTTATAGGGCAAAACTTTATGGCAGATAATAGTAATCTCTATCTATAACAATTTTTTCTTACTGGATAATACATCTAAAAAAATAGGGAAATTATAAAGAAAAATAAAAACATTTAATAACATGTTAATTTAATACATCACTAATTAACATTAATATTTCGTTTTCCTTGTAATAATAATTGTATCGTATTTTATTAAGTCTAACTAAAAAATCTTAAAACTATAAAAATGACTAAAATTTTTTTAAATAATTTACAGGGTCGTAAGGAAATAAATTGATAATATTAAATGTAATGTTTGATGACCAAACATTAGAATTTTTAAAATGTTTTTATTGTATGAGGTTTCTAAAGCCTATAAGTCCCTAAAACCGTAATAAAAAATCCAGGTCCGTATTTTAAAAAATTTACTTGATGGTGGTATCGTATCCAAAGAACTAAATGTCGCATTTAAAAATTAAAAAGGCCATATTGTAGATCATAAAAAGCGGCTATGAAAAAGTGTTTCTTGTTCTTTTCCCAAGTCAAAAATAAAAGCGCAAAAAATTAAAAACCAAAACTGAAAATTTTGGTTTTTTTCGGATATCTCCGAAGGCATTCGAAATATTTAGAATTTTCTTTTACCAAATTGTTAAGCTTCAAAATACGCAACTTTGCCTTAATTTAACCAACTTCGTATCTCTTACCATTTTCGAGATCCCCATGCACGCACGCGAATTTGTAGCACCCTGTATATGCATTACCTGTTATTTCCACTCTCATTCAACTGCTTCGCCCAGGAACTCTCAATCCTCCCTACCCTCCGGGGACTCTTGAACATTTCTTGCATAAACTGCGGGTTATACACGTAAGTGCTACTGGTAGGCTGTAGAACCAAGCTGCTATATAACGCCTGCTTGATCTTCGGGTATGCGTTGCCGAACGGTTCAACGGCGTGAGGTTTGGATTTGAGGAGGCTGCAGGAGGAGTAGAGGTCGTAAAGGTGGGCGAGGATGCACCGCTCGGCGGAGCTACAATCGCCGGGGTTGGACACGTGTTTGACGACTTTGCACAGGCCTTCGAATACTGCTGATGTTTGTTCGGGGGATACTGAAACAAAAGAGATTTCTTCTGTTTCATATATAAGATCAAATTACAGGGGTAATATCAATGAAACCAAAAAGCCTTCAAGCACATGATATATGCCTCAACAAAAAAAATGTTGTCTTTGATTTTTATACCCTTCTGCCTGCCTTTATCTTTTTTAAATTCCCATTATAATGGGACCATTTCAGGAACCTGTACTTTATACCTACATAAAGAAATAAAAAAAAAAAAATTAAGTAACAAACAGGATAAACTGAAACCTCCTTACTTACTTACTTAATGTTCTTTATTAAACTGTACTTCATTACAAAAATACAATTTAAATGGCCATCGACCGAGGTCCTTCACCCTAAAACCTCCTTATTTTTGGATGTTTTTCTTTTTATAAATAAGTGTCATAGATGGCAGCATGTTACAGATGGGTTTTTACCAATGACGACAAAGTAATATAGTCCCAGCATTTCATTCATAAAAATATGTTTTCGCCGAGCCGACATACCATTGTTTATAGAGGACATTCTATCGTGTGACATGTATATGAACACTTACTTGTAAAATGAAAATCCTGGTACTAAATCAGTTACTTTACAGACCTGGGGTACTGTCTTGCAATATCGTTTCATAATAGTAATTTCCTATAACGTCAGGTCTCAAGAACAATAGTTTCCAGACTGGTATTTTTTAATGACAGATCGCAACTTCAAAAATAAATAACAGGTTACAAACTATAATACACGTTGTCCCGTTGTTGTAATTTTATGTAAATGTCGCGAGGCAGGACTGCTTGCTTGCTTCGACTTGCACGCTGTCGTCGGCGGCGGCTACCTCACCAGTATTATTACAGTTTACAAAACGACAGCATAATTTTGAAAGAAACTAAATAAAAGTAACCTGTTATTAAATAGTAAAGTAACTGAAAAAAACGAGTCATACCCAATAAAACTGTTTTAATTTCACTCTACTAATTGCTTCTTCTATAAAAATATATTTTTTAAGTTGTAACATAACACTTTTCTTCCCAATAATCGATATGATAAATAAAGACGATAGAGAATACTTACATAGCAAACAGCAATGATATCTCCTTAAAACACCAACAATATATAAGCTCAAACCGGTCGTGTAATTTCTACTTAAAACTGAGTTTTTATTATATAACTGGTTTTCCACCTCAGGTAATTCCTAAAAAAACACAACGTGAATTAAATGAAATTCCGAATTTTTCATATAAAACCAGGTTTAATCTAACAACTAGCTATTTTAAAGGATAGGAGTAGGAATAATACATCTAAACCAGCGGCGAGTAGTCAAAGGAAGTAGGGAAAGTGTTACTCTCCTCCTCTCCACCCAATTTTTAATTTATTTATAAAATCATTTTCTTATTATAAACCCATCCGGTTTAACCGGAAGTGGGTTTGAATTTTCCGAAAAATGACAATTTACACACCTAATAACTTCTAAAATTTTTAAATCTTTACTTTTAGAATTAGCGGAAAATTGGGGGGGGGGGGGGGGGGGACTTTCTTGTATCACCCAGTATAGAGAGGAAAGTGTAAGGAAAAGGCATATGCCGATTTTTCATTTTAATTTTGATATTTCTATATAAATTGTATTTACCTAAAGTTCTCTCACTCTTACCTTTAAAATTTGTATACAAACATCAATAAGTCCGTAAATATTCAATGCTAACTCCATAAGATCAAAAAGAAAAGCCACATGTTCTTGTACAGGCAAATAGTTTGAATTCCCGGTGGCAAAGGAATTCAGCATTTCTATAACGGTAACGCTACATTGCCACGTTACCACGTGTTGGTCGAAGTAACTTAAGCTCTGGCACTTCTGAGTGGTGGCTTCGAAATTGAACTCGTTTCTTGAGTGTTTCTTTACCTTTAAAAAAAATTATTTCTACATATTAAATCAAATCAAATATACGTATTACGGTTAAAAAATGTACATACAATTTTTGCTTCATCAATGGAATTTTTACATAAAATAAAAATTTGATATAGTGTCCTGTTTTTTTAACATTTCTAATTTTAGTCATATGTACTTGTCCACAAGGCAAATTTGGACACCGTACATAACACTAAGACATAACTTTGAAAAAGACAACAATATACTGATTTAAAAATTAATCTAAAATTTGAGAAAACCACACTACAGGCTAAAAATTTCATTAAAACTGAGAATTCATCAACTCCTGAACACTAAAGAAAGCCCTACATATTAACAATTTTTTCATTGCAGTTTAAAAATTTCTCTCTTGTCTGTTTGAAGGTTGGAGACAATGATGTTTCTTGAATGATAGAATAGTTTTGGACTTGCATTGTCTTTAATTTGTTTTACATCACAACGTTTCAACTGGTAAGTATCTCCAGTCGTCTTTAGGTGAATACTAAATAAGTAAGGTAACTACAGCTCTATTTATACTAGCTAAATGTACTGGAGCATGACTGAGATGGGTGCAGTCATGCATCTACTTGATAAACTAATGGAAAATCGCTCGGATCAATACACAAAAGAAGCCAGTAGAGTCACAATCAACACTCAACATTCCGTATGTTAAAGGAGTATCTGGGAGAATTAGAAGACTAGGACAACGATACAACATTAATACGGTATTCAGCTCAAAAGACACTTTAAGAAGCCACCCAACAAGTCAAAAAGATAGGAAAAACTGTGTCTATCAGATTCCCTGCGAATGTGGCAGATCCTACATTGGTGAGACTCTAAGGCCACTTGAAACTAGGGTCAAGGAACACAGAAACAACACGCTTAAAGGAGAAACCGAAAAATCAGGGGCAGCTGACCATGCCTGGACACACGGTCATCACATTAAGTGGACAGAAGCTCGAATCCTGCACAAAGAACCACATTGGAGGAAGAGGAAGTTCAAGGAAGCTGCTATCATATACCAGAACCCAGATTGTTTTAGTAAGCCCTCACTAGATATAAGAAATATCTGGAAAACTTTGTTAAGTAGATGTAAACTTAAAATACCGCACAAGAATTAAACGCATGACTGCACCCATCTCAGTCATGCTCCAGTACATTTAGCTAGTATAAATAGAGCTGTAGTTACCTTACTTATTTAGTATTCACCTGAAGACGACTGGAGATACTTACCAGTTGAAACGTTGTGATGTAAAACAAATTAAAGACAATGCAAGTCCAAAACTATTCTATCATTCAAAAATGTCTCTCTTGTTAGCTCATGATAATTAGCACGAAGTTTATTGTAAAATTTGATTGCATAGTTCACACTACTTCTCAATTTATCTGTGTTTATACCATCGCAACAATGGGTCTATATAGACACCCAGAAATTTAACGTCCGTGATATCGTCATGGGAAGTACCAAGTTTCCGTAGGGTGAAAATTACTCTCTTTGTTTTTCAGATATTGAGAAGGAGCCCGTTCGCACTGAACCAGTCTGCAGCTCATAGTGTCGTCAAGTGGGTTCCGAACGAGGGAGAGAATAGTGTCATCAGCGAAAAGAGTAAACCGCACCCCAGTTGGTTACAGCGGAAGATCGTTTATGTAAACAAAAAAAAAAAAAGGGGCCCAGAATTGACCCTTGTGGAACCCCAAACGAAACATTACTTTGAATGGTAGAAGAGTTTTGGACTTGCATTGTCTTTATTTGTTTTAAATAAGTATCTCCAGTCGTCTTCAGGTGAATACTGGTAGTAGACACTGGAGATACTTACCAGTTGAAACGTAATGTAAAAACAAATAAAGACAATGCAAGTCCAAAACTCTTCTACCATTCAAGAAACATTATTGTCTCCAACCTTCAAATAGAAACATTACCTTATTACGCAATTTGTGGGTGATTCATGGTTTAACATGTTAAACCGGAAGTTGTAACTTTTAGATAGAGAATAAAAAACTAAGACAGGGAAGTGAAACCCATTTTTCTCTAAGATCAACCATTCCAATCAGGGTTGAGATGATTAAAATCAATGTTTTTTCATTAGTTGCACATTCCCAGTCTTGGGAATATCGCTTTCATTCTAATTTCCACCTCATGAGAAGAAAAGTAAATCATGATTTTAATCAGTATAAAAAAAAATCATGATTCATTTAAAAAAAAAGAGTTAAAATTTTAACACTTAAAATGTATTTGTTCATACAAAAAATATAACCCAGACGCATTTTTATGCGATGTTATTAATTATTTTATTATAATAATAACTATAAAACTTGCAATACTGCGCAGTAGAAATTTTCACGTTAATATAAGTTTCGACAAAGACGCAAACTTGCAAAAACTACGCGAATGAAATTTGCATGTTAAAACTTCTCCAGTTTTGCTTCGTATCTGTACTATTCCTGCCTAAAAATATTTGTCTACTTAACAAAACAAAATATAAGCAATTAGAAAAAATTAAAAATAATAACATTTGTAAAAGCTGGTAAATTTAAAAAAAAATCTAAAAATCATGATTTAAAAAAGAAATCATCGATTTTTGATTTTTTTTTAAGTCATGATTTTTATCAACCCTGATTCCAATATGCCTGTCAACGTCGGAAAATGCCATATTTTAAACATCAATATATCAAAAACAAAAATTTAGTAGACTATTTAGGTGATTCCGTGCATTAGATTTTTTTATACACAACAAAGATTGTTCGTCACTTAATCAAAAATATAGAAGATCCTTACCTTTCCTCCTTCTGCTACATCCACACTAAACTTCTTCGAAAACAACTTGCATATCTCCTTGGACATCTTTTTCACAGTATGTCGGGCTTCATCCCTCACTTTTCCCACTCCGTACAGTAATACATGCCTCTGATTACAGTCGTGTTGGCTGAATGGATCGTCTTGACTCAGAGGAAAATGAGTGGTGTAAAGAAAATGACGAGAAGGCTTAATCTAAAAAGAAATTACAATATATTTGTTGTAGAATTTAGGTAAAAAGATCGCCACTACCGATTTTGTGTGAAAATACTGTTTTTGTTGGTCATATTTTTTAATAAATTTTTTACCTCAAAGTAGCATGTATGATTGTGGAGATACTATCGCTCCCCACCCTTAATATGATTACCTTATGATCTCCATGCCCAGTTTCCATAGGCACATGTCCCATGTTGGGTACGTGTGCATGATGCCCATGATCATGGTCCTTCGGACTATCAGGAATATCCATAGAATTCTGTTGGTCTTCTTTGATATTCTGCAGGATTTTGTCCAAGTCATTGTCTACGTCGGCATCGTCATAATCCATTGGCTAGAAAAATATTAATCAATATTTCTAGACAATACAACGTTTGAAATATTTGTTTATATATAAGCGAGAGTAAAATAAATGAAGAAAAACTGCATATTATGTAATTAAAAAAAAAACTAAAAATAAGATAATATTGTCATCTTAAAAAAATTAAACCTATATAGCAATCAACAACTTTGTGACTGTAAAAATATGTGTAAGTTCTCCATCAGGCTAATTTTACTTTTTTTTTGTAATTCGTCATGAAAATCATTAGTACCTCAATTTTATTATGATGATTATTTGTCATGTTATCAGAATTGTCTTCATGTCCAATGAGATCACCCCTGGCAATCAGTGTACACATGTAGGCGTCGTGGGAAAACACATCTCTGCGTACCAATTCCGAAAATAAGTGTACCAGATTGGAAAACGCTGTCTTTTTCTAAAAAAAGTAATACATTATAAGAATATTTGAAATTGAGGAAAGTTTATTGAGAATATAGTGTAGTTGGACCTTCTCACTATAGGTAATTAAATTTATCATATTCAGCACTCACATCCTGAATGAATGAAACCTATTAATAATAATAAAATAATCTTCGAGCATCACAAACTCAGACCAGTTAACATAGAAAAAAAATATTTCATTCATAAAGCAGCTATTGTGGTGTGTACATAGTTAATTCAGAAAATGTTTGTGAAGTCAGTTAGTTTTAGGATGGGATTACGAAATGTTATGCCTCTTAACTACATGAATATTTGTAATATGTTAAACTTTAAAAAATTATTTATGATGCGAAACATGAAAAAGTTTCGAACAATTGTTATAAAAATCAAACTAGTTGGTAGTTATTTAGAATTAAAATTTTTTGCCTGCTTCTCGTTCTGAATAAACAGCAATGATGAATTACACGGTATGGTAAATAATTTTTTTGCAGAGAAACTGTGTCTCGCTAAAATTTTACAAGAGACAAAAAAGTTTCAACATAAAGTCAGCTAGTGTCAGAGAAATAATTAAAGTCATTTATACGGGGGGGAACAAAAAGAGGAACTTTTAATTACCAATCACACGCCATTTTTAAATTTGTAGGGTATTAAAAAAAGATGGCGCATACGTCAAAACACGCTATTAATAGTGGTCATTCTTAGTTTCAAAATTAGTGGAAATCGATAAAGGCGTTTAGAAATTATTCCGAAAAAACAATATTAATTTGAAAACTTTAGCACTCTGTAGCGGCAAAACGAAGCAACATTACATATAGGTAAGTTTGCCTAGATCGCCTTATTTTTGGTTAAGGAATTTATGGTGAAGCGTTGTAGTCATTTCATGGACACTCTGTATATTTACTCACCTGGGTACAATCATCAGGACTCGGTACAGGTGCATCAACGTCCAAAAATTTCATTAGGAGTGACTGAAACATTGGCGGACCTCCAGGGACCGAACTATTGCTGTCCTTATCATCAGCCTGAGTTGCATCTGGATTTTCCGATGGGTTTGTATCTGACTGCCTTCGATCTATTATTTAAAAAAAAAAACACGAAAATCAGAAGGAATGATTAGATAACCAGTAGCTTTGTCCAATTTTTCCTGTTTAAGTTATGTTACTATATTTCTATTACAATTTGTATTCAAATAGTTTTCATTTTAGGCAATACAAAACAACAAATAGGTTCTCTAATAAGAAATAAACACATTTTGTAAGGGAGATAATTATATACCAAGTAAAGCAGCTACAGCTAAAGCTCTATGCTCCCCTGTTCTTTCCGGTGATACAGCCCATTCACAAAGCAGCTTTACTATAGCATTTTCCTGGTCTCCTGAACTTGCAAAAATCTGAAAAGTAATTTTAAAAAAGTTCTTACTTATTATTTTTGGGTAAAGTTTTTTTACAGGCAAGTTAATAATTAATTATAAGTTTATTTTCAATATTTATAATATAATAAATGTGTTTATTTATCTTCCTTAATAAACTTCTTCTTTGATCTCCCGAAGACGTACTTGTTAGGGGCAAATATTAGTATTTTAAATTCTAAATATAGAAGGAATATTAAAATATGCTTTTAAAAATATTTGTTAATATTATATAAAAGTTAAATTGCAAATTTAAAAAACGGTTAACTATATGTATATAAATATAAACGCAGTTTTTTTTTGAAGATATAAATAGGATATAAAAATTTTGAAAAATAAACATTTCCAAAAATGTTTTAAGTTATCTGTTTCCAATATCCATGCTTTTATTTCGACTTTATATTTTTTTTATAAAATATGTTTTTTAATTTTGATATAATAATAAATGTCATTGTTATAAATGTAAAGTTGTCTAATATTCATTTTTTTTGTTTCAGAATACAATTTTATTGAAGGATGCGAAGCTATGAATTTCTCCATCACAATTTACATTAAATACATTAATATAGATATTAAAAAATAATGGTCCCAAAATTTTTCCTTGAGGAACACCATATTTAATTATTTTAAGATAGCTTTTTTCTTTATCTATTTGAACATAAGTGGGTCTATCTTTTAGATAATTTTTAATTAATTCAAATTGTTTTCCTCTAATCATTTAACTTACTTTAACATAAAGTGTATCCAGAGAATTTGTAGAATCCATTTTATCAAATCTGTGCCTGTCTAGAGCATCTAAAGCTGCCAATACTTTGGTTGTAACAGTACCTTAAACAGTTTATTTATAAGACATAAAAACTTTAGAAATAAAAATGTTTTGTTCCAAACGTTTTTTTACCTGCAGAACTAGTTTGCCACTTATCAGTGCACCATTTTCCTTCAGCACGTTTACTTCTTTCTCTTATAAAATTTTCAGAATGACAAATTTGTTTTCTGTAACTATTCATATCACAACGAGGTGGCATGGGTAAGGTTGATGAAGCTAGAAAAAAATATTACAAACTTCATTAGTTTCTATAAATGTACTAACACCTAGTAACAGTTGTAATATTAAATATAAGTTATTTTTATTATGAAATAAAACACTCGTGGTTTGTAATTTTCACTCGTATAATGTCAACATGACACAGCAGCTTCATCAGATGTGATATTAAAAACAAAATTTCCTTAAAATATAGAGGACCCTAATATCACATTTGATGAAGCTGCTGTGACAGCGAAACACGTGTCATGTTGACATTATACGAGTGAAAATTACAAACCATGAGTGTTTTATTTCATAATACTATTATGGATTTTCATCAAGTAAAGGCTGAAACAATTCGTTTTTTATAAGTTATTTTTAACAAATTACCTTATTTTTAAATAAAATTTGACTATGTACTCACGTAAGGGTAAGTTATCCAAAGGAGATCCATGCCACTGGGTTCCTACACCTGTAGGACACCATACCAAAGCTGTTGGACACTCTAGGAGAATTGTATGTATAACAGTGCTCAACTGAAGAACTAAAAATATGTGTATATCATAGCAAAGAAGTTAGTCAATAAGTACTAATAATTAATTATTACCAATATCTTTATGATGTGGGCAACTCTGATACTCATTTAAAGTAGTCTGCATAGGATTCGGTGGCACATTCTCCTTTTTAAGTTCCTTTTCGGCTTCTTTTACTTCAGTCTTGCTTTCACTAGTAGGAGAAGTCATTAAACTTGTATCAGCCACATTATTCATCATAAAATATAATTTCTTTGTGCAAAAATGACACAAGCGGCGTGACAAAAGCTCTGACTGAACAAATTCATCTAAATACTGAAGTGTTAGAGGTAAAAGCAGTCTCAATAATCCATCCTCTTGTGACTGTCCTTTTGGCTTATCATGTTTTTCTAAAAGTTCTATATTCCAAGTCAAAACTTCTTGTCTATCTATCAGCCCCTCTTCATACATGTACTTCAACATCCTAGAGCAGTATATCCAATGTCTTAGAGCCAATTTTTGTTCAGTTTCATAATTTGCTAGTGTTGTTAGGGCTGTGTTAGGGGGAGGGGGTTTCTCAGTTTGTGAATAGTGTTCTTGCAGTTTTGGCACTTGATCTTTAAGAAATTTTAATAGTGTACTTGTCCACTCTAAAAAAAGATATTTAAGTGGTTAGTAAAAAATACATTGATAAAATAACAACCTCACTACTCTACTACTAAACAAGGTACACTTTTATATTTACAATACAAGATCCTACTTAAAATTATTTCTATTTACTTCAGTACCTTACCTGTAGTTGGATCAGACATCTGCCTCTTTTTAATCTTAGCTTCAGAAACAGCCACTGTATAAGCCGAACTTAACTTAATAAACCACGCTGCTCTCATCATTGGTACTTGGTATTCAGTCAACATCATAAAAATTTCTTCTTTTTTGTTAAAATTTGGAGCTTTTTTAGATAAGTTCATCAAAGGCTTGTTTCCGGCAAGATCTTTAAACCATGCTTCGATGTGGTTTTTGGTTCTCATAGTTGCCGGCCAAAAATTATCTTTTGGATTAATTTGTTGGCGTTTTCTTCCTGAGTCCGGCAACATACTGAGTTCTTCTTTCCGAGCGATGATTGCATTAAAATATGCACCCACCTGAAATGTTTGAAATTTTAAATTAATTGCATTTGTATTATCAATTTAGACTACCCAAACTTGTTTAGAGTTTTGTGTAAGTATAAATATCGAAAAGCATTGTGTGTCGTTAACAACTTACCTTATTAGAGGTAACATTACAATTTCTAGCTGTTCCAAATTCATCCGTTAAATGTAGACTTGTAGGAAACCCATGTTTTACGTTAACACTAGTTAATTCGTCTTCTTTCTGCTTAGGTTCCTGAGGGTACACATCAGGAGGTCCTATTCTAGGTTTCTTTAGGGGCCTCTTCTCGTATAGAAGGCTGCTGTTAAACATTGTGGGGCTGAGTAGGGACACTGAATCGCACTGGTCAGTCTATTTCATGTCTTTGGAGGAGAGGGAAGAGTGGGTAAATTTTGGATTAAGACGGAAAACTAGGGTTCCTTCACAAAAATCCTTGTTTTTAATTCATTTTTACTCAAAAAACTAAAAAAATATATTGGGAAAAAAACGTCAACAAACTTGACGATTTTATCAAATCAATTTTGACACACAGAAAATTTTGACAGTCTTTTAGGAAAATGGGAATTTCCACGTTCCGAAAGTTTGTCACAGAAGAGAGTTGATGTTGTATTTTCTGTTGCACCTGGATAGTTTCATACGAAAAAAGAATGGCACGTATTTTCTTTCTCTCTTTACATTGACAGTAAATACTTTGAGGTTATGTAGTGTAGTCAGTCTTTTCAAAATATTATGCGAATTGTCGCGTGTGAATAAAAACAAAGAATAATTTTAGCAAAATGGGTAAAACTAAACGTGCAAAACCATCCCAGATGGTAAATAAAGTCCCTCTTGAGCAGGACATACACGAGTCAAAGTTCACCAAAGCAAAAAACAGGAATAAAATCAGGTTACGTCAAGATGAAGAACAACAGGTAAAGTTGACCGTTTTAGCGCACTTTGGGTAGGATAAACTAAATTTCCTCACCCAGTTATAATAATTAAAGACTTTTGTCATAATCTGCAGATTTCTGTTATTAACAATTGTAAGTTTTTAATGATATTTAGACCGCGTACTGAACTTTTATGACTTATTTTAGTATGTGGACTCAAATTTATCAAGAAAGATATTATCAGCAGCAAGGGAACAGCAAAGAGAGTTGGAAGAGGGGTTCGATGGCCCTACACCTGCAGAAGCTAGCAAAATGAAAGTTGTAAAATTAGATGATGAAACCAAAAGTGACTCTGACAGTGAAAATGAAGATGAGGTATGTAGTAAAGAGCTCTTCGACTTGTTGCCCTCTTCAGCAATAAAGGTCATTCTTAATATTTTTAGCTCTAATAATTTTTTCCGATGGATATATTTGCCAATGATGACTTTGTACACAAGATAAAGTATATTTTGAGTTTAGTATACTTTTAAATGGGGTTACCCATTAATTTTTTAAATAAATAAATATTTCTTGCTGTCTAATAATAAAAATTAATTTTTTTTATTAGGTATGGCTATTACTGTCTAAAAAAATTTTTTACTTAATTGTGTTTATAGGAAGATAACCTTGAACCAGATACCTTTTATGAAAACATAGAAATAAATGAACAAGATGAGGAAGCAATTGAAAGGTTTATGAGCAAAAACCCACTCCCAAGAAGAACCTTAGCAGATATAATTATGGAAAAAATTACAGAAAAGCAAACAGAACTAGACACACACTTCAGGTATAGTTTTTAAAAAAATTGTAATTATCATTTAAGTTTCTATTAGTTTTCAATATAACTAGGGAGATTTACAGTTTCAACCTTCCTTATAAAATTGAATTTCTATTTTCAGTGATGTGGGTTCACTACAAATGCAAGATTTAGATCCAAGAGTTAAAGCAATGTATGAAGGAGTAAGAGATGTATTGAAAAAATATAGAAGTGGAAAATTGCCAAAGGCTTTTAAAATTATCCCTAATTTAAGAAATTGGGAGCAGATTTTATATATTACAGGTAAGAATAGTTCTTGGTTAAAATTATTTGTTTTATTTAATTTAAACTTTTTAGATCCTCCTAGTTGGTCGGCAGCAGCAATGTATCAAGGAACAAGAATTTTTGCCTCAAATTTAAAAGAAAAAATGGCCCAGAGGTTTTTTAATTTGGTTCTTTTACCTCGTATAAGAGATGACTTGGCTGAATACAAAAGGTTGAATTTCCACTTGTATCAAGCTTTAAGGAAGGCTTTGTATAAACCAGGAGGTTTTATGAAAGGTAATATAACATTAGTTTTTAAAGTCTTGGAAATAAATATAGAATTATGCTGCCTGTGATCCATAACTTCCAGATATTTGAATGCTATTTTTATTTAGCAAATTGCTTTTATATAACGGAATAATAAAATATAACATTCCAAAAACTATGTGAAGAATTCAAAAATTTACAATCTTAAATTTTTTTTGGCTGAATGGCAGATCTGCCAAAATAAAAAAAAATAAAGACATATTTACTGAATTTAAATTCTTTTTATATTTTTTAAATTAATAGTTATTAATTAGAAACTTCCTTTTTTAATTTTTTTTTGTATATTTTGTTCTTTTTATTATATTATAATTAGTTTGGAATAAAGGCATTTATTTTAAAGTTAAAAAATAAGTAAATTAATATTTCAGGGATACTTCTGCCTTTACTGGAATCTGGCAACTGCACACTCCGTGATGCAATCATCATTGGTTCTGTAATAGCAAGAAACTCGATTCCTATTCTACATTCATCTGCTGCCATGTTGAAAATAGCAGAGATGGATTATACAGGAGCAAATTCAATATTTTTAAGGATATTTTTGGATAAAAAATATGCTTTGCCTTATAGGGTTGTGGATGCCTTAGTTTTTCACTTTTTAAGGTAACAGCTTCACGTTTACTAAATCATCACAAGACAGTAAGATATAATTTACCGTTTTCTTTTATATAGATTTGAAAGAGACCCGCGCGAACTTCCCGTACTGTGGCATCAAGCATTCCTAACGTTTGTACAGAGATATAAGGCGGATATTTCGACTGAACAGAGGGATTCCTTGCTTAACCTACTCAAGAAACAAAATCACCACACAATTACGCCGGAAATACGACGCGAGTTGCAGAATGCAAAGTGTAGAGACGCAGAAGATGCTGAGCCTAAAATGGAGTTTGAATAGTAGTTATTTGGTATGTTAAAAATAAGTATAAAATAAAATATATCCGACGTAAAAGTTCACTGTTTTCTTTTCTGTAAGAGTTTCGCATTTTCCCAAAACTTAACAGGTTTTAGCTGGGCAGAAATATGTGGTGTACCAATGACCAAAGCTATACAGGATGCTACAAATTCGTACATGTACAAGGGGATCTCGAAAACGGTAAAAGATGCGAAGATGGTTAAGTTGAGGCAAAGTTGTGTATTTTGGGGCTTAATAATATGGTGAAAGGGAATTCTAAACATTCCGAATACCTTTGGAGATAACCGAAAAAACCCGAAATTTTTAGTTTTGGTTTTGAATTTTTTGCGCCTTCATTTTGACTTGGGAAAAAAACAAAACACACTTTCTCATAGCCGTTCGTTATGTTCTACAAGATGGCGTTATTAGTTTTCAAATTCAACGTTTCGTTCTTTATACCTACCAACTATAAGTTAATTTTTTTAAATACGGACCTGCAATTTTAAAAGTATTTTTAGGGACTTTTACGCTTTAGAAATTTAATACAATTTAAAGATTTTTAAAATTTTTGTTGTCACCAAATATAATTAATATATATTTTTTTTGGTTTTCATAAAGTTTTAAATTATTTATATTACATAGTGTATAACTAATAATACAAGTTTTTATAAAAATATTGTTTTTTTTTAATTTGAAATTTTTTTATGGTCCAAAAAAAGGTTTTTTGTAGGTGTAAAATTGACCGCGAGCCGCCACTGAGTTTCTGCACCAAAAATATACTTTGAAAGAAATACACACAAAACATTTGTTTAAGTGTATATTTATACATGTATCAGATACACATTTAACCACATAAAATGCAACAATAAAAACGCTATAATTAAAAAACTACACTCGAGTTAAAACTAAAACATTGGCTTCCCAACTTACTGGCGAAATTTTAATTAAAATTTACATTATATTGTGGTAAAAGTATTTTTATGTTTTTTCCTATTCTAACACATTGCTTACGAGTCAATAGTTTTTTTCTCTAAAATATAGCAATTATACAAATATCTAGTTACCTATGGCAGATTGTAGTAGCTACACAGCCGATCGCGTATGTAGGGGTCAATTTTTCAAATATGATTAATGTCCTTTTAAGTAATGTATCACATGACCCTTATTGCCAATTAAAAAAATCAGAGGTGGATAGCCTAAAAATTTTGTTATAAAATTTAACAAAAAAATTGTGAGATGGTCGACTATGCAGCTACTTTCATTCTTTTTACTACACAACTTTGAAATCAGTCACATATTTTTTGAATTATCTTAGGAACAACCATTTATTTTTAGGCTATATTTTGTATACCTGTAAAATAATCTAACAATGCGAACGGCAAGGCGTCCATCGCCGATTTTATGAGCCCTGAACATAAGATAGGCGGGGGGGACTCTCGAAAAAGTTCTTGAAAGGTGAAACATATGTAGAGTAATTATTTAATAAATGTCAATGAAACATTAAAGAGCTTCTTTACTAGAAAATATATATCGTGGTTGGAAACAGGAAATCCCATGCAAGTTTTAGACTGTCCAAATATTTGCTCCCCTGTTGACTTTAACGCGGGGTTGTAGGGATACTTTTGAGGGTCTCTGTGTGGTGAGAGCACATGCGGAGTTTAAACAATTTTGGACAACCCGATGTTGGCTTATTTGAATAGGATTGCGGTTGATTTTTCATTGGAATTTAACAGGTGATGCTGCGGACACCAGCATTGATTGGACTTGTCAATAATCGCTTATACCGAGTGACAACGAAATTACTGCCCAGCTTGTCACGTCACATTATTATGAAATTTTGGTCAGTTGTATAATTACACTGTGCGCACATTTTCAGTATTCAATCGTCTGACTGCCAGTTCCGGTTGAACCGGAAGTGTACACAACATTATTATTTTAAATAGAACACTCTATATATTGTTATAGAGACGCATTCTACGAAGAATTTTAAGCATAAAACATGTTTTCTGTGTTCCTTGATCCTTGTTTCGGGTGGCCTTAGTTACTCACCCATGTAAGATCGGCCACATTCACAGGGGATCGGATAGACACAGTTTTTCCTGTCTTTTTGGCTTGTTAGTTTCATCTTTGTCAGATTGCTTCTTAAAGTGTCTCTCGAGCTGATATCGCGCACGAACTGAACGCATGACTGCGCCTATCTCAGGTATGCTCCAGTGCATCTAGCTAGTATAAATAGAGCTGTAGTTGCAGTACTATTTAGTATTCACCTGAAGACGACTGGACATACTTACCAGTTGAAACGTTGGGATGTAAAGCAAATAAAGATAATGCAAGCCTAAAACTCTTCTATCATTCAAAAAACATCATTGTCTCCAACCTTCAAACTAATCTCAGTTTCAATTCGCTGATAATCATTTTTCCTGCAATAGTATGCGTCAGGCTTCCATAGCTCCTATGCAAATTATGTTATTATATTTATACTGTATCATAGGGTGCATTTTAGGAAAAAAATCCCATATACAGGGTAGCCCGAAAAAAGTATTTTTTTAATGAAACAAATTAACAACTAAAAAGAAGTTGCAATCCTGGAAAAAATCAAAAACAATTTAAAAAAGCATTTTTTAAACCATTACATTGGGTGCGATTTATGATAAGGAGTCTAGAGATACTATGAATATAATAATGGTTATCTACTTTATACAGGGTGTTCATGTTAGGGTTTCAAAAACGACACATTTTAAAATCATTTCTGTATATCATTTGGCATTATTTGATGTAGAATTCATAAGCATTTTTTTTGTAATAATGTAAGGTATTACTCGACATTTTCAAAATGATTGTAAATTTCATAAATTATAAAGTTTTTAATAGAGTTTATATAGTATAAAGAATAAGTAAACATAGGAAAATATACTAAACTACAGGAAATGTTCAATATATAAGACATTTTGATTTTTCCTGAAATACATGCACCCTATGAAGTACATAAATTAATTCATTCATTCCCAACCTAATTCGTATAGGAGCTATGGAAGCCAAAAGCATTATTGCAGGACCCTGTATACATTCAAAAAGAAAAATTGTGAAAATTTGTTCAGTACATTTTCGACCATTCATATTTTTAAAAAGATAATGAACAAATCTAATCAAACCTAGGCCTAACTTTCAGATAGCTTAGTCCGGTTTTAGTAACCATGAATTTTAGATATTTTTACAGAGGTCTTGCAAAAATGAAAACAGTTCCTAAATACCCATTAATGTTCTGAATCAAAGTTTTAAAAACGCTTTGCTGACAGAAACTTATAAGCTGTCTGTAACAGCGTTAGAAAATAGAACCCATATAGAATTAGCATTATCATACTTTTTCCTATACGAGTATGTAGTAATCATCTCTCGGCGACAGGTTAACAGGTAGCCCTAAAAACCGATACCCTCATTATTTTTGTCACTTATTATTATAATCTAACACTATTTAAATGTTGTTTTTTGTAAACGTTTCCGAAAAAAGATATGTAAATTAGTTTGATTTAGGAGAGAAAAAGATTAGTATATCTAGCAGGCGCGGCTCGTAATTTTTTTTATAGATGGGGCAAATTTTGATGGCAGTAACCTAGCAAGCAAAATGCAGTTTATTTTTGCCAAGGAATAGTTATTTACTAATAAACACCGCAAAAACACAAGATACAAAAATTGCATTTTTGCTAAATTACATCAAACATCTTTACTTTATTATTTTGATCCTTCTATCCTTTTGTTAGGAAAAATGTTGTATCACTAGGTTATTAAAATTATATATACATACTTCTAACAAAAGGATTTTCAAATGTTACCGTAAACTGTTGAAGTCATTGTTCTTTAATACAATTCTCAACACACATAAGTACACGTCAAAATTACACATAAACGAACTAAATAACTCTCTACTGAAGAGTCATGATATGACGAAACGCGTCTAGAGATGGATCTGGCGAAATGAAAAGGAAAATCTTCTTCTGAACTAAATAAGGGTTAAAACATACTACGGGCGATTCGGCATTCCTAATGAAATAAAAGGTTTATGCAAATGTTGCAAATACAATTCGCATATTTTGTAATAAGTTTTTCTTTGTTGAATGCAAAGTTTTGATGGAAATGGTTCACGGAGCTGTTCGACAGTGTTTCCATAAATGCCTATTGAACTTGATTGACCACTGCGATTGAACGCGAAGTGTGCCGAAGTCGACGACGGATTTTCCGCTTTCCTGTCTCTTTTTAACTTCCGAGAGCGCGTATATTGAGACGCTACTGTAGACGAAAGCGTTCTGTACGTTGGAGGAGTACTATAACTGTGTATTTTAGATGTGTAGTATTTTACGGGTTTTGTCTTTTTATAGCTTTGTAATAGTATAAATTTGTAATTATTTTAAGTTAAACACATTTTGTCGACAAGATTATATTTTCTTCATCTTCAGACAATAAAGTAAAGTAAAAAGTATGTATGTTTCGCTGTCAGTATCTAATTCTTTTCTGTAATCTTATTCTGTATAAACCCACAAAGTCAACCGTGAGCTAAACAAAAAAACGGCCTAGTTTCGATGGTGGCTTCGATCTATATTGGGGAGTTTTCGCATGACACACTTTGGAGTATTTGCATTTTTTAAAGGATAATCATTTTTATTCGCTTTGAAAAATAAATTATAAAAGTCAGTTTTCTATTGTAACTTGCAACATTACTCGCATTTATTTAGTATCGTCTAAGAAGACATGTAATTTATAAACATAACATTTATAACCTTACATTTAAAAAAATTGGTTATGTTTATTGCTAATTCTAAAGGTTCAATTTTCTAAGGTTACAGTCTTTCTCTCAAAGACTATTTGTTGTAAAGAGCTGAAATTTGGCACAGTTATAGTTAGTAATAGACCAAACACAGACATAAAATAACTCAATATTTTTTTTTGTTTTCAAGACAATTGTATAATCGACAATAAAAATCGTTGTCCCATCTTTAATCTTATAAATAAACGACAAAAATCAAGAAAGTATATTATTAAACCCTTATGGAAACCACACACGATCGATATTACTGATATCAATACTAATCCCAAAGTTGTAGCATACACTTTCAGAGATCGCGGTCAATTTCCTGGTGTTTTTACACAGTACCTATTACCTATAACTTAGAATTAGAAAAAAACAAACCTCTACACTGGCCATACCTATGCAAATAGCAGCAAATACGACTCAAACTAAAATGGCGTATGCAAAACGCCTGTGGAAATGTACACAAGGTATCTCTGTAAAAACGTATCACCCTTAATATTGTGTCATTCTATGCCCTAATTTATAGGTTGAGGTTTCCTTACTCAAGGAAAACCTAAAGTGTTCCTCAACTTGACATTAACAGTTACTTGAAGAATCCTTACGTACTAATTTTTGTCTATAAAATCCGTTTTGGCAAGTGATACTTTCTTAAGGGAGGCGGCTTCCAGTGACGGCTCGTCAGGTGAAGGAAATGAAGGGGCTTTTCACAAGAAATAAATAAAACAAGGAGGAAATTTTTTCGACGATATTAAATATTAATGTGCCAATAAAGCTACCATTTTAGCCCTTAAAAAATTATTATGTTCGAATTAATAATATTAATTTAATCCGAATGCATGCATAGTAGGACCACGGTTAACTCCAATGGACAATAATTATAAACACTCGTGCATTTTGGCGCGCCACAGTCGACCGTGTCCTTGAGCTCAAAGCAGCAAGTGAAGACCCAACGCCCAACATGGCTTTTGGTAATTTAAAAATAGATCAGTCGTATGCACCATTGTTTTAGCATTGATTCGCCTAACCTTAAGGTATTTATTTTGAGGCTTCGCGAAACGTACGGTTATAGATATTGTTTTTACGTGATTTACTGTGTGATTAAAAAGTTTTTTAGTTAATTTAGTAGTGTAAAATTAGTCAATGTTATTTAAGTACCCGCACTATATCTAGCGCTTCACCATTTTTTAAGACCGCGAGCCGCCACTGAAGGGTTCCTAAAGGAAGAATTAAAAATACGGTGATTATTCCCAAATTTGTACATAAAAACTTTAAACCAAAATTAGTCCTTAAGGATTTCTCAAGGAACTGTCAATATCAATCAGTTAGGTTGAGAAACACTTGAGATTTTCCTCGAGTAAGGAAGCCTCAAGGAACGACTAAAATATGGCCTTATAAAATATGGAAATCTGCTAATATACGTCAATTTTCTTTCAAAGGAGAACATTTGTAAGTTGGTTTTTTTCAATTTAATTAAATATATTTGCTCCATTGAAGAAAATAATGTAGAAATATGGACCAGCACAGAGCTGTGAAAGTTACTTCAGAAAATAACTAGTTACTTTTTCGATACTTTTGCACAAATGTATCTAGATACTTATAAGGAATAGTTACTTTTACCTAAAAGTAACTTAGTTCTTAGTTACTTAAAGTAACTAGTTATAGTAACTAAGATACTTTTACAGTAACTAGTTACATTGATTGTAACTACGATAATTTAAAAGTAACTAAGATACTTTTAAAGTAACGAGTTACATTGATTGTAACTAGTTACTAAAAGTTACTAAGATACTTTTGAGTAACTAGTTATTTTAATTGTAACTACGAAACTCTAAAAAGTAACTAAGTTGCTTTTGAACTAGATACCATAAATTTGCCAGGTAGTGATAACTCATTTTCCTGTACACACTACCACTATTACCATCAGAAAACTAATCTAAGAAGTGTTAATTCGAACAACGAACAAGTAGAATAGAATGCTTTCCAAGAACTTTCGCGTTCCAACCAGTTTGCTGTTTGACGCTCGCGACTAACCGCTCGTCCCTTCGTGAAAATCTGATTAACGGCCGCCGATCATCCCTTGGTCATCATCTGATGGACGGCACGTGTGCATAATTGGTATCCTAGAGGACCCTTAAAAGTACCTAACTTTGTTACTTTAAAAGTAACTTAGTTACCTTAAAAGTAACTTAGTTACCTTAAAAGTAACTTAGTTACTTTAAAAGGAACTTGGTTACTTTAAAAGTATCTAGTTACTTTTTAGCTGTATAGTTACTCCTAAAAAGTAACTAGATACAAGTTACTTTTCAAAAGTAACGAAGTTACAGTTACATTTGGCATGATTCAAAAAAGAACTAAGTTACTAAGTATCTAGTTACTTTAAGTAACTAGATACTAAAAAGTATCTAGTTACTTAAGTTACTCACAGCTCTGGACCAGCATAATAACCTCTATATTGTTTTCTTCAATGGAGTAAATATATTTTTGTACTACATACAATTCATCCCACATGCACAAATAAATTGTTTTACAATTTAAAAAAGTGGAGGTAAGGTTTTCACATTGCAGGTGCTTAACAGCCCCGACGACAAAACTCACTGATTAATAAGTAATAGCCTGCCTCTCGATTTTATAATTATGGCCCATAAATTAACAAACTGGCAAACTGCGAATAACAAAAATATTCTTGTAAAAAAAACGTAGTTGGGACTAGAACCTTGAGTGTGACCCACACCGTGATTTAAAAAAATCACCAAAAGATAATTAAACCCATTTCTATCTATATTTTAAATATCCCGTCATCAAGTTATCCGCCTGGCATTCGCAGTGTGCCTGCAATAGTGTTGGGAAATAGACGCGAGTGTTTATGCGGACTTCCATATTTTGTAAAAGGGCTCAAATATCAAGGGCAGCACAGTTTCAAATAGACACTCGGTATTGAGTGGTATTGGAGAACAATACCAATTAATGTAAATCAAAAAATATCTTTAAAAAACCTGGAATATCTGCAGCCAAGCGCTAATATTACATTAAAAATTGACCTAGACACAATAATAATAATACTTCTGAATCTCACGTGTTAAAAAAAAATATTAACTTTTCTTAAAAAACGAACTTATCATTTTACTTCCGCTGGCGGCCTTAACCCTCGATTTTTCTTTACTCGACAAAGTCGCAGGCTTGCTAGGCCTACTTTCTGGCTTACTTAAATCTAACACATTACTGGACGAGCTTTTATTTTCGTCTTCGGTTTTGGGTTTTTTCGCTTCTTGCCCCGGAGTGTTGGTACTCTTTCGCTTTAAGCTCTGTTGCGCTGTCTCCTCTGGTAAATTTAAAAACTTTAGTAATTTCTGGCTAAGATCATCCATAAGATACTCGGATACTATACCATGAGCGTACCGTAAATACGCTTCGTTATCTGCGGGATCACTTTTTGAGCTTTTTACAAAGTTAGCTGAGATCGCACCGCCGCCTGTGACATGTATATTTTTCTGTTTTAATATATCTGCTACGCGTTCCGTTTTCTTTTTCAGCCAGTTCAGGGTTTTTTCTTCATTGTATTTAAAGGCGTTAAGTTCTTCGTCTCCCTGAAATTTAAACAAAAATAAAT
The DNA here is from genome assembly GCA_935413205.1 of Polydrusus cervinus. Classification (NCBI taxonomy): domain Eukaryota; kingdom Metazoa; phylum Arthropoda; class Insecta; order Coleoptera; family Curculionidae; genus Polydrusus; species Polydrusus cervinus. The sequence continues at coordinate 15,184,254 of OW284511.1, forward strand.
AGGACCTGATGTATTAATGGTTAAAATATAGGCCAACAGTCGACCACATATACAGGGTCCTGCACCTCACCTCCCGTCTTCTATAGCTCACATATTAATTAAGTTAGGATATTAATATTTTGCAAACTTAACCTGTATGCTAGGGCGCATTTCAGGAAAATATTTTTGTTTATACAGGATGTTTCAAAAAAAAGTGTGACGTCATAAGGAACTATTTTTTTTGATTATATGCTATATATACATATTCTTACTTATTTGGATGCCTCTTATAGTTGCCGTCATACTCCTAAAATTTTAATGAAAGTATTATAGGCGAAAAAAAAATAAAAACTAAGAAAAATCAGTTTTGCATCACTGGCTTTAAAAATTAATAAAAATAATGCCTCGTTAACAAAATTTTACAAAGGTACTTAATAAATAAGGTCGAACAATCTCATTAACCAAGTTTAATTAATACGAATTGTACAGGGTGTCGAAAGTTTAGTGTCAAACTTTGCAAACTTTAAATCAATTTATTTTTCTTATTTCAAATTGGAACCCCTGTATATTATTATGTCATTCGATGCAGAATTAAAAATCAAACATTTGTTCTAATTACAACCCTATCGCAATTTCTAATGCATCAAGACTCATTTACAGAAAACTCATTTTATCAACTATTCCATGTCATTATTATAAATAAATATCGAAGGTGGCTTTGCTAAACAATTTATTGGTATTAAAGTGACAAAAGCCCATTAATAGTTTCAAATATTGTAATGGCCAGGTTATACCTCAATTAAACTAAACTAAATTAGAACTAAACTAGATAAATTAAATTAAGAAAAAAAGAGCAGTGTTTATACTTCAACTCGACCACCTAATGATATCCACAATAAGAGAAGAAGAAAGTGCACTTAACCTAACCTTTCTTATTATCGGTTTGCTTTGTTTTGACATTTGATTTGTAGTCTCTCAAAGATGAACGAAAAAAATATATTTATTCTTTTATTGTGCATGCTGATGACAGCCTATAGCTTTATTATAAATCGAAGGAAACTGCTGCACCAACTCGATTAAAGTTGCGTCGTTAATCACCATATTCAAAATAATCTTAATAATTGAAAAGAAAAATTATATGTCAACACAAATTCACAAAATATTCACAAATTTAGGGTTACACGCAGAAATCAAAAATTCTTCTTTATGCTTCAATCCTTCACTTATTGAATGACGGAAATCGCGGATTATGCCGAACGTCGCACGAAAATTGCCGAATCAACTAAACTTAACTAAGAAAGTTAAAAGTTGACCAACTTCTTAGTTTAGTTTAATTCCTTAATTGTATGTATAAATGGTTCCATATGAATGTAGTATTTTAATTTCTTAATTATCTTAGCTTAGTTAAGTTAAGTTTAGTTTAGTTGAGGTATAACCTGGCCATTAGATTATTATTAATTATTTAAGCTATATTATTTTTTGTGATGGAATACATGGATATGATTTTTCATATTAGGAGCATGTGAAAAGAATTATTTTTTGTCACTTTAGGAAACGTTAATACAAATAAATTGTTTTTCAAAGCCACCTTTAATATTTATTCCTAATAATGACTGTTAGAATCAACGACCTATATAATCGAAGGTTGGAATAGTTGATAAAATTACTTTTCTGCAAATAAGTTTTGATGCGTTAGAAATTGCGATTGTAATTAGAACAAATGTTTAATTTTTAATTCTGCATCGAATGACATAATAATATATATTTGAAATAAGAAAAATAATTTGATTTTAAGTTTGCAAAGTTTGAAGCTAAACTTTGGACACCCTGAACAATTCGTATTAATCAAACTTGGTTAACGAGACTGTTCGACCTTATTTAATAAGTACCTTTATATAATTTTAATAATGAGGCATTAATTTTGTTTTTTATTAATTTTTAAAACCAGTGCTGCAAAACTGATATTTCTTAGTTTTTATTTTTTTCGCCTATAATACTGAACCGATTTCATTATAATTTTGGAGGTATAAGGGCAACTATAAGAGGCATCCAAATAAGTAAGAATTTATGTAGCATGTACGACACCCTGATTAAACCAAAATATTTTCCTGAAATGCGCGCTAGGATACAGGTTAAGTTTGAAAAATTTTAAAATCCTAACTTAATTAATAAGTGAGCTATAGAAGACGGGAGGCGAGGACGTGCAGGACTCTGTATAGGGTGCTAAAGACGTCATTCACATAAGAATTTCTGATAAAACTACAAAACTGTGGTGGTTTACTATTGTTGGGTAATTTAGACTTTGACAGGCTGTATAATGTATTTCACATAAGCTTAGTCGATGACACGCGTTATTTCCAGTAACGATTATTTTACAGAGCTTAAGGTTTGGTTAGGACCAGACTGATGTTCCTGTAATAGTTAATTACCAAATAAACAATATATTTACTTGCTTTTTTATAAAAATAATACTTTACAGATACACACAGTCCAACAGTTTATAACCAGAAAGTCTACGCACAAAATAATAGCAAAATTATCTCTAAAGATACCAAATACAACAACAATACTGCACTTATTATTCAATACGTGAACGTATGAAAGATTGAAGTGTTCCGTTTTGACTTTGCTGGCCATGGCTAACTAGAAGAATAAAAACTATAGTTTTTCGCGAAAATTTAAATAATCCAAATATTGACAAAACTAGTAAATTTAGGTATAGGTATGACTTAACAATAATAAAGGAGACTTACAATATCTATCAGACGAGCTTAATAAATATAGGGTGTTTCATTTGAAAAAACAGAGGTATTGTATTTTAAAATTTTGTAGGTATTTAAACATTTTAGATAGTTTTTTTATCCCTAAACTTAAGATCTTACAAGAAATTTTCTATTTTCGATTCTCTTATTGAGAAATACAAGTAATTTTTTTCTATCATGTTTTTTCCAAAATTTTAAGAATTTTGCATTTTGTTTGGCAACGTTGCAAAAAATTAAAAAACTAAATATGGCGGAATATGAATAATTTTGTAGGGAAACAATAAATGCTAAAATATATAGGGCGTTCCATTTAAAAAAATGTATCTCTTTATTGTCTTACTTTTCTGGACCATCCTGTATGTTTAAAAATAATTTCAGAACATATGTTTTTTTATACCTCACAACTTTTATAAAAACTTTTTTTTGATATCTTTAATAGTAGAGAAGTAAGTATATTACTTTGTCAGACAAATGGGCCACCCTGTATATTAATGTACATGGAAAGGTAAACCTCTAATTACCTACAAACAATTATTTTCATTTATAAAAGTGATTGGGTGAATTCTCCATTTTTTTCGTTTTATCTAAAAACCGGCCGAATATCGGTATTTGGCCGATTTTTGAATAAAACGAAATATTGATAAAAAACCGAAATGGCCAATGTGGCACTAGCCCTAACTTTAAAAGGATTTTAATGACCTCACCTTTCTATCTGCAATCATTGTTAAATAAGTAAGTCCACTAGATTTAAGTAATCTTTCTGTTTCTGGAAATTCCTCATCTCTTAAAAGCTGGTCTAGAGGCATAGCGTGGGTGGTGCAAAATTTTCTTAAATATGGAAGAACTAAAAAAAATTGTAATTTAAATCACTACTTAATTAATTGCAATATTAATTACACAAAAATCACATCAATATAAACAAAATACATGTAAAAAATTCCATGGCCGTTCAGAGCGCTAACATAAATAACTATTATACAAATCCAAAAACATAATTTATTGAGAAAATAGTTGGTTTACCTAAAAATATCGGATCAATTGGCGTCGACAGCTGCATTTTTCCATCACTCTTAACAGATTCATCTATAAACCATGATCGTTTGGCTTCTTTAAATGTCAATACTTCTTGCACAGAGTTGTTGGCAGGAGAAAACAAAAATACTGCAGATTCCCCTGTATTGGGGTGACGGAGAGTGACTATATCAGGTGTCCCACTTCCTGTATATTGCTCTGAAAGTTCAAGGGCTTCACCTAAGAAAGAAAAAATAAAAGGTGTCTATACTGAATTCTACATAAAAATTGTGCAGCTACAAAATACTAAAACTTTTTTTTTGCTGGTAAAATATATTATAGTTCTTCCTTTTCAAAGATTTGCGCTAAACAGAACTTTATAACCCATTTTTTTTATTTAATGTATTAAAAAATACTACTTTTGTCAACACAAACTAATTTTGTTACAACCAACCACATGAAACAACAATTTTTTTTTAGTTCATGTAGGTAGGTACTCAGTGACATAAATTACACCCCCGTACCGCGAGGGGCCCATAAAATGCCATCCACAATATTTACTTTTCACAATTTTATTTTTACTACGCTTTGAGGAAAAAAATGATTTAATTTAATTATAAAACATCATTATTAACAAACATGTGAACTAAAATTATACACAATTTTATTATCTCACCCATCCATGATTTTCTTCTTGCAGGTGTTCACCCAATTTTTATCAAGTAAGAATAAAAATACAGATATTTGTTTTATAAACACAGGGAGAAAGGACCCCGCAGAAAGCTTATGGGAAAATGGCTTTCGGCTAATTTTTATTATTTTGTAGATCTTGACGTCCTGATTAAAAGTGTCCATGGCCGTAATCCAATCCTATGACTAGATTTTAAGTTGGCAACTTCTTACTTTGAGATTTTATGCATTGTCTGGAGTTCTCACTTGTTTATTAAAAACTATCAATTTTTTTTAATTTTCTTTATTGGTGGAAAAGTAGGCCTTAAGTTTTCTTTCACTTATAATAATAAAATATGTACAGGATGTGGAATAATTTATAGGCGGATTAAATAAATACTAATATTAAAAAATTATGAAAATCCAAAAAAAAAATTTTAACTAATTTTTTGAATTTTGAAAACAAACGGCTAGATTTTGTTTATTTTTTAATATCTTGTAGCACCAAGCTGTGGATGAAAAAAAAATGGGTATAGATTGACATAGAATATATTGCCAGATATTTTATTTTTCAAAAAAAAAATTGAGAATTAACCTATAAATTATGAAAAAAAAAACATTTTGGTATCACTCTAAGATAATCTAAACGTATCATGTGAACCAAGTTGTTTTACGAAAAAAATATTTTATAATTTAAGAATATTATTTTGTCATTTGATAAAAAAAAACATTTCTTAATTTTCCTATATTTAAAAGTTTTCACTTGTGTAAATCATTGTAACTGGTTCACCCTGTATATCTAAGATAAGAATGTGCTAGAGAATAATTATTGTAAAAGAAAATTGTTACAGATTGGCATAATAATTAAATGAATCAATTAAAAGTCATTTATTATGTTTTCAGGTGAATTCTCAATTTTTTTTTTTTGAAAAATAAAATAACCGGCAATATATTCTACTCCAACCTATACCCATTTTTTTCATCCACAGCTTGGTGCTACAAAATATTAAATTATAAACAAAATCTAGTAATTTTTTTTTTTGGATTTTCATAATTTTTTAATATTATTATTTATTTAATCCGCCTATAAATTATTCAACATCCTATACATATTTTATTTCTATATAAATAAAAGAAAACTTAAGGCCTACTTTTGCACCAATAAAAAAAACGTTGATAGTTTTTAATAAACAAGTGAAATCTCTAGACAATGCATAAAATCTCAAAGTAAGAAGGTGCCAACTTTAAAAGGCCACAACTAAAAAACTAGTCATAGGATTGGATTACGGCCAGGGACACTTTTAATCAGGACGTCAAAATCTACAAAAAACTAGAAATTCAGAAAAATTAGCGGAAAGCCATTTCTCATAAGCTTTGTGCGGGGTCCTTTAAATTTTTAGAGAGAGATTTTTTAGTGTCCTGTTTTAGAGCACACTTTCTACAAAAATCAAATACATTACAATCTGTTGATATAGATTTGGAAATTATCACAACAATGTTAATTTCTAGATTAGGAAACTTTGTTATAGTTTTGAAAACATTAAAGAGACTAAAAATCACTCCAGAATTCGAAAAAAAGGGACATCGAAAGGTTAAAAGATTTTTTTAAATAAGTAGGTACTATGGTACAGTTAAACTTTTGAATTTGTGATTTTGATATATTGGTTTAAAACTCAAGGATCCTCGAGATTAAAAGGTAAGAATTTTTTATACAAAATGACACTATTTTATAAAATTAAATAACAGCCCACCCCCTTCCCCCGGCATTATTTCATTATTGTTATGCGCGAATAGAGGGTCCAACAAACTACATCTTGCGGGGCCCTGACATTTTGCGTTACGCCACTGTAGATACTTTCGATAAAATTAGAAAGTTATGGGGAAATTTAATAAAAAAATAAACTGAATTTATTTGTAGACCAGGAGCTCTGGCCACTGACAGCCTACCCTATTATAAATATATTGTAGCTCCCGCGAATCTGTGAATTACATCAACAAAATATAATGAGAGCAAAACATGCAAGGAACTTTCCAAACGTGAAATTGAAGGTTATATTTTAATATTTCGTAAACAGATTATAAAAATACGAAAAACAACAAAGAGAACTAAAATTCGATTTTCTTACCTTTAAGCAAAAATACCCATGAGTTTGTTGGTTGCTGTAGGTTCGTTTTGATGCACTTTTTAGGGGAGGCTTTAACACGAGGCATTGCTAACAATTTTTCACTCAAATTTTACAAAATTATCGGAAAATCCACTTTTTTATTAACGAGTAGCCATTGCGTTTTCTTTGCGAGACAACTGACAAACGCCCGGGTCCGGGTATTTTTCTTGACAAACGAGTGCGATTCTGCATAAATTTACGGTTACAATGCACAGCAAAACGGCCCTATCTTGTAGACGATTAAATAAGGACCTCAGTTATCCCTCTCGTTTTACTAGAACAGACCGGACAAAGAGAGCACATAATCCCACTACTCGACTATCGGACCGAGCAAACAATGAAGGTCCCCGTATGCTATTTCATATTTGCAGCGGACCAAATGGTTTGGGTTAATGAAATTTGTTTGAGAAACGCTGAACATTGCAATGGTGTACTGTTAAATCCCGGTAGGGTTTTGATGCGCAGTGACAGCGTGTAGTTTATTCGCAGGAAGGGTTAATTTTTGTTTTTATTGCTAAAAAATGCTGACGATAAGTCAATAACGGAATATCGGGTAATTTTGTTTCTTTTTTAGGAAAAGCGAGGTTTTTGACTTGCCGTGGGCTGTGGCTCCTTTATAGCTAATGATTTTTTTTTATGTGGAGTAGATAACATAACAAAAGGTTTTGGGTATATATTATTATTTAAGCACCAGAAGCACCTTTAGGTGTATTAAATTAAAATTTCTTTGAAATACCACAATTTTACCATTGACTTTACCACACCGCTTTTTAAATTTTCACATCCATTTCCCATGAAATAATATTTTGAATTTGACATAATACTTAGTTTATCCATTGAAATATTAGTTTTTATATTATTCTGTTTATTTTTTATGATCTAAATGCACATTAAATGATTGAGTAGGTAAACTAAGTACAAGTCTATGATACAAAGGTTTGTGTGTCATGGTCCATTTTCTATATTCCCAGTTAATGTGAAAATTGGTCCAGATGGTTTTATATAAAAATATATACAGGGTGTCCCATAACTTATGGGCCGTAGAGTAACTGGAGATACTAGACATCAAACTAAGCCAATTAAGTCATATAAGTTTTTTCGGATTGTTACTCGTTCTAGAGATACAGGGTGTTGAAAGTAAAAGTTTATTCTCGAAAATAAGCCATAATTTTAAAACGGTTTAATGAATTGAATGTTGGCAATATTGTGTTTTTATGAGCAAGAAATAAGAATTTGTAGAATTTTTTAAGTTTCAAACTAGAGAGCGCTAGCTGCATACACTGGGCTTCATAAATCTTATGATTTTTTTTCTTACCGGTGATATTAGGTGTTTTTCAATTATAGTTTGTTAAAGGGCATTTTCCGAGTCAAAAAGGTGTACTTGATTGATCTTAATATCTTTAACGGTTTTCGAGATATCTCCCTTTAAACATTCCAAAGCATAAAAAAACGTAGTAGGTACATAATTAAATTAATGTTTTAATTATCAAAAAAAAAACTTATATGACATAATCGGCTTAGTTTGATGTCTAGTATATCCAGTTACTCTACGGCCCATAAGTTATGGGACAACCTGTAGAGACATGGTTAGGGTAAAGTTGTGTTGAATAAAACAATGTTGAAAAATTAAGAAAATTCCGGAGATATCCGTGAAAAACAGAAAAAAGGCGAAATATTAAATATTCGTTTTTAATTTTTTATACTTTTAATTTCAAATCTATAGTTTTGTGCATTTAAAACAATTCTAATTAGGTAAGGTGGATTAATATGAATATGCCATATCAATTATAGAGTAAGAGCACATTAGGTGGGGTTCTGACCCACACGCCTAACTTATTTCCAGCCTGATTAATATTACCTCTGTATAATAAATGTTCAAAAAGCTAAATAGAGAAAGTTATTATTAGCGTTTTATTAAGTACCTAATTAAATACAACAATATTTCTAATTATCTTCAGAAACAGTATTTTTAAGCTCTAATTCTTCAAGTTGTTTTTTGACACTGTCTATTTCTTCCTGTGTGACAGTGACCTCAACACCACAGTCCTTTTGTTCATCTCTTATAAACTGGAGAGATCTTATTTTTTCTTCTAAAAAGGATGGTTGTTCCATTTCTAGCTGTAACCTGAAAAAAATTTAGATTTTTATATTCTTATATCTAATTAGATAACTGTGCCTAAGTTAATTCAAAATAAATAAAATACTAATTTTTCCTGGTTTTGCTAACAAAAATGCCAACTGGGTTCCATAAGAAACAAAGATGCCATAATAATATTACCTGTACTCCTTTAGTTTCGCCTGTTTCACTTCATCACAATACTTGTCAGTTAGTTTAACCAAAGACTCTTTTCTAGTAATCCAATGAAATTCATTGGGAGGTGGCTTATACACAAGGTCCAATTGTTCTAGTAACCATTCAAATTTTTTGTAATCCCAACGTCTTAAGTATTTTAGGTGTTTTTTTCTCTTGTCAATCAATTCCTTTAGTCTTACTTTTAAGCGTAAGTCACGAGGAAATCGCTCCATAACTTCTTGCCAAGCTCTGATGTAACCTACGAAAAATTTGACGTCATATTACTATTAGGCAATCCCAAAGATGTGTGAAAAATGGAAGCTGATGGCAACTACTGCTTTGTAATTGGTAGGTACATGGGACCATAAAAATTATATTGCTGGCTGGAGTGGCTGGTGAAATTTAACAGGTGACTCAATGCTTTTAGCCAACAACTGCAATATTGAATTACATGGTTTGGATTCCATAATTATAAGAATTGGGTTCTCCTTAATTTTATGTATACAATATTTAAGTAGGTGTACCTAAAAATATTTCAACTTAATCAAGCTTAAAGTTACCTGTCCATCTGGCAAGTTTTACTTCAATGGATCCACCATCCAGTTCATGTCTTTTAACCTGCTCCATACTCTGATGCCGATAAACCTTAGTTGTATGTTTATTTGCATTGAATTCTAAAGTAAAGAGCCTTTTAACATGATCATTGGCAGTCTCTAGTTCTTTGGAATTCCTAAAAAGATCGAAATACAAGCCCTGCAAAAATAATAATCTTTCCCTTCCTAGAATAAGTGGGAAGATTTTTTATTCTACAATCCCTGCAACTTCCCATTTGCCTATTGAAAATTTACAGCTTTTTCTTACCTGAATTCTAATAAATATTCACTTTTATTCATAGAAGGCATCGGAGCCAGGTCTCCAGATTTCTCAGGTTTAAAACATGGAATTTTTTCTGGTCTGTTCCATTTTATTTTCAGCTCACTTTTAAACGCGTAGTTCCTAACAATTGAACCTAATATTCGTTTTTGTCTTGTTGAATTAAATATTTTGTTCATTTTAATTTGTAATTTACTTTTTAATAAAATTATAAAAAAAATTTGCTGCATAACCTAATATAATATGACCTTGGCTTCTTTTTTATCTGATACATTTTAGTCCAGTTGATAATGTTGTCCACAGCACAGAGGAATGATAGGTCGTAGAAATCCACAGGTCAAATTGATTGATTCATAGCATTCTCGATGTAAGAACTGAGGTCACAAAGGACAGGGTAATTCGGCACTGCCGCTTATGTTCAGTCAGCTACAGGATCATATTCAGTCGACCCATCATTTCTATATGGCCGCTTTAAGAAAACCAGTAGCGCACCTATTTTTTAATACGATAATGAACAATTTTCTGTATTCAAATGCCTCTTAATTTCATATCCATTCAACTAAATATTCCCAAATAGAAAATTATAAACTTCTATAGTAAGAACTTCTCAAAGGGGAAACAAAATTAAACACGGCTTACTAATTTAACAACCATTATAATTTAAGTCAATACAATGAAAAATAATGCATAAATATATCTAGTAGGTACAATTTTGTATTTTGCTGTAATAATTTACACTTAAATACCATTTTACTTTTAGAATAACATAAAAATTGTAAATTAATTATAAACTAAAATAAAAGCCGTTTTTATTCTGCAAGAAAGTCGTTGAAAGTTGTAGGATCTACGTACGTATAGAAATATCTCATGTATTATTACTATATACCATATTTTGATGGTACTGTGAATATTAATACAGTGTGTCCAAAAAAGTATGTAACATAAGGAAAATTTTCTTATTACCGATCTCTCAGAAAATTTTATTCTTGGTAAAAGTTGGTGCATGTCTTAAAACTATAAACGCATATTTCAAATTTTATCTGCCGCCAATAGTAAGAGAGCAAATGTCATTTTTGTCAGCAATTTTTATTGCGCGCATGCGCATTTCTATGTTCTGATCAGCAGTTTTTTTTCATGTCCTGGTAATAGGATTGGTTCTAATTTTATTTCTGTGAATTCCCAGGATTTCCAAGTGTGAGACGGTCATAAGTTTTTAATTTGCAACATTACCAAGGTTTTGCTGTATTTTTCATAATTTAAGGTACTTTACTCTTCAGGAAATTTCGAAAAAATGGCATTTGCTCCCTTACTATTAGCCGCAAGGGAAATCTAAAATATGCGTTTAGTTAGAAATCGGTAATAAAAAAATTTCTCATATGTTGCATTTTTTCTTGGACACACTGTATATTGATATTCAAGAATTGGAATTATGGTTGCAAAACTCTTTATAGGAAAAAACGGTTTAACCTTCTACTAACAGTCAAAATAACACACTAAGATCACCTTGTATGGCTCATAGTTTAAGGAAACTTTACAAAAATCTACCTGTTGGAAATGATATAAGCAATAGAGGGCCTTTTACATGATCATTATCAAATTAGCATTACTGTCAATACAAAAAAATATATATTAGTCAAAGCATTTCTACACCGCTGTTGGAGCATATTAGACGAGTCACAAATAAATAAAAAAAAATGTAACAAAATATTTTAAAACTTTGTTATTGTTAATTTGACAGCCTAAGAATGATCTTACTGTGATATACCATGGAGTCTACATCTCACATTCTTTTAATCTCTATTCATCCATATAATAACTTTAAGGAGAAAATAGGCTATACCAAAACCAACCACGAATTTTTCTTTTTGCATCCTACCGATGTTTTCCAGTTCCAGCGCCATAATTCTGCGATTTATTTTTGCCAGTTGGCGTCTTAAATGAACTACTTCTTCTGCTGTGGTCAAGCCCTCACCGTGTCCACCTGAAATATTGTAAGAAAGTAACATTTTTACAAATAAAAAATTAGGGAACTCATCCGCGATTCATTTGTTTATACCTTTTTGATAAAAAAAATACCTTTTATTAGGAAGCCTGTAATTAACACAATATTAAAATTAAATTTTCATAGCTTTGTATTTTATAAATTTAAAAATCAGCAAATTTTGCACAGCTTGATATTTTAGCCATCACACTGTATTAAAAAAGACTCACTACTGTACAACACATTTATAGTTGTAATATTTAAGTGTTTTTTAGTATTAGACACATTATTTCCTACTTTAAAAAACAGTGGTTATTATGAATTACAATTATGTATATTATCCCTTATTTTAATAAAATAATTTATTTATGGTCCCAGCGTTTATGATCGGGCAGCGTGATTATAATCTCCACAGTCAAATGAAGGTCAATGGTCAATTTTAGTTGGGATCTTGTACTATCCTAATAATAGTATATTACCTAATGGGGGTGTGGTTTCCCTATAAGAATTAGACATTGAATACATAGAATCATTTAAATTAAGCTGAACTTTGGGTTTTGGTTTTACCACTGGCAAATGATCTTGTGTTTCTGATTCATCCTCGTAATCATCTAAACCTAAAACAACAGAAAAAAAGTGTTGAAATAAAGAGAAATGTAACGTAAATTTTTATCTTAAGAGTCCCACCTGGAAAAGGATATTTATCCAATGTAAGGGTTCTTGGGGGTGTGGCTACTCGAGGTAAGTTTGCTGGATACGGATCTGAGGCTAAAATAGAATTGTCAAAGGCTATTTCTCTAGGAGGTGCTCTTGTACCTTAAATAAAGACAAATAAACATTAAAAGAATGGAACTTGACAAAAAACAATAACAAATTTATTATATTTAGTATTACCTATTCAAAGTTAAATAATATCTTTATATTTGTATAGGTATGTATATGTTTTAGTGTCCCAAACCAAAGCCCAGATATAGAATTAGCAATTAGACTTACTATTTCTGGATTGTTTCATATAATAAGTTATAATTTGATAACAGTCACAAGGCATTTTTGAAATTTGTCATAACTATCAATGTCAAAAATGAAACCCATACTAATTACTTATTTATCAAGAAAGCTGTTCAAATATTACAAGGTTTTCAAAAAGCTAAACACAGCAATGGTTATAACACAGAATCAAAGGTGGGTGTATTAGTTTTCAAATTTTTTTTCAAGACATAAAATATTGTGTGTGTAACAAAACATGCTACTATTCAAATAGCAATTCTGAATGATTCTAAAAGTCAAGACAATGCAATTTATTTTGAACGTAAGGCTGATACATAAACCCTTAAAATTAGGATAAAACTATGTACCTATGCCATTCTTAAAATGGGTCAAAACAGAAAGACTGAATGGAACAGAAGATGTATGTACCATATCTCTGAACATACACATACTCTCATGGTCTAATGTTTTGTTTCTATATTATATAAAAATAAATGTCATACCAACATGTTGGTCCTGTCCCATTACCAATATCCTTTCGGGTACTTGCATGTCAAAATTGTCTCTCACCCATGAATTCCGAACTGCTCCGTTCATGTCATTGTTAAAACTTATTTTATCAGGGACTTTCATTTTCTGGTTAATGTCTACTTTAAAATCTGCGTCCGTTACAAAAGCATCTTCTGCATAGTGAGAGGGGCTTGTATTTGAAGACATCTTTGGGTTCTTAAAGTGTATAGCAAAGGCCGTTACTTATCTATTCTAATCTTTGTCTGTCTTAAAAATCCGATGTTATTCTGCAAAAAGAAATATAAAGGTCTAACAATAGATAATAAATAGAGCATTGTACTTACAAAAATAGTATGTGATCTTATGAAGTAAATAAAAATATCTATTATTTTCGGTTTTTCCCACTTTTAATTATTGTAGACAGACATTTTGAACATTTTTGACAAACCACCGATTGTCTGTCAGTGTATTAACTAAATTGAAGTTAGCACCATGTTAAATCTCCAAATTAATCCAGTAACAACATCCTCTCATATGCACAGAAGAAAGAAGTTGATGTAAAACGTAACAGATGTTATAATTGTAACAGATCGGCAGCACTGCTCGTTAAGAGGAATGGTGCTCGCAAGACATCTACTTATGAATAATCAAAAATTATAGTTTCGTTTCTGTTTATTGCATTAGATGGCACGACACACATTACTGTGATCATTCTCCTAATGGCCTTCTTACATTAGGTGTAAAAAGGGGCAGATGGGCAATTATTAAGCGGCCCGGGACGATTTTTGCGGTCTTTGAGATGAATAACGCTGTACCTACAATCATATTAAAAAAAAATACTTACCGCTTACAATTTTGGACGACGTCCAAATCTGTAACAGGTTACGCCAAAAGTTGCTTGTAATAAACATTTAGCGAACGCGAATATCCGTTCAAAGTCACTTCGCTTCTCAACATTTACGTCGCGGCTTTGAGCCACGCTTTAAATCACGTAGATCGGATGTCTAGGTTTACATAGATCATGTCTTCTAGCAGTTTTTCTCTGCCCCCTTAACATTTCAGCTCCGCTTCACATTCGCGGATTCGCGTTATATTCCGTATAACTTTTATTACAGGCAAAAATGTCTTTAAAGGATCCTCCAGACTAACGATTTTTTTTATGGACTAACGGTGCTGAGGTGACGGATTCGTCGCGGTGCAAAAGAACAACAGAACACAGCGGCAGTATCGCCAAACTTTACGTGGCATTCGATCCCTCTGCCCTCTGGGTCATTTTAAAACCGCTAGAATCCGCCAAAAGTTAAATTGACTACGTGGAAGACATTTTTTCTAAAAAAAAAAACGATCCATCAAATCTTCACTCCGATATAAAAAACGATAAACGATCCTCCAGTGGCTCGCTGCGATGTTGAACTATTGTTTTATTTTGACAACAACGCCGTCGGCACTGTTTTCGCCGCTTACCGAAAGCGTTTTGTGCGGCCCATCAGTCACGTATTTCGTGTTACCTGTTTCAAAAAGTGAGTTTCTTTAGGTTCTTTTAAACAACTTAAGCAAAGTAAAAATCTTTGCTTAGCTAACTTGTATACGAACGGGAGTAAGGAATAACGCCCAAGAAAGAGCCGTTGGCTAATTATAGCGTAAAAGGAACACAAGTAATGCCTGTTCGATGGCGATTGTTGTTGTGCGAACTTCGAGTGTTTTGACATATACAACAAAATAATAAACATTCTCAGGGAAAATTATTTGTCATTTTTTTTTTTTGAGGAACCCAGGACTCTACAGGGTGTTCCTTAATGACGTGCTAATATTTTAGGGTATGATACCTCAAGTCATTTTATGAAGAAAAGTTTATATAAACATATGTCCTAAACGGCTTACATTTTTTTCTACAGGGTGTTGAATTATTATTTTTTTAATGCGTTTTTTGTAATATCTCCGAAAGTACTTTAGATAATATTTTCAATTTTTGCATATGCTAATAGGACATAAATCCAGATGTTTTAGGTATAAAAGTTATTTTTTTCTCCAACCAGTGGCGTCCCTGCAAACATTTCCTGATATTTTTTAGAAAAAAAGTGGTACGCCACTGACATTTTTCCATGTGGATATTATTTCTGATTAGCCTGGTCAATCTGCATAAAAATGGTCTCTTGCGTTTTTCTCCTCAGGCACACCGTTCTTAATTAAAATAATTAAATTAAATTAGACGGGCGGAAGCTTTCCTATTAAGTGAAGGTGGTCTTTTCCAACAATTTTTATAAAACAAAATGTTATATTATCCATGTTAATATTAATAAATAGTAGAGCTAATTTAATTATTTTAATTAAGAACGGTGTGCCTGAGGAAAAAAACGCAACATACCATTTTTATGCCGAATTGACCAGGCTAGTCAGCAGAAATGATATCCACATGGAAAAATGTCAGGGGCGTACCACTTTTTTTCTAAAAAATAGCAGAGGAAATGTTTGCAGGGACGTTACTGGTGGGACAAAAAAATAACTTTTATTAACTTAAAGATGTGGTTTTATGTCCTATTAGCACATGCAAAAATTGAAAATATTATCTAAAGTACTTTCGGAGATATTACAAAAAAAAGCATTAAAAAAAAATTATTCAACAAATTTAAGCCGTTTAGGACATATGTTTATATAAACTTTTCTCCATAAAATGACTTGAGGAATCACACCCTAAAATATTAGGACGTCATTAAAGAACACCCTGTATTATTAAAAACGATGCCCATCGCATTTCAGCTTTATGTCACATAAAAAATCTTTAAAAAATGGACATTCTATTCAAGGATTATCTATTTTTTCCATACGTAATATATTTTTTCTTCTTTGGTAAGAAAAATTGAAAATAATATGTTGAATAATAATAAATTTGAAATCCGCAACTATTTTAGAGCAGTATATTTTAGCGGGATGAACTACGTGGTTCAAGTTCAATCGATTGGGAGTTTCCTGATCGACGTCGCCAAGTCATGAGAAATATCGTTGAAATCCAGATAAAAAATATAAAATCCGGCCGGTTTGTTGTCGGTAAACCATCTAAAAAAAATAACATATATTTGTTTGGTTTCAAGTTATTAAAGGAAATTCGAGGTATCTGCAAAAGTCGATTAAATATTATAGTTCTGCTGTTTAAATTTGTTCATTTTCTGTTTGTAAATGGAAGTTACCCGTTTGGGCAAAGAGAAAAATATAAGAAATATAAGAAAAAAGGGAGATTTACATTTTTATTTCTCTCTTTGCCCAAACGGGCCCCCTCTTACCACTGTTACCTATTGCCCATGGTCAGTGTTAAGACTTAAGCATACCAATCTTTAATCATTAACTCATTCCTCAATTTTGTATCTTTCATGGCTCGATAAGAGCTCCATCGATGTTCACTACCATTTACCATTTAACTTTGTTTCTCTCACTTATAATTATTTTCTCTTGGTATTTTATCCCTGATGATGGGTGTTACTACACTCGAAACATGTAGAATATCTACCACATTTTAACTTTATTACTTTAATAAACCAGTGGAGAAAGACTTCATGCTTTTATTTATTCCTATAAATTAACTTCACTTTAAGAATGGACTACTTCTTCAAAAAGAAAAATAGTTGGTTTGAACATATTTGGAAAATACGTTTCATTATTCAGCAAAAAAGACATGCTCATTTTGAAGCTTATTTAAATTCTGACAGAATTGAAAAAATATACGTTTTAAGGTCTGTCCCCACCATCGAGATTTATTCTTTTATTTATATCACAATGGTTCCCACAAACAATCACGGACAAGTTATCGACAGTGTGATAGTTCTCCAACCAATCCAAGAATCCTGGTTGTCACGGACTGTCCGTGACTGCTGTGGGAACAAACCCTTTATAATCACCGACATGACTCGAATCAAAAATTACGTCAGAAGCTGTCCTGACGTGCATTAAAGCCAGTAATTGTACAGGCCTTACTATTATACACCACATAATAAGCATTCCATGTCAACAATAATTAAAGCCACACAGCAGTGCATTGATGAATAAGGGTCTCTGTAAGATTTCGGAAAAAATTGAGTTTTTTACATGAATTAAAGATTGATACCTACATGACATTCGTTACATCTACTTTCAATTTCAATGTTGTTCTGATGATAATTAATGATAATTTTTTTTTATAGTGAAAGGATTCAGAGACAGATCAAATTTATGCACTGACCTGATCGGTGGATTTATGTGACGTAGATTCAGGACTGTCAGTATATAAATGATCGTGTGGTGTCTACGGAAATATCGCCAGTATTTAGTCCAGGCGAATAGGTTAAAATATCTGAACCGTTTACTTAAATAATCAAAGTATGACTAATTTAATATTATATGCACCCAGACTAAAACTCTTTCTTAGCTGGTGATTTTTCTGGGATTTGGGTTGCAAATATTTGGTGGAAATTTTAGTAACTTATAGAGTTCTTTTTAGATAAAAACTTTGTTCGAGTTCTGTGGATAAAAATATAGTCAAACACTTTGTGCTGGAAATACCTAATTTTTTTCACACTCGCACATATGCATGATCATCCTGTAGTTTCTCAATATGTGGTAGCCTGCGGACAAACTAGCACTAATTTTTTTGAAAGTCTGCGTTATCCATTCGTTGCTTTTACAAAACACCCAAACCTATAATTCTTTTATTATTTATTAATTAACCTAAAAATAGCCACTTAAACCTCTTGAACGCTTCTTAAACGAAACCAGCGTAAATAGAAAGTAGGTATACTATTTTGTAAGTCCAGTACCGTTAAATGGATAGTTAGTTCACCAATTATTTTTTTTCTTATTTAAATCTAAAAGAGAAATAGATAGGTAGATACACCAGCCTAGCAGATTAAATTATAAGCCAGACAATGTTAAAATAAAAATATTAAATATCCCACCATGTCTGGCCTAGAGTTCCACTTCCGCAAATAATAGACGTGGCAACGCAGCAAACCGGTGACAGATCGGATGACGGATCATACGATATTCAACGTACAACGCAAAGCAAATGTACGAATCTTTTTCGGCTTAATTTCGCGAAAATCAAGATCTGATTTGTGAAAAACGCTCTAAAAATAGATTGATATCTGAAAATTCATGTAAGTTTTACATTTTCATACATTTATTTAGTTGTTAGTTTATTGAATTTTGGCTTGTTTCTGTTTCTGAAACGAAAAAGCCGAAACTAACCTAAGTTAATAGTTCAAATATTGACCTAAACATTTTTTTTATCAATTTTTTGTAAGCACCTTCCCATGTAGTTAATAGTAAATTATATTTATTACTGTAGATTTATAAATTATAAATAGCAAATAATACAGTACACAAAGGGATCTTTATTATACGTCTTGATTATGGCGTGGGTCGTTTATAGAAAAAATAAACTGACAATTTTTTTTTATTGCTTAAATTGTCCCATTGTGACCTTTATCGTCCTCGACTAGGTACATATAAATAAACATGTACCTAATATATGTTTTTGTGTGTTTATAACGGAATGGCATAAGTGTTTAATTATGTAGTTTTCTGGTCGATTAAACAATGTAGCGGGTGTATTATTATTTTGTGTAGTTATGCGTGACGCAGTTACGGTTAGGAATCGAAAAGATCCAATTTTTTGGTATTCATGCATATCCCATAATATTTAAGTTCCGGTATTAAATTCGTAACACTTCTTTCTTTTATTGTATTTGAATACCACCTACCTAATTAGACGAATTAGAGACGGACATACACCTCGCCAAAATTGAAAGTTTTGTTCTGGAATTGCCGGGACAAGGACACAGGCCGAGCGGACTCGCAAGGTAGCTGCAAGCGCAAAACTTCTGCTCCCAACGAAGATTTGCTGCGGTTATAAAATAAAATCTCGGAGGGTTGCCTCGATGCCTCGCAAGTACCAACGGTATAGTGATGGAGAACTATCGATAGTTTCGATAATGTTATAAAAATTATCATTTCGTATAATCGATAGTTTTGACTTTACTATCGATAGTAAGGTAGTACTCAGTTGTAAATAATGTTGAGGGTCAGGAACGGTAATTTTGGGACCTGAATAGAAACTTAACGGTAGATACTTTTTTTTTGGAGGCAGACTTTCATTTTGACCAAGAGTGCCTTTTTATTGGACCCACAACTATTGATAGTTTTTTACGTTTACTATTGATCAAACCCTACCCACTATCGATAGTTCCCCATCACTACTACGCGATGGTACCGTCACGCAGGCGAGACAGCCTCTGTGATTTTGAACACATTCTACATAGAAAAATTTGATTGAGTGAGCACAAACGAACCTGACATTTTTGGGGTTGGTATAGGATACTTCTACCACGGCACAGAACGGCCAAGAAAAAGTACTGTGCGAGTCAGTAGTATCTAAAGAAGTAAAAGGTCTTTTTAAATGGGAAAAATTGCATCAGCTGATTAAAATTTCATCAAAGCGCATGCTTTTAGGTAATTTAGCTTGAAATTGCAACTGATGTAAAAAGGCCTTAATAAAAAGAATTAAAAGTTGATAGATAACAAATTGCAGTAATATCAAGATCAATTTATCGGATTTACTGGTGAAAGTTCTACTATTATAACCAATGCTGGAGAGAAATTAGATTCAACCGAATCTTTCCTTTAACCTTGATTGTGTAGTATACCGGGTGTTGCATCGTGGTTGAAAACATAGGAAATCCCATGCAAGTTTTAGACTATTCAAATGTTTGCTCCCCTGTTGACTTTAGAGCGGGATTTTGTAGCGAGACTTTTGTAGGGTGTCTGTGTGGTGAGTGCACATACGGAGTTTGAACCATTTTGGACAACCCGATATTAACTTATTTAAATATGATTGAGGTTGGTTGTTCATTGGAATTCAACAGGTGATGCTGCGGGCACCAGCATTTTGATTGGACTTGTGAACCTGTGATTTGTCATTGTCAAATAAAACCTATCAAATAGTGTTAAAATCATCAAGAATTGTTAAAAGGGGAAGAAAATAAGAGGATGTTTAAATATAAACAATTACATGTGTATAGAAGGCATTAAAATAAAAAAACATTTTCAAATACCTTTTTTTTAAATACTTAAAATAGGCGAGATACAGAAGTAAAAAATCTAAGTGCGGGCCTGGTAATCAAAACGTAGCCCTTTACTTTATATTATTTTTCTCCGTTTTTTGTATTGTTAGTCATCCATTTTACGGATCGGTCGTCAGTTATTTATTTTATCAATTCGCTGCGCGGTGTGGCTTTCTGAAGCAAATTAATTTTAATAAATTGGTGAAAATGGTAAAATTTGAAAACAATGAACTAAGTAATTATAGTGCTAATTTTTTGTGAGTGTCGTAAAAGTGCGGATGTTGCTTCTCTACGCCCAAAAGTTTTCTTAATGTTATTCAACGGGCAAGTTAGGCAGAACCGTCTTGGATTTGTAGTGTAATAAATGAATGTAAGTACTTTATTTTTGGGTTTTTTTAAAAAAGGTATTCGAAAATGTTGTTTATTTTAATGCCTTCTATACACAGCTAAACAAGAAGTATCAACTTAGGAATCACCCTGTAGGCATGGTAACAGAGAGTAATAAGTAGTAATATAATTCACTATTGTTTATTACCATGCAGTTACTACATAATAATTAATTCTGACCTCTGGTTTAAAATTAAAGACTCATAAAAATATTTAGCATTATACAGGGTGGTCTATAATGAATACGCCATAGAGTAACTACCGATTCTACACATGGAAATAATAGGTTTGAGGTAAACATGCCTTAATAAAATGTTGGTCGTTATTGAGATACAGGGTGTTAAAAGTTTAATTTCTAAATTAATTTTTTTCTCATAGCTCAAGCTATTTTTGAGATATTAACATTATCATCACATCACATTTCGATAAGCTTTCCAAAGTGGTATCCTCTATAATTTGAAAAAAAAGTTGGTTAGGGCTGCGCCCCCTCCTTGGGGTCCCAATTTTTTTTTACATGACAAAAGGCGAAGCCCATAAAAAATCTTTGAGGACGTATTTTTCGATGTTGGAGAAATCTGTGTATTATATATTATACAGTGACCGGCAAAAAGTTGAACCCCTATGGGAAACTTTTTTATTATTGAAATTGTAAAAAAACTTTTTATGCTCCTTATGCCTCTGCATAATTGGTAACCTAAAAATTTGTTTCCGAGATCCGTTTTTGCTAATAATATTGGAAATGTCTTCTTTTTTTACTAATTTAAGCTAACCGAGAGCAAGTACGATTACTTACTTGACGTTTATCTCACTCGACGATGGTTTTAATAATTACTTAATTACCATTGTTTATTTAATTTTAATAATTTTTATTTGCATCTATTGCAAACTACTCGTTTGTCTGGAAAATTGAAAAGTATACATTTTGTCGTGAAAATCTGGTATTAGAGTACAAGATATTGAACAAAGTTATTTGATAAAAGTGTTTAGATTTTAATTTTATGCTGGTGTGCAAAGTTTAAATCAAAAAATTTAAAAAAAAATATTTTTGAAATATTTTTTTCAACTCTAGAGTTGAAATATTTTTTTTCACAAATCAAAGGTTTTTTTAATAATAATTCTTTGTGGTCGTAGGAAAAATAGTGTACATTACTCGTGTGAAAGTGATTATTCTAAAACTAGGAGAATTTCCGCACTCGGCTGACGCCTCGTGCTAAATATCTCCTCGTTTGAAGAGTGTCACTTTCATCACTTGTTATGTAATATACTATTTCAATTTTCCAGACAAACGAGTAGTCGCGTGACTAATGTCAAAACAAATTTTTGGGTTATGCAGAGGCTATCAGCATAAAAAGTTTTTTTTACAATTTCAATAATAAAAAAGGTTCCCATATGGGTCCAACTTTTTGCCGGTCACTGTATTATTAGATACTTATTAAGTTAATGTACAATGTTAACGCCGATAAAAAATAAATTCGGCCCTGTTTTTCGAGATCCGTTTTTGCTAATAATATTGGAAATGTCTTCTTTTTTTACTAATTTAAGCTAACCGAGAGCAAGTACGATTACTTACTTGACGTTTATCTCACTCGACGATGGTTTTAATAATTACTTAATTACCATTGTTTATTTAATTTTAATAATTTTTATTTGCATCTATTGCAAACTACGACGGAAAATGAGATGAGAACGTCATTTTACTAAAACGTATTTGATTACAGCAAATTGTAATTAAAAAATTAGCATTAACAAATTTAATTTATAATTTAACCTTCGTCCATACTCATATCGGAAATGGTTTACGACGAGAGACGGGGGATGGTTGTGTATACAAATTATAAGTTTTAAGTTTCTCGCTGTTATCCTAAACTACGCTTTTATTTAATTGCCTGTAACTCGGCTACTAATGCTAATTTTGAACCAGATACAATAGTAGTCTGTACCGGGTGTCCCACTAAGAATGGCTCTCGGCCGTATCTCGAAAACTACTGGGCATAGAAACTCAGGAAAAAAAAATTATAACTAAAGTGGTCATGAGAAAATCCTGGAAATAATTTTTAAGTTCCGCATTTTGCCGCAAGAGGGCGTAATTGAAAAGTAATTTTTAAAAGTTTACATATCTCCGAAAATTTCACATTAAGGTATATCTTTGATAACACCATTGAAAAGCTTGGACAATTATGCATCATTTTGGTCTCATGCTCATTGGCGTACCGACTTTAATAAAAGGGGGGGAAGCGGTTGAATGTGTAATCATTTAAATCGCTGTAACTTATAAACGACTTATCCGATTTTAGCAAACTAAAGACTGTTTGGAAGAGAAATGTATGCACTTTCACCAATCGTATTTAGTTGTCCATAATAGTTCTAAAAAAAAATGCTAGAGGGCGCAATTTGTAATAATAACACATTTTTTGATTTTACTCCGAAAACATAAATCATACGGTATAATTCTGATACCATAATCGAAAAGTAGATTAAATTTGCTAGAACAAATATTAAAACCGCAGCTCGATATCTCCGTTCGTTTCAGCGTTATCGCCAATAGAATAATTTTTAAAAGTAAGCGATTATATATTTTTTAGAAAAAAAAGTGGGACGCCACTGATATTTTTTTATGTGGATATTATTTCTGATTAGCCTGGTCAATTCTGCATAAAAATGGTCTCTTGCGTCTTTCTCCTCAGGCACACCGTTCTTAATTAAAATAAATTAGCTATATTATTTATTATTATCATTATTAACATTGATAATGAAAAATTTAGTTTTATAAAAATTGTTGGAAATGACCACCTTCACTTCCGCCTGTCTAATTTAATTTAATTATTTTAATTAAGAACGGTGTGCCTGAGGAGAAAAACGCAGGAGACCATTTTTATGCAGAATTGACCAGGCTAATCAGAAATAATATCCACATGAAAAAATATCAGTGGCGTCCCGCTTTTTTTTTTAAATATATAATCGCTTGCTTTTAAAAATTATTCTATTGGCGATAACGCTGAAACGAACGGAGATATCGAGCTGCGGTTTTAATATTTGTTCTAGCAAATTTAATCTACTTTTTGATTATGGTATCATAATTATACCGTATGATTTATTTTTTCGGAGTAAAATAAAAAAATGTGGTATTAGTACAAATTGCGCCCTCTAGCATTTTTTTTGAGAACTATTATGGACAACTAAATACGATTGGTGAAAGTGCATACATTTCTCTTCCAAACAGTCTTTAGTTTGCTAAAATCGGATAAGTCGTTTATAAGTTACAGCGATTTAAATGATTACACATTCAACCGCTTCCCCCCCTTTTATTAAAGTCGGTACGCCAATGAGCATAAGACCAAAATGATGCATAATTGTCCAAGCTTTTCAATGGTATTATCAAAGATATACCTTAATGTGGAATTTTCGAGGATATGTAAACTTTTAAAATTTATTTTTTAATTACGCCCTCTTGCGGCAAAATTCGGAACTTACAAATTATTTCCAGGATTTTCTCATGACCATTTTAGTTATATATTTTTTTTCTGAGTTTCTATGCCCAGTAGTTTCCGAGATACGGCCGAGAGCCATTCTTAGTGGGACACCCGGTACAACAAGAGTTGATATGATGTCCATATCGTACGAGGAACTAACTTCCGAGCGCAATATGGACATTCACTCGAGTTGTACAGTATTTTTTCTACGACTCAACTTCCGAACTTCATACTTTAAATTTTAAAAAATTATTTAAATTGGGCATCATAATTTGTTGTTTTAGTTGGCCGTGAACTTGTGAGAAAGATTAAAACAAATAATTGAAGAAATATTCATTTCGTTGGCCAATCCATGTACCAAATTACACTGTAACATATTCATCGATTTGGGTCGTTTCTTACATTTACCCAAAATCACTTTGAATATATCTATCTTTCTCACATTCGGGGTTTAAACAGTTAAAAACGGCTTTTGTGCATTAATATGAACTTTTAACGTTCGCTATATGGTAAAGTTTTTCAAAATATTCGCCAATTCACAAACTAGCAACACTGTAAAAATAAAAAACCTTTAGTAAAAAAGGGAATTAATTTTTTATAGAAATCTTATAATTTCGTCCGTTTTATCTGATTTTATGTACTTTTCTTCATTTTCCACCATTTAAGGAAGATTTACCATTTATTTTTCTATATCTGTTGCGTATAATAAAAGTATTAAGGTATATTGGAATTGGAGCTCCGTCATCGCAAATAACCAACAAGGCAAGTTCATTTTGTATATACATTTTATGCATTAAATCTAATAGTATTTGTCTAAAATGAGTAGAAAACTGGAGATTTTTGAAATAAGAAAGTGCATCTGTGCACAAATCTTTAGTTCGGTCAGAAATATATTTTGGTATTATACCTTCAATTTTCGCACCATTTCATGCATTCTTTAGGAAAAAATTGTTTATGCATAGACTCTGAGATACATTTTTTGGTTTAAATTAAAAAAGAACAAATTTTATCTGACAGATTTACATATTTTTGAAATATATTCTTAACCTCACTTCTGGTAAGTGTCAGAAAACGACTTGTAAAATTTACAACGTATACATTTGGTTTCTTTGTAATTGACCACTGCAATTGGTCAGTTTCATATCCTAACTAGGATCAATCACTTTAGTGTAAAGGAACCAGCAAATTTCCATATGGGAAATTTCCTTTATTCTCGCTCTATTCTCCCGTACCTTTCTCCCTGTATCCCCCGCTGCTAGGAAGATAGTTTTCTTTTTATTATGTGGAGTGGTTGGCCACTTAGCAACTCATCCCTCTAATTAATAAAAACTCGTTTTAAAAACATTCTGCTAGCAGGACGCAAAGTTTTCCGCAGTACTTATTGTACAAAAACAGATAAAGAGAAAAGAGAGAATATTTGTTTATCTTAAATCTAACTAGGAAACAATTAAGAATTTATTGGCGCTAGAAAAATTATATAAGTAAGTAAGTTTCGGCCTTATATTTCTTGACAAATCATCATTCGAATTTTTATTTTTTTATGTTTTAATTGTAAAAATTATAAATATATTATTTATTTAGAATTTATTGCACCGTTGGGTCATATGTTAAAGTAGTTATTTATTTACAATTAGTTGTATAATGTTCTCACATATTACATGTCTACATACATATATGTGGTTGTACAACTCAACAAAAAGTGGAATAACATGACATGGTTTATTATATAATTACGCAACGGAAGTAAAATTTACTCTTGCTGGTAAACGTTATCATAAAACTGTAGATGATATACACTATTAGACAAAAGTAGACCGAGAAAAACAACAATATGGATCGACAGGCTCATTAAAAGAATTTTGCAAAATGATCCTTGGATTTTTGCATCTAGAATTATTGCCGTAATATTATGGTTAGTTCACACATCATAATCGGAAATCATCTTTGAATTCCTTAAAACGTAAAAGAAAAATGTAAATAGAATACCGTAATATAAAAAAAAATTTTACATGTAATAATTCATTTCTACCCTCGTTTCTACCTATGTAAATTTCAAATATCCCGCCATCGCACTATTCGCCCTATTATAATTAATACCTCGACTATGACTCATCACCGTGACGTAAAAAAATAATTAAATCCATTTCAACCTATATTTTAAATGTCCCGCCATGCGCCTAACCTTGGCAGCGGACTAGGATATTGACGCGAGTCAAAATGTATACCTTAAGTGGGAATTGCGCCCTCTTCCGGTAAAATGCGGAACCTATAAATTGTTTCCAGGATTTTCTTATGGCATTACGAATTTTTTTCCCTGACTTCCTATGCCCAGTAGTTTCCTAGATATGGCCGGTGGCCAACCCTAATGAAACACCCTCTATTTAGATATAATTTCACATGGAGCTGGTAACTTTGGAGAATAATTTAGAAATATTGTTGGGATACTCTTAAAATCTAATAATCAACAAACTCAATAAACTCATGCTAAATATTGAAAAATGTTTTTTTAGATAGTTTTATTTGTAAATATAAGTTCGTCATTTTGTCAAGAATATGATAAGAATTTCTTTACAATACAAAAGGAAGTTTTCTGAAACTATGTATGATTCTATGATTTCTATTATGAAGTGATACAAATAAGATATGTAAATAATATATTCATAAAATCAATAGCAATAATAAAATATTCAAGCAATTAGACTACAAACCTAGTAATTTTACATTTAATCGATGGAAATATTAAATATCCTAATAAACCCAGTAATTTTATAACTGATGACTGAAAATACAGGGTCGGATGTCAGCAGCAGTGGCGTGTATACAATATAGGCAAAAATGCATTGCCTACGCTGGAAACAATAAAACAAACAGATACAATTTTTTTTGTATTTTATTTTTTATCCGCGTAATCCAACTTTGGCTGTTTATCTCTACATTAATATAATAAATAATTAAAGAAAAGAAGCTTAGCGGCAAGCGGACAGAGTAGTACGTCTATCTTTTGCATTAAAGTACACAGGGACGCCAAAGGTAATGGAATCCCTGGGGCACAGGTAGACAATGACAGGCTGTTTCGTTCTTGTTAGAACTCATCAGAAAGCCATAACCTGTAAGCAACTCCCAATACCGCGAGACTGTTCTTTTCAAGGCGTTTTTAAGAAATAAAAACGCGATGAAAACCCATTCCATTACCTTTGGCGTCCCTGTGTACTTTAATGCAAAAGATAGACGTACTACTCTGTCCGCTTGCCGCTAAGCTTCTTTTCTTTATATATTTTAACGGACACTAAATTCCACTATTTTATTTATACTTACACACGGCATTTACGGAATAGTGCTGCAAACCGGTGGGCGACTGCTGCGCGATCTGGATCTGAATCCACAAAACCGTGGCGATGGTATCAGAGAAGCGAGAAATGTTTTCTATACTGGCGAAGTGGCCGTTCCGTGCTTGATTGATTTAGATTTATTTATTTCTACGTTTTCACGTTAGATGGCTATCTTTTGCATTGGGTTGATTCCTACTGATGGCGTTACTGGGTTTTCATCGCGTTTTTATTTCTTAAAAACGCCTTGAAAAGAACAGTCTCGCGGTATTGGGAGTTGCTTACAGGTTATGGCTTTCTGATGAGTTCTAACAAGAACGAAACAGCCTGTCATTGTCTACCTGTGCCCCAGGGATTCCATTACCTTTGGAAGTCCCTGTGTACTTTAATGCAAAAGATAGACGTACTACTCTGTCCGCTTGCCGCTAAGCTTCTTTTCTTTATATATTTTAACGGACACTAAATTCCACTATTTTATAATAAATAATAATATTGGAGCGAAAAATGAATCCTATATCATTTCTACGTTCTTTGCTTATTTATATCATAAACGAGATCCCTGTATAAGCATTCCGTAGGACTGTTTTAAAAGCAATGATCTCTCTGTACATTAGTGTCTTATGCAAAAGCACTGCTTTTGTACGAGTGGAAGCAAGCGAGAGAGCCGGTAGGCAGTAGGGTAGACAGAGATGTAACAAATAAACCCGTCTCAACCTTCCTTCATCTGTCAGTCCGCGCCAGGAAAGCACGCGTTTGGTAAGTGCATTGGTGCCAATCTTCAAGTTTTACCGTAGTTTCGAAAATTTTTCGCTTTCTCAATATAAAATATGAAATAAGCCTATTTTTAAAGGGATAACGGATAAGGTAAAGTCAAATTTTTTTAAGAAAACGCCAAGTCACTTGTCATTTATGGAACCCTGTTGACGACTGGTCTATTTTACGTTTAGAGGTTGGCTAAAAAGACAGGACCGGACTATTTTTATGTTCCATTAACAAACTAAAAAATATTTAAATATTAAGTTCCTTATCTCCAATTTTAATTTATCAAAGAAGACTTTACAAATTTTTCTATTTAAATGATCGTTCTTAACTATAAAGTTGTCAAGAAACTTTTGGAGATGTTATCCAAATTGGAACAAAAGTCAAGAACCTATTAGGTATCCACTGAATACTACCTAGATATTGTGATAGGAATTACTTACAATAAAGTAATGTACTAGTAACATAAATATTATTGACAAAGCTTTTAAAAAATTTAACTTATCGACACACTACTCTCCTTTGCTCGTGAATATTAAAGAATGTAATAAATGCCGGTAATACTGCACCAGCTAGGTAGAATACGTAAAACATGGTATATATGGTTAAAATATTGGTGTACAAAACAATCACTATGCTTCATTTTAGTTATGACTCTAACTTTCAGTCAGAAAACTCTATATACACTATATAAAAAACAGCCACAAAAATACTAAAAAACACCAAAAAACAACGAAAATAATAGGACGCGAACTGACATGTGAATTTGTTACGGTCCACACTAAATCTAGTAACTTTTCGGTGGAACTAGAATCAGCTGTGAATGTCATCTGTGGCTTTCAACTGTCGAAACGCCGTTTTCTATCGCGATATATGATCTCTATCGTAAAATAAGAAGCACTTTTGTCACAATTAAAATAATTTTTGCTGATAGGTTCATAATATTTAATATTCATTAAGTTTATGGTAATATTGGTTCAATCAGGTGGATGATAGATTTTTAATTTATAATTAGTGTTTTCGCCCTTTTGCTAGACTTCTCGCCGTCGGGTTTCGGGGAAAAAAGAAATATGGAGCTTTAATTGTTACTATTCCGGCTAGCAGCACGTTTGCAGAACGATCCTTTTCTGGATTAAAAATAATTTACACCTGTTTACGAAACACACAGGGAGAGAAACGCTTAAGTGAATTAACAATAATCTCTCTGGAGAGCGACCAGGATTTTAAAAGCAAAACCAATTTTTATGACGATGTTTTAAAATAATTTTTACGTAAAGACCGCCGTGTTGAACCAATATACAAATAATATCGTTTTATTCTTCTTCCGCCACAGTGTTCTTTCCACAAACTCAAAAACTAGACATTTTGGTTGAATGAATGAATTTTTAATTCTTTTCATAGATTTTCAATTGGGTTTAAGTCCGGTTGTCTATCTACTTTTGCCCCAGCCTTTTTCATATTTTGTGAAAAAACTTGGTATTTACACGTAATAAACACAAGTTGTTGATATGATGTTTCTAAGGTATTAAATGTATACTGCATATTCTTATATTGAAAATGTTTACTACCATAGCTTTATTTAACCAAAAAAGCTTGTCTATCTATTTTAGGCCACTAGTGTATATAAAACTTTTTTTCGGTGCTGCAAAATTGCAAAGTTCACTCCAAAATAGAATACTTATCTTTATTAATAAAAATTGCATCATATTATTGTAAACATTTTAAAAAATATATTATGTACACGCCATGCCATGCCATTCCTTCACGACACAACAATCAGTCACCAGACCCAAAGCCAAAGTCCAAGAAATGGCAAGAAATATTCCAAATAATGCCAATTATTATTATTTACATTAATTTGCTATCAACTTTGACTTCTTATCTAGAAACAAAAATCGTTTGCGTTATATTATAGGGTAAGCGCGAAGTTTGTCTATGTAATTTAAAACCGTCCTAAATTGGTAGTTGTCGATTTAAAATGACAAGTGTCAGAATAAATCAACTATAAGGCCCGTTGTATCCATCTCCTAGCAACTTTACCAGCAAGGTTATTTCAAAAGAAACTATGTTGAGACAATTGTTTTCCAAGAAATTATCTAGCTGGTAAAGTTACCAGGAGATGGATACAACGGGCCTAAGTTTTGTACTGTAATGGTATATTACGTTACAAGAGCGGAAAGTACTATTTTACAGGACAAAGCAGGTAAAAAATGGTGAAGAGCTAGATATAGTGCGGGTACCTAAACAAACATTGACTAAAAACCCGTGTAACAAAACGTTTCTCTTATCCTCATCTGTCCAACGATTAAATGGAGTTTCCAACCAATAAAACCATGTCATTCATTGGGTTCCTTTAAAAAAACAACTAAGTAGGTACGTACACTACTGAATTAACTGAAAAATAAAAACAAAACTTTTAAATCACACAGTAAATTAAGTTTAAACGATATTTATAACCGTAAGTTTCGCGAAGCCTCAAAATAAATACCTTAAGGTAAGGGAACCAATCCTAAAACAATGGTGCATACGACTGATCTATTTTTAAATTGCTCTTCATCATAATGCAAATTGTGTCATGTTGTTTGCGTGACTGACGTCACGTAACCTTAGCAACGGTGAATATCAAAGCCATGTTGGACGTTGAGTCTTCACTTGCTTTGAGCTAACGGATACGGTCGCTGGGGCGCGCCAAAATGCACGAGTGTTTATAATTATTATTCATCGGAGTTAACCGTGGCCCTATTATGCATAACTACGTTCGGAATAAATTAATGTTATTAATTTGAACATAATTATTGTTTAAGGGCTAAAATGGTAGCTGTATTGGTACATCAATATTTAATATTGGCGAAAAACTTTCCTCCTGGTTTTATTTATTTTTGGTGAAGATTCTCTTATCTTTGTTTTGCACTGTATAAGTAAGTCATGTTTCCATCGTGGTATGATTCAGACTCAACAGTGACGATAAGAAGACAAATCTCAATTTCAGACTGGGTCGGTTCTTGGTCACGCCACAACGCGGTGATAAAGGTCAATTCTTTGATTATTGTTGTTACATCACTTACATCATGCAAAGTTAATGTTGATGTGATGTGTTTTCTTTAATAATTTTACACTGTTCTAATTATACACCGAAAATGTAATTTTTTATTGATTTTAGGAAAAAATGCATTGCTTCTGTTATTATTTTTATCCAATTGCTAAGACTTGTATTATTGGTTCTTGTTTTTTGTAGTAGATTTTAAAAAGCCCTAAATTTTTGATGATTTAGCATGCTTCGCTAGCTTTCTTACTTTTCCGTTTTTATTAATTTCAGGACAAAATGTATTGCTTCAGTTATTATTATCCAATTGCTATGACTTATTGTTTTTTGTTCTTTGTAATAGATTTTGAAAAGCCCCAAATTTTTGATGATTTAGCATGCTTCGCTAGCTTTCTTACTTTTCCGTTTTTATTAATTTCAGGACAAAATGTATTGCTTCAGTTATTATTATCCAATTGCTATGACTTATTGTTTTTTGTTCTTTGTAATAGATTTTGAAAAGCCCCAAATTTTTGATGATTTAGCATGCTTCGCTAGCTTTCTTACTTTTCCGTTTTTATTAATTTCAGAACAAAATGTATTGCTTCAGTTATTATTATCCAATTGCTATGACTTATTGTTTTTTGTTCTTTGTAATAGATTTTGAAAATCCCCACATTTTTGATGATTTAGCATGCTTCGCTAGCTTTCTTACTTTCCGTTTTTATTAGTTTCAGGACCAAATGTATTGTATATGCATTTTTCGCTGATTCAGCTTTCTTACTTTTCCGTTTTTATTAATTTCAGGACAAAATGTATTGTATATGCATTTTTCGCTGATTCGGTAATATAGTGTAAATATAACATTAAGAAAACTTCTGGGTGTAGGATGAGCCCGCAAGGGAAAGCGTTCTGCGTAAAATCTCGAAGCAGCAGCCGCATTTTGACGACACTCGCCGTAAATTAGCACCATAACTACTAGTTCATTGTTTTCAAATTTTACCATTTTCACGTGTCACCAATTGAAAATAACTTGCTTCAGAAAAACACACTACAGTGGATTGCTCAACACCACCCGTACATTGAATAACTAATAAGAGATAAGAAAAACAACATAAAGTATAATAGCGGGCTACGTTTTGGTGACCAGGCCCGCACTTAGATTTTTACTTCTGTATCTCGCCTATTTGTAAGTTTTTTGAAAAAAGGTATTTGAAAATGTTGTTTATTTTAATGCATTCTATACACAACTAAAAAAAAAGTATCAACTTAGGAATCACCTTGTATACCAATTCAAAGGTCAATCTAAAGTCCCTGTGTAATTTAATTTTTAAATTTAACTTCGAATAATAGAATTTGCATAACTAATATTTTATATTTTTTCTCTGTACCGTTAATGTGAATCAGGGTCAGTGTCCCTTAAAAAAAAAGGCTCGACAAAAAACGAATTAATAAGTATCCTTTAAAATAGTTTTCTATAATCTAATAACGTTTTCTCAAGGTGGCCACGTGTAACGGTAATTAAAATTGGTTCGTAGCGGACGAACGGACGAAAACATCATAATATTAATAGACCCCAGGCAATGTTTGGGTCAGAATCAGAATATCATCTGATATCACTCGTATCAGTGTTTTAAATTAGATATTTAGTAAAGTTCCTAAATAACACATTTCTTTCATAGACATTTGCAACGTTCAGTGACTGAAATCCCAACAAAAAACATTTTGTATACCATTTGAAAAATTGTACCTATTAAATATATAAAATTTGAATTGCCAAGCTTACAATTTTAGCCTTTAATTTAAAATTTAATTTTTAATATACCTTTTTATATTTTCTGACCGAGGGGGGGGGGGGGGACACACGTCACAACACAACTGGCAACCCGGGACGGCCTTCACTCTCGACCCATCTCCGACCTGATTAGTCTCTCGAGACTGGTGTTCTATTTTTAATCTGTTCTTTTCTATTTAAGTTATCGGAACAAAGATAACAATATAATCGGTCGCACAACTCGCAAATAAAAGAATTGCGCGGTTAATAGCATAACGTACGTGCCTTCTTGCCTCATGTTTTTAATAAACTTGCAGCTTTTAATTGTTTCTAGAAGAATATACTCTAGGAAAATTTTAGTTATTGGGATCTAGTTCAGGATGTTATTTGGTGTCGTCCATACAATATAGGCAAAAAAGCATTGCCTACCCTGAGAACACAAACACATACAATTTTTTTTTATTTGAGTTTTTATCCGTGTAATCCAACTTTGTTTCCAACTCTACATTAATATAATAAATAATAATATAGGACTGATAATTTATTCCTATATCATTTCCACGAACGCATTTTTTGCTTATTATATCGTAAACTAGATCCCTGTATAAGCATTCCGTAAGGCCGTTCTAAAAGCAAAGATCTCGCTGTAGATTGGCGTCTTATGCAAAAGCACCACTTTTGTACGAGTGGAAGGAAGCGAAAGAGCCGGTAGGCAGTAAAGTAGAAAGAGATGGAATAAATAAATCCTTCGCAACCTTCGACCTTCCTTCATCTATCAGCCAAGAAAGCCCGCGTTTGGTGTGTGCAATGGTGCACAATCTTCAAGTTTTACCGTAGTTTGGAAAATAGGTACTTCACTTTCCCAATATAAAATTTGAAACACGCCTCTATAATTTTATTATTAATTACTTTATTAGGATATTTTTAAAGGGATAACGGATAAGGTATCGTAAAATAAGAAACACTTTTGTGACAATTAAAATAATTTTTGCTGATAGGTTCATAATATGTAATAATCAGTAAGCTTATAATATTTCACATAATAATTGACCTCGTTTTTGGCAACATTAGTTCAATCAGGTGGATGAAGATTTTTAATTTATAATTAGTTGTTGTCGGCCTTTTGCTAGACTTCGCGCCATCGGATTTCGGGAAAAAAAAAATATAGAGGCGTTAATTGTTACTATTCCGGCTAACAGCGCGTCTGCAGAACGATCCTTTCCTGAATTAAAAAGAATTCATACCTATTTACAAAACACACAGGGAGAGAGAGACAAGCTTATTAACAACAATCTTTCTGGAGAGCGACTTTTGCAGGATTTAAAACGCAAAACCAATTTTTATGACGATGTTTTAAAAGAATTTTTACTTAAAGACTGATTGAACCCATTTTCAAATAATGTTGTTTTATTTTTCTTGTGCCAGTGTTCTTTCCACAAACTCAAAAACATGACATTTTGTGATAAAATTCGAAATTTAGATGCTTAAATGCTACCGAAGGTAAACTTTTGTCTTAAATGCAATTTTTGCCTACCCTGATGAAAATAGCATTGCACGCCACTGATATTATTGCTGAATATGATAAATTCGATTATAGTGAAAGAGCTCATTATGACGGACATGCATATGGGATATTTAATCCCGTTTTTTTGCAAATTTTAATACTGAGAACTGGTGTTTTAACTTAAACGTTTACATCACCGTCTCACCACCTATCCGGAACATTAGACACAACTTTCCGCGAACCTAACCTAATTAAAACGCATTTTTAATTAGTGTTTTAATATAGCGTCGGTAGCGCCGCGGCGTCCTAATGAATCCGTCCCCCGGGGGCGACGATGTGTTTTAATAAACCGCCCCATAAAGGCCGCCGTGGGGGTGCTTTTTTGCACCCCTTCCGCGGCACTGTCGTCTACGTTATGGAAGTCACAATTTTCCACGTTGTCAAGTTGTGTCAAAAATACCGTGTGATTGCCCAAATGTAATAAGGGCGAATCTACACGTATTAAGTAACTAAAATAAGCTACTAATCAAGTTCAAGTTACTAAATTTAGTTACTTGTAGTGTGTAAACAACTCGATTGAATCTGGTTCTCTGAGTGTAGATACAAAACACGTTTTTTTCCAATGGAGCCAAAGTTAACGATATCAAAAGTTTGCTTTTCAAAAAACTAACACTTACCTTCGGTAGCATTTAAGCTACTAAATTTCAAATTTTGTTAAAAATTCACTTAAGCGTGTCTCTCCCTGCGTGTTTCGTAAATAGGTATGAATTCTTTTTAATCCAGAAAAAGAATCGTTCTGCAGACGAGCTTTTAGCCGGAATAATGACAATTAACGCCACCATATTTATTTTTTTTCCGAAACCCGGCGGCGCGAAGGCTAGCAAAAGGGCGAAAGCACTAATTATAAATTAAAAATCTATCATCCAGCTGATTGAACCAATGTTGCCAAAACGAAGTCAATTATTATGTGAAATATGATGATGAGCTTACTGATTATTAAATATTATGAACCTATCAAAACTATTTTAATTGTCATAAAAGTGCTTCTTAGTTTACGATACCTTATCCGTTAACCCTTTAAAAATATCTTAACTAAACTAAATAATAATAAAACTTATAGAGGCGTGTTTCGTATTTTATATTGAGAAAGCAAAGTATTTTCCAAACTATGATAAAACTTGAAGTTTGGCACCAATGCGCTTACCAAACGCGTGCTTTCTTGGCGCGGGCTGATGAAGGAAGGTCGAAGGTTGCGATGGGTTTATTTGGTACATCTTTTTCTACCCTTCTTCTTGCTTGCTTCTACTCGTACAAAAGCAGTGCTTTTGCTTTTGCATAAGACGCTAATGTACAGCGAGATCTTTGCTTTTAGAACGGTCTTACGGAATGCTTAGCCAGGGATAGTTTACGATATAATAAGCAAATAATGCGTTCGTGGAAATGATATAGGAATAATTTATCAGTCCTATATTATTATTTTTTATATTAATGTAAAGATAAATTACCAAAGTTGGATTTGTTTGTTTTATTGTTCCCAGAGTAGACAATGCTTTTTGCCTATATTTAGGGTTACCATCTGTAAAATCATTAAACTAGGACAAAAAGCTCGAAAACCCCGGATTTTTTAGCTTTAACCCCGGATATTTCTGCTAGAAAATTTTCATCTTACACTAATACAATAAATTGAAATTCTTCTAATTTGACATCGCCATAAACTATTATTTTATAGAATATACCGTGAAGGAGAGTATACAGGGTGTTCCTTAATGACGTGCTAATATTTTAGGGTGTGATTCCTCAAGTCATTTTATGAAAAAAAGTTCATATAAACATATGTCCTAAACGGCTTAAATTTTTTGTTACAGGGTGTTGAATTATTTTTTTTTAATGCGTTTTTTGTAA
The DNA here is from genome assembly GCA_935413205.1 of Polydrusus cervinus. Lineage (NCBI taxonomy): Eukaryota > Metazoa > Arthropoda > Insecta > Coleoptera > Curculionidae > Polydrusus > Polydrusus cervinus. The sequence continues at coordinate 15,220,716 of OW284511.1, forward strand.
TATCTCCGAAAGTACTATAGATAATATTTTCAATTTTGGCATGTGCTAATAGGATATAAAACCATCGATTTTAGTTATAAAAGTTATTTTTTTGTCCCACCAGTTGCGTCCCTGCAAACATGTCCTCTGATATTTTTTATAAAAAAAATGGTACGCCACTGACATTTTTCCATGTGGATATTATTTCTGATTAGCCTGGTTAATTCTGCATAAAAATAGTATCTTGCGTTTTTCTCCTCAGGCACACCGTTCTTAATTAAAATAATTAAATTAGCTCTACTATTCATTATTATTAACATTGATAATGCAAAATTTTGTTTTATAAAAATTGTTGGAAATGACCACCTTCATTAATAGGCATGCTTCCGCTCCGCCCGTCTAATTTAAATTTTTATGGTTTTAATTGGAAAATCATTTTCATTTTCTTTGCATGAAAATAACTTTCCCGCAGCTACATAAAAACCAATTTTCCATTGGTGAAAAAAACTCCAAATTTGTTTAGTTTTTTTGTAAATCTGGCCAAGAAGAAGAGCAGTTTAACAAGGCAAATTTTAGCTCGCTCTGTTCCCAATTAAATTTATTACAAATAACTTGGTATAGGTTCTTTTAGAATATTGTGATTTTTTTAGAATAATTAACAGAGAATACTATTTTTAAACGACATGAAGTAATTTGTGGTAACTAATAATAATATAATAATTACAATACTTTTGTTATAGAACCTTTTTTTTTACAAAATCCATTAACCTTTTAGCCGTTTAGGACATATGTTTATATGAACTTTTCTTCATAAAATGACTTGAGGAATCACACCCTAAAATATTAGCACGTCATTAAGGAACACCCTGTATAGCGTCGTTCCGTAACTGTCGGTGGACGGCAAGTGGTGACAACCCGGACTGTAAAGAAAACTTCGCCCGGACACCCTCCAAACTAGGACAAATCCGGGGAAACTCGGACGGATGGCAACCCTACCTATACGCCACTGATAATAATTGAGCTGGCAACGCGGCGTGGTTCTTAAACAACAGGCAATAAAATTGGTGAAAGTCATGTCGTAGAATAGTCTATTTTTGCACCCCTTCCGCGGCATAGATAGTTATTCGGCAACAGTTAATTTATGTGAGAAAAAACACACGAATAGCGGTGGGGGATGTTACATGTAATTAAATTATTTGCTTATTTATGGGTTGCGATATTAAGAATTTATAATTATTAAAGAATTAATAGGCGTCGTGTCGGTTGTTGACGGGAATGGAAATTAATTTCCTTTGTATAAAGACTGAAGGAAAATTATAATATTATTATTAAGGGTACGCTTTTGTTATAAGTCTGTTTCTATTGTTGGGCAAAAATTGAAATTTCAAAAAGTTCAGAAGATTGACTTTTAATATTAAGATTTGCTATTTTGGCACGTTTAGTCAGTCCAAGCAACGACGACTAAGTAGACCAGACCGCGCTAAAATTGTCTTTAATTGCGGTTCAAAATACAAAAAAAGCGAAGCATATTATTAAGTTTTTTTCCACCAATGGAAAAGTGGTATATATGTATGTGGGTGTGGAAAAGTTATTTTATCTACTTTCATTTAGTAATATGAATTTTACAGTTCTGTAAATCGTTTTGAAAGGGCATCTATTACAGCACTGGTGCTGTAATAGATGCCTTTACAGCACTAGTGCTGTAATGGAAAAAACCGGTTTTATTAAAATTTTGCTGTTAAATAAAACCACTCTTTTTAGAAGAATGATTTATTATTAACAATTATAAAATTAATTACCAATTATTAATTAAAATATAACACTTAAGGTTTATTATAAACATTAATAATACACTTTTTACAGTTAGAAATTTGTATACCAGAAGTGGATGTGATGGAGCCCTTTACGTTCGAATTTCCAATCATTAAATCCGTGTCTGACCCCATGATCTTCTTTGCTATCTGTTTCTTATTTTTTAAAGTATTCTCAACGTAGCCTTCTGCCGTAGAAGAGGATTTCCAGCCCCCATGACGCTTTAACATCTGCATATCTGCACCACCATCAACTAGAATGGTGGCTGAGGACCTCCTAAAACAATGTCCACTGTATCCTTCGGGATTATTCAATCCAAGTTTTGTTGCAATTTTTTTTGGTATACTTCCAAAACTATTAATTCCGACAGGCTGGGAGGTGCATTTTCCTTTTCCATAGAATACAAAAAACCGCCTGTGAGATGCATTAAGAGGACGAAGTTTAGCATACTTTCGAAAAATACTTAAACAGTTGACACCTGTCACATTTCCTTCTGTTATAACAAATTCTCGCATAATTTTGGTTTTCGAGAATGGAATCACAATTTTTATATACAAATCATTGTGTCAATATGATCCAACATTAACTTCGCGCCGACAAGCCCCAAAAATGCCGATTATCATAACAACCTTCATAAGTAAATATGTTTTATCATCTGTAGTACTAAGAAACTTACATATACGTCTTCCTTTGTGAAATCTTTGAACTTTTTGGCGTTGTACGCCTCTGAACTTCTTTTCAAAAATGCGATTAGTTGAGAAAATCTGCTTATATCTTGACTTTTCTTGACTGAAATTATAGTTCTCAACATTGAGTAGTGAGTCCATAGTGTAGATGGTTTCTGGGAGCGTTGCTTTACGGAAAAATAACCCAAAAGGATTTTCTCAGAACCTCCTTTATTTTGTTAGCTTTGCACCAATCTTCAAACTTCTGATACTCCAACTCATACCGCGTCTTGGATTTTGTCGGAACTAAACTTGAGGTCGCTTCGTTTGTCGCTGCTTCTATATCAGACAAACTTTCGACAGTAACCATGCGAAACAGTAACTATGCGAAAGGTAACATAAAAAACTTGATTGGTAAACTTAATAGCAGGTGCATTTTTATTTTTAAAAATGCCTTTTGGCAAATATTTTTATTCATAGATGAAAGTAGATAAAATTTTGTTCAATATTCTTCTGGTAAATTCATATTACTACACTCGATGTTTTATTAAACTCGGCTAACGCCTCGTTTGACAACTTTAACATCTCGTGTTGTAATATGAATCTTTACAACACTTATATCGTAAAAACTATTTCTACGACCATGAAAATGAGAAAAAAAGCACGGTTAATTCGGCTAGAAAGCGCCTTATACCACCCGCGTGTTGAAAAAAAAATATTATAACACTAGTGTTGAAATATCAAGGCACACTATTTAATTTAAACATATGGTGCCAATTTGACAGACAACGCCTATTATTAAAAATAACACATTTTAAAAAGAAGTAACTGTAAAGTGTTTAACTTATTTATCATGTATTTGCCAAGTGATTCAGAATTAAAGGGTGAAAATACGCCATCTAAAATTATCAAAAATGTTAATAATATAATGGGAAATCTATTACCAGAAAAAACAAATCACGCTGAAGAGAGTGTCATGTATTAAACAACAAATCTTTATCAATAGCGATAGCGTAGAAAATAGAACTCTAGCCTACAGATCGCAAGGTCACAGGTTCAAATCCCATCAGGAGTTTTTGACTTTTTTTTATAAAAACATTAAATAACTTATAGAATTATTTTGAATTGAAATCTTCCTTGTTGGGTGGATTTTTTAAATTTTTGTTTAATGCATCTTTCCTTGATTATATTAAAAAAATTTCATTCTGGTTAATCTAGAAGTCAATCCAGGTATAGTTCTTCCTGTGATATATAAAATATGAAAAAATTAAACTACAAATAAAGGAAAAGTCCATTGACAAACTATGAAACCAGATATTAAGTGGAGCATAATCCTAAGTATGCTAACTTCAACACTAGTATGATGTGATTTTTTATGGACCTCGGTTTTGTCATATAAAAAAAAATTTTCAAATTAGAGGATACCACTAGTGTTACCTTTTGATATTTTATTCGACATCTGTCAAACCATGTGTCAGAGATTTAATAAAAACTAATTTAAAAAACAATTACAGTAACAATAACTTTAAAACTGTAATGTCACATGGAATAGCAATTATGCATAGCATGTGCCCCATGAATCTGTTATCACAGACCAAATCGATGGTAGAACTCTGCCCTCACTCTTCCCTTAGAGCGTTTTCACACGGCATCATATATCGCGCGCGATAAATGGTCGCAATATTACTTTACACCAAATTATGTGTTCTCTAATATCGCTTGTGTGTGAAAATGGGCTCATTAGAAAACACATAATTTGGTGTAAAAGCAATATCGCGACCATTTGTCGCGCGCGATATATGGTGCCGTGTGAAAACGCTCTTACTCTTTCCAAAATTTCTAGCGTAATTAAACGTATCTCTGCCCGAAACCTTGCCTTCACCCCTTCCACATTTCTAGGTCTGGTAACATATACCCTTCTTTTTAAATCACATCATAAATAAAAATCTAAGGGTGTAATATCCGGATTTAGGCGGCCAGTCTATAAATCCTCACAATCTCATCCACCTATTTGGAAATATAAAGTTTAATAATTCTCTTACATTTCTTGCAAAGTTTTTAATATCAGAACTTTGAAGAATACTTCCTAATGATGGAAATCTAGGCCAAAGAATATTTTTCCCGCAGGATGGAGCTCCTCCCCACTGTGTTGGTATATTCCAAAGAATAACATTCTGAATTTTTGTCATAACTTTATTTGACATAATATCGTTATATATCCTATACTTAATCTTACGTATGGGTTGAACTCCCTCTAGCGGTAAATTTAGGAACTTAAAAATAATATCCATCATTTTCTCTTGGTCGATTTCGTAATGAATTTTTTATTTCAAAACGTTGTGACCGAGGTTGTGACAAACTGTTCCTGAGATATGGCCTGCGTCCATTCCTATTTGGCCACCCGCGGTATCGGTGCCAGTTGTTTTTGAGTAAATATCATAATTGCCATGCATGATTGGAAAATACCCAAAAGCGATGTTAGATAATAATAATATTAAAAATAATATTATTACTAATATAATTGTTTCTTATGTGGCATTAAATTAAAAATCAAAAACTACCACACGGAATGTGCCAAGAATGAGATATCTTGTTAATTTATTTCAAATACCCGATCATAACTTTCAACCCAGCCGACCCGAGCCGTGGTATTCGATGTAACCCGCAAAGAAAGGGCGTGGTTTTACACGTGTTTGGTTGTTGAAACACATACTTTGGAAACCACCTAGGGTTTTGCGTATTTAAATAACTACGGTAGCCAAAAATAATACAAACACAGTACCTATTCTTGGGTTCGGTACATTTTTAGTGACATAACTTAGGACTCCTAAATAATATAGTCTGTTAATAGATACGGGGCGACCGATAATAGTTTTTGGAAAAAAGGCGGTACCCAGTGGCGTAGCCAGAAAATATGCTCGGGTGGGGGGGGGGGGGGGGAGTGGGCGTAAGTAGGACATTTTGTTTCTGAGAAAAGGACAGTCAGGACTACATGTATTTCATGATATTATATCTAGTGAAGAAGGCGGAAATTCGCCGCAGGCAGATAATTTTTGGGGCCACGGCAAAATTCACCTATCAAATTTCGAAAAAAATATCAGTGGCGTCCCACTCGCTTCTTCATTAAAGTTTAATAAAATTATTCTATTGGCGATAACGCTGAAACGAACGGAGATATCGAGCTGCAGTTTTAATATTTTTTCTAGCAAATTTCATCTACTTCTTGATTATGGTATCATAATTATAACGTATGATTTATTTTTTCGAAGTAACTTATTATAAATTGCGCCCTCTAGCATTTTTTTAGAACTATTATAGACAACTAAATACGATTGGTGAAAGTGCATACATTTCTCTTCCAACCAGTCTTTTGTTTGCTAAAATCGGATGAGTCGTTTATAAGTTACAGCGATTTAAATGATTACACTTTCAACAGCTTCCCCCCCCCTCTTATTAAAGTCGGTACGCCAATGAGCATAAGACCAAAATGATGCATAATTGTCCAAGCTTTTTAATGGTGTTATCAAAGATATACCTTAATGTGGAATTTTCGGAGATATGTAAAATTTTAAAATTACGCCCTCTTCCTGAATTTCTATGCCCAGTAGTTTCCGAGATATGGTCGCTCCGTACCCTTAACTGATCACGCTGTATAATGTAGCGCCCGCAAAAATAATTTCGCTTCTTTTGCCCCCAGGGTCTGGCTACGTTACTGGTTCTAGTAAGTATCGATTGCCATCGCGTGCGATGAAGCATCATTTACCGCACTTGTTAGATAATATACTATAATTTACCGTAACAACTACTTATCCCTAAGTCATTTTTTTTTCAAACGGAAACAGACAGTTAAAAATTTAAAGCAATTATATCAGGAGTTAGTAGTTTGATAAGTATAGTTTATTAAAAAGTCATAAAATCTGTATCTATTGGTAAGTAGATTCTAGGACGTGTAAAATGACTTTTCTTTTTTTTGTCTATCCGCCCACTTTGTGGCAACACTACCCACTTTAGCACTGCACTGTCCTGATTCATTTTTCCCTGCACCAGTAAACATTCCCCATAAACCATTTTTTCTCTTTCCGAGCATCGACCGCCATGTTTATTCTCGCGTGCTAACTCGCACTAAATAATATTTAACAAATTGAACGGCACAATTTTTTCCGTCCGAGTCAAACTGCCCTTTCGAGCGCGAGACTAAAATGGCCGTTATTCATATTAAAATAAATATTTTTGACAGTGCTACGCGTTTCGATTCTTGTTTCGGACTTTTGAGTTAAGATTATGGATTTTTGCCGTTTTGATTGTTACTTCACAAGACACAGGGGTGCCGCAACGGTTTTTAATGAATTTTCCTTTCTAAACTGTTTTTGGAGCACTCAAAATAGTATATGTTTTTCGATTAATTATACTTGTATTGTACCACAAAAATGGCAGGGACCATATAAAAGGTCTAGAAACCATAAAAAGGGTTCTGGGAGTACATAAACGATCCCCGGATCACAGAAAGGACCGTGGAACCACAGAAAGGATCCCGAGATCACAGAAACGGTCCAGGACCATATAGGGACCCCTTCCGATAGAGCTTAGGACCAGAGAGAGTCCTGGGCCCACGGAGAGGGTCCCGGGATCAAAAAAAGGGTTCTTGGAGTACATAAAGGGTCCTGGGATCACACAAAGGGTTCCAGGATCACAGAAAGGGCCCTGGGATCACAGAAGGGAAGTCCCGGTACCACGGAGAGGGTACCGGGACCACGTAAATGATCCGGAGATCACAGAAAGGATCCCGGGCCCATATAGGGACCCCTACAGATAGAGCCCAGGACCAGAGAGAGATTCTTGGGACCACGGAGAGGGTCCTGGGACCACAAAAATGGTCCTGGAAGCACATAAAGGGTCCTAGGATCACACAAAGGGTTCCAGGATCACAAAAAAGGTCCTGGGATCACGAAGAGGGTCCCGGGACCACGTAAATGATCCGGAGATCACAGAAAGGATTCCGGGACCACATAGGGACCCCTACAGATAGAGCCCAGGACCAGAGAGAGAGAGAGAGTCTTGGGACCACGGAGAGGGTTCTGGAAGTACATAAAGGGTCCTGGGATCACACAAGTATTTCCAGGATCACAAAAGGGTCCTGGGATCACAGAAAGAGAGTCCTGGTACCACGGAGAGGGTCCCAGGACCACATTAAAGATCCGGAGATCACAGAAAGGGTCCCGCGTACCACCCTGTATGTAACTATTAGACTAAAAGTAGAAGTAATACATTATACATTTTAAACTATTTTTAGATATACTGTCGTTTTAAAAATGTTTATTACAATTAGTTTATTGTATACATAAGAGTGATTGTATGCAAAAGGGTAAATAAAGATAGTAGAGTTTTGCATTTATCAAAACCTTTGTTGTAAGAAACTGGATGGCGTAATATACTTTATTGTAGACTAGACGCACAAAAAACACGTAGGCAGGTTGAACTAAAGAAACGCCATGTCAAGTATTAAATGATGCATTGCTCCTTTCCATTATTCATGGATATTTAAAAACATTTTGTTATTCAAAGTTTATACTTAGTATGTGTATGATACATGCAAATATAAGTTTTTAAATAGGAATTTTCACATGTACTTTACTTAGTAAGTTTTATACAATAAATGCAATTTCCTGGACCGCTATGGGCTTATGGCAGTCCGATTAGTCCAATTAAGGACGAAACGGCCGTCACTGTCTAACTCTGCCACCAGGGTGTCCATTTTGTTTGGAGCTCTGCGTACTTCAATGCAAAATTTCAGTACACACACAGTCCGACAGCCAATGGTTTATCTTTGTCATTTTGTACTTATTACGGACGTTAAGTGGATCCGAACAGTATTTCTAAATTCTTCTTCAAAATTACCAGCTCTTGTGATCCCCGCACATCATCACTACTTAAACAACGCATGCGAATAGTTCCAAATCGGTTCAGAATCTTTATCGCGGACAAAGCTAATACCTTACCAATAGCTATGATCTTTCTATTTTGATTATTTGCGGCGCCAGCGGGGGGGGGGGGGGGGGGGGGCACCGTCCTAGTTTCTTCCATAAATTCAATTAAAATGTTTACTTAAATTTTTCTCTTTAAAAATAAATACCTAATTGTTTTTGTTGTAAAAATATTTTATTGCATTGGGTTATATTTTTGTTGATTTAAAATAGCTCTAAAAAAGGGAAAACGGAATAGACGAGTATATTAATAGAAAAATACTATAAAATATTATTCTTTTTACTCGTTTTCCTATAAAATTGCATCATAAATCAATAACTAAAACTATATTAGTCCGAAACCTTAATCTCTATATAAAACAGGACTTTTAGAAGGAAAACTAAATGTTTCCTACAAGACATTTGTAATATAAGCAAAGAATACATTATTTAAAAATTTAAATTAAGAGTCCAAGCGTGAGACGAAAAATTAGGATGCAATTAAACTTTTAGACCTGAGCTCCTAGGCTGGAGGGGCCTGGCAGCCCCCCCCCCTCTAAATACGCCGCTGTGTCAACTAATGGGAAGTTTCCGGATTCGTGACAACACAGCACAGAGGAATGATAGGTCAGCGCTGTCTCCAAAGTGAAAAAGGAAATTTTTTCGCATATTGTTATATTCGTAGGATATTCTTAAGGTCACTTGGGATTGTGATCTGCTAAAAAATACTTTTTCCGTATTGTGTCCATTTGTAGAATTTTATTTTTAAAGGTGGCAACACTGTGTAGCACTGTTATGAAATTTTTCCGTACAGTTAACTGGAATAGCCTACTTTTTTCGCCACTTAAGTGTAAAGAAAACAGCAAATTGCCATGTGGGAGTAGATAAACTGCTATTTTCATCTTGCTGTATTTTTTGTCTTTGAATAGCCGACAGCGACTTTTTTTTTAATACATTTATGTAAATATTCATCTATGATCGTCATTATAGTTATTTGTTATTTAAAACAAGTAGGTATAGCAAAATATAAATAAATTGAAACCCATTTATTATTAGTTATTAGTATGCAGATAGTTTATCTTCATTAACGTCATTATAAGCATAAGCTGTTTACTATTCTGCATTCATTTTTTTATTCCAAGGAATCTAGAATCTTTCTGACGGTACATATTATGCTAAATATAAATAATTGTTCAGTACGTGCATAAGTCCATATAGTACCTCTTATAACTTCCTTTTGGACCTTGTAAATTAGTTTGCTTTTGACACAGAACATTAATTTTTTACCGGACACTCAATTGGCGATGTAACGATTTTTGGAATTTTATTTTTTTTTAATTTACGCGAACGGCACTGAGCTGTAATGGGTACAATTAATAGGTACCCAACATAAAGTTGTAATCAACAAACAATTTTTCGTATTCTTCATTCTCGAAAACCTGGAGAAAGTGGATTTAAATAATATAACGATTTTTGGAATTTAATTTTTTTTTAATTGACACACTACGGCACTGCGCTGTAATGGGTACAGTAAATACTTAACATAAAGCTATAGTCAATACTTTTTCGTAGTCTTTATTCTTAAAAATAAGGGGGGGGGGGGTTATAGCAACGTAATTTTCAATACCACTATATTTGGAATAATTTTTTTTTATTATTGACACGAACAGCACTGTGCCGTAGTAGGTACAGTAAGTTAGTAAGTACCTAACCTAAAGCTGTAACCAACACAATAATAAAATTCAATTTTTATAGCTTTGTATTTTAGAAACATCAATTTTAAAATTAGCAGATTTTACACAGCTTGATGTTTGAGTATAAAAAGAAGTAAAGTGAAGTGACATACGTTGTAATTACGGCCGCTTTTGTAATATATAGTTAATTTAAATATTATTTTGCAGTTTAAACCAGACATTAATCTTTAGTTTATCCTTCACTTTAAAATTTTCGATTTTACAATGTTTTGTTATCTTTTATGTCCAACGACATCGCCGATCACCATATACCTAAGTACTTTGTGCTATCACCTATCACTTATACCTTACCTCCGTGCAGTTAATTTCCTAACCTACAAGTTTTATTCGTACCTAAACCGTACATTGAAACTTGATTTTCCTGTCCTTCGTTTGTAGTATTCTGGAAGCAATGGAAGATAAGAAAATAGCACCAAATTTTGCAGAACATGAAGTTACACTACTTTTGGCTATAGTAAAACTGCATAAAAATGTAATAGAATGCAAGAAAAGCGACCCTTTCTCGTGGAACGAAAACACCAAAAAAATCACCTATTTAAGGTTATGACAATACTGACAAATTCGGAGTTAAAACCTTGGGTATGGCTTAACTAGTACTTCGTCTATAGGTTAGGGTTAAACTTAGGTTTAAGCAGTTTGAAGATAACTCTAGATTGTAAAAGTGATTTATTTTGAAATAATCCATGGTTTATAGTTAACTTTACATTGTAAAAATGGCCCTTAGTGATCCAAAAGATAGCCCACCCAATAAACTGAAAATGGAACGAATTCACTGAGCTTTGATGAAAATAGGTATGGGTTTTTAAAAATCAATTACTTTTTCAACTATTCCATAATTAATGACTGCATTCTGTATTAGTGCATTACAATTTTAACATTCTGTATGTGGATTTATCGCGAATATTTATTATGCATTGTCAGGGATTGCTTTATATAAAACTGTAATTATTTATTACGTGGTACGTAAATATAATTAAAAATCTCGGTGTTAATGGCGATTATGCAAAAAAAAATAATTCGAATTGAGTCGTTTAAGTGTTTGGTTGAGTGTGTAGGATAACTACCTATATCAGATGTAAGTGTTTAATATTTAATTAGTATTGTGTTAAGGGGACGTACGGCCAAGGTCACCACGAAATTTCTTAATTCCTACATATTTAAAAGCAGCCTCTTTTTGGCGTTCCGAAAGGGGGGGGGGGGTGCAAAGATAAAAAAAGTTTATAGTCTTCTACTGAAAATTACTTCTTTTTAATGTGACTTCTAAAAAAAAGGTACCTGGAATACTATACCCTTTCGGCTTTTCCAAAAAAAAACACTGAAAAAAATATTCTGATTTCAAACTTAAACTATTCTTAAAAATAAGCTTAACTAGATCCGAACAATATTTCAGAATTCTTCTCCAAAGTTTTTTAGCTGCGTATGTGTGTATTTTTCAAAAAACTTAAAAATAGGCGAGATACAGAAGTAAAAAATCTAAGTGCGGACCTGATCAGCAAAACGTAACCTGCTATACTTTATGTTGTTTATCTTATTATTCAATTATGCAACATGCTAATTTTTGGGTTTAAAAAAAAGGTATTTGAAAATGTTGTTTATTTTAATGCCTTCTATACACAGCTAAGAAAGAAGTATCAACTTAGGAATCATCCGGTATACAGTAAAGATATAAGGCAATGAAACCCGTTAAAAAAATTACTACAGCTAGAAAAAGCCACATTCCCAGACTCCATATTGCCACTAGTCTTGGCTTGCGCCTCGACATACAATCATTACGGTCGTTCGGAAATGTTTAGCTTTTCCTATCATAGTCCATTTCAGAAAGGTGTAGAGTAATAAAAGCTCATTACGTAGTCAAAGGGACTCCAGAGTGACTCAACGAATATTTAAGCCACTTTCATAATTTGGCATTGATTTCATTGCAAAATTCTTTATTTTCATCAAGTGCAGGTAATACCACCCGGGTTTGGGTCAATTTATGGGTTTTGCCTTTTGTTATCCATTCACAAAAAATCATAATATTCTTCGTCATCTGAGAAACTGTCATCTCCTCTCGTCTCGACGGTTCGATCGATCAGGTGGTCAAGATCCCACATTTTCTCCTCTTCTTTAATGACATGATGGACTGCTTTTCGCCACTTCTCTGGTGTCACTTCCTTAATGGCTTGATCAAACAGTAGCTGAACGTCTTTCATTTTAAATGTCGTGTTGTGTCTTGCTACAAATCCTTTCACTTACGCCCATATAAGTTCTATAAGATTTAGTTCGCAATGATATGGCGGTATGCGCAGCACAGTTAGGTACACTATGTTTCCACGGCATAATTCTTAAAACGATATTTGTAAATTTGCTATAGCTAATAGTTCGTTCTTTATCAAATTATGTTTTTTTTTCTTTGGTTAAATATCATCAATTTAATGCACAAAATTTACCTGCGCCTATGACCGACACAAAAATTGAGCCGAACTGGACGGAATTTCCCATTTTATTACCCTACACCTTTCTGAAATAGACTATAGGTATACAATGTCTGTTCTTGTCTTCAAAATTATGTAAGGTGAAAAAGTTTAAAATTAAATCAAAAAAAATATACAAAAATGCTGAGTTAACTATAAATATATTAAATTCCGAGTGTCTAGCTAGAGCCAATAGCTAAGTTTTTCACCCCCCTCAACTATCCCCCATCAGTGTGACTTTAAACAACGTTAATCCGTCCCCAGAAAACCATATTGACAAAATAATCCCTTCGACTTTCAATCACGGGGTTGTTTTCGAAACCGATCCAAATTAAAAACGTCCCCACGATCCGATTTTAATTAAATTATTTCGCCGGCGCGTCTGTTTGTTCGAGGATTAACCGGGAGTCAAGTTAACCCCCCGGGTTAACCCGCCAATGGTGATAGATCATTGTCATTAAACGGTTATTAAGTTTGTGTTAGTTTTCGGGACTATGAATAATGGATAAGACGATCATCGGCGGGGAGGAGGTCGTGTTAAATAAAATTGGGGTTGTGTTTTTTTCGGATAAATGTGATGTGGGGTGTGATGTGTTTCGTTTCGTTTCTATACATTTAGGATACTTTGAATCATTTTTAAATAACAAATATCAAAAACGGTAAGTCTGATATTATACTGATGTATAGCATATTATGGATCCGAGCGCGCTAAAATTCCCCATGATAAATTGCGGGTTTTTGGAAGTGAATTACAAAAAAACTAAACAAATTTTTCCATTTTTTTTTTACCAATGGAAGTGTGGTATCCAGTGGCGTATTTAATGGGGGGGGGGGGCTGCCGGGCTGCAGCCCACCCCGAGCCTAGGAGCTCGGGTCTAAAGGCCTTTTTACATTGGGTGCAATTGCAAGAAAAATGGCCTGAAAGCATGCGCTTTGTCGACGTTTTAAACAGCTGATGCATGTTTTAAATGGGAAATCGTGCATCAACTGATTAAAACGTCGGCGTCGTCGAAGCGCATGCTTCCAGGCCATTTTTCTTGCAATTTCCCCAATGTAAAAAGACCTTAAAAGTCTAATTGCAACCTAATTTTTCGTCTCACGCTTGGACTCTTAATTTAAATTTTTAAATAATATATTCTTGGCTTAGATTACAAAGGTCTTGTAGGAAACGTTTAGTTTTTAAAAAAAAGTCCTGTTTTATATAGAGATTAAGGTTTCGGACGCATATCGTTTTAGTTATTGAATTATGATGCAATTTTATAGGAAAACGAGGAAAAAGAATAATATTTTATAGTATTTTTTTATTATATACTTGTCTGTTCCGTTTTCCCTTTTTTTAGAGCTATTTTAAATCAACATAAATATAACCCAAAGCAATAAAATATTATTACAACAAAAATAAAAAACAATTAGGTATTTATTTTTAAAGAGAAAAATTAAAAATTTTAATTAAAACATTTTTTATGGAAGAAGTGTGATAATTTATAATAAAAACAAATATTGCTGGAAGAAACAAGAATGCTTTATATGAATATACAAAACGGCACTTACGAAGGAGTATTTCAAAACTTAAACATTTACACCAAAAACTGCCCTTAGATCTACACTCCTAAAATACATGATTTCTGAAAAAATCATAAATTTTGGCGTGGTGAGCGATATTTACTTTATTTTTAATCATGAAAAACCGAGCCCGAAAAACGCTGGTTAGAGTCATACATACGTCTTATGTTAAAATTTTGGATAGACACTAATATTCATATTTTTCACAAATATAAAAAATCATTTTTTTTTTAAATAAAGAATAGGAATATGAAAAAAAAATTACAAAAACAAATTTAATCCAACCATGCAGAGGGGGAGAGGTAATAATTTAATTTTCGAAATTCGATAGTAGTTAGGTGAATTTTAAACGAATTTTTTTTTCCGCCTTCTTCATTAGGTACAATATCATGAAATACATGTAGTCCCGACTGTCCCTTTCTCCAGAAAAAAAATGTCCCACTTACGTCCACTGAACCCCCTCCCCCAAGCATATTTTCTGGCTACGCCACTGGTGGTATCTACACAGTAAACGAAAATATGGTAAAATTACATTAAATATGTTATTTTTGGTCACCTAATATCACAGCGAATTTACATTCTAATTGTAGTTTTACTTTTGTTTTTTTTTTCGGAGGGCCCGTCCACAGTGAGCCAGTCAAAAGCCGATCAACATATACGCGGGCTGACCTGCTAAGGAGCCAAATTACCGGTTCTACGTGAACATTCATCAATTATTGTTGTAAAATTACAAACTTGTCCATTTTCGTTGTGATTTTAAGAAATTAGGTGTATTTTTGTGTAATTTTACCAGTATGTCGTGTAAATAAGTAGTAATTTTACTACTTGCTAAGTATTTTCACACGGAAATTACATTTTACGAAAAAAATCCTCAAATTTTCCATCACTGAACATCATTTGAACATCATTTTTCTCATATATTTTCTATACGGAACTCTGCATATTTTGCCAATTTAACCATGGAAAATGCATTGGTTGAGGCGAGTATTAAAGTATATGTACTATTCATTGCCCCATTGTCATATGGCAATATTAATGGTGACAGTATGATGTACTGAGGGGCTAGTACTGCATGTCGAAGTGTTTGTGTGCCAAAGAACGTTGCTTTATACTTAAACGTGTTTTGAACTTAAACCTCTCGGCTGTAGAATAAAAAAAAACATTTTCCTGTGTATTTATTTTTAGGTGTATTGCCTATGTTAATAAAAATATAATATTTTTTGAGATATTCGGATCTGCAGTCTGAACCTGAACATAACCATAATACTAGGAATAATAATGTGTTACTCATACCGCATCATAAAACATCTACAATGTACAACTGTGCCATAAAACAGTACAATGTACAACTGAGCCAGATTTTACAGTAGATTGCCGAGGCAAGATTTACGTTGTATCAACGAAGCCAGAATATTTCTCCTCGAACTAAGCAAACTTTGGTTTTTCTCGTTTGTTGTCTTCTTTTTAATTACCGAGGTCCACTTTAAATCGAAGCAATGTCAAGAATGGTCATTTTTAATGTGGAATTGACAGTAAAGTTCAAGTTAAGAATGATTTACCCATGTCATAATATAGTATATATCTATCCTTCTTACATTCGGACTTTTGCAGAATAACAAAGAGCGATATATTTATTAATATAAGTGGACAATTTATTTTTCTAAACATTGCCTAACAACACTTTTTTTTCTTTGCAAAACAACACGAAAAAACATAACCTCAAAACCAGCATAAAATAATAATCATAAAAAATGGATTTTTTTTTTCAAAAATCTGATAGTTTTATATACTAAAAAAATAAGGAGGTACAAACGTTTATTTTGGATATATGTACATTATTTGTGTAATAAATATTGTAGTAATTGTCTAGAAACAAGTGGAAAACTGGAGATTTTGAAATAAGAAAGTGCATATTTGGGCATAAATCTATAATTCGGTCAGAAAAAAGTTCGTTAAAAATATTATTTGGTTTTATATCTTCAATTTTCGCACAATTTCATCCAGTCTTTGGGAAAAGTTGGTGTACGCATAGGCTTTGAGAATTCAAATATAAAAAATAACAAATTTTATTTGACAGACTTGTATGTTAAGTAAGTAAAACGACGCGTAGAATTTACAACGTTTAGGTTTGGTTCCTTTGTAATTAACATCTGTGATTGGTCAGTTTCGTATCCTAACTAGGATGGATATGAAATTATTTCCGTTCAGTTTACCAGAGAAGCCCACGCATCCAATCACTTTAGTGTAACAAAAACAGCAAATATCCATATGGGAGGGAAAAAAATATATTACCAGCGCCAGCGCGTTTTTACTTATAGAAAGATTTGTTTTGGATTATCGATATTTATCTCAAAATTTATAAAAGTGATATAGGTATAAAAAAAAATTATAATAACATTTTTATCCTATATTCGGCCCAATCCAATTGAGCTAGTGACCGAATTCTAAAAATAATTTGATTCATCATGTTCATTATTGTCTATGCGTTGCGAAAAGTGTTTTTGAAAAAGTGATAAGATTTTTTATATTATCTATCCATTGTGTAACAGTAGCATACAAATTAATAGTAATAATAGGACGATATTTATAATAAAAATGATTAATTGATTAAGGGCAACGGTCATATTAGGACGGTTTTGAAGTATTCCCTTATAATAACAATTACATTACATTATTTTATCCACTTGTTATTGCGCGAAAAAACAATAATAAAAGGAAAGACAAAAAATGCGGGTCATTATTTACCAGTCCTATAGGGTAAAAAAAAAATTTAAAAAAAATTATTTAATAAGAAAGAAATTTCAACTCTGTAAATTGGGATTAGTCTATTTCAGAAAGATGTAGATTAATAAAAGCTCATTCGGTATGCAAAGGGACTACAGAGTGACCCAACGAATATTTAAACCATAGTTTGGCATTGATTTCATTGCAAAATTCTTTATTTTCATCAAGTGCAGGTAGTACCACCCGGGTTTGGGTCAATTTATGGGGTTTGCCTATTTTTATCCATTCACAAACAGTGAAAGTGGTGTAACAAAGGCGTGCATTATGTAAACATAAAAAAAAATACAAAATACAAAAAATACATTATACCGAAATTAAATTATAAAGAATCATAATATTCTTCATCATCTGAGAAACTGTCTTTTCCTCTTGACGTTATAATTAACGGGTCAACGGTTCGATCGATCAGGTGGTCAAGATCCCACATTTGCTTCTTTTCTTTAATGACATGATGGACTGCTTTTCGCTAGTTCTCTGGTATCACTTCCTTAATGGCTTGATCAAACAGTAGCTTAATGTCTTTCATTTTGAATGTCGTGTTGTGTCTTGCTAAAAATCCTTTCACTTCTGCCCATATAAGTTCTATAGGATATAGTTCGCAATGATATGGCGGTATGCGCAGCACAGTTACGCTATGTTTTTCAGCTATATCTTCCACGGCATATTTCATAAAACGATGTTTGTGTCAATTTGCTATAGCTAATAGTTTCTTCTTTATTAAATTATCTTTAAATTCAATACTTTTGGTGGTTAACCAGTCGATAACTTTTTGTATTCTCCAAGATGAAGTTGAAGTCTTCTCTGTGCGTCGTGAATGATAGCTTGCGTTATCCATAACTACTACTGAATCAGCTGGAAGATATTTTATCATTTCACCAGCATAGTCCTCAAAACCATTCGAATTCATGTCCCCGTGTTAATCTTTCGTATTGAACGACGGAAAGGTTAGCAAACCTTCTTTTAACAATCCTTCTTCGCTTCCAATATGGACGATTATTAGTCTCTTCGCTTTACCTGAGGGCACCTTATTACCCGTTGACAGGCATTCCATGAAAGCTTGGCGAGTACTGGTTATATTTTTATCTTGCTTCTTTAGATATCATAAATAATTTAATGCACAAAATTTACCTGGGCCTATGGCCGACACCGAAATTGAGCCTTGTACCGAAGATGCATAGACGGGTCATCAGAAAATTTACACTTTCTATAAAGTTCCCTAGGAAACTTACCCTCCTCAATAATTTCATCAGTCAACCATGGTTTTTTGTTGATATGCTTGTGTGATTAAATTTTTTCAAGCGGAAAACAAAATTCAATATTTTCGGTAATAACATCAAACACTTTTATAGTAAGAATATCAATTTAAAATCGGTTAAACTCTTCGCGCCCTGGCGCTGGCCATTCGATCAGAAACGACGGGACGTTGTACACCTCGGTATCCTAAAACACCTCCCGTATAGTCAAACACAACATGAACATTTTGACGTTGTCAAGGCAACCGTCGGTTGTCGTCACCCTTAACATTAAGTAATACCGCCGCGCTGCATTTCAGGTATTCTGCTGTGGGAGAGGATAGCCAGTGGTGGGACATAAGAAACGAAACGATTAAGTCAATATTTATAAATTGCGCCAGTTGGGGAGTTTGTTATGTGTGCTTAATAAAATGGACGTTTGGTGCCGAATGAATGGGTTGATTTTAAAAGGTGAAAAGACAGTTTTTACGAGACCGATCCCTGATTCTTTTGCAACACAATTGAATGTAACCTTTTCGAAATGTACCAAGTTTCTGAGTTTGTTTGTTGATCTTACACTTTCATTTGAACATTATGTTTCTCATGTATTTTCTATATGTAACTCTGGATATTTTGCCATGTTAACCATGAATAATTCATTGGCCGAGGCGAGTCTGTGTACTATTCATTGCCCCATTGTCATAATGGTCATATTTATGGCAATATTAAGGGCGACAGTATGATGTACTGAGGTGCTAGTGCGGCATGTCCAAGTGTTTTTGTGTGTCAAAGAACGATACTTACGCTGATGTTTGAACTTAAACCTCTGGAACGCTGTAGAATTTTAAAAAATCTTATCATTTTTCTGTGTATTTATTTTAAGATGTATTGCGTATTGTATGTTAATAAAAATAGAATGTATTATATAGAAGTATTCCCCTATAATAACAATTACATTGCATTATTTTATCCACTTCTTATTGCGCGAAAAAAACAGTAATTTAAGGAAAGATAAAAAATGCTGGTCACTGTTTTACCAGTCCTAGGGGGTAAAAAAAATTAAAAAAGGGGTATTTAGTAAGAAAGAAATTTCAACTCTGTAAATTGAAACTAGTGAGAATTTTTATTTAAAATCAGTTAAACTCTTCGCGCCCTGGCGCTGGCCATTTGGCCGTTCGATCAGAAACGGCGAGACTTTGTACATCTCCGGTATCCCAAAAGACCTCCCGTGTCATAGTTAACCTCACCATGAACATTTTGACGTTTCCATGGCAACCGTCGGTTGTCGTCTTCCTTAACTAACAATTAAGTAATATCGCCGCACTGCATTTCAGGTATTCTGCTGTCGGAGAGGATAGTGCGCCAGTGGTAGGACATAAGAAACGTAACGATTGAATCAATATTTAGAAATTGCGCCAGTTGGGTTAGGTTACTAAGTTAAAAAAAAGTTGCATTTTTTGGGTGCCATGCCCTGTTAAATTCGAAAATAGCGCCGCAAGCGAAAAATTTTCGGGGCCACGCCCAAAGTTCGTTTAAAATTCACTATTATCAAATTTCGAAAATAAAATTATTACCTCTCCCACTCTGCATGGTTGGATTAAATTTGTCTTGGTAAATGTTATTTTTTACTCTTTTTTTGATATTCCTAGCTGGTTCTTTATTAAAAAAAAAACATTTTTTATATTTGTGAAAATATGAATATTGATAACAAACCAAAATTTTAACATAAGACATAATATGTATTACTGTAACCAGCGTTTTTCGGGCTCCGTTTTTCATGATTAAAAATAAAGTAAATATCGCTCACCACGCCAAAATTGATGATTTTTTCAGAAATCATGTTTTCATTTTAGGAGCATAGATCTAACAGCAGTTTTTGGTGCAAATGCTTATAGGTTTTAAAATACTCCTTGTTAAGTGCCGTTTTGTATATTCATAATAAAGCATTCTCGTTTCTTCACGCACTATTTTTATTATTATAAATTATCACACTTCTTCCATAAAAAAGTTTCAATTAATTATTTTTTGGTTTGTTGTGCAAATATTTAATTGCATTGGGTTATATTTTTGTTGATTGAAAATAGCGCTAAAAAAGGCAAAACGGAAGAGACAAGTATATATTGGAAAAATGCTATAAAATATTATTCTTTTTACTCGGTTTTCTTCAAAATTGCATCAAAAATCAATAACTAAAACGATATGCGTCTGAAAACCCTAATCTCTATATAAAATAGGACTTTTAGAAGGAAAGGTTTAAAAACTAAACGTTTCCTACAAAACCTTTGTAATCTAGGCTAAGAATACATTATTTAAAGATTTAAATTAAGTGTCCAAGCGTTCAAAAATTAGGTTGCAATTAGATTTTTAGAGCCGAGCTCGGGGGGAGCTGCAACCCGGCAGCCCCCCCCCCCCCCTTACCTACGGCCCTGGTCCCAGATTATTGTCCCAGGAGTAGTTTCTGGTGTTTTGTTTTTCCATACGTTTCGTTCATCAATTACGACCTCATTGGTTTCATTTATATGATATTTGCTTTTGATTATGTAATGATGGATATTTATTGGTGGAACTGTAATTCCATGTATTTCTCAATTCGCAATGAAAAATATTTATTATACATTTTGCAAAGTAATAAATCTGTTCTAGCACAATACTTATATAAATTAAACAAATTCTCACGTTAGAATATATTTGATAATCATTTTTACGTTTTTATCATAAAAAAATTCTTGAAATTTAATAAATGAAAAATTAAAAGAACACGTTTATTTCTGATTCGCCTTATTTAAATCCGAAAGAGTAAATTCAAAAGTTAAATTAAACAACGCAATACCATAGGCAGTAGCGGTTCATGTCTATTTCAAGGGATTGTGCTAAAATATACACGTTTTAAGAACATTCGACCAATATTTTTAAATTCTTCTCCAAGGTTACAGCTCTATGCGAAATTATATCTATATACCGGGTGGTCAACTAAGAATGGTGGCCGGCCATATCTCAGAAACTAGTAATCGTACAGCATCCGGGTACATTTTTTTATGATAAAAGTGCCCAAGAGAAAATGCTGAAAATTATTTTAGAGTTTGTAAAATATCCGCAAGGGGGCGTACCACCCACGACCAAGGTTAAAATTAGGATTTTCAACGTGTTTTGACTAATTGACCGGTATAAAAAGTATCTGTATACTAATCCTTACATATTTCCTAATATTTTTTTTTCTACACAATTTTTCCGATCTAGTAAAATAAAGTGGTGGGGGGAATTAATTTTTTTCTAAAAATACTCCACGGTTACTCCGGTTTGGCATAACCGATTTGAACAAACTTTCGGTTGTAAAAAAGTTACAAATTTGTGTTTTTACCGAAATGTTAAGGATTTATTTCTCTATTATACCATAACAAAACCAACTTATCATTGCATTTAACTTTTTCTGGAAAAAGCTTAAAATTTGCTTATATTTCAGTTAACGCCATCTAGCGGCGACGGCAAAACTCAAGGATAAAAAACAAAAGCGCAGTTTATAGAGTAAATAAAGCTCTCTTAAAGGAGACTAAGTTTGTTCAAATCGGTTATGCCAAACCGGAGTAACCGTGACGTATTTTTAGAAAAAAATTAGTTCCCCCCACCACTTTATTTTACTAGCTCGGAAAAATTGTGTAGGAAAAAAAGTATTAGGAAATATGTAAGGATTAATATACAGATGCTTTTTATACCTATCAATTAGTCAAACCACGATGAAATTCCTAATTTTAACCTTGGTCATGGCTGGTACGCTCCCTTGCGGGTATTTGACAAACTCTAAAATAATATCCGGCATTTTCTCTTGGGCACTTTTATCATAAAAAGATGTAAAAATGTAGATTTTCAAAATTAAAAATTTTTGAATCAAACTTTTTTGAAGCATCAAAATCTTTCATTTTGCTTATAAGGGGAAATCGAAAAGCCAAATAAAGTTTTTTAATAGGATTTGTGGTTGGTATGATATTTTATTGTTTAACTATTTCGATTCAGGCCTTAACTTTACTTAATTAACTGCGTGTTATTTTGAGAAGTGGGCCGCTATCTCATTTTGTGAATAATAATATGAAGAATGATGTGTTCAAGTAACGCTTAAGTCATATTTCTAGATTATTTGTCAGCAGTGAAGTGAATACGCACTTTAATTTATCTAGAGCAGCGCATTTACTTGATCAAATGTTATGGTATTTGAGAGGTCTCCTACAAATACGCAATTGAAATTTTCAATAGAAAATTTGGTGGTGGAATTTCTAAAAGTCACGTATAAACAGTATTCTGTCCAAAAGTAAATGTCATGCATTCAAACCAACTTTTCTTCATAAACTTCAAGAAGGCGATGATTTATATAGACTAGAATCCTCTTTACTAATAGATGAACGCATACTAGAAAGTATGTAAATAGTTATTGATCAGTCATCGATATGTAAAACATGATGTAAAAAAATTTACATTTTGTATAAAGTGTGCACTACAGGTCAATTTCAAAAATGCAGTAATAGTTCTTTAATTAGGTAAAAGTGGTAAATAATTCAATTGTGTTATTGATCAATTATCATGAAAGCTGAAACATTTGTATTCGCACCATAGGCGGATCCGTTTTTAAATTAAAAATGCATAACAAAACGTTGTACTTATTGACATGTAATATTGCCCAGAATCCTTGAGAAAATACCTTATGATGCCGTGCAAACGCCTATTTTGAAAGGGACGTTCTATATTGCGCATTTTCCGCCGTGCGACACTGGTGACATTTTACAAACCAACAAAATTTCTCTAAACGCTATTTCAAACGTGATTTTCTCGGAATCCAGATAAACAATTTTGTAAAAACCTGTTTCATATTCAGCGGTAAATATAATATAATATATCCAGCGAATCGAGAATTCGGTTTCAGGTATCAGCCAGTGCGAAGATTTAAGGGCCTGAAAAATCGATTAGCGGGATTTTGTTGGTTTGCAGAATGTCACCACTGTTCCGTAGGTAAGTTGCATCCCAATTTAATGGTGACATTTTGCAAACCAACAACCAATTAGCGGGATTTTGTTGGTTGGCTCGCTAAAACTTTCGGGCTCCCAGCAGTTTGGAGGATTTTATGCTACTTGTTCTTGCCCGTTCGCAGGTCCAGTCCAAATCGAAAAAATGTCAAAAAAGGTAATTTTATAATGTGGGATTGAGTGCAAAGTTCGAGTTAAAAGTGATTTACCTGGTCATAAACTGATATAATGTAACATAACATAACAAGTTGATTACTTACTCTTAAATTTCTGTCAATCCCACATTATAAATCGACCATTTCTGACGTTTCTACGATTTTAGAATTATTCTTAGGAGGTTTAAACCTAGGTTTAAACTTAGATTTAAGAGGACTTTATACAATTGAGCCTTAGAGAAAATTTATCAGCTAATTTTTGGAGTAAACTTGTTATTTTGTTGTGTAATTTTTTCCTCTTCGTTCGCTGCCAGGGCCATTCTCAAGGGGACCTACAGCGTAACGTGGGTTCCGAACCACGATCCTCAGTCATGCGACATCCCCCAAGGACTATCAACCCTTGGTTTTGTGCTATTGCATGACCTGCCGATTGGGGAGTGTGTACCTTCTTCCGCACCCCACGAGATGTCCGATCTCATCCGGCCTGGTTACCGGCGTGAATGGGTGGGTTGGGAGATGATACATTTTACACTCTTCCCTGCATTCTTAAACCTTCTATATTTCGGACTTCTTTTTTTTTATTATGCGTATTTCCACTCCGGTGTTCGAACCCGGACCGGTACTGGTAAATGCCAGTACCTCACCTCTGAGCCACTGCCGCGGCCAAATTAACTTTGCAATTTTTTTTTTGGATTCCGGTAATCAAGCAATGAATATTTTCCCATATTTGTTCGGAATCGCTACTTTTTATTTCTTTTGTAAAATTTCTTTTGTAGAATTCTTGCCTGACTAACCAAATTTGTTTGTTAAATAATTTTTTAGAAAATGTAAGTTTCGGCATAAGCATTTTTTAGGATGCTATTCTTGCTTTTATTGTGAAAAAAAATATATCTTTTTAGCCGACAGAATGAAAGAAAAAAATATGGTAGCTTCATCCAAGTTTTTCCAGTGAAAACCATTTTGATCGCGTAATGTAATGTAAAGACAATTCAACTACTTACATAATTAATTTTATTTAATTTAATTGTATTTAATGTCCGATAAAAATACAACTAGATGTTGAATAACCTTGAACCTCTCTATATCCAAGGATAATAGTTACAATGCATTTATTTCAGTTATTTAAATTACACAACAAATGTTACATTAACACAATAAGAAAACATTTTATAAAGCATTATTGCCACTTTAATTTAATGCGAAATTGAAAAGGACGTATAATATGTTGGTTAAGATTTGATCCTTATTGCGAGTTTATTCCTTTTAGGGGTCAGCAACAACCCCATAGGAGATGTTAACTTGACAGTCCGATGTTGCAGGATAACTATAGTCTATTTCAGAAAGGTGTAGAGTAATAAAAGTTCATTAGGTAAGCAAACCACGAACCCAACGAATATTTAAGCCATAACTTGGCATTGATTTCATTGCAAAATTCTTTATTTTTATCAAGTGCAGGTAGTACCACCCGGGTTTGGGTCAATTTATGAGTTTTGCCTATTGTTATCTATTCATAAACACTGAAAATGGTGTGACAAGGGCGTGCATTATGTACATAGTATTAGGTACACTTATTTTTTATTAAACATAAAAAAAACAAAATACAAAAAATACATTATAAAAAATCATAATATTCTTCGTCATCTGAGGAACTGTCCTTCCCTCTTGACTTTATAATTAACTGGTCGACCGACGGTCCGATCGATCAGGTGGTCAAGATCCCACATTTACTCCTCTTCTTTAATGTCCTGATGGACTGCTTTTCGCCAGTTTTCTGGTGTCACTTCCTTAATTAATTACACAAATCAACGATTTATAAATTACAAAATTATTTGGTATAATTACAGTAGCTTTATAATAAAGCAATATTTTCTCAGACTTTTTATAATAGATTAATTGGAATAAAGTCTAGTATTTAAGAGTGAAGTCTAGTAATGCATTCTCCATTTAATTTTTTGATCAATATTTCTTATCCTTTTCGCTTTATTGAAAAAGCGGCCAAATAGTCGTCCTTAAGTAACAATTACCTACAGTTTTGAAGTGAAGAAATTTTGATTAATGAATTAATAAAAGCAATAAACAAAAATTTGTGAAATTTCTCCATTTTTCTTTTTCTGCTTTTATTATTTTATAAATCAAACTTGTTTAACTAAATTTTAGGTACTTATGCTTCAAATGTCGGTATTTGGCCGATTTTTGGATAAAAGAAAAAATTAACGAAATATTGATCAAAGAACGAAATGGCGAATGCGTCACTAGACCTCAGTCAGTACTGGGTATACATATTGATAATGCCCTATCTTGGAACTTTCACTGCACTGAACTAAGGTCTAGGATTTCTCCGATATGTTATGCTCTCTATCGCCTACGTGGTGTAGTCAGCAGGAATATTCTCTTGTCTTATTACCATGCCCAATTTGTTTCTCGAGTAAAAAGTGGTATTTTATTCTGGGGTTCCTCTCCATCAAATTTAAATAGAGTGTTTTTAATCCAGAAGAAAGCTGTAAGAAGTATGATGGGAGTGTCTTGTCACTCATGTCGGGGGCTATTTAGATCACTTAAACTGCTTACTTTGCCGAGTTTATATATTTTAGAAGTTCTTATGTATGTAAAAAATAATCTACATAGTTTTTTATCCATGGAAAATGTTCATAATTATGAGACGCGTAACAATATGAACTTTGTTGTACCGGCGCAAAACATGACATTATTTGAAAGGAGCCCATTCTACATGGGATACAGGCTATATAATAAGTTGCCTAGGGAAATCAAAAACATACCAAGTAAAACCATTTTTAAGAAAACCGTTTGTAGTATATTAGTTTCTAATGTTTTTTACAATGTTTGTGAGTTTATGGATTGTGATTTGTAGTTTGATTTGTCATGCTAATTGTAATTTAGTATACCTACCTATTTTGTATTTATAAATCTAAATAGTCGTTCATCCACAGTTCTCTGGGGGTAATTTTTGAATTTTTCTATACCAATGTAAATTTTGGTCGCTTAAAATAAAAATTTATTTATTTAAGTATAATTTGTTAAAACATTTTTTTTAAAGTTTAATGATTCCTAATGAAGCTAAATGTATTTATTATTAATGTAGTTGTGTGTAAAGCACAACAAGAAAAGATGGCGTCTCGTGATGATCAAGAAGCAGACGCTTCTGAAATAAATTATTTTGGGTGCCATAAAACACGTCAATGCAGTTACGCAGTGTAACATGTAAAAAAGTGTCGATAAATTCTTAAAATGTGAATAAAATTAAATTGGTTTTATTGTGTTCATATATCGATTCATTATATATATTGTTTTATAGTTTTTTAAGGTTTGTGGCTGCCAATTCGCAGTAAATATAATGGTTAAATAAATATTGTTAACCATTTTTTTGGAAAAAGGAAGTAACTAGACCAGAGGCGTATTAACACTTGGAAGCGTCCAAAGCCCTGGGATATTTTTGCGCCCCCCTTCTACAGTGGCGTATTTAGGATTTGTTCTAGGGGGGGGGGGGGGGGGGGCGAAAGGGAATTTTTTTGGGTGCCACACCCTTTTTTGGGTTTAAATAACCGTAAAGCTTAATCTGCGGCAATATGCCAGACTTTAAAAAACTCTTTTAATTTGTGAGTTTTGACCGCTATCGCCAAAAAAATTACATTATAATTTTCAGTAGGGATTTAGGAGGGGGGGGGGGGTTAGTCTGGGAAAATAAGCTACAATAATTATTACAGGATAATATACATGGCGTGTGGTGTTAGCTAAAAATTAACTGGTTAATCAAACGCCATTTTTTTCTAACCACGGTTGAAATCGCTTAGTTTCATATCTTGTTATCTTGTTTGGTTATCTTAGTCTCTCTTGGAGTCTTGGCGCTGGAAAATGTGGCGCTCCTTTCAGATTTGGCGCTACAAGCCTAGGCTTGTTCGGCTTGTAGATGGTTAAATTAGAAAAAGTTGCGCCATACTAAATTCTGCAACATTGGGGTTTCAAATTTAAAAAATCCTTTCGAAAATATTGGGCAAGACGGAATTTTCGCGATTTCGTTTTTATTTCTTTCGGGCTCTATTTGAAGAGATATGTTAAAATAAAGTCTACATTCTTATTATCACTTTTTCTTCTCTACAAGTTGATGGAATTACATTTTTATTTCTGACGTTTCGCTTATTCAAAACCATCATCAACTTTGCTTTTTAAATCGTCGGGAAATTTTATTTTAATATTTTTAAATTCCCCTCCTCTTTTGCGATTCAACGACGTATCATACCTAGTACTTTTTTTTGTAGGTGATACCGAGTAATCTTCTTTTAAAAATTGGCCTTTGCAAAAAGTCTTAATCATGTACAATTTTACTGTTTCTTCAACTGCAAATAATGCCAAAATGGCTAAACAGGCCCTGAGATAAAATATTTAGTTTGTTGAAAAGAAGAGTGTGTTTACCTTTGAATAATAACTATATGTTGACAGTGGCGGCTCATCAGGTAAAGGGGCTCTTCACCAAAAAAATAATAAAACCAGGATGAAAGTTTTTCGACAATATTAAATATTAATGTACCAATACAGCTACCATTTTAGCCCTTAAAAAATAATTATGTCCGAATTCATAATATTAATTTAATCCGAATGTAGCTATGCACAATAGGGTTAACTCCGATTGACAATAATTATAAATACTCGTGCATTTTGGCGCGCCCTAGCCGACCGTGTCCGTCAGCTCAAAGGAAGTGAAGACCCAACGTCCAACATGGCTGTGATATTCACCGTCGCTTACGTGACGTGAGTCACGCATACATAACGTGACCATTTATTTTTCTCCTCAAAACGGGACCCTGCAAAATCTATTTGGTTTGTTGAAGTAAAGCACAACATAATTGAAAAATTTATTTTTAAGCATCATTATAGAGGCGGCTTAATTAATTTCTCAGATGAAGAATTTTTTTTTAATATATTAGGTCACGAATTTAGAAAAGAATGGTATTCTTGACAGGTTTTATAATCAACATCGCTTTAAGGACTGATACTTGCAATTGAGTTTTGTATACCTATCCCGACTTCTCCCACTTCCCGAAAACGGGACATGTGTGTGTGAGTGTCAAATAACGGGACTGTCCCGTTCAAAACGGGACGTATGGTCACGTTACGCATACAGCATGTAACAATTTGCATTATGATGAGGGGCAATTAAAAAAAAAAACAGTCATATGCACTATGGTTTTAGTATTGGTTCGCCTAAGCTTTTAAGGTATTTATTTTGAGGCTTCGCGAAACTTACGGTTATAAATATCGTTTTTACGTGATTTACCGTGTGATTAAAAAGTTTTGTTTTATTTTTCAGTTAATTCAGTAGTGTAAGTACCTACATAGTTGTGTGTTTTAAAAATGAACCCAATTAATGACATAGTTTGTAATTTGTTTGAAACTCCATTCAGTCGTTGGACAGATAAGGATAAGAGAGACGTTTTGTTCCACGGGTTTTTAGTTAATATTTGTTTAAGTACCCGCACTAAACCTAGTTCTTCACCATTTTTTAGGACCGCGAGCCGCCACTGTATGTTAATAAAATTGCGGTCAGAACAATCATCCTCAGACGCGTTTTACCATCTTATGGCTTATCAGTAGGCTACAGGATCTGACAAGAGACGGAAACGACCACTCAACTATATTAGATAGTTCAGGCGCTCGGTATGTTTTGCTTTGACACTTATAGCGCCGCAGGCTGAATCCTACATAGTTTTGTTTACTAATGTTTAGCCTGTTTGTAAATTTACTACACAGTTTTTGCTAACCAGAAAAACCCCGCTCATCGATTTTTTAAACGCGAAATTCTTCGAAACTGCACAGACAATTCGGTAAATATCTGTTTTATATTCAGTGTAAAATATCACTCTTTCTAGTGAACCGAAAATCAGTTTCCAAGAGTTAACAAATAGCGTTTGAAAATTCCATTAGCGGGGTTTTGCTGGTTTACAAAAACTGGCTATTTCATTAGAAATAGCGGTTCATTAGAACCGAAACGCTTCAAATAATATGATAATGATGCACTAAACAATGATTATTATTAATAAGAAAGTCGTTTTCCATTCAACAATAAATTATTCATTTTTATTAATGAATTAAGTATAAAGTTTACAGGTCTTTTTTTTTCAAGCAAGTTACAACAATTAAATAAAAAAAAAATAATATTCCATTATACAGGGTGACTCTTTTAACTAGAATAAATTCGGTAACAAAGGTGGTGGTATATCAGGGTGCTGTTTTTTGCTTTGTACCAGTGTTTTTGGATCTTTCAAGAAATTGATGGATTCGTTATTACCCAATTTATTCCTGTTAAAAGATTCACCCTGTATAGTTTCATGAATATCCTAGATGAAATTTTAATTCCGTTTTTCGTTACATTCAAAACTTGATGAGACATTTTAGATTCATCTATATAGTACCACTTATGGGGGCCTATAGGGAGGGGCAAGGTAGGGCAGTTGCCCCCCCCCCCCCCACCCTGAAAAGGACTTAGATATACTGTAGACATTTTTTGGAGATTACTTTTCATAAGAGGATAATGGACGCAGTGGCGGCTCGCGTTCTTAAAAAATGGTGACGAACTAGGTATAGTGCGGGTACTTAAACATTGACTAAAAACCCGTGTAACAAAACGTCTCTCTTATCCTCATCTGTCCAATGACTGAATGGAGTTTCCAACTATGTCATTAATTGGGTTCATTTTTAAAACACACAACTAAGTAGGTACGTACACTATTGAATTAACTGAAAAATAAAAACAAAACTTTTTAATCACACAGTAAATCACGTAAAAACGATATCTATAACCGTAAGTTTCGCGAAGCCTCAAAATAAATACCTTAAGGTTAGGCGAACCAATGCTAAAACAATGGTGCATACGACTGATCTATTTTTAAATTACCCTTCATCATAATGCAATTTGTTAGTTACATGCTGTGTCCGTGACTGACGTCACGTAACCATAGCAACGGTGAATATCAAAGGTATATATTGGGCGTTGGGTCTTCACTTGCTTTAAGCTAACGGACACGGCCGGCTGGGGCGCGCCAAATTGCACGAGTGTTTATAGTTATTGTCCATCGAAGTTAACCGTGGCCCTATTATGCATAGCTACATTCGGAATAAATTATTATTATTAATTCGAACATAATAATTTTTAAGGGGCTAAAATGGTAGCTGTATTGGTACATAAATATTTAAGATTGTCGAGAAACTTTCCTTCTGTTTTTTTTTTTTTTGGTGAAAAGCCCCTTCACCTGACGAGCCGCCACTGAATTGACGAGGACTTTTTATTTTAAGTCACTTTCGACAAGAACGGCGGTGTCGTTTCATTTGAACTCACTTGGAATAGAGGTTTTACAGTTTTTTGGCTGGTTGTCCCCCTCTTGAAATGTACTGGCGCCCATGGCTACCACTATTGGTTAACAGCAAACATTTAAGCCGATCTTAATAATATTAAAGAGAAATATATAACAAATACTTAAATATACATATCCAGACCCTAGACCAGTCTTTTCCAAAGTGGGCGATAACGCCCCCTTATGGGCGCTGCAGGCCTAAAGGGGGGCGGTAAGAGACCCAGAAAAAAAAGGGGGGGGGGTTGTGTAGAGGCTTGGGGGGCGATTTGTAATTTCATCTAGCTAGGAGGACTCTTAGACACCGACTGAGCTCTCGACTACAACTTGTGAACATCAACTAATATTAATTAAGAGATTGCTCAAACTAGGTTCGATATTTCTCTCCGCGTAGTTCATATATCTGTCCTGTTTTATTGAATAAATAAAATAAAAATCATGTCAATCGGTCGCTCCGTTTCGAAATGAAAGTAGATACAAACAAACAAATAAAAAGGCAACAGACACACTTTCGCATTTTAATAGTTATTAGTATTCCTAGATAGGTAATTTTCGTAGATAATAGACAGCGGACAATCATGTTTTAACAAGTTTTTGTTAAATAACCATTCCTGTATCAATCAGATTCATCCTTCACATTAATTTTTATATAAGAATCGATTATGTTTGTTTTATTTTGAATAAAAGATACTCTGCCTGAATACTATAAAGTTGCGTTTCAATAATCATTCTCATTGGCAGGTGTAGCCCGTAAGAGTTAACATGAGATCTGAGCGCCGTTGTGTACTACCTACTGCGTTCAGGTCTCAATTTAACTCTTGCGGGTTATAGTAAAAGTCTCGTTTAGAATGAATGTTTAATCTCTAAT
This sequence comes from Polydrusus cervinus, assembly GCA_935413205.1. Lineage (NCBI taxonomy): Eukaryota > Metazoa > Arthropoda > Insecta > Coleoptera > Curculionidae > Polydrusus > Polydrusus cervinus. Next base: position 15,252,311 of record OW284511.1, read on the forward strand.
ATAGCTCACAATAATTAATTAATTTAATTTGAAGTTATAACCGGTTTTTAAGTTGGTGAAAAAGTGGTGGCGCTAAAAAATAATTTATTGTGGGCAGTAGACAAAATAAGTTTGGGAACCCCTGCCCTAGACTAACGAAACAGCAAATGAACAGAAATTAGCTGAGAACTATTACAAGAATTACAAAATGCAACTACAATGGATAATGATAAAAGTACTTATCCCACATAATAAAATACGACCCCCTACCCTTGGAATCTTAAAGTAGTAACGACCCCTCAGTTCAAGACGTAAACTATAATACAGGTTAGGTCAATCTACTATAAAATTTAACTAGGTTAATAGAATCTACCAAGATAATTGTACACGTTTAAACAATTGTCTATTATTTCAATTTTAATTGTGCTAATATTTTAATTTTACAATTTTTTTATGGCCTTCAAATTATTTTGCTTAAGACTACGCAGGATGAGTCAAAAATTTTAAACTGGGGGTGACCAAAATTTGTTCCCAAAAATAGAATGTAGGTAACACCTAAAGCTGGGCAGTAATTGCCTCGAAAGTGCTTGAAAAAGTGTTTTAAGCCCAATAGTGCTTCGAGCACAGTGCTTGCAAGCAGTTTTAAAATACAGTGCTCGATAATTATTGGTAGTTCAACAAGCCCTTCATAAAAAGTGCTTGGTAATTGAATTTCGCATTTTAAGCCATTTAAAGTGCTTGCAAGCCCTGAACATTACTTAAAATTACTTTCCTAGGTAATTCGTAAGTGCTTGCAAGCACTTTCAATTTCTATGTAAGATTGAATATAACCTGCAAAAATATATCAAAACAACAGTCGTCGTCACTACAACAATCAAACCGGTAAACCCAAAACAACAGTGGCGGCTCGTCAGGTGAAGTAGGTGAAGGGGCTCTTCATCAAAAAAAAATTAAACCAGGAGGAAATTATTTAACAATATTAAATATTAATGTACCAATACAGCTACCATTTCAGCCCTTAAAAAATAATTATGTGCGAATAAATAATATTAATTTAATCCGAATGCATAATAGGGTAACGGTTTACTTTAACATGGCTTTGATATTCACCGTTGCTATGGTTACGTGACGTCAGTCACGCAAACAGCATGTAACAATTTGCATTATGATGAAGGGCAATTTAAAAATAGATCAGTCGTATGCACCATTGTTTTAGCATTGGTTCGCCTAACCTTAAGGTATTTATTTTGAGGCTTCGCGAAACTAACGGTTATAGATATCGTTTTTACGTAATTTACTGTGATTAAAAATTTTTGTTTTTATTTTTTCGTTAATTCAGTAGTGTACGTAACTACTTAGTTGTGTGTTTTAAAAATGAACCCAATTAATGACATTGTTTGTAATTTGTTGGAAACTCCATTCAGTCGTTGGACAGATGAGGATAAGAGAGACGTTTTGTTACACGGGGTTTTAGTCAATGTTTGTTTAAGTACCCGCACTATACCTAGCTTTTCACCATTTTTTAAGACCGCGAGCCGCCACTGCAAAACAAGTGGCTAATGTGCCAGTGAACGGCGAAAACACTGCATACGTCGTTGTCAAAAAACGCTGTCACAACGAGAGACGCGAGTTCAACACCGTATCGGTGTGTCTTTGGGATCCTTTTAATGGCATTTCTTCAAATTCACAAGAATGTGAGAACATGTTTGTAAACTGCGGCGGTGGGTCACTGGCATTCGACCGTGGCGTTCCGAGTTCGATCCTCGGAGCGGGCATACGCACAATAAAAAAAGTTTTTTTTAGTAGGTTTAAGAATACAGGGTAGAGTGTAAAATGTATCATTTCCCAAACCCCCCCATTCACGCCGGTAACCAGGCCGAATGAGATCGGATATCTCGTGGGGTGCGGAAGAAGGTACACACTCCCCAATCGGTAGGTCATGCAATGGCGCAAGAAACCTAGGTTAAGAGGGAGTGTCGCATGACTGTGGATCGTGGTTCGGAACCCACGTTAAGCTGTAGGTCCCCTCGGGAATGACTTTGGCATCGAACGAAAAGGTAAAAATACTAATATTCTACTGAAGTGGCCGATACTTGATGGAAATTCATTATATAATAATAATGAGTAACAAAACTTATAATTTCCACTATTTATTTTAAATTGCCATAACAATTGTTTCGACACACAGTGTCTTCGTCACATGGTCTAATCTAACGTTAGACCATCTGACGAAGACACTGTGTGTCGAAACAATTGTTATTAATCTAACGTTAGATTAGACCATCTGACGAAGACACTGTGTGTCGAAACAATTGTTATGGCAATTTAAAATAAATAGTGAAAATTATAAAAGTTTTGACACACAGTGTCTTCGTCACATGGTCTAATCTAACGTTAGACCATCTGACGAAGACACTGTGTGTCGAAACAATTGTTATTAATCTAACGTTAGATTAGACCATCTGACGAAGACACTGTGTGTCGAAACAATTGTTATGGCAATTTAAAATAAATAGTGAAAATTATAAAAGTTTTGACACACAGTGTCTTCGTCACATGGTCTAATCTAACGTTAGACCATCTGACGAAGACACTGTGTGTCGAAACAATTGTTATTAATCTAACGTTAGATTAGACCATCTGACGAAGACACTGTGTGCCGAAACAATTGTTATGGCAATTTAAAATAAATAGTGAAAATTATAAAAGTTTTGTTACTCATTAATATTGTAAAAAGACTAATTCAAGAGAATGAGAATTTTGGAAAAAAGTATAAATTCACAATTTTAAAACTAAGATTTGACAAATTGTATTTGAAGATTTTAAAAAATGTGGTGACTTATTTTTACATTTTTTAGTCTACCCCTATAACATACATTTAAATTAATTTACAAAAAAAAACAACCTAAACAACCATCCATAATATTGATATTGATTAACCTAGATCAATATGCAATAAAAGTCTTGTGCTCGTAAAAGCAGAGGGTAGTATTTTGCATAAACATTAGTAATTGCAAATTAATGGTATAAGTAGTGTATACGTGGTCTTAAAAGATTAGATACAATAAAGTAGGCACATAAGCGCGTGTAAAAGAATCACGATACCTACCTAAAAAGGACAAAGTCCATCATATTTCAGTCTCGTAAATATAAATAGGAAAGGCGGATTGAATAATATTAATTTTTCGCTTGCACGCCTAAAAGAATCATACACGAGTGATACAGTGTTTTAAGCGGTCGTCGAGATAAGAGATTTCCTAATTAACGAATTTTTCTTAGCTTTGATAATACCAACAACAAAAAATATATAAGCCGTGAATTTTGTAATTAATTGTCAGTTTAGATCAGTTATTAAAAGTGGTAATTACAACGACGCTGTGCGGAGTTGTATGCGTGTTTAAACCGGGAACTGGAACACAGTGTTCTGTTGCTGTTGAGTGATTTTTGGAAGACTGACTGATATTTCGAGGTAAGGAAAATAAATGTTAAAATTTCAGGATGGTAGCGCATTCTCAATTATGTTTTTTGAACAATATGTCGTTTTGGAATTGAAGAAAAGAGAGTTTATTACGTGTAAATACTTTTATTTTTATTAAAGTCGTAGCAGAGCGCTTTCGGCTTTCGCCTCAGAATGTTTTATGTTTGTTTCGTGTTGTCTTTTTTACAATTTTAATATTGTTTTAAATACCAAGTGCCATCCCACCCAATTGAGGATATCGTTGTACATACAGGGTGACAATTTGAAAACGAACAGCATTTAATATTGCCTCTACCAATGATAGTATGAAAATTTGGCGACAATTGATATATCGAGGGGGACATTTTTTAAGACATTTGTTGTCGTGTTACTTTCAACCCCCTAACCCCCAGGGCACCTACCCCTAAAATTTTAAATGGCAACCCCTATTTATTTTGCCATTTTTGTATTCCTTATAAAGCTCTACATAAACTGTATAATTTTTTTTTTCAAAAAATGTAATTATTTTATTTTTTCTAGTGGCGATATCGAAGACGAAATGTAGAAATACATTCCAAATTCCTTTATTTTTTCAAATTGTCACCCTGCATACGAGCACTGAAGATGGCGAAAGCCGAAAGCGCTCCACTACGATTTTAATAAAAAAATTAAAGTATTTACACGTAATACAAACTATTTTCTTCAATTCTCCGCTACGTAGGTACACAACCACAGCTAATTTTCAATATTTCGTTTTATTCAAAAATCTTCATTTTTTTTTAATAATAAGTAAACAATTTCCAGCGAACTTTTCAATACATTACATCAGGATATAGAAATAATAAATGACACCATAAACAACACAGTACAATTAAAAGTTAATGTATAAATATGGTTAAATTAGAAACTATGAGTTAAAAAAATACTATTTTGAAAAAAATTATAATTTTTATTATCCTTTTAAATTATGTACCTTCGATTATGCGATAGGAAGCTTATTGTAAATTATAAATACATTTTACAAAAGACATGTTTTACTGACGTTACTCTTTACGTTAAGAGCATTCGAACAATATTTCTAAATTCTTCTCCAAAGTAACCAACTCCATGCGATATTATATCTTTAAATATTAAATTAGACCAAAAACATTGCGTTCTCTTGGCCCGAATCCTGGCCATATTTAATGTGGCTTTTTCTACGAGATATACATAGTATTTTTCCGTAAATCGAAAATTATTAAAAGGACATAACTTATTACAATCAACTTGTTAAAATTTTGAAATAAATATTATTAAAACAACAAACACAGTAATATTAAATTGTCAAACTTAACACATTTTAGTTTACAAGTAGCCATACAGAAATAATATTTGCTTACAGTATAATAATAAATATTTCCTAACAGTTATTTTCCGTTGCCTGGCAACGACTAAGTGTAAAGAAATATTGACTTTTTCTTTCAGAAATGTTATCAAAAATGTCAATATTTCCGATCAGTTTTCGGAAAAGGTATTTTTATTAAAAAAATTACATCCAATATTTTTTACATTTTTTTGTAATTATTTTGAGGATTTTCGCTGGCTTATATCACCCGGTACAATACAAAACTTAGTTGACTCATTCTGACACTTGTCATTTTAAATCTAGAACGGTTTCAAATTTAGATCGGCTGAAAGAATTATTAAAATAAATTAATTTCTTTTAAATAATATGACATTTCCAAAAACTGGCTGTTGGATAATTATTTTTTCTACCCCCACATGGATATTTTTTGTTTCCTTTACACTAAAGTGATTAGATAAGTCAGATATTCCGGTTAACTAAACGGATATAATTTCATATCCATCCTAGTTAGAATATGAAACTGACCAATCACAGTGGTCAATTACTGTTAAGTCCGAACTATTAAAATCAAGACGTGACAACATTGTTTTATAGAAGTGGCGTCAGAGGAAAAGCAACCTGTGGAGACACGAAGCGAGATCGTTATCAACAATCGAAGGGACCAGACCGCTTCTTATAGTTTTCTCTTATTTTGCAAATGTATTGCATTTTTGTATGTTGGAAAGTTTAAGTTTTCATTAAAACATTTGTTAAACATCATAAAACGTGTTTAGCTGGTCCTTCGTCCTAAAAATAAAATCATCTAGTTCCAATCCTCAACAGTTTCATGGTCAGTTCGAACCGGAAAGGAACTTCAGCAGCCTATCGAAGAAAGAAAAAGAAGTCGAACCCGGTGAGCTCGTTTCATCATATGCGATCCTTTCTTAAATATTTCCTTCATACCTATGTCCTAGTAGAGTGCAAGCATGTTTTTTGCCTTTAGCGTTTAATATTAGAAATAGTGGCAATTTAAATTTAAAATCTCGTTTAAAAAAGAAATATATTACCAGTAAATCGAAATTCAAGGAGTAGGTCGGTCTCGTAATTAAAAATATCTCGTAATCTCGTATGTTATTCTCGTATTCACGATTTTGGCTCGTAAACTCGTATATTGTACTCGTATTTATAAAAAATATCATTTGAAATATCGTATTTTAAACTCGTTATCTCGATTATCTAATCGCACGGATATTCTCGAAAAATAAATCGAACATCTAAAGTTAACCTAACCCATAGAAAAAAGACCTAACCTAAAAGCTCGAATCTCGTATATCGTAGTTATTAAAACACGAATGCTATTTTATTATGCCTAGAAAAAATAAGAAAAACATTGACAATATGGATGTTAGCTCCGCGGAGATGGAACAATCAAATGAAATAAAAGAATGTTTACATGCTAGATCGGTAATCTGTGAAAGATTAAGCAGATTTTCAAGGTTTTTACAACAATTATTGCCAGAAAACGTTGATCGGTTTGAAATCGAATCCCGTTTAAAAAGTGTCGAAGAAGACTTTTCAGAGTTTGATAAAATTCAAACGCGTTTAGAGTATTTAAAGTTAGATGAAAAAGAAAATAGATTAAATACGGAATCGTTATTTTATTCCAAAATTTCCCAAGCAAAGAGGTTTATTGCTGAATGTCAAAATCAGGAAAAAAACAATGCGTTCTCGAATTTATCAGCGCAAGGCGTAAGTGCTTTTGCAACGTTGCCAGAATTAGGCTTACCTAAATTTCATGGAAACTGCGAAAATTGGTATAGTTTTTGGGATCAGTTTAAAGCGATTATTGAAAATAGGTCTGACATTAGCGAAGTAAGAAAATTAATGTATTTAAAATCGTGTTGTCAAGACGATGCTTTAAAACTCATAGAAAATTTGGATTTAGTCAAAAATAACTACACAATCGCAATAGACTTGTTAAAAAAACGTTATGAAAATCGCAGAGCAATAATTAACTCGCATATTAATGCTATTTTGTTTAATTTACCAATCGTACACAAAGAATCCCCTGTATATTTAAGGAAATTATTAGACTTATTAAACCAGCATTTATCAGCTTTAGAAAAATTAAAACTCCCCGTAAATTATTGGGATGCATTGTTAATACCCTTAATATTACATAAACTCGACGAAAAAACAAAAAGAGAGTGGGAAAATAAACTAAATGATCAATCTTTACCGACGATGAAAGAATTTACGGACTTTTTATCAAAGAAATGTTTTACTTTGGAAGCGGTTTTAGTTAATAGTCAAAAGATAAATATCAGTCAAAACTATCAACATTTGAACAAATTTAAACAAGTGGTAGGTCATATTCATACATCAGCTGATATACACGGACAACAGCAAAAACAAACATTTACACAATACTCGCAAAATGTCCATTCCTGTATAATTTGTAACGAACAGCATTTTATTTTCCATTGTCCACGGTTTGCCAATCTAACTATATCGGAAAAATATCATGAAATTAACAAAAATAAACTTTGTGCGAATTGCTTAAGACCCGGTCATATAAAACAAGAATGCTTATCCAGCGGATGCAAAAAATGCCATCTCAAACATAACACGGCATTACATATAGATAATTACAGGCAAAACGAAAACAAAAATCAAAATAATTCTACTCAAAATTCTTCCAGACAAATTAGACAAAATTATTCTAGTGGCAACACTGTATCGAATTCTAAACCAGACGACTCGAACTATCCTCGACGTACCAACCCTCAACAATTCCGAGATGCGCAGGGCGGGCGGCAAAATATAAATGTAGTGACAACGGATGAAAATAAGGTTTATTCAAGGCCTACGATGTGTATAATGGGCCAAAATAATTCGGATTTCGAAATAAATCGCGAAATAAATGAAAGTCAGGACGTAAATAAAATTATTTTAAATCAGACAAATATGCATACGTTTACCTTGGTTGATTCAAATCAAGTGTTATTGTCTACGGCTATAGTTTTAATACAAGATAAAGATAAAAATTGGTTAAAATGTACGGCTTTACTTGACTCGGGTAGTCAATCGAATTTAATAAGCAATTCACTTTGTGAAAAATTAAATTTGAATTGTGAAAAAATAAATATACCTTTAAGCGGCATAAATCAAATTGAAACGAAAATAAATCGTAAAACGGTTACAAAAATAAAATCGCAATATGAACAATTTGAAACGGAATTACATCTTTTAGTTTTACCGCAGATAACAGAAAAGCTTCCTTTAATGAAATTTGACAAAAATTGTATATGTATACCGCATGAACTAAAATTAGCTGATGAACAATTTAATATTCCAAAATCAATTGATCTTTTAATCGGTGCAGGTATATTCTTTGATTTGCTTAAACAGGATAAAATAAAATTAGGAAAAAATCTACCGGTGTTACAGGAGACGACATTAGGATGGGTTATCACAGGAAATTTATTGTTAAACGAATATGGAGATAAAAATAAGCGACAAGTATGTAACTTTAATGCGAAAATCACTAACAAACAATTAAATGACAATTTAACAAAATTTTGGCAGATAGAGGAACTTGAAGCAAAAATTCCATTGTCAAAAAATGATCAGTTTTGCGAAGATTATTTTAAATCGACTACTACGCGAAAAGGTAACGGGACCTTTGTGGTAAAATATCCATTTAAGCAGGACTGTAATGATCTTTTAGGTGACTCAAAGATAACAGCGGTTAAGCGTTTTAAAAGTTTAGAAAATCGATTCTTAAAAAATGAAGGTTTAAAAACTCAGTATGTACAATTTATGAGAGATTACGAATTATTAGGTCACATGTCATTTAGCGCTATATTAGATAAAGACAAATCGAATCGTTTTTCTTGCCTCATACAGCGGTTCTTAGAGATTCAGCGATAACCACGAAGTGTAGAGTTGTATTCGACGCAAGCGCAAAAACTAGCACGAACGTATCTTTAAATGATTTAATATTAGCAGGGCCTACGATACAACCAGAATTATTTTCAATTTTACTTCGTTTACGACTTCGGACATATGTTTTAAGTGCAGACATTAAAATGATGTACCGATGTATAGAAATAGATCCTAACGAACGCTCGTTTCAAAAAATTATATGGCGTGAAAATCCTAATGATGAACTAAAAGTATATGATTTAAATACCGTAACCTATGGTACCTCGAGTGCTCCCTTTCAAGCTACGCGTTGTTTGAAAGAATTAGCAAATTTAAATAAACATAAATATCCACGTACATCGGAAATTATAGAAAACTGTTTTTATATGGACGATTTGCTTACTAGTGTCAATTCTAAAAAAGAAGCAAAGGAAATATACCATGAATTATCGGAAATCCTTTCAAGCGCTAATTTTGAACTTCGTAAATGGTCTTCAAACGATACAGATATTCTTAAGTACATTTTAAAAACAAGCAATAGTAAGGATGAAAATTTAGTATTATTTCAAAAGGAAAAAGAATTGAAAACGTTAGGCATAATATGGGACGCAAATGTAGATAACTTAAAATATAGCATTGACATCAACGTTAACGAAGATAAAATCACGAAGCGTACGATACTTTCGGTTATATCGCAAATTTTTGATCCTCTTGGATTAATCGGACCCGCAATAATAAAAGCTAAGATACTTATGCAAGAACTTTGGCAATTAAAATTAGATTGGGATACAGAGGTTTCCCCCGAAATAAAAAATGGTTGGTTACATTTTTTATCCCAAATTCCTTATTTAAATCAAATAAAAATTAAACGACATGTTTTATCAGAATCTGCTCAAGATATCGAACTTATAGGTTTTTGCGACAGCTCTGAAAAAGCGTACGGAGCATGCGTTTACATATTGTCAATAGTAAAAAACGAAAAAACAGTTAAACTTTTAACAGCCAAGTCTCGTGTGGCTCCATTAAAAAGTCAGTCATTACCTCGTCTTGAGTTGTTAGCAGCAACCTTACTTGCAGAATTAATCTTTAAAATAAAAAATACACTCGATATAAACATTTTAAAAACTACTTATTTTACCGATTCAACTATCGTACTTTCATGGCTAAAAATAGAACCTTGCAACCTTAAGACGTTTGTAGCCAATCGAATAGCTAGAATTACAGAACTTTCAAAAATAAATGAATGGAGACATGTAAAATCGAAAGATAACGCGGCGGACATTATTTCGCGTGGGTTAAACCCAAAAGAATTGGTTGATAACCAAATGTGGTTTAACGGTCCTAAATTTCTAAAAAATAATAATTACACCAATCCAACAGAAATTCTTGGAATAGACATTGATAACTTACCTGAAATAAAAAACAAACAATTTTCCTTACTCATTCGAGGAGAAGAATGGGAATTAGAAAATGATTTGAATATTTTTGAAAGGTATTCTACGTACTCAAAATTATTAAGAATTGTGGCGTATATTTTTCGATTTAAAACAGCTTGTTTAAATAAAACTAAAGCTTGTTCAGAACATTTAACTGTAGAAGAATTAAATTATGCTCAACAAAAAATAATACTCCTAGCTCAATCTCAAATGTTTAAACAGGAAATTGTTGAATTAAAAAAGTTTAATTCCGTAAATAAACAAAGTAAAATTCTTAATTTAAATCCGTTCTTAGATCAACAAAATATTCTAAGAGTAGGAGGTAGACTCTCAAAATCTGAGTTAACCTTTAATCAACAGCACCCTATTATTTTATCGGACAAGCATAAATTAACAGACTTAATAATTTTAGATCAGCATCTAAAACATTTACATGCGGGAACTCAAAATTTATTGTCAATTATAAGACTAAATTTTTGGCCTGTCAATGGTAAAAATGCAGTAAAACGAATAATAAATTCGTGTGTTAGATGTTACAGAGTAAAACCCAAACCATGTAAATTTCTAATGGGCGACTTACCTTATACTAGAGTGAACCCTAGTCGACCTTTTAATAATTGTGGCATCGATTATGCTGGGCCAATTTTTATAAAAGAAGGTACATCACGTCGTAGTAGATTAATAAAAACTTATTTATGTATTTTCGTGTGTTTTTCAACGCGCGCGATCCATATCGAATTAGCAACCGATTTAACGTCTTCTAGCTTTTTAAATGCATTAAAAAGATTTTGCTCGCGTAGGGGAAAGCCATCAAATATTTATTCCGATAATGGTTTAAACTTCGTCGGAGCTAACAATCATTTTATTGAACTTTATCGTCTTTTAAATAACCCTAAGCATAATGCAACCGTTAATAGATTTTTAACGGAGGACAAAATAAAATGGCATTTTTGTCCTGCTCGATCTCCCCACATGGGTGGCCTTTGGGAGGCGGCTGTAAAATCAACTAAATTTCATCTAAAGCGTGTCTTGCGTGATTCTTCCTTGTATTTTGAAGAAATGTATACTTTATTAGTCCAAATTGAGGCATGCTTGAACTCTAGGCCCCTAACCCCCTTATCCAACGACCCCCGAGATTTCCTTTCCCTTACCCCATCGCATTTCCTAATTGGAGCTTCACTCGCTGGGCCTCCAGAGGAAGACGTCAGAGAAGTTAAGACTTCAAGGTTGGACAGATACCATCGACTTCAACAGTTACGTCAACAGTTTTGGGAACGATGGTCCAGAGACTATTTGACACAGTTGCAGACTCGCACTAAGTGGAAGCAAGATTTCGAGAGTAATGTAAAAATTGACTCTTTAGTTGTTCTGATTGAAGACAATACACCACCTTTAAAGTGGCCTATGGCACGTGTAATCGAATTGCATCGCGGCGCAAATAATGTGGTGCGCGTGGTATCCGTTAAGATGCCCAATGGTAACATTTTAAAACGTGCTCTTAATAAAGTTTCTATATTGCCAATTGAGTCTACTACTTAGACTTAACCATAGCAATTTAGTTGAAAAAGACTTTTCAAGGCAGGCGGTATGTTAAGTCCGAACTATTAAAATCAAGACGTGACAACATTGTTTTATAGAAGTGGCGTCAGAGGAAAAGCAACCTGTGGAGACACGAAGCGAGATCGTTATCAACAATCGAAGGGACCAGACCGCTTCTTATAGTTTTCTCTTATTTTGCAAATGTATTGCATTTTTGTATGTTGGAAAGTTTAAGTTTTCATTAAAACATTTGTTAAACATCATAAAACGTGTTTAGCTGGTCCTTCGTCCTAAAAATAAAATCATCTAGTTCCAATCCTCAACAATTACAAAGAAACCAAATTTACACGTTGTAAATTTTACGCGTCGTTTTATGACACTTAACGAAAGTGAGGTTAGGAATAAACTTCGAAAAGATACAAATCTGTCAGATCCAATTTGTTATTTTTTTATATTTGAATCAAAACATTTATCCCATCAGAGCCTATGCAAGATTCATAACCACTGTTAACTAATCAGCAAGTTTGACTGTGATATACATGACATTAGCAGAAATAATTTTCTCACAATCATACTGGCCCGGTTACCTTAATTTTTAATTTACTAATCAGGCACCTTTGATTATGAGTAAATATGCGGGCCAATGTCATTTATGTCACAGTCAAATTTGTTGGTAAGTTAATTGTGGTTAAAAATCTTTATGCAACACACCATAAGAATGTGAGATCCGAATGGCACAATAAAAAAATTAACAAAAATAAATTAAAACGAAAAAGTTACGATGGGAACACTTATCTCTGGACTTCAACTTGAACTTCAATTAATAAATCATTATCTATATAAATTAAATTGCGAAAAACTAATTATGCAAATGTTTCGCTGACCCAGCTAGAATCGTATTACGATATAATGTTTTTAGAAGTTCTTTAGATAAGAAATTAATGTATTTTTCTTGAAATTGATAATAAAACATGCAAATATAAAAGCGGGACTTTCGCAAATAATTGTCATTGTCAGTTAAGCGTTGTTAACAACGAAAGCAATAATAAGTTATGTGTTAAAGTTAAAAGAAAACTGATAAATAATTTAATAAGACTGAATAATTCAAGGTAAGGAAAAATAACAGTGAAAAATTCAAATTGAGCTTTACCGATCTAATTTTAATATACCTAATTTCATAATAATTTTTAACTTTTATCACTTAGTAAATCCTGAAATATCCAGTGCAAAATATGCCCAAGTCACATTTTTTTATATTTTTTTTTCGGTTGTAAAGTAGTAAAAATATAGTAAAAACTGAAATATCCAGTGCAAAATATGCCCAAGTCACATTTTTTTTATAATTTTCTTTTCGGTGGTAAAGTAATAAAAATTGAAATATTCAGTGCAAAATGTGCCCAAGTCACATTTTTTGTAATTTTTTTTTCGATTGTAAAGTAGTAAAAACTGAAATATTCAGTGCAAAATATGCCCAAATCACATTTTTTTATAATTGTTTTTCGGTTGTAAAGTAGTAAAAATCGAATAAAAGAATGTCATGATATTCCAATGGTCAGCAAAAAACATGCAACAAATAAAACTTTTGAACTTGTTTTTTACAGAAACTATTTGACTTTGGGTTAAAAAATTCCATGTGACTTGTCAACATTCTACATTTTATATCATTACCGATTACCGCGGACAACTAAAAATACGTCGATTGTATTCAAATGTTTCAAAGTAATTCATCATATTTTGAGTCATTGAGAAAAAAGTACGATTTTTTTTTTGCTTTTATAAATTTCTTAATTTCAATGTTGCGTCTTCAATGGTAGGTAATTGACCGCCTTTTCGATCAAACGAAATGAAATTATAACGAAATATTGATCGAAAAATGTAAAGTCCTTTTCACGATAAATGGTTCTAATTTAACTGCAATTAAATGTATGCTAAGTGCGGTCGTAAATACCCCTTAGATAATTTTAAATGTTTAGAAATCCCCCATTACTTTAAAAGATTGAATGTCGTTTTTATTTATCAGGGAAAGTGTTTAGTTTAAAGTTCCAGGTCCGTATTGACTTGTGGTTGGTATCTAAAGAACGAAACGTTAAATTTAAGAACTAATGACGCCATTTTATAGAACATAAATACCGCCTATAAAAAAGTGTTTTTTCCCTAAGTCAAAATTTGAAGCCCAAAAAATTAAAAATCAAAACTAAAAATTTCGTTTTTTTCGGATATCTCCGAAAGTATTCGGAATATTTGCAATTTTCTTTCGCCAAATTTAACCGTCTTCGTATCTCTTGCCGTTTTCGAGATCTCCTTGTACTCACACGAATTTGTAGCAGTAGTATTTGTAGCTGTATAGGTATTCTTTCTATTCTAATTTTTACTTAAAATTAACTTAAGTTCAATAATACAAGGTTTGTGTTTAAATTAAGAACATAATTATAATATTTTTTTCTGTGACGGGAAAAAAGTTTGATATTTTATCTCTGTTGGCAGGTAATAAAATGTCACTTTTTGTGACATTACTTTTTTCCCGGGGGAAAAAGTGATGTGATAACTTTTTCCCCGGATATAATATACACACATAAGTAAAGGTAGATATTTAATTTTAGAATATTTTATTATACAAGAAGTTGCATTTTCTTTAAATCAAAAAGTACAATTATTAAATGTGCATTGCATGCATGACATGTTCATTTTACTATTCGATACAGTCCAATTTTCTCGTGTTGAAATTGTACCTGGTCGCAAATCGGGTGTTCTTTTAGCACTGCCACAAGTTCTAAACACTTTATTAGCTATTTATGTCCTGTGTGCTACCGATTCATCAACATACCCTTCAGCGACCGTTGCTGACTTCCAACCGCCATGTTTCTTGAGTGTCAACAAGTCTCCCCCAGATTCAACCAAAAGTGTAGCAGACGATCTTCGAAATGAATGACCCGTGTATAAGGTAACATTTTCAAGTTGAAGAAAATTAGCTACTGTTTGGGGTACCTTATAAAACTGATTTTTACCCACAACTTGATTGATACATTTTCCATTGTGATATGCATAAAATAGGCGGCGATCCTTTGCTGCTGTTGGACCAAGGGCTATGTACCTATACATTCGGTAAAATTTAATATATTTTTCAGTAACTACAAATCTCCTGTTGAAATCATTCTTTGTTTGCTTAATTTTCACAATTAATAACGTTCCCGAATCTTCAATATCATCTAATGTTACCTGGCGGATTTCGCAAATTCGACAAGCTCCTGCAATCGCAAGCAAAACAACAACCTTGGCCATTAAATAAACTTCATCGGGAGCATTATTTAAAAAATTACTAATATTTGTACTCGTAAAAATCGTAGCTTTCCTGGGCGTGTAACCTTTCCCATTTTGTTTTAGAAATGTAATTAGTTTGAAATATTTTGAAATGTCTACATTATTATTGGATTGTAACATACTTTTAATCATTCGACCACACTGTTGATGGCTTTTGTTGTTGTGTCAGTTCCGAAAAATAGGCCAATAACACCGTCTCCGACAAAGAACTGCATGCCTTTTTCATCTTCCATTCCATAAATCTTGAAAACGCGTTTTCGTAAATTTTGCGCGATTTAGCTGGCAATAATTTTTGTGACGCTACTTTCGCTGCTTCTACTAAGTCCGGTGGAGTCAGAGAAAACTCAGAATCAGACATTTTAAACTTTATATTATTTAAAATAACCACTAAAGTTCTTACTTTTTATATTAAATCACGGAATTAAATTGACAGATATTTGATTATTTTAAAGGTTTCCTTAGAAACGCAGGTCCAATTGTCGCTATAAGTAAAACAGCCTACCTACTAGTTTAAAAAGTCAAATTTCACATCGATACTTTTCTGACTTTAATATATTGTAATAATACTATACACGAGAAAAATATTAGATTTTAGCTCTCGCTTTTTTGTCTCAATACAACCTCGAGCTAAAATCTAATGCTTTTTCCCCTTGTATAATAAATAACTATTATTGTTTACTGGCTGTGATTAAAGGTTAGGGCAATTGATTCATAATAACTTTTTATTTTATGTCAAGTGTTTTATCCCAATCCAATTCTCCATATATGTTGGGCCGTTGGTTACGAATACGGCGTCATATTAACCCCACCACCCATCACTTTTTCGGAAATTGCACCAATTTTTTTTTTAGCTAAGTACGTCTTCCATAATTTTACAATTCACAAATAAAATAGTTTACCAAATCAACTCGAAGCCAAGGGGAAACAATTAAATGATGCGATGTGTCGATTTGCAGTGTTCCCGCCCATCTCTAAGCCCATGTATTGAACCAACAACTTTAAGCACTATTTAATTTTCATTAAATGTCGGTTAATACATGTGGTTTTTGTATAATAAATTAGCTTCGTGTAAAAAAAATTGAATAATTAATCAAACTTCAATAACACTTTTCGGCAATTATTGTATATTACTGCATTAAAGAAAGAGTGACATTTATTTAAGCAAAATACCTGTTAATTTAATAAATAATGTCTGATAAACAGGTATATTTTATTTAAATGTCCAAATAATAATTATAATAACAAAAATAATAATAATTGTGTTTTTTGAAAAATTTCTTGTTGAATCATTTTGTATTTAAAAAAAGGTTCATTTAGTTTTATTACAAACACGTTAATAAACATTTACTCCACCATTTCGTCATGATATACAGCCGTGGTCATATAAATAGCACACTTTGCATTGGACTTGAACTAAAATTAAAAATTGTACGGTAAATTATGTATATGTTATATTTGTTCCCCTTGTTAATAACGTGACAAAAAAAATAGTTTTATTTCAACCAATAACAAAACAAAAAATAAATTCTAAAAACATTGTGACATAAATAGCACACTCTTAAAAAAAATCACTTTTGTCCATTAAAATAGGGAACAACGTTAATATTTTGTTGGATATCCCTTATTTTGAATAACAGCTCTAAGTTTTGATGGAATTGACTCCACTAAAGTTTTACAATATGCAGCTGAAATCTGGTTCCAGGCCTCTTGGATATTTTTCCAAAGTTCCAAAGAATTTTTGTCAACAAGTTTTCGTTTCACATGGTGCCACAAATTCTCTGTAGGAGTGATGTCTGAATTTTGGGCTGCCCAATCCAAAACATCAATCGCATTGTCCAGAAGCCACTGTTTGACAAGTCTTGCAGAATGTTTGGGATCCTCGTCATGCATAAAAATAAACGTAACGGGCATAAACTCCTCTGCATAGGGTTCCATGACATTTTGTCGGATGTCTCTGTATCGAAACTGATCCATAATACCATTAATTCTGTAAAGCGGTCCAATTCCATGCCATAACATCTCTCCCCATGCCATAACATCGCTTCCCATGCCACAACATTGCTCCCCATGCCATACTCGCTCATTCCCATTTTTTTACGGTTTTAATGGCATATTTGGAATCCGTACATTTATTTGGAAGACGTCGAATATATGATTTGCCATCATTTCCAAACCGGTTAAATTTAGATTCATCGCTCCAAAGATTTATTTTCTTGTTTGACACAAGTGTTTTTTTTCTGGCAATGTATCCCTGAAGGTTTACTTTAGTTAACCTTCTCCTTATAGTTTTAGCCGATAGCTGGATACTATATTCGGTTACTATCTTTTGTCTAACTTGTCTGGAATTCAGAAAAGGGTTGCCAGTGCTAATTTTTTAAATTATTTTATTTTTGCTTTTGGTGGTTTTACGTCTTCTCGGAGCCCTAATCTTATTCATTGTGCTGTTTGTGGTTGCGTAAAGTGCAAGAGCATTGTACACAAGTTTTCTGGAACACTTAAGATTTTTTAAAATCTGAGAAACCGATAGAAATATAAGAAATGGTGGATTATTTCTTTCTTAACAAAATGCACGCTTTTCTGGTCTACAGTGTTTTTTTCTACCCACTGAAATGATTTTAAATTGTTACAACAATCAAAATTTATCAAAAGAAAAAAACTAGTTACTTACTGCTACAGAAATATCAAAATTTCAAATGTTTTACGGAATATCGGAATGTGTGCTATTTATTTGTCCACTGCTCAACAAGTAAAATTACACTTAATATATTAAATCAATACTTCTGTAAATTTATTCTTGATAAATAGTCGTCATAGGTATGTCTAAAGTTACAACTTAACATTATTATGTACGGTTTATTAACCGTAAAACCAGTTTTTTTTTCGTTTAAAATGTAAACCAGACATTTAACATTTTAAACCTTAAAACAATTTTTTTTGGTTAACATGGTAAACTAGAAGTTGGTCTCTTTGGATAGAGAATAAACAACTAAAATAAAGAGGTCAAAAGCATTTTTCTCTAAGATGCGCCATTCCAATACTACCGCCTGTCAAAGTTTGAAAATGCCATATTTGAAAACGACACTGGGTATAATTTAAATTTTAAATTGTAGATGTAATGCCTCATAACTTTGTTTTTCATAATATTAAAAAGTTCAGTAGTTTATATGCTATGGAATCCTGCATTGAGAACGGGCCATCCTGTATATTGAAATCATATATTTTTTTAATTTAGCAACACTATATTGACTTTACAATATTCTGTAATTAATTCTAAACAATTTTTGTTAAATTAATTTTATAAAAGCAATTGATTATACCTACCATCAGTGGAGAAAACTGAACGCGCGTCGATTATGACGGCTGGCTTCCGTGGACCAATCATTAGAAAACTGTAAATGCGGGTAGCTACGGATCCCCTTAAGTGGATGGTACGGAGTCCTCTTAAGTTAGTTGTTTTGTTTTTGCGAAAAATAGTATTAAGTAGATCGCATATCTTATCAGTTTAGTGACGGTACATAATCTTTATAATAATTTTGATCTTTAACCTTGTCAATCACTTACCTACTTAATTTCTTTTAGCTTAGTACTCTTTTATTTGAATTAATTTTATCTGATTTACGTGATAATTAAACTTAGGTATTTATAATATTATTGTTTGCCTTTAATTTTAATATTTTATCACAAAATATCATGATATTTATGCTCTTATTATGTTTTTAAGTTAAGTAGTATTGTACCGATTCAATGGCGTGCAATACTGTTTTAACTAGGGTAGGCAAAAATTGCATTTAAGACAATAATTTACCATCCGTTGCAGTCAAGCATCTAAATTTAAATTTTTTTATAAAATGTCTTGTTTTTGAGTTTACGGAAAGAACACTGTGGCAGAAAAAGAATAAAACGACATTATTTGTAAATTAGTTCAACACGGCGGTATTGACGTAAAAGTTCTTTTAAAACATCGTCATAAAAATTGGTTTAGCTTTTTAAATCCAGCAAAAGGTCGCTCTCCATAGAGATTATTGTTAATTCACTTAAAGTGCCTTTCCTTGTGTGTTTCGTAAATAGGTATGAATTCTTTTTAATCCAGAATAGGATCGTTCTGCAGACGCGCTGCTAGCCGGAATAGTAACAATTTACGCCACCATATTTATTTTTTCCCGAAACCCGACGGTGCGAAATCTAGCAAAAGGGCGAAAACACTAATTATAAATTAAAAATCTATTATTTACCTGATTGAACCAATGTTGCCAAAAACGAAGTAAATTATTATGTAAAATATGATATACACTAATTATTAAAAATTATGAACCTATCAGCAAAAATTATTTTAATTGTAACAAAATTGCTTCTTATTTTACGATACCTTATCCGTTAACCCTTTAAAAATATCTTAACTAAACTAATTAATAATAAAACTTATAGAGGCGTGTTTCGTATTTTATATTGAGAAAGCGAAGTATTTTCCAAACTACGGTAAAACTTGAAGATTGACACCAATGCACTTATAAAACGCGTGCTTTCTTTGCGCGGGCTGATATATGAAGAAAGATCGAAAGTTGCGACTGGTTTATTTGTTACGTCTCTTTCTACCCTACTGCCTACCGGCTCTCCCGCTTGCTTTCACTCGTACAAAAGCAGTGCTTTTTTTGCATAAGACGCTAATGTACAGCAAGATCTTTGCTTTTAGAACGGTTTTACGGAATGCTTATACAGGGATCTAGTTTACGATATAATAAGCAAATAATTCGTGCGTTGAAATAATATAGGATTAATTTTTCGGTCCTATATTATTATTTATTATAATATCACAGTGGCAGTGGTAAGTTTGCCGGTGAGGCCCGCCATGCGGGTTGACCCCAACTCAAAAAAGCCCCCTCCCCTTGCCCTCATTAGCACTGGATAAATTAGTTAAATTTCTACTTTTAATTCTTAAAAAATTATTAACAAAAATTGCATCTTGACGAAACCTAGCGGGGAGCCCACGAATTCTTATCGTCCCCATTGTCCCCTCCCTTCCTTTGCTCGTTATGACTCTCCACCGCTGTACTTATTACCATAAACGCAATAATTAATTCCAGTTTATCGATAGTTCCATTCTGTTATGGTTTCTTACAAACCATTAGTCCCTCAAGGAATATCTACTTACCTTAATACTTGGTACCCAATTATTTTCATAATAAACATAAAACAATTTACTTATCTATACCTATCTATAGACTACAATATAGGGTTTAAAATAGGTTCCCATTAATAGCGATAGTGACGGAAAATTATCAGCAACCAGTAATAAAAACACGATAGTAAAAAATAATTTTCTTTGTTGCAGGGTCTCATATATCAGCATTGTATTTTAGAAAAACCAAATATTCCTCGTCAGTTTAGTGTTGCAGAAACACTAATAGTGATATTTAGTGATTTACGAAACGCTAGTCAGTAGCATTCCTGTACTTAGTAAGGAGAAAGATTTGGTAAGTGCTATTATTGTTACAAATTTTAATAGAAATTTAGTGCCCGCAGTGGCGTAGCCAGAAAATATGCTCGCTGGGGGGGGGGGCTCAGTGGGCGTAAATAGGACATTTTGTTCTGGAGAGAGGGACAGTCGGAACTATATGTATTTCATGATATTGGATCTAGTGAAGAAGGCGGAAATGCGCCGCAGATGAAAAATTTTCGGGGCCACGCCCAAAGTTCGTTGAAAATTCACCTAACTACTATCAAATTTCTAAAATTAATTTATTGCCTCTCCCCCTCTGCATGGTTGGATTAAATTTGTTTTTGTATTTTTTTTTTGATATTCCTAGCTGGCTCTTTATTAAAAAAAACATTCTTTATATTTGTGAAAAATATGAATATTGGTGTGAACAGTGTCAATCCAAAATTTTAACATAAGAATATGACTCTAACCAGCGTTTTTCGGGCTCAGTTTTTCATGATTAAAAATAAATTAAATATTGCTCACCACGCCAAAATTGATGGTTTTTACAAAAATCATGTATTTTAGGAGTGTAGATCCATCTAAGAGCAGTTTTTGGTGCAAATGCTTAGATTTGGAAATACTCCTTCTTAAGTGCCGTTCTGTATATTAATAATAAAGCATTCTCGTTTCTTCCCGCACTATTTTTTTTTTATTATAAATTATCACACTTCTTCCATAAAAAATGTTTTAATTAAAATTTTTACTTTCATTTTTCTCTTTAAAATTAAATACCTAATTGTTTTTTGTTTTTGTTGTAAAAATATTTTATTGCATTGGGTTAGCGAAAACGGAACAGACAAGTATATAATAGAAAAATACTATAAAATATTATTTTTACTCGATTTCCTTTAAAACTGCATCATAAATCAATAACTTTTTTTTTATAAAACAGGACTTTTAGAAGGACAAGTTTAGAAATTAAACGTTTCCTATAAGACCTTTGTATTCTAAGCCGATAATACATTATTTAAAAATTTAAATTAAGAGTCCAAGCGTGAGACCAAAAAGTAGGTTGCAATTAGACTTTTAGACCCGAGCTCCTAGGCTGGGGGGGGGGATGCCCGGCAGCCCCCCTCCCCTAAATACGGC
The DNA here is from genome assembly GCA_935413205.1 of Polydrusus cervinus. Lineage (NCBI taxonomy): Eukaryota > Metazoa > Arthropoda > Insecta > Coleoptera > Curculionidae > Polydrusus > Polydrusus cervinus. The sequence continues at coordinate 15,273,859 of OW284511.1, forward strand.
CTTGAGTGTCCAAATTGATAATATACAAATACACAGGGAAAAGAATTGGCTCTCTGGGGGCCCCAGGGTGAGGCACAGGTAGACCATGACGGCCATTTCGTCCTTATTAGGACTCTTCAGAAAGCTATAACCCATAAGCAACTCCAGAAACAGCAAAAACGTGCTATCTAGACTTATTTTAATAATAGATAAGTAGCGAAAACGCGGTATCGCCATCAATCAACTCCGATGCAGAAAACAGAACGTGATATTTCACGTCCGTTGAATAATGCAAAAGACAGATGCACCACTTTGTCCCCTTGCCGCTAACTTTTCCTTCTATGTTTTAAGTTTTGTAACAAAGGAAAAGAAGGAATTCCATTTTTCTTATGGAAAAAAGTCCTTTCATCAGAGAGGCATTAAAGTATGTCTTTCGTTGCACGAACACTCTGGTTTCGAATCTATTGTAACCAATACTTTTTTTTACAGAAATAAATTCGAAAAAACTTTATTCATCATGCCACCACGTCCAAGAGATAAACAACCCCTTGCCTCCCTGCCAACCGGTCCACTGGAAGAATGCGACGATATAACTACAGATAAAATTCCCGAAGAAGCATACGTACCTGATGAGCGACCTCTGGACATTGTTTGGCGAAACGTCGTGGTCATGGGCTTTATGCATCTGGTCGCACTATATGGACTGTATTTGGTTTTCGCCAGTGCTCAGTACATTACCACTTTTTACGGTAGGTACTCATGCGATCAATATCTCGAAAATATTTTTTTTTAATATTCATAACGTTAGGTATACGAAATGATGACCATTTGTGTCTGACATCGCATTACACCAAATTTGTACTTATGATACGATTAAAATCAATCAAGGAATATTAAACTACCACACGTTTGGCGGTGGGTTTTTCAGAAAATTACCAAACAACAAAGCAGTCCACTACATCACAACAAAATTTCACATTTTAAACACAACTGTGCCTAAAAAACTTTATAGCATGTTATTAAAAATTGTTTGTTTTATCTCAAACATTTAAATAGTGTTTTAGTAAATAAGCTAAAACAGACCGAACGCGGCAGACACGTTTTAAATAAATTCTCGATAGAATTTCGTTCCGATGACGCAGCCTGTCTCTGACGTAATTTAATAAATAAAGTATGCAACCCAAAAAATCATAGAGTAGATCTTTTTACATTAAGAATCGTTTGGAAAATTCGGATTGATTTTAGGAGTCCTTACCCAACTTTTTAGACGGCCGATTAAAATAAATAAAGTATGAAGGGTTTAACCCATTTTAAAACAAAGGGTTAATTCGATAATACCCTGTATATATTAACGGCATAATTGGGGGAAGCAACTAGATACTCGCCAAGCGCTCATCATTTTATTGATGATTAATTTTATTTTCAGCATTCCTTCTTTACCAACTGGGAGCTTTTGGTATTACGGGCGGTGCTCACAGGCTATGGTCTCACCGATCATACAAAGCAAAATGGCCGCTGAAGTTGATACTTGTTTTGTGCCAAACGTTAGCTCATCAGGTAAGAATATTCAGTATATTATTTCTTAAAAAATGGACAGTAAAAAAAAATCACTAAGAAAAAAAATGTCACGGAAGTAATTGAATGCATACGTTATTTTTCAGAATTCTGTGATAGAGTGGTCCAGAGACCATAGAGTGCACCACAAATTCCAGGAAACTGACGCCGATCCTCACAACGTCAAGAGAGGTTTCTTTTTTTCGCACATGGGTTGGTTGCTGTGCAGGAAACACGCCCAAGTTAAAAATAAGGGCAAGGCCATTGATATGTCCGATCTCTTTGCCGAACCATTATTGAGGTAATTCATTATATTGTTCTTAGTGTATGGCTCTTTCATGTATTGTATCTTCCAAAATGTATTCAATATGATTGTATTAAATTTTCCTTATTTTTTCCAGATTACAGCACAAATACTTTACAATTTTGATGCCCTTGGGTTGTTTCGTGATCCCCACCATTATACCAATGATTTTATGGGGTGAGACCTTTTTGAATGCCTACAGCCTTAATGTTTTGAGATACGTTTGCAGCTTGCACGGAACTTGGCTGGTGAATTCGGCAGCCCACATGTGGGGATATAAACCATATGACAAGTAAGCATATACAAAGTTTATTTATAGTCTCTAGAGATCACTCTACTAAAAATTTAATATTACCATATTTTGGGAAAGTAAAGATTATAAACATAACGTCAATTTTCTTGTTGCAGATTCATCAGCTCAGCAGAAAACATGTTCGTCTCGTTCTTCGCTATCGGCGAGGGATGGCACAACTACCACCACACCTTTCCATGGGACTACAAGGCGTCCGAATTCGGAAGGATCAACTGGACCCTGGTTCTAATCAATTTCTTCGCGAAGATCGGATGGGCGTACGATCTGAAGACAGTCTCCCCTGAAATGGTTAAAACCAGGGTGCACCGTACTGGAGATGGAAGCCACGAAATCTGGGGATGGGGGGATAAGGATCAGACCCCCGATAATTACAAAAGCGCTATAATTTATAATAAGAAAGACGATTAAAGATGCTGTGAAGGTTACGAATGTAAGTTTATTATAGCACTCGTTGGGAAATTGTTCCTGTGGACGGGTTCTGTAATTTGACGAGTGCTGTAATATAAACGTCATATGTAATACAGGATGTTTTATCTACGGTCATTCTGCGATGTCACAATTTACCCGAGCGGAATCTATAAAGAGGTTTATTTAAAAAAATTAAAACCTTATTCGATTCGGATCGAACTTCAGTCATTTGTTCTAAAGACTATTTTCACTCATTGTTGAGTATTAATGGATTATAAATAATATCTATCATTTTATTACCTTAAAGAATCATATTTGGAAGGATCGTAGATATATAATAAAAGAATCTTCTATTTATTTTCAGATATATAGTTTTATTTTATTACCTATACTAAATGTGTAGAAAAAGTAGTTGGTGAAACTTGGGGATAGTAATAGTGCCGTCTTCGAAAATTGAATCTCTTGACTTTATTCTATCGGGGTATGTGCCAAATGTGATCAGCCACCAGCCGGCGGCGAGTAAGTTTAGCTATTTAGCGACGTTGCCAAGTAAAAATATTTTCCAGAATTTTTTTCTAATATCTGTACACCAAAATTAAATATCAGGAATCATTTCGTAGGAAATGAATGCCAATTGTCTCTAAAATTAGTGGTTCTGTTGAAAATGTATGTTTTTTTTACATACGTTTAAATAATTTCGAATATGACTACTTGGCAACGTCAACAACCCTGCTTTAGAAGGTAAGAAATAAGAACACAAAGTCTTCCTCCACTGTTATAAAGAAATATTTTTAAGAAACTTCCCTACATGTTTCGAAGGCAGAAGCATTTATCTTCAGGAGAATAAATAAAAATAAGAAAAACTAGTAGATATCACCCTAACTGAGCAACAAAATTGTAGGTTTGATGGAAAAATGAGTAGAACGGTGAGAAAATAGGTACACACGTTGCATTGTGAAGAAGAAAAAGATGTGGTTTTGGGGCACTATAAGAGTTTAAATGTTGAATGAAACGTTTGGTTCTACATTTAAACTCTTTGTGCCACAAAACCACATATTTTTCTTCTTCACAATGCAACGTGTGTACCTATTTTCTCACTGTTCTACTTATTTTTCCATCGAACCTACAATTTTGTTGCTCAGTTAGGGTGATATCTACTGGTTTTTTTCTTTTTATTTATTCTCCTGAAGATGAATGCTTCTGCGTTCGAAACATGTGGAGAAGTTTCTTAAAAATATTTCTTTATAACAGTGGAGGAAGACTTTGTGTTCCTATTTCTTACCTTTTAAATTTCCACTCCACTTTAAGTATGGACTATTTCTTCAAACTGTGCTTTAGTTGTATACAATTACATTATTTAACCTCTTAAAGTTATTCGACTTGTTAGAAATTTAATTTTCAAAGGTTCTTAGAATTATTTTTTGCGGTTTACTTTTAAAAAGTAGTACCAACCTAACGCATGTTATTAATTTATAAGTGTTTAATTTATTCGATGTTGTACCTAAAAAAAATTATCCGAATTTAACTGCCACTGTTTCTCAAGTTTTGGTAACTCAACCATAAGTATTAGCTTAAGCGAAGGGATTGACTAAAATGAACTTGCTTAGCAAAAATAATAAATGTTGCTTAATAAAAAGTTAAAGCATTAATGTTTGTTTTTCTTTCCATTTTTTCAACGTTATTCCTTTCTTGTCAGATTTGATCTTTGGTCATTTTTCAAACGCTGCAGTAAGAGTTGGTGACTAGCCAGTGGCGGCTCGCGGTCTTAAAGAATGGTGAAGAGCTAGGTATAGTGCGGGTACTTAAACAAACATTAACTAAAAACCCGTGTAACAAAACGTCTCTCTTATCCTCATCTGTCCAACGATGGAATGGCGTTTCCAACAACGTCATTAATTGGGTTCATTTTTAAAACACACAACTAAGTAGGTACGTACGAATTAACTAAAAAATAAAAACAAAACTTTTTAATCACACAGTAAATCACGTAAAAACCATATCTAAAACTGTAAGTTTCGCGAAGTTTCAAAATAAATATCTTAAGGTTAGGCGAACTAATGCTTAAACAATGGTGCATACGACTGATCTATTTTTAAATTGCCCTTCATCATAATGCAAATTGTTACATACTGTTTGCGTGACTGACGTCACGTAACCATAGCAACGGTGAATATCAAAACCATGTTGAGCGTTGGGTCTTCACTTGCTTTGAGCTAACGGACACGGTCGGCTGGGGCGCGCCAAAATGCACGAGTATTTATAATTATTGTCCATCGGAGTTAACCGTGGCCTTATTATGCATAGCTACATTCGGATTAAATTAATATTATTAATTAATGGTAGCTGTATTGGTACATTAATATTGTCGAAAAAATTTCCTCCTGGTTTTATTTAGTTTTTTTGGTGAAGAGCCCCTTCACCTGACGAGTCGCCACTGGTTTGGTCATTTTTTAAAGGCTGCCGTATGAGTTGCTGACTAGCTTTGGCTTTGAATAAAAATACTAAGTATATACTTTTAACAACTGTCTAGAGAACCAGGATGGTATTTCAATATAGTCGATTTCTGGTAGGTATTCATGGAGCAAGCGTAGATGCAGCCCGCAGTTATGTTATGGAACTTAAACCTATATTATTACCAAAATTTTTAAGTACTAATGCTAATGCTAAAAAATATTTAAAATGATTTTATTTAACTGATCTTACAGCAGCTGATCGCAGAGGAAAAAATATTCCAATTCAACGGACGAACGAACTGCGGCTGGACGTAGAATAAAAAACAACACAGAACTAGGATTGGCACAAGAAATAAAAAAATAAGGAATACATTTTTCTTGATAGTTATCATAATAGTTTTATTTGTTTAATTATCTTGAAGCCAAAATTATCCCATTTTAACAACTTTCGCTTTTATGTGTGAAAACGGTCGATTATTTCTTAAAGTAAAACAAAAAATATGGTTACGAACGTTAACAAGCATTGCAAATGATTTTTGAAAACTTTTCTATGTATCATTTTTCGCTAGCCATCTTTCTTTAATAAATAATCTACCGTTTCCGCCACCTGAATAAAGCACGCTACATCCGCAAAATAAATTTAAATTATGCGCCAAATAAACTCCTTCCTCAGCCCTAACGTAAAGCATCTCTCATTGGCCAGTTTAAGCCCATAACATAACTGTGGGCCAAGGTCTCTTTGACTGCGGGCTGTATGTACTCTTGCATCCATGTATTGTACATCGACCGAGAGAATGCACGAGACGAAAGGTTGATCATAATATTTCAAGTTGTTGAAGATTTACAAAAAAACCATGCATCTACAGAAAAATTTATACCTGACCTGCTAGTAATGATGTCTACTATTCAAACTGTTAATTAAAAAATAAAAAATTGCACAATATCAAATATGAATAATATATTTAATGGTAGTTTATTCAACGAGCATATATAATGAGCTGTTATTCACTCGTATAAAGTTTATGATACGAGCCGTAGGCGAGTTTCATACACCCATATCAAATTTCGATAATGAAATTATTACGTCTACCCCCTTTAACTAAGCCATGGTTGGATTAAATTTTGTTTTTGTTGCAAATACTTAGTTAGGTTTTAAAGTATTCCTTTTTAAAGTTCCACTTTAATAAAGATTAGGTTTTGAACTCATAATGAAGTATTCTCGTTACTTGCCACACTATTTTTTAAAATAAATCGTGTTCTTTTATTCATAGTGATTTCTATCAACGTCAACGAGAGAAAGAAAGAGAGATCCTTAAATTACTAACCAACCGGCAGAGCTGTGAGTGACTTAAGTAACTAGATACTTTTTAGTATCTAGTTACTTAAAGTAACTAGATACTTAGTAACTTAGTCCTTTTTTGAATCATGCCAAAAGCAACTATAACTTCGTTACTTTTCAAAAGTAACTTTTTAGGAGTAACTATACACTTAAAAAGTAACTAGATACTTTAAATGTAACTAAGATGCTTTTAAAGTAACTAAGTTCCTTTTAAAGTAACTAAGTTACTTTTACAGTAACTAGTTAACTATTAATACTGTATGAGTGTATAAAGTCAGTTGATAACAGACTCTCAGATCATTTGGATCTGTCTGAGAAGGCATATAGTAATTGCAGCTGCGACACACCCAATGTTTAAACTAAGATGGGTTGGGCGTATTCACGAGTTGGAAAAGGAATTCAATGATGATATTACAAAAAAAGTTTTAGAGGAAGCAAACAAATTTCAGAATTGCGAGGAAATGAAAATATTAAAGGTTAAAAATACAAATTTAATTTAGATACTAGTTTCTTTGAATTTTTTAATGACAATAGTTGACAATGTTTGTTTAAGTACCCGCACTATACCTAGCTCTTCACCATTTTTTAAGACCGCGAGCCGCCACTGAATTCTAGGCATATTTCGAATAAGATGTCATATTTCGTTTCGTTTCGTCACCAAAAAATTTTTTACAATAAATAATTAAAATGTACATATTCATTGTCTTGAAAATATTCAAATGATGCCGGAAATTACGCTTATTTGTTTGTGTATTAAATGGTTTTATATATAGAATATTATGTTTAAATAGGGTCGAATCGTTGAACCTTTATTTCCAAATATATATTTAGAATCGTTTTACGCATTACATTGCTACCGCACTAAAAAAATAGGTACTCTTGACCCAAAGAAGTGAATTCTTTTGAACGTTAATAGGCAACAGTGGCGTAGTCAGAAAGTATGCACTGGGGGGGGCTGAGTGGGCGTAAGTAGGACTTTTTTTTCTAGAGAGAGAGAGACGGTCGGAACTACATGTATTCCAATGACACTGTACCTAGTAAAAGGCGGAAAAGCGCCGCAGGCGAAAAATTTTCGGGTCACGCTCAAAGTTCGTTTGAAATTCACCTACTATCAAATTTTTAAAATTAATTATTACCTCTCCCCCTCTGCATGGTTGGATTGAATTTGATTTTGTAAATGTTTTTTTTTTTGATATTCCTAGCTGGCTCTTTATTTAAATTTTTTTTTTTAATTTATGAAAATATGAAAATTGGTGTCAATCCAAAATTCTAGCATAAGACGTATGTATGACTCTAACCAGCGTTTTTTGGGCTCGGTTTTTCATAATTAAAAATAAAGTAAATATCGCTCACCACGCCAAAATTGATGATTTTTTCAGAAATCATGTATTTTAGGAGCGCGGATCTAAGAGCAGTTTTTGGTGCAAATGCTTAGGTTTTAAAATACTCCTTCGTAAGTGCCGTCATGATAAAGCATTCTCGTTGTTTCCCGCACTATTTTTTTATTATAAACTAAGTATCACACTTCTTCCATAAAAAAAGTTTTAATTAATTGTTTTTTGGTTTGTTCGGGTTTGTTCAATTAATAACTAAAACGATATGCGTGTAAAACCTTAATCTATATATAAAACAGGACATTTAGAAGGAAAAGTTTAAAAACTAAACGTTTCCTACAAGACGTTTGTAATCTAAGCCAAGAATACATTATTTAAAAATTTAAATTAAGGGTCCAAATTTTCGACAAAAAACTAGGTTGCAATTAGCTTTTTAGACCCGAGCTCCTAGGCTCAAGGGAAGAAGGGGGGAGGGGGCTGCCCCCCCCCCCCCATACGCCAATGATAGGCAATACTGGCAATAGAAAATAATTTTTACGAGAGAAAAGTTCTTTCTTTAAGAAATATGATTCTCTTGAAAAATCTTTAAGTTTCTCTTGGGATTTTATCTCTTGAAACAAAAGCGATTTATCTTGTTTTAAATGCTTAATATATACTATTTAAGCACATTATTTAAGACATATATACATATATCTTTGCCATACAACCAAATACGGTCCTGTTTTTGTATTAATTTGTTTATTGTCAGATTATTTTACACCTCATTATAATAAAAACAATAATAGGGTACAAATGGGACGTTTATTTCCTATAATTGCTTATCCATATGGATGATGCTGACCCTTTCATCGAACATTTCCATTTATAGTTTTCCCAGTGTTTGCAAAAGAGTAAGAGAATAAACGCACGCAATCAGTCTCTACGGTTGGTGGATTCCAAAATATACATTGTATTGTTGAGTAAAAGGTAAGTTATTTTCTATTAAGTGGATCTGAACGCGCAAAAATATCTATCTATGGGAGTTTGAGAGAGTTATTTTCATGCAGAAAAACAAATCGAGGAAAAAGATAATAATAATAATAACAATAAATAATAAGCCAATGAAAACCCTAAAAAAAATCACTAAAGTTTGTTTTTCGGGCTCGGTTTTTTATGATTAAAAATAAAGTAAATATTGCTCACCACTCCAAAATTGATGATTTTTTCAGAAATCATGTTTTCATTTTAGGAGCATAGATCTAAGAGCAGTTTTTGGTGCAAATGCTTAGGTTTTGAAACACCCATTCTTAAGTGCCGTTTTGTATATTCATAATAAAGCATTCTCGTTTCTTCCCGCAATATTTTTTTTATTATAAATAAATTTAATAATTTTTTTTATTAAAAAAACACTTCTTCCATAAAAAATGGTTCAATTAAAATTTTTACTTTAATTTTTTTCTTTAAAAATAAATAGGTACCTAATTACAGAAGAAGAATTTTCTTTCGTTTCGTCAGATCCATCTCTAGACGTGTTTCGTCATACCATGACTCATCAGTAGAGCTAGTAATACCTAATTGTTTTTTACTTTTGTTGTAAAAATATTTTATTGCATTGGGTTATATTGTTGTTGATTTAAAATTACTCTAAAAAAGGGAAAACGGCACAGACAAGTATATAATAGAAAAATACTATAAACTATTATTCTTTTTACTCGTTTTCCCATAAAATTGCATCATAAATCAAAACGATATGCGTCTGAAACCTTAATCTCTAGATAAAATAGAACTTTTACAAGGAAATCCTGTATAATTTTAAATTCAAAGACATATTATTCGCATTCAAAATAATGAATTACTTACTAAAGGCGAAAACTCATGATAGCTTATTTTTAATTTCATTGTTTCGATTTTCATTTTAGTAAAAAATCCCAACGCATATTTTTACAAATTACCAAAAAAATTAATTCTATATAAATAATTTCTATAAAAGTCTGTCTAAACCACAAATCTTTAATAATAAAATTGGGAGGATTTTATAAAATCATTAAAGTAGCCCTGAAGAAGGTTTAAATAAAAACCGAAACGTATACGCGTTATCAATTATTTATTTTAATTAGCAGCAAATTACAATTCATAACAAAAATACGATACAGTACAATCTCGGTAACGTGAACACAAAAAATTCTAAGAAGTTCATATTAACGGAACGTTTATATTAGCGAAGTTTACAAAAAATACATATAAATATATATATAACAACTATTATTGTACATAGCATACTACATAGTGGGTATTGATACAATAACCTAACCTAAGATACATAACCAGTGGCGTATATAGAAATTTGTTTCGGGGGGGGGGGGGGGCTAAATAGAACAAATGTTTTGACTACAATTACTAGATTTATTATTAACTGTTAAAACTATTTGTTTATTATTAGCTGACAAATATAGAACATTTAAGCAACAACGAACAAAACAAATCAATCAATCGGGGTGGGATCAACGGTGAACCAGAGAACTACAAGCATAGAGAAGCGACAAAATCTCTCTTTTAGCATTGATCTTATGGGGACAAAATTATATGTCCTTGACTTTAAAAAATTGACAGTTCACCGGTTTACTACACTGAAAGAAATGCCTAAACAATGAAATAAATGCTTTACACTGAGATACGCTTGTTAGTAAAAATTAATTTTTACACGTATAATTTATGAGTTTCATGTAATTGGCTTTTTAGGTAATTTCGTAAAATGAAAAATAAAATATGTAAAAAAAACATAAAATTTTTGAAATATGTTATTGAGTTTTCTTACATTTTCAAACAAGTAATCTTAAAACTAGAAAAAAACAATTTTATATGTGTTCGTCCTTAAATTTATATATTAAATAATACAAAATAATTTAAAACATAAATGGGGAAGAATTCCTGGAACCTGTTTAGTCATTCAAAAGCTTTAATGACCTGATGGTTTTAAAAATATGTACATGTTTTTTATTATTTATTAACTTTTAATACGAAGAATACTAAAAAATATTCAGCTTCACAGGGTTCTATGATGGGTCTATCTTTGAAAGGAGGAAGCACTCGAATGTCTGAAAAAAAAGTAACAATTTATGATTTGATTAATATAATTTTAATTAATAAAAATTGTTCATTCACCAACCTGATAAAATAATAAGCTTCTTAGAAAGTTCTGGAGTTTTTTTGGGAATGGCTATGTTTAATTTCTTCCTGAAGTCGTTTAGGAAAAATTGCAGGACATGCATTCGGGAGCAAATGTCTTCTTGTCGATCCCTTAGATATGTATTGTTCTTCAAAGTGAAGCTCACACAACTTAAAGTTTTTAAATAAAACTGGAATCTTGGAAAAGAGATCTGTTCGATGACAAGCTTCTAGCCATAAGGTGACACAAAAAAAAATTTTTTGAGATTTAATTTGATAAGTATGCAGGTAAAGATTGTTTCTCAGTCTACTCCTAACGCTAAAGCATTTATTTTTGTAAAGAGTAGGTAGGTACATGAACAATAATAAATTATATGTATAGTTATTTTCACCATCTAAGAAAGTAACTAGGTATACTATATAAGACCCAAAATAATAATATAATGTTTTGTTCACACAAAATAACTTTCATATTTCAGAAACACATGATTTTTTTATAATGCATCTATAAGTAGGTAGGTACTTATTTTAGCGTATTTCACCTGATTTACGTAGAATTATGGTAATATTCAATAATAACTGCTAAATTATTATAACTACTTGTGCTTTGAGGAATATTTATAAAAAAGCACAACAAAATCTGTTGGGAAAATAAAAACATTTTTTTTAGGTTAGGTTAACATTTTTTTTCCGTCGCCTTTCCTCAAGCAGGTACTTGTTTGATAATTTAAATGGCAACTTTAAAAACATAATAAATAATGGTAGGTACTCTCCATATTATACTTTTAAGGTAAAAAATAAAATACAACAGAATAAATATAACCTAAATTATAAGGGTGCAAATGTACTTACCGTTCAGGATCCTTTGGATATGAAAACATGCTGATTCCTTGTCCTACTTTTAAATGACACCCACGGAGCGCACAGGTATGGTTCTACAGTTTTTATACAGCACAGCACTTAAGAAAACAAACACTTTTCAACGCAAACGATAACTAACTCGTAGACTTGTCGTCGACTACCGGACTACACAGCCGGCCCAAACGAATGACAGTTAACCGGATTACCCCCTACTCCATTGTTTTGGCCAAATGTCATATTGTCGCTTCTCTATGCTTGTAGTTCTCTGTTCTCTGCGGTGAACTTAGGCTTTGTCTTAAGGCGGCCGATAACAAAATTCGGTTTGAGTATTTTTGAATATATGCTTAAACCTTTATATTTCGGGGGAAAGGGGGGGGGGGGGGGGGCGGGCCCCCTGGGCCCCCCCTTATATACGCCACTGTACTTAACTAATCTTTTATAGCAAGATTTTTCGGCTTTTTCCCTTATTTGAGCAAACTGAAGAAAAGCATTTTGATTTTCCTTTTACTAATAAGAGTACATATTCATATTATCGCGATTGTACTGTACTCGCTTTAGCGGAAAGAAAAGTGGTTATTCCTAAACTAAATGTTGCCATATTGCTGTGTTGATGGTTTCTGTGATAATTTATTCACGACAAAGAAATTTCCAGCGTCAATATTTTTTAGACTATAACCGTTTCTAAGAAAAATAATGCCTCCAAATACAGAAAAAAATTCTAGTAGCACACAAGGATACATTACAGGAATTCTGGATGAAAACGATGTCGTTGTTCCAGAAAAGATTCCCAAAGAAGTGCTGGAGCTAAAACCTCGTATCTACGATATGGTATGGAGGAATGTATTCTTGTACGCTTTAATACACGTTATTGGCTTCTATGGAATTTATTTATCTTTTACTAGTGCTAAATTCCTGACGACACTTTTTGGTAAGCCTTAAAACAGCCTGTGTATTGGATTTACTGATTTTGTGGTGTTATGGAATTGACGGGTTATATTTATATAATCCGTCCGATTCCATAATACCCTGCAAGTAAAATTATAGCTAGAGCTTTCTGTATTTAAGTTTTCTGAAATTTCTTTCTTTAAAACACGCTCTTTCAGGTTCCTTTGTTTATCAACTGGGAGCTCTTGGTACCACAGCTGGAGCACATAGGCTCTGGTCTCATAGAGCCTATAAAGCAACCTGGCAGCTCAGGCTCTTTTTGACGTTCTGTCAAACTATCTCGGTGCAGGTGAGAGACTATACAATGTTTTTTAAAATTGGCTTATTAAAAAAAACCATCAAAACATCAGAGACTGATTTTTAGAAAGGCTGTAAAATCTGGGCGTCCCGATTTGAATCAAATGAAAAAGTCTTTTAACAATCCCCTAGAGACTGGGAGGTCAAAAGTTACTTTAAAAAAATCATGTTCGTATTTAAAAAAATTTAGTTGATGTATGTGGGTATCTAAAGAATGGAACGTCGTATCTGAAATTAGTATATTCTTAAACAAGGTTTAGACAGCTATCATTATTGCCCGAGCGTCGAGTTTAAATCTCGAGGAACAAAGCGACGATAGAATTAAGACGCGACAGCTATAATAGTATAGTATAATATAATTTTTACATTATTAATATTTTTAAAAAAATATATTGAAGTGACAAAATCCGTTTCTAAATAATGTATTGTGGCATTTGTGACATTACTACTATTAAGTTTTATTACGACCCTAGTACCCACTGTTCTCCAAATAAATATTATAACATAAATAGAACATTACTTTCTCCACGACCATTACTGAATTCAATTATTCCAAAATCATTTTTAATAATAGAATGTAAAAATTCTCGCCCTTGAGTTGGAATATTTATTCTGAAACACTTGCTTATTATGCGTTTTGCGTGTATTTTCATTCCATAACAAGATACGAAAGTAATATTCTGTAACTGATCCAAACGACATAGGTTGCCATGAATTTCGAAACTGTCAATGTCAGCAGACAAATTTTAGTCAAAATATGAGTGAAAAATCGGATGAATCAGATATGGAACTGGATAATACTCCACCTGAAATTACAAATATTGCGAATAGTATTTTTGGTCGTGGAGAAAATATAGTCTGCTACTCGGTTAGAATGAAAATTCGATACTCGTGGTTCCTCACGCTCGCTACGCTCGGATAAAATTTTCATTCCAACCTCGTTACAGAATCTACTATTTTCTCAAAACTTATAATTTTGATTTGCAGTATCGAAACTTTACAACATCCAACATCTCTGAGAATCTGATATGTAAAATTATTTTTTAACCATGGTCAATAATAAGTGTCAAGGGAGAGAAAATCGATTTCTAAGGTTAATAATGGCTGTTTTATGGGTTAGCAGTGGAAAAATAAATTAATTTTCTTAAATAACATAAAAAAGTACTCATGGGTTTTCAAAATAATCAAAAAAAATAGAAACAAAATTTTTTTTCCGACATCTCTGGAAATAAGCGGAATTTTTTAAATTTGAAATTGATCAGCATTAAAATATACAACTTTACTTTTATTTAACTAACCCTTACCGAGGTTGCAATGCCTAATGCATCGACTTTGTAACACTTTATACAGGCTCGTAGGCATGCTCATATGGTTACAACGATTCAGCTAGGGATTTGTTTTTTTTTAGAATTCGGTAATACAATGGGTACGAGATCACCGGTTACATCACAAATTTTTAGATACAGATGGCGATCCTCATAATCCGCGAAGAGGTTTCTTCTTCACACATGCTGGTTGGATAATGTGTCGAAAGCATCCTGACGTTAAAGCCAAAGGGGCGTTGCTAGATCTTTCCGATTTATATAAGGATCCTATATTAAGGTAAGTGAGAATTATTTATTATTAAGTAAGATTTCTGAGACTGTCCTTTCCTAAATTAAAGTAAAGTCGTGTTCTCACTATTCAGTTTTACTTATCAATTTTTACTGATTCAGTGATACTGAAGGAATAATGAATGTGAGAACACATTTTCAGTCAACTAATACGTTCATTATTCCTTCAGTATCACTGAATCAGTCAAAATTCTCAGTAAAACTAAATAATGAGAACAGATAGCTAGCGAAAAATATTAAATGGAACAGTAGTGTGGTTTTAAAAATCGAGTATATACCACAAAAAATTAAGTATACAGAATCAGTCAAGGATACCAACTTCCGGTTTAACGAAACCAAAAAAATGGTTTTACTGTTTAACATGTTAAAAGTGAACTTGTTACTTTTAGATAGAGAATAAAAAAAACTGAAAACCATTTTTCTCTACGAATCACCGTTCCAGTGCTACAGGTTGTCAAAGTTTGAAATTGGCATATTTTAAACGTCAATATCTCAAAAACAATTGAATTTGGACTTATGACATTTTATACAAAATATACGTGGAATTGTATAGGGAATTAGAAAAATAATATAATATATAGGGTTTTCAATTTAAAATAACGATGTTGCCATCTGTTTCGGGCAGAAGCGGCTACGCTGCATTACTGGAAATATTTTAAAATGATAGACCATTGTTGTTTATCTGAGCAACCAAAGTTTTGAAGAAAACGTATCACCCGTTCTCCATAAACGTCTAACGTTCTATTCACCATGAAACATCATGTTAATTGAGACTTTAAAAAAAAATATTTTTTTTTCTTGAAAAAAAAAGATAAGGTAACTAGAAGTTTTTGTGAATCCCTTAGTAAAACTTTTATATTAATTTTTCAATTCAGGATACGATGCCGCATTTTACGCTGGTATGGAAGGCTCTTAACATTTTTCGCTAGCTATCGTACTTTAAGAAATAAATCGAGCATTTCAAATTGAATCAGAATATGACAATTACTGCATCCATTCATATTATGGAATAGTTAAAAAAAGTACTTGCATTTCAAGCGTCCACATTTTCATCAAAATTCAATCAATCCGTTCCATTTTCAATTTATTGGATCACTATAGGTACTTCACTTTAAAGCTTTTTTTATACAGGGTGGCTGAAGTGAGAGAGTAATATAAAGCTGTAATCAACAAAATAATACAAATTCCATTTTTAATGGGTTCGTTTTTCAGAAACATCAATTTTAAAATCAGTAGATTTTACAAAGCTTGATTTTTAGCTGACACCCTGTATAAAAAAATACATAAAGTAAAGTCGCAAATAATGGTGACATTTTGTAAACCAACAAAATCCCTCTAAACGCTATTTCAAACGTGATTTTCTCGGAATCCACACTAACAATTTTGTAACAACCTGTTTCATATTCAGCAGCCATTATAATTATTTCCAAAGAATTGAGAATCCGGTTTCAGGTATCAGCCAGTGCGAAGATTTTACAGCCTGAAAAATCAATTAGCGGGATTTTGTTGGTTGGCAAAATGCCACCATTGTTAGTGATCTAAGATAGCCTACCCAAAAAACTGAAAATAAAACGGATTGATTGAATATTGATGAAAATATGAATTTAAACTACATTTTTAAATATTTCATAATTACGCAGTGTATCTTGATATCTTTGTGCAAGTCTGCTTTCTTATGTTTATTTATCTAATATCTATTTCAGAAAGGTGTAAAGTAATAAATGCTCATTAGGTAGGCAAAGGGACTACAGAGTGACCCAACGAATATTTAAGCCACTTTCATAATTTGGCATTGATTTTATTGCAAAATTCTTTATTATCAAGTGCAGGTAGTACAACCCGAGTTTAGGTCAATTTGTGGATTTTGCCTATTGTCATCCGTTCACAAACACTAAAAATAGTGTGACCAAGGCGTGCATTATGTACTGGGTGGTCAACTAAGAATGACCGTCGGCCATATCTCAGAAACTAGTAATCGTACAGCATCCGGGTAAATTTTTTTATGACAAAAGTGCCCAAGAGAAAATGCTGGAAATTATTTTTAAGTTCCGCATTTGGCCGCAGGAGGGCGTAATTGAAAAGTAAATTTTAAAATTTTACATATCTCCGAAAATTCCACATTAAGGTATATCTTTGATAACACCATTAAAAAGCTTGGACAATTATGCATCATTTTGGTCTTATGCTCATTGGCGTACCGACTTTAATAAGAGGGGGGGGGGAAGCTGTTGAAAGTGTAATCAGTTAAATCGCTGTAACTTTTAAACGACTTATCCGATTTCGGCAAACTAAAGACTGTTTAGAAGAGAAATGTATGCGCTTTTACCAATCGTATTTAGTTGTCCATAATATTTCTCAAAAAAAATACTAGAGGGTGCAATTTGCAATAACACATTTTTTGATTTTACTCCGAAAAAATAAATCATACGGTATAATTATACCATAATCGAAAAGTAGATGAAATTTGCTAGAAAAAATATCAAAACTGCAGCTCGATATCTCCGTTCGTTTCAGCGTTATCGCCAATAGAATAATTTTTAAAACTAAGCGATTATATATTTTTTAGAAAAAAAAGTGGTACGCCACTGATATTTTTCTTGCGTTTTTCTCCTCAGGCACACCGTTCTTAATTAAAATAATTAAATTAAATTAGCTTCATGCATGCCTATTAAATGAAGGTGGTCATTTCCACCAATTTTTATAAAACAAAATTTTGCATTATCAATAATAATAGTAGAGCTCCCCCTCTTATTAAAGTTGGTACGCCAATGAGCATAAGACCAAAATGATGCATAATTGTCCAAGCTTTTTAATGGTGTTATCAAAGATATACCTTAATGTGAAATTTTCGGAGATATGTAAAATTTTAAAATTTACTTTTTAATTACGCCCTCTTGTGGCAAAATGTAGATTTTAAAAATAATTTCCAGCATTTTCTCTTGGGCACTTTTGTCATAAAAAAATTTACCCGGATGCTACACGATTACTAGTTTCTGAGATATGGCCGGCGGTCATTCTTAGTTGACCACCCGGTACATAGTATTAGGTATACTTATGTTTTATTAAACATTATAAAAAAAAATACAGAAACAAAAAATAAATTATGCAGAAATTAAATTATATAAATCATAATATTCTTCGTCATCTGAGGAACTGTCATCTCCTCTTGACGTTATACATGATGGACTGCTTTTTGTCAGTTCTTTGGTCAGTAATCATAAATAATTTATTGCACAAAATTTACGTGCGCCTATGGCCGACACCGAAATTGAGCCGCACTGGACGGAACTTTCAATTTTATTACTCTACACCTTTCTGAAATAGACTTTATAGTGTAGTTTGTAAAAATTTAAAAACTGAACCTTAATTTGTTGTAAGAAATTACATTATAAAAAGAAAAACTTTAGATTCCAGCACATATATTTTAACTACTTGATTGTCCTCGTGGGTCTGATTCTACCGTCGGTTGTTCCCGTTTTTCTATGGAATGAAACGATTTTAAATGGCTACTGCATAAACGCAGCAAGGATTTTTCTGGAACTAAATGCCACATGGACTGTGAACTCAATAGCACATTTTTATGGGTTTAAGCCGTATGATAAGTAAGTTGTAAACGAAGGGTGTACTTTTCTTTGTGTTCTGTTTGAGCCACCACAATTTCTCAGATATGTTAAATAATTAACAATAATTAGTATGATTCACTACGAGGGTTTGTTAGAACTTTTAAGCAATACACACTTAAAAAAAAATTCCGGTTAAATTTCAGATGGCCGTTTTTTTTTCAGTTGCCTGTCAAAGTCCATAAGTGTAAATTTCCAAATGACAATATCTCAAGAACAATCCAGTTCAAAAATATGATCTGTTATACAAGATTTGCTTAGAAAAATATTTTAAAAAATTATTCCCTTTACCCTAAGTCCAAAATTACTATCAGTGACTCACCGCTTTCATATAAACTGTAGCGGGTTGTACGAAGTTAGAAAAAACAATGTGCTTTTTCACTATAATCACACTAACATCCTGAACTAAAACCTATTGAAAATATATCTCAATAATAAAAATCTTCCTAGAGTATCCCAAACATTTTCTAGAAACAATTAAAAACACAGCGCGGAAGCTGGAAATTTGAAAACATAAAATGCGAAGAGATGTACGTCATCCTATTTACGTATTTCTTTTCTCTTCTTAAAAAAATTAGGTTTTCTCTAGTAAAAAACTTTACCCCCCCCCCATATTTTACATCTGTATACGCCCCTGATGATGGCAATGAATCACTGACAATAATTTTGGACCGCAAATATATATCCTATTTAAATTACAGTTGACAGATACTTCCAATATAACCGGAATGCAATTTTTTAATTTTATTTATGAACAGAGAAAAATTTGAAACAGGTTCGAGGTGATAAACAAATGAATGTATGTATATAATTGTATAGTTGAATTCAATTTCCTATACAAACGATCGCTTGCAAAAAATTTTAAAACAATGAAAATTAAATAATTTGAAAACACCATTGAAAAAAATCATGTTATATTCATGAATTCGCGATGTTCTAGTGCGTAAACGATTTTTTTGGTTTAAAACCCATGTACGATGGTAATTAAGTGGGTATTCATTCTATAGTAAACTAAATACATTATTCAAATAATATAACAGCATCATTTTTATTTTATTAATCAAAGGCTTAAAAAATATTTTTAATTAAACATACAGAATATACAATTTTGGTGCGTTTTATATGATATTTTACTGCCGAAAAGTTGGTTTGTTTACGTCAATAGATTCTTTCAATTGATTACACAGCCCAACAAATTTTTTTTTGTCTTGGTGCCGAAGATAAAACAACTAATTTTAGTTATTTTGAATGTGGTGTTTCCAAAAACACTTATAGTCTATTTCAAAAAGATGTAGAGTAATAAAAGCTCATTGGTATGCAAAGGGACTATAGACTGACCCAACGAATATTTAAGCCACTTTCATAATTTGGCATTGATGTCATTGCAAAAATCTTTATTTTCATCAAACGCAGGTAGTACCTACCATCCGGGTTTGGGTCAATTTATGGATTTTGCCTATTCCCATCCAATCACAAATACCTAATTGTTTTTGTTGTAAAAATATTTTTTGCATTGGGTTATATTTTGGTTGATTTAAAATAACTCGAAAAAAGGGAAAACGGATCAGACAGGTATATAATAGGAAAATACTATAAAATATTGTTCTTTTTACTCGTTTTCCTATAAAATTGCATCATACATCAATAACTAAAACGACATGCGTTCGAAACCTTAATCTCTATATAAAACAGGACTTTTAGAAGGAAAAGTTTAAAAACTAAACGTTATTTACAATACCTTTGTAATCTAAGCCAAGAATACATTATTTGTGTGTGTAATTAGGTTTTATGGCTCTGGTTGAAACCAAATGGCTAGCATCTACCTACTTATTACATTATTTAAAAATTTAAATTAAGAGTCCAACGTTGGACGAAAAATTAGGTTGCAATTAGACTTTTAGACCCGAGCTACTAGGCTCAAAGGGGGGGGGGGGGGGGCTGCACCCCTCCCCTCAACTTCCTAAATACGTCACTGCTTGCGACAATGGACAAAAGGACAAAGAAAGTGTTTAAAGTTTAGTGTTCCGATGGTATGGAGCGAACAAAAAAGCCACTTTGACAATTGTAATTTTTATCTTGTGAAGATAAACTCTTGCAAAACTAGCATGTACTTGAATTAAGAGTCTTATTCTTTATATCAGTGTGGATTTTTTCCACGCGGAAGGTGCAAAAAATAATATTTTATCTATTCCAGAAATGTAAGCCCAACCGAAACATCCTTCGTCTCCTTCATCGCCATCGGCGAGGGGTGGCACAACTTCCATCATTCGTTCCCATGGGATTACCGGGCGTCCGAGTTTAGAAGACTCAACTTCACATTGACAGTTATCGACTGGTTCGCGAAGATTGGCTGGGCGTACGACCTGAAGACGGTGTCGAATGACATGATCAGGAACAAAGTGAAGAGATCTGGAGACGGCAGTCATCAGATTTGGGGATGGGGGGACAAGGATCAGGCGCCTGAGGATTACGAATATGCTGTTATTAAAAATAAGAGACATTTATAAGGATGCAGTGACAGAATAATTATGATTTTAATACCAACAAAGACTGTTAGGCAATAGAAGTACCTATTCCGGTTTAGTTTATAAAAGTATTTTTAATTATTTGTAATTATTATTGAATTAAATTGTTAACAATGGGCTTTTTCACTATTCTTAAATTTGTTAGTTTTGGCCGTTAAATTATTAAGTCGGTGTTATAATAGATATTTTTCATTAGTTGAATTGTTCCTAGGTTATACCAGTGGCGGCTCGCGGTCCTAAAAAATGGTGAAGAGCTAGGTATTGTGAGGGTACTGAAACAAACATTGATTAAAAACCCGTGTAACAAAACGCCTCTCTTATTCTCATCTGTCCAACGACTGAATGGAGTTTAAAACAAATTACCAACAAACGATGTCATTAATTGGGTTCATCTTTAAAATACACAACTAAGTAGGTACGTACACTATTGAATTAACTGAAAAATAAAAACAAAACTTTTTAATCACACAGTAAATCACGTAAAACGATATTAATAACCGTTTTCGTGAAGCCTCAAAATAAATACTTTAAGGTTAGGCGAACCAATACTAAAACAATGGTGCATACGACTGATCTATTTTTAAATTGCCCTTCATATTGCAAAATGTTACACTGACGTCACGTAACCATGGCAACGGTGAATATCAAAGCCATGTTGGACGTTGGGTCTTTACTTGCTTTGAGCTGTCCATCGGAGTTAACCGTGGCCCTATTATGCATAGCTACATTCGGATTAAATAAGTATTATTAATTGGAACATAATAATTTTTTAAGGGCTAAAATAGTAGCTGTATTAATTTGTACATTAATATTTAAAATTGTCGAAAAACTTTCCTTCTGGTTTTATTTATTTTTTTGGTGAAGAGCCCTTTCACCTACTTCACCTGACGAGCCGTCACTGGGTCATACCAATGTTAAAATCTCTAGGGTGGGTTAATGGGCGTAAGTAGGAAAATTTTTTTTCTGGAGAAAGGGATAGTCGGAACTACATGTATTTCATGATATTGTACCTAGTAAAGAACGCGGAAAAGCGCCGCCGGCAAAAAATTTTCGGGGCCACGCCCAAAGTTCGTTGAAAATTCACCTACTATCAAATTTTTAAAATTAATTATTACCTCTCCCCCTCTGCATGGTTGGGTTAAATTTGTTTTTGAAAATGTTTCTCTTTTACTTTTTTTTTGATTTTACTAGCTGGCTCTTTATTAAAAAAAAAACATTTTTTATATTTGTTAAAAATATGAATAATGGTGTCAATCCCGGATTAAAAATAAAGTAAATATCGCTCACCACGCCAAAATTAATGATTTTTTAAAAAATGGTGTATTTTAGGAGCGTAGATCTAAAAGCAGTTTTTGGTGCAAATGCTTAGGTTTTGAAATACTCCTTCGTAAGTGCCGTTTTGCATATTCATAATAAAGCATTCTCGTTTCTTTCCGCACTATTTTTTTTTATTATAAATTATCACACACACTTCTTCCATAAAAAATGTTTTAATTAAAATTTTTACTTTAATTTTTCTCTTTAAAAATAAATACCTAATTGTTTTTTATTTTTGTTGTAAAAAGATTTTATTGCATTGGGTTATATTTTTGTTGATTTAAAATAGCTCTAAAAAATGGAAAACAGAACAGATAAGTATAAAGTATATAATAGAAAAAAACTAACTAAAACGATATGCGTCCAAAACCTTAATCTCAATATAAAACAGGACTTTTAGAAGGAAAAGTTTGAAAACTAAACGTTTCCCACAAGACCTTTATAATCTAAGTCCAAGAATGAGATAAAAAATTAGGTTGCAACTAGACTTTTAGACCCGAGCTCCTAGGCTCAAGGGGGGGGGGGGGCTGCAGCCCGGCAGCCCCCCAAAATACGCCACTGCTCTCAGCTCTCAGACCAATTACCATAGACAAAGTATTTCATTCTCAAAGACGCTATTGTCGTATGTACTCGTGTTTCTCAGGTTAATGGTAAATCACCTAACAAATCACGTGTTAATTACGCGGTGTGAGTGACTTAGTTGCCCAGTCCCCTAGTATCCAAGCTACTACAGTTTTTTTCATTTTTCTCGTGTAAGGACTGCCTAAAATGATTTATAGTTTTTTTTATGTATGTATGTAAACATATTTTACTGTAAACATACTGTAATTGTGAGATATTTACTGCTAGAAAGTGGTAAATTCTTGATTTTGAATTTTGTAACATCCCCCCGATCAAAATTGGAAAAGTAAGTTTCAGGACTAGTACAATAGCAACGGAAAAAAACTTTTACAAAAATAATAAACATTTTAGCAGAAAATTATTATTTTCATGATTTTTATGGGGAACCCAGGACCATAGACGAAAAGGGCAACTGCCCCCCCCCCCATGTGTTCCATGATTCCCTTAATAAAAATGCTCTTTAAATAAAATTATAATTACACTTTTTTTATTTACCCAAACATTACCTCTTTAATTGTCAAACCGAACCATGGGTAAACTAAACCTTACAACTCTATAATAATTATATTAAGTTTCAGGTACCCATTAATTTCTAGAACTGGTTCACTCTTTGTCGGCAAACTATCAAAAAGGCGACGTTGGATTTTCAATTCCAATTCTCATTTGTTATCAAAGAGTGCACAATAAAAGAAACGTCTACGGTAATCCTTTTGTGCGATTTAATGAATTTTTATTGTTAAGGCGCTATGGGGACGAGTTACAGCATTTTGTAAGCAGTGATACAAATTTTAATGGGTGTAAGGTAACCTCCACAAATATAACATTATTGTTTACCTTTCCGTCTTCTGTATCATTATTGTTTAATGGCTGTACGATATATAAAGATCCAACAATCTATCGCATTTTCTTCACAAAAAGGTCTTTTTTGCTAGAATTTTAATACAGAAGACGAAAATGTAAACAATAATGTTGTATTTGTGGCGCATACTTTACCAATGTACTTGTATCATCCATACATGCGTATAGTTCATTTACTAGAAGTGGGTATTCACCTGAAGACGACTGGATATACTTACCAGTTGAAACGTTGTGATGTAAAACAAACAAAGACAATCCAAAACACACCATAATTAACTATCCAGAAAGTTTAATTGTACCATAAATGATGATGCATTGACAGGCGTTATATACTCACAATCACATTGTAGTAATTGGTACCTCTGACCATAAAAATGGCATTGACTGGTGGCTCAAGGCTTTTTGCCCACAACTTCCATATTGTATTAAGCGGTTTGACTGTAAAATAAATGACATTGGCATGTACCATTTACTCTCAATCAAAATTGGTTGCTAGTATATGATATATTAGTTAAATTAAAAATTAAGATAACCGGGTCACTTTGATTGTGAGAACATTATTTCTGCCAACGTCATGTATACATACATCAATTTTTTAAAATTATATTGATGCTGTTCCATATAATAAAGAGTTTAAATTTGGTCTGTATCAATGATGGTGCTATTTAGTGCTGTCGGTCCGTACAGATAACTGTTTATCTATGAACCCAACATTTTTCTAGGGGTATAAGATAATAAGGTTGGATGGCCAGTCAAAAAAATAAATTTTTATGCAGCTAGATAGCAAAAAATAATACATAATTTTACTGAAATCTTAAAAGATTACATTATTTCATTCAATGGGAGTAATGATCTCTATTTAACACATGTAAGTCCACCTTTTTTAACTCATTGATTGTTAAATTAAATCCGTTTTGTTCGTATGGGCCAGCGTCTCATGTTCTTCTAACCAGTTCTACTGAAGTACCTAGTACCGTCTTGGCCTCTTGCACCACATGACTTGCCATGGCTTCACCTAGGTAAAGTGGCATCCACTCGGCTAGACAGGTGTGTATCAGTCTGCCTGATTGGCAGCCTAGGGCTTCCGTTTTCCATTGGCCGCTGTTCTTTTGTCTTACGGAACCACCATCATGTGGGCCGGCTGATGAGACTGTAACATTTGTTTTGGTTCCTGCATGAGGCTTGTCATACAAACCTAATTAGTTTATCTCTTTCTATAGATTTTATTTATGGATCTTTAATTATTTTAAATTTGCATTGTTTGGCAATAGTAAGTCGATGTTATCGGAGATTTAATGTTACACGCTACAAAATGTTTATTGTCTGCATTGGCGTAACTAGGATATTATTGTGAAGGAGGCTAGGAAAAATTTTGGGGGCCAAGTACAAAGTTCGTCTAAATCAGTCAACTACTCTATCTAATTTCATAAGTTAAATTATTACTCCTAGCGCCTACAACTAACCCATGTTTGGATCAGTGGCGGTTCGCGGTCTTAAAAAATGGTGGGAGCTAGGTATAGTGCGGGTACTGAAACAAACATTGATTAAAAACCCGTGTAACAAAACGCCTCTCTTATTCTCATCTGTCCAACGACGGAATGGAGTTTCCAACAAATTACCTACAAACTATGTCATTAATTGGGTTCATCTTTAAAATACACAACTAAGTAGGTACGTACACTACTGAATTAACTGAAAAATAAAAACAAAACACACAGTAAATCACGTAAAAACGATATCAATAACCGTTTTCGTGAAGCATCAGAATAAATACCTTAAGATTAGGCGAACCAATGCTAAAACAATGGTGCATACGACTGATCTATTTTTAAATTGCCCTTCATCATAACGCAAATTGTTACATGCTGTTTGCGTGACTGACGTCACGTAACCATGGCAACGGTGAATATCAAAGCCATGTTGGACGTTGGGTCTTTACTTGCTTTGAGCTGTCCATCGAAGTTAACCGTGGCCCTATTATGCATAGCTACATTCGGATTAAATTAATTTTATTAATTCGAACATAATTATTTTTTAAGGGCTAAAATTGTAGCTATATTGGTACATTAATATTTAATATTGTCGAAAAACTTTGCTCCTGGTTTTATTTTTTTTTTTGGCGAAGAGCCCCTTCACCTACTTCACCTGATGAACCGCCACTGGTTTGAATTAAATTTGTTTTTTTTTTACTTTTTTCTTGATATTCCCAGCGGGCTCTTTAATTTTTTGATTAAATTTTGAACAATTATACTCACAAAAACAGTGAACTCTCTCCCTGTCGGCGTTTTTCAGACTCGTAGCGTAGCTGCAGATTCCATTTCTTCACAGTAAAGATACATTTCACCACCATCGCTAGCCGCTGGCGACTACGACCCCATTAAATGATAGATGGCGCTGTGACTTTGACATGACATTAATGACGATGCTAACACTGCAAAACGTAGTGGATTTGAACTAATTCTATTATTTAAAACAAATTTTAAATGTCAAAATATTAATTTTCCTCGATGATTTAGTTTATTTTTAGTAAAACAATCAATAATACCTACAACTTTTTTATTACACAAAATCATTTAATTTATATAAAATAAAGTCTTGAAGGATTCCTTAACCTATACAAAAGCAGAGGCAAAGGATTAACCCTTCTCCAAAGTGTTCTTAAACACCCGCAGCATAAATACATTTATTAACAAAATAAATAACTGAGATCACACATCTATGTACAGTGTACACAGATAAGTTTAGGGTCATAATCATTAAAGTTTAGAGTTTAGAGATGATAGGTCGAGATCCAGAACCAGTAGGTACTCCGGCGACTAGCGACCTTGGCGGAAAATGTTCCTTATAGGTAGGTTTCCCTCCATAGTCGCTAGTCACTAGCAACTACGACCCAGTAGCAAAAAATCCTTTAAGTGTGTTTATTTGAATAATAAAAAATAAGAAAATTTCGATTAAAAAAAATGTTACTATAGTCGGATCTAGTCTTATCGTGCGGGTCATACGATTCAAGAAAGACATACTCTCAGTTTTTGTTTTCTTTACTTGCGTTTAATTTTACCCTCTAAATAAAACACGTAAGATAAATGAGACAGACTTATTCCATTTTGACATGAAAAAAAAGGATATGTATTTACTTGCCAGCGATTCTAAAAAAGCTACGTTTTATTTTAAATATGCCAGTTTTGTGACTTTGACAGTTTGTGACAAAATGAAACAATTTTCTGGGTTTTTGCATCCCCAATCAAAAAAAATGGTACTTATTATTATTATGAAAAACATGTAGGTGATGGTCTTAAATCCGACCAAGTACAAATAGTTTGGCAAGATTCGTTAGATCATATTACACAAGAGTACTGGAGGAAATCGGTGGAACATACAGAAATATTAATAAGGGATTGGTGGGATCAAGAACAAGTACTAGATGTCGAAGTAGCGCCAATGATAATTGCTGCATTCGAAGACGACGAGGACTTTTCAGATTTTATAAGTGACGATGAGAGTTTTTAGGCTATAATTATAAACGGTGTTTTTCGTTTACATTTTTTAGTATTCTTGGGTATTACCTATATTATGCTTTTTTTTCATGCACATTATTCTGCATAGTCCTTAAACTAATTCCCAGTGTTTTCATTACGGTTTCCTGCATATTGGTTTGAGAATTTCCACTTTTTCTTTCATTATCGAAATAGTTTATCAGACTAAATGCCATTGTATTTTTAGGTTTTAGTAGTAAAATTCTTAAAATAAATTGCACTGTTTATTATTGTCGTTTTTAATTAAAGGGTACAGTAGGTATATAATTAACGATTATATAATTTTTTTGTAACTTTTTCAACTCCCCTGTACATTATTTTTACAAAACTAATAATATTAGGTATATGTGGCTATCTTCGCGATAGCTAAAATAATGAAACTATTTTTCCTTCCTTCGGTATATTAGTAAATAATCTCACAACATTTTGATAGCCTCTGTGTTGTCTGATTTGACGCGTATGATCAGTGACCTTTGGACCCGCACGTTAAGACCAGATCTGACTATATTTAACATTCTTTTTTACCTTATTCATTATAGCAACATAGTTGCATCTCGTTCTTATATGTATGTCTCAATAACTCAAGCCCGAAAAATAAAAAGGTTTGTTTTCATGACACGTTCCCCCCCTTCGCGCGAGCAGCTGTTCTCACCGGGCATTGTCGTATCTGCGCGGGGGGCCTTTGTGCCCCTGTGGGACTCCGTGCACACCTCTGTTTGATATTTACACTTGCCATCGTGCTGGCAAAACTTTGACGAATTTAAGTTTTTGTTTGGACACACGTAAATATTCTTAAATTTGTATAAATTTCAAAGGTATGATTTAGAAAGGATGATTAAATGTTCTGATTTTAAGTTGTCGTTTATTGGTTACAGTATTTAAAAAAAAAACAATTTTTTGAATTTAGACGTTTTGGTTCATATATTTTAAACCATTTTGAAAAAGTTAAGCTAAACATTCTTTTTATATTAATATATTTTTGCATTTAAACTACAGTAGACATACCTTTTTGTTTATACAGGGTGATTCTTCTTGATACTTCTTTTTTAGCTGTGTATAGATAAGGCCTTAAAATAACAAACATTTTCAAATACCTTTTTTCGAAAAACTTAAAAATAAGGTACTTACATTCATTTATTATACTATGGATCAAATACGGTCCTGCCTAAGTTGCCCGTTGAATAACATTAAGAAAACTTCTGGGTGTAGGATGAGCTCGCAAGGGAAAGCATTTTGCGTATAATCTCGAAGCAGCAGCCGCACTTCGACGACACTCACTATAAATTAGCATCATATCTAAGTACTAGTTCATTGTTTTCAAATTTTACCATTTTCCATTTTACAAATTTCACCAATTTAAAATTAACTTGCTTCAGAAAAACACACCGCAGCAAATTGACAAAAAAAACTAATGACCTACCCGTAAATTGCATGATTAAATAAGACAAAAACAACATAAATAGAGCAGGCTACGTTTTGATGACCAGGCCCGCACTTTTTTTACTTCTGTATCTCTAAAAAGCACAACAAGAGAAAATATGTATTTTATTAAATGGAACACCCTATATATTATTTCATTTCATTCTTGAAATATACTTGAAATTCTACATCTATTTTATACCTATAGTACACTACCTATATGTCTAAATTCAATTGTTTGAATGATATTGACTTCAAAAAAATTACATTTATCCCACGGCTGCGTCCAAATGGTACATCTTAGAAAAAAAGATTTTTACAGTCTTAGCTTAGCTTTTTATTTTCTACCCAAAAATACTGACTTTTGGTTTAACGGTTAAACCTAAAAAAAAGGTTTTGCAG
Source organism: Polydrusus cervinus (assembly GCA_935413205.1). NCBI lineage: Eukaryota > Metazoa > Arthropoda > Insecta > Coleoptera > Curculionidae > Polydrusus > Polydrusus cervinus. The sequence continues at coordinate 15,302,698 of OW284511.1, forward strand.
GTTAACCCGTAAAGTTTTTATATATAATTAATAATTAATGGATCTACTTATAGAGCGAACTGTACGTAAAACAATGTTTACTAATATAGGAGTAGAAAAACTTCCTTTTAACATATCTCTTCAAATAGAGTAAGAAATAAATAAAAACGAAATTGCGATAATTCGGTTTTGCCCAAATAATGAGTTTTTTAAATTTGAAACCACAATGTTGCAGAGTTTAGTAGGGCGCAACTTTTTTCTAATTTAACCAGCTGTGTGTCTTCCATGGCTTACGAGATTCCAAGAAATGGAAATTGGAAATAAACAGAGGCAAATGTGAATGCCTTAACATAACACGCAAAACATACAACATACATTTAAACCAACACCTGATGATAGAAAACACCCCCATAGAACCTGGAGAAAAAATTAAATATCTAGGCGTCATACTACACAAAAAACTAAAATTCATACAGAACACAACATACCTAACACAGAAATTCTACAAAGCAACTAATATTATACAAACTATTAAACTATAGATCTTCTTTATCGTCATATAACAAACAGACAATCTACAACCAATTAATTAGACCAATACTGACCTATGCTGCACCGGTTTGGTGCAGCATGTCCAACGAACGATTTAACCGACTACAAAAATTGCAAAACATAGGACTCAGATAAATACTTAGAGCACATATATGAACTCCACTAAGACAATTATATCAACAGACAAACACACCCTACATAATGCAATACATACATAATATTTCAAACACATTTTATGACACACACATACAAAATGCTTCATCCACACAAAACCTAACACACCCAAGATACACTGATAATATAACACATAAACCAATTTATCACAGGCTTCCCATTTTCCGGCAAGATAGATAAAGTCAAAATTTTTCCAATTTTCATTTCTAAAAGCACGTGTACCAGGCCGCTTACTCCTAAACCCCCTCCACAAAATTAGGCAACAAAAATCTTTAAATTTATAGATAACACTTTTGTAATTTTCTATAAGTAACATTTCCTGCTACTTTGTACCTGAACAAAATTCATACTGTTTTTTTTCAAAACGTTTTTTCAGCAAACACTTTATAAAAAAATATCATAAAGTAACGATCGTGAACCAACTAATTTTCTTAGCGTTAGCTAAAATAAAAATTCTTTCATGGCCCTGTATGGGTTACTGGAACTGTCCAAACACATCAATTCAAAGTCAACTTTAACTTATCCAAGGGTCAACACTAGTCCTGTTGGAGCGTTGCTCTGACGCTTGTTCTAGCTAATTGCTAGCGTACTTAATAAAAAAGTGTTTATGTAATTATATTATATAATATACTAGTCGTAAGCTAAATTGACATATGATAAATATTATAATACTATGAATATAGATATATTTTGTTTGATTGATTTACGAGATTTCTGTAGTGTGCATCCTTATCTGGGAGACCCGGTATACCGGGTGATTCACGACGATTTTTTTTTGAAAGTTTGTAGGTTTAAGTTTATTATATATTATTTCTTAAACTAAAATATTAACATGTTTCTGTCACTTCCGGTTATACCGGAAGTAGTTTCAACTTTCATTTTTTAAATACAACATAGCATTCTTTATTATATTTTGGTTTTTGCATTAAAATTTAATAACATTTTATGGAACACGTTTTTACCTAAGTCTCCTCATTTCTGAGATATCTGCATATTTTGTAATGATTTCGTAAATGCATAGCGATGAAATTATCCGTATATATTTTTTACCTTAGCTCCTGGACTACATTTTTTTTGTTTGTGTATAGTTAAAGAATCAACAAATCTCAAGGAATAATTAATCTTGGCATAAAATATACAGGGAGGTCACAATAAAGGGCTCATTGTAAAAAACTTTAAACATTAAAAACTTTCTTATTTTAAAGGGAACACCCTGTATATTTTTATTTTATATGATGGTAAATTAACTGCTCCTAATTGCTATAACCTTTTCTATACCAACTCCTTCACCTGATATTATTAGAAGACTAAATAATAGTTGCTTAAACTATTTCCATCACTATGGAGTATCCATGTACATTTGTTTTCATGGCACGCTTGAAAAAATCGTATTTAAAAATAAAACTTGTTATTCTAAGAAAACGCGTTGATATAGGTATAGAAAAAGTTATAGCAATTTTAAGGAGCAGTTAATTTACCATCATATAAAATAAAAATAAAAAATACAGGGCGTTCCATTTAAAATAAAAAAGTTTTTAATGTTTTAAGTTTTTTACAATAAGCCCTTAATTGTGACCTCTCTGTATAGTTTATGCCAAGTTTAATTATTTCTTGAGATTTGTTGATTCTTTAACTATACACAAACAAAAAAAATTTAGTCCAGGAGCTAAGGTAAAAAATATATACGGAAAATTTCATCGCTATGCATTTACGAAATAATTACAAAATATGCAGATATCTCAGAAATTAGTAGACTTAGGTAAAAAACGTGTTTTATAAAATGTTATTAAAATTTAATGCAAAAACCAAAAATATAATAAAAAATGCTATGTTGTATTTAAAAAATGAAAGTTCCGGTATAACCGGAAATGACAGAAACATGTTAATATTTTAGTTTAAGAGAGAATATCGATAAACTTAAACCTACAGATTTTCAAAAAAATATTTTCAGTAGTTTCCTCAAAAGTTCTAATGCAAGCTCGTCGTGAATCACCCGGTACCTATATACTCTTAAAATATTAAATAGAAATTTCGAAAAATTGTATGTTGCGGATCCGATAAAAACACAACATATAACATATTTAATTAATGGCCTCTTTTTTCTTAGGTAAACGTGTACAATATTGTGTTATTGAGATTCAGTACGTAAGAGTGCAACTAACTCCGAGGAAAAATAGTCCGCATCTGGATGATGAAGTCTTTCTAATAACTGGACAAGTATCTCACATAACTCTCCCAGGTCGTTTATTGCCATCGAGACAATATATAATAGACCTTCATAAAGAACCAGTCCACGAAATTAATACCATATATTCGCCAGTTATTTATATCTCTCGTGTGTTGGTAATATGTTACATGTATTAATCCAATAAATAAAGATGGCGGTCATAAATTTCTACGCTGTTCATCCGCGCTGAAGGAGGAAAAAATGGTCCGGCGTTATTTATAATCCAATTAAGAGGGCCTTGGATGCTGGACAAAAGAACAACGCGTCTATTGGTGTGGATAATGTGACGTCAGCGATTGATGGTTGTCTTTTTGGAAATTTTGTATAAACTATTATTTTCCTTAAGTTATTCTATGCTAACACTGTCAATAAGTTTTTTAAAACTTTTTTCATTTGGTGTCTCAATTTTTAACATTTTTAACCGACATTAATTATTATGAACAAGATTTTACTTTTTTATATTGTAAAGCCATCACCAGGGCATATTTCTCCAATAGGCCCGGGCCTAGGGCCCTGATTACACAGGGGCCCCGAGCTCGTTCTGAGTTTTCAACTGTTAAGTTCAAGGAACAAAATAAACTAAACAATTAACTCATAAAACTTTCATCATACAGTGTGTCCAGAAACCATCTTAACATACGGGAAACTTTTTTATTTTAGACTTTACGAAAAAAAGTGATTCTTCATAAAAAGTTTTGCATGGTCTAAAACCTAAAATGCAACTATCAGATATTAAATTCTCCAAGGCGTATACGAGGTAAGTCAAAAAATATGAATTTGACTTAAAAGTAAAGTACCTTTATTTTTGATAATACCGAAAATAGTTATTAAAAAAAGTTGATCAGAACTAAAAACCACGTTTAAATATGAAATTACGCCCATTTACAAGATTTTAAGAAGCGGTATTCATTCTCGTTTAGTAGGTCCAGCACGCCTTGCGCTTGTCAAGGTGGACAGTTTTCTTTTAATAAAATATGGTGCTTAAATTTACAATCGAGGAAAAAGTTGAAATAGTGTTAATTGTTGGAGACCACTACAAAACGTACAGATAGGCTGCTCAAATTTTTAATGCAAGATATCCAAATAAAATTATTAGCCATGCCATGTAACGGTTGGAGATATTTTTAATAAATTTAAAAATTCCGGATCTGTAAGTAATAAATTTTCTGACAAGCATCATTGCAATGTTTTGCAAGCTGTCGTGGAAAATCCTAAAATCTCATTGAGAAATATTTCACAAACTGTTCCACGACCTGTTACAAAGTCCACTGGCCAAGTTATTTTAAGGAAAAATAATTTTTACCCATACAAACCAAAATTTCTTCACAAACTGCAGCCTAGAGATTTTGATTCACGATTTTTGTTTTGCTCTTAGTTTCAAGGTGAGGTAGAAGATGACCCACTATTCGCAAGAAAAATATTGTTTTCAGATGAGGCGATGTTCACCTCAAATGGAGTAGTGTGTTCTCAAAACTGTAGGTGGTGGAGTGATGAGAAACCCCATTTCGTAATTGAGTGTCGTGATCAGTATTCTTTCAAGACAAATGTTTGGTGCGGCGTTTTTAGGAACCAAATTGTAGGACCGTACTTTTTTCGAGAAAATATTACCGGTGAAATATACTTGAACTTTTTGGACACGGAATTATTTGAATTTTTTCATGGACTACCAATGAATATAAGACAAACACTTTGGTTCCAACATGACGGCGCTCCATGCCATAGCTCTGCAAGAGTGACAGAATTCTTAAACCGGACATTTCCACAGAAATGGATTGGAAGAAGATCAGAATTTGCTTGGCCACCAAGGTCACCTGATCTAGCACCTCTGGATTTTTTCGTATGGGGATTTTTAAAATAAAAAGTGAATACCCACAGACTTTTCGAGAACATAGACCATTTAGAGAGAATTATCAGAGAATGTGTCCAAGAAATTTCCCCTCAGATGATTAGAAATGCAGTAATGGAACTTTCACGACGTACAACCATTTGTATGGAAAAAAACGGTGGTCATGTTGAAGCTTAGTGTAGTATTTCATTATTGTACAGTATTAAATATAGTTTTCCATTTACGGTATTAATATTATTGACTTTCTGAACACCCCGTATGTGCTGGCTCAAAACTTTTGATTTGAATGTTATTTTATCAACAAGCAGAACTTTTTATGAAGAATAATTTTTTTTCGTAAAGTTAAAATAAAAAAGTTTCCCATATGTTAAGATGGTTTCTGGACACGCTGTATATGGCAATACCGGGATTTTTCGCAGAAAACGGATGCCATTGAAAAAAAATTTATTTTATTGTTGACGTCTTATAGTTTGTTGTTTTTTTAAATTAGTTTATACAAAACAGTGAATATGATATCGATATCGCCCGAAGAAGTAAATTGAGCACACGACGCATGAGGCGTTGTACAGGTTTTTTTTTTCTACGACCCAACTTACGAACATTACACTAAATATATTTTTTAAAGGTATTTTATATTTAAAAAGATGATAAAAAAACAATGGAAGAAACGTTAATTTCGTTGGAAAATTCTAGGACCAAATTACACTGCAACATATTTGTCAATTTGGTTTAATTTTTAATTTATACAAGATCATTTTGAGGACATCAGGTATCTTTTACATTCGGCATTTTGCATAAAAACAAGCAAAACAATATATCTAAAACAATGTCGTTTTCTGAATCATAGTCAATATGATGTATCGGTATCGGTATCGGTATGATGCAATGTATCCTTAGTTGCCTGCTCTCGCAAGTATAATAACGCCAACGATAAGCAAAATAGCTGTAAAATTTATTGTAAAAACTGCTTTTGTGCTTTAACATTACCTTTTAACATTCGCGATGTCAATTTATTCAATATAATCACATTATATAATTCATATATTAGCTTAAACAAGGCTGTAAACGTGATAAGAGAAGCAGCAATACCATCTACGAAATCGACAAAGACCAGACACCGAGAAAATACTTCATTTTATTTTCACTACTTAAGGATTTATCAGTTGTTGTTCTATTTCAGTTGAGTATCATAAAAGTTTTAAGGCCGAGAACACAAAATTTTTGGAATTTGGAACTAAACTGCTGGACAATTGCTTTCGAGCAAGAAAAATGTCGCCTAAATTTAACAGTTAATATTTTCTAAACCAGATATGATATCGACCCACGGTTTTGAATGGTTAATAGATTCATCTCTTAGGAAACAATGTTGGATTTTCCTTAACTGTCAGAAAATTTTATATACAGGGTGTTAAAAAAGACGATGATTTTTGCTCCAATTTTAATGGCGTGTAACTTTTGCAATAATATTTTTAAATTTTATCACTCTAGTTCAATTAAATCACTGGTTCATAGCAAAGAAAGTAATTTGTCAAATTTTTTATATCTGTTATATTTTAAGAAATACCGATTTTTTTGGAAAACCTTGCTTTATTTAAACTTATTGGTAGCTAGATCTCACTGTGCGTTGTATCGTGCAAACTTTGCAAGCGATTATTTTGCTTAGTAGCTTGATTATGTTCAGTAACAATAGTTGTACCTAAATGTTATGATGTACAGTGGAGTATTTATAAACACCTATAGGTATGTCTATGGTGTATGAGTATCTCACAATTTTTTACGATTGTTTTATATTGGAAAGTACTCGCCCCTAGATTCGGTAAATTTTTTCTTATTTTTCAGTTTTTCATATCGCACTACAGGTATATTATATAGTGTGTTTACAAAATTTTAACAAATATCATTTATTTAATTTAATTTTTGGAAAAAATGTATTTATTAATTTAGAGTACTTTCCAATATCTTGAAAAATTGTGAGATACTCATAAACCATAGATATACAGGTGTACGCCACTGTACATCATAACATTTAAGTATAACTATTGTTACTGAACATAATCAAGCTTTTCATAAAGTATAAGAATCACTCGTAAAGTTTGCACGATACAACGCACAGTGAGATCTAGCTACCAATAAGTTGAAATAAAGCAAGGTTTTCCAAAAAAATCGGTATTTCCTAAAATATTACAGATATAAAAAATTTGACAAATTACTTTCTTTGCTATGAACCAGTGATTTAATTGACGTAAAGTGATAAAATTTAAAAATAATATTGTGAAAGTTACACGCCATTAAAATTGGAGCAAAAATCATTGTCTTCTTTAACACCCTGTATATAAAATTTTCTGATACTTGAAGAAAATTTAACATTAACAATTGTTTCCCAAGGGATAAATGTATCAACCGTTCAAAACCGTAGGTCGATATCATATCTGGTTCAGAAAATATTAACAGTTAAATTTAGGTGATATTTTTCTTGCTCGAAAGCAATTGTCCAGCAGTTTATTTAACTATAAGTTAAAAACACTTTTCTCGAATAATTCTAGACCAATACAGGGTGATAAAATACAAAAACGTATTTTTTCGATTAAACTCTAATTATTGTTGAACTGCGACGTTTAGTCAAAAATGCCGGGTGTTGTTTTCGACAATTAACCAGTAATTCTTGTAAAAACCAGAAATAAAGAAAAAGTATTTTAGGAAAGAAATGGGTCGCCCTAAAATTTTGTTTGATTTGCACTGTTTCTGTTACCACCATCATCAGGGGCAATGTGGAACTCGCGACATGAATGCAGGAGAAACAAAAAGCGCCGCAGACGAAAATTTTTTTGTGTACCACCCCCAAAACTGACTTTTTCCACTTATCAAAATTTTTTTTAACAATTTCAAATAATTTACACTTTTTTTACATTCAGGTAATAATTTTTTTTAGAGAGGATTTACAGTATTTTAAATAAATATATGAAGGAAATTTTTTGGTGAGCATTCATAAGATTGGAAAATAAACTACTGATAGTCGCTTTTATATTTTTTTCTTTAGCGTGTAGCCAAAATGCATTATTGTAACGTATTATTTTTTAAAAAATATTATGGGTTCTTGGGGGGCTACGGCAGTGAATAGACTTTAGAGTAATAGTATCTCAAATAAAATATGTTAATGTGGGTTAGAATGTTAGAAAACCGACTTGAAATCTCCATAATAATCAATTTTACTGCAAATACCCTGCTAGGTGTGACGTCACGCCTGGCACGTGCCAGATGAAAGTCATTCGCCACCCACAAGAGCCACTCGAGGGCCAGAACAATGACTTCAATTAAGCGGCGCCCCCGTAAGGCCCGAATGCATCCCGAGATGCTATCGGGAGGTTGTTAAATTATTGTGGTCGTATCTTTTATCGAGCAGTTATCAAAATTGTTGTGCCGCTGTTAGATATTAGCTATTATGTGGGTAGGCGTATGTTTTTGTTGTGATGTAGAGAGACATTAAATTTATCAAATTAAGTACATTAACATCACAAGTAACAATAGTTTTTAATTATATGATTTTTCTTTTCAAGTAGTCTAATATTGGCTTGCACAAAGATTTTTAACCATAATTAACTAACCAGCAAGTTTGACTGTGACATAAATGACACTGGCTCGCAATATTTACTCACAATCAAAGGTACCTGACTAGTAAATTAAAAATTAAGGTCACCGGGAAACTAAGATTGTGAGAAAATTATTTCTGCCAATGTCATGTAGGTAAGTCACCGTCAAATTTGCTGATTATAGTCTATTTCAGAAAGGTGTAGAGTAATAAAATAGGAAATTCCGTCCAGTTCGGCTCAATTTCGGTGTCGGCCATAGGCGTGGGTAAATTTTGTGCATTAAATTATTTATTATAACTAACCAAAAATTTTAGAGAATTTGGTTAACGGGCATTAAGATAAAATCGTATTGTTTGTAATATTAAAATTTCAAGTAATTGCGTAATTCAATTCGGATGATTACCTCGAGGACAAGAATTCGAATGTTTTTGAGGACTATTTTGGTGAAATGATAAAATATTTTCCAGCTGATTCAGTAGTAGTTATGGATAACGCAAGCTATCATTCACGACGCACAGAGAAGACGCCAACTTCATCTTGGAGAAAACAAGAAATTATCGACTGGTTAACCACCAAAAGTATTGAATTTGAAGATAATTTGATAAAGAAGGAACTACAAGCTATAGCAAATTTACACGAACATCGTTTTATGAAATATGCCGTGGAAGATATAGCTGAAAAATATAGCGTAACTGTGCTGAGCACGCCGCAATGTCATTGCGAACTAAATCCTACAGAACTTATATGGGCGCAAGTGAAAGGATTTGTAGCAAGACACAACACGACATTCAAAATAAAAGACGTTAAGCTACTGTTTGATCAAGCCATTAAGGAAGTGAAGGAACTGGCGAAAAGCTGTCCATAATATCATTAAAGAAGAGGAGAAAATGTGGGATCATGCCTACCTGATTAATCGCACTGTCGACCCGTTAATTATAACAACAGTATTATGATTTTTTATAATTTAATTTGTGTATAACGGATTTTTTGTATTTTGTACTTTTTTATAATGTTTAATAAAAAATATGTGTACCTAATACTATGTACATAATGCACGACTTTGTCACACCATTTCCAGTGTTTGTAAATGGATAACAATAGGCATGAATTGACCCAAACCGGGTGGTACTACCTGCACTTGATGAAAATAAAGAATTTTGCAATGAAATCGATGCCCAATTCTGAAAGTGGCTTATATATTCGTTGGGTCACCTCTGTAGTCCCTTTGAATACCTAATGAGCTTTTATTACTCTACACCTTTCTGAAATAGACTATAGGTAATTATTATTAAAATTCTGTGTGCAACCCGATATTAGATCTACAAAAACCTAATGAATGGGAGGGCGATTAAAAAAAATAGCCTATATCTCGGCTCTAGCTCTCAAACGTGACTTCTAAAAAATACTGACCCTTCGCACGCCCTACAATTTTTAAGGCTCAAAGTAAAAAACATCCATTTTGAAGGGCTCGAGGGGGGGGGGGGAGCCTTCCCCCTCTGGATTCGCGCCTGTCCTTCAATAGAAAAACAGCTTATTTTGATTGTTTTACATATAAAAACTACAAGAATAATTATTCAAGAATAGTAGGTATAATAGCATATTTTAGTAACAAAAATTCACCTGTAACGCCCAAACAGGAGTAAATTTTAATAACAATATGATCTTGATTTGGGGGCGGTGCGACTTTTGGCTTTTAAAGGACGAATTAACAAGTTTTCATATCTACAAAGCCATTTTGGACATGTGTCCAGTCAACTGAGTCTTGTGAGACATTAAATAAAAGGACCCAAATGTTTGAGGCAAAATCCTTACACAAAAAAGAAACGTGGAATGGTCTTAAGTACTGTAAACTGAGGTTAGCTTAGACCAATTACCATAGACAATAGTATACTTTATTTTATTACATAACAAGTGATGAAAATGATACTTTTCAAACGAGGTGATATTTAGCACGAGGCGTCAGCCGAGTGCGGAAATTCTTCGACTCTTAGAATATTCATGAATGTTTACTATCGCTGCTCATTGAAAATAAATATACTATAGGTATAACTACATTTAAAAGCTGTAAAATTCACATTTTTACTTAAGGCAACTAGGATTATTTTTTTGTCATACAAGTCACCAACTACATAGTAACGTGTAAACGGTAAATCTATACAAAACCAACTAAGACAATAATTCACAATGATTCGGCGTTCAAGCGAGTGAGTAGAAACGTCGTTTTCAACAAACTAACAGTGCATCTCAAGTACTGTGCATAGCCAGGTTGACGGACAGCTCGAGCTTAGTTGTTAGTGCCACTATGACGATCGAGAAACGCTGTTGCCAGACGTAGCAAAATTTGACTATTGATAATAGTGATTTTTGAGAATTTGTTAAGATGTAGCGGAATATGGCCGAATATAAAATATTAGTGAAAGCGTGAAAGGTGTAAGACTGAAATTAGTTTGCAATCATACTCAATAGTTCTCGGGGTCTAATGACTCTCAGCATCTGAGCTAGGGAGGGGGGAGGGGCTGCAGCCCGGCAGTCCTCTCCCCCTAAATACACCCCTGATTGACGCCGAGGATGCGACGGCTCCTCAGAAAATATAGGGTGAGATATAAGGCGAATACACTAGAATAGCGAGAGTACCTACAAAACTTTGGAAAGTAGCCTTAAAAGTGAAAACGCTCCAGTACAAAAATACTTTCACAAAGGAAAACCGAAAACATAACCTAAAATTTAAAAAAAAATGGCTTGAAATTAAAAATATTTAGTGTTCAAAAACTTGGTATATATTTACGTAGTAATGGCACATGCCTGTAACTTTACACCGCCTTATACCCACGAAAACCAAAAAACGTTTACCTGGCGCCCTTATCTATGATCTCAGTCCCTGATATATTTCAAAAATATTATAACAAAAGGCAGGAGGCGTTTGTCATATTTTTTACGGTTTTCATAATTCACTGCGTGTCTGGCTGTTCTGTGTTAGGTGTTTTGAATAACTTTGAATAATTTTATAACTGGACCCCGTTGTATCCTTTTTTATTTTTTTTGTTGGTATGATAATTGAGTGGAGTGTATAAATCTTGGTCGGCTATTGTTGGATTAGAATTATTGGTTTTTGGGTTGGTTAGAATTTATTTTTTTTAGGGGGTAAACATAAAGTTGTCTATGGAGTATTTGTATATTAGGTTTTAAGTGTGGTAAAATAGTATATTACATAACAAGTGATGAAAGTGGTATTTTTCAAACGAGGAGATAGTTGGCACGAGGCGTCAGCCAAGTGCGGAAATTCTCCTAGTTTTAGAATAATCACTTTCACACGAGTAATGTACACTATTTTTGCTACGACCACAAAGAAACAGCGGCGGCGCCAGGGGAGGGCCAGGGTGGGCACCGGTCCACTCTGAAAACATCAGTGCCCAACCTAGTCCCCACCCAAAAGTGACGGTTTTGCAATGGAATTTCCGGGGGAAGGGGGATTTGACTATGAAAGTTTTATTGTATGTTATTTTCAAGAGGATGACCTTTTTTTTTAGACGCCAATTTGGACAAGAGGGGGATTTTCTTTTTTTTTACTTATCACTTTTGTCGGGCTTTGCCCTTTGCGTAGGTTGTGGACGTGCAGTGTTTTGGTTGTCGGGCTTCGCCCTTTGTGTAGGGGTAGTTGACCTTTTTGTTGAAGTCATTTTTTTTTGGTACTGCCCACTCTAAAATCATCGGGCCCACTTGTGCCCACCCATCACAAAAATCCTGGCGCCGTCACTGTAAGGATGAATCAACGGATTATTGGGTTCTTTGTCTCACTAATGCACTAAGAAATAAAAGAATCTAAACCATTTATCCAACAACCAATAAATGAATCATTTTTCCCGATTTTGACAACAATAAAAAGCCGTTCGGTCTAGCCAAGTTTTGATACCTTTTTCTCATCTTGAGTTGAATCTTGCATCGAAAGCCGTTCGCCCACCCTAAAAACATGGGTGCCTACCCAAAAAGGATGATTGGTATTATAGAAGAATGTAATAAAGTAATAAGACAACGATGATGACCTTTTTTTAGACATCAGTTTGGACAAGTGGGGAGTTTTGTTTACCCCGCTTAGGGCACTGCTTAAAGCGTGGGGGAGGCGGCGACTATTTTTTTAGAAGTCATTTTTGATTTGGGTAGTGCCCACTCTACAATCATAAGGCCCACTTGTGCCCACCGATCCCAAGAATCCTGGCGCCGCCACTGCAAAGAAATATTGAAAAAGCCTTTGATTTGTGAAAAAAATATCACCAACTACACTAGTGTTGAAATTAGCATAGTTAGGATTATGTTTTTTCATATTTTATTTATAATAGGAAGAACTAATCCTGGATTGACTTCTAGATTAACCAAAATGAACCTTTTTAAATTTAATCAAGGAAAGATGTATTAAGCATAAATTAAAAAATCCACCCAACAAGGAAGATTTCAATTTAAAATGATTATTTATTTTTATAAAAAAAAGTCAAATACTCCGGTCGGGATTTGAACCAGTTACCTTGCGATCTGTAGGCTAGAGCTCTAACTCTCTACGCTATTGCTACCTATTAAGATTTGTTGTTTAATACATGAGATTCTTAAGCGCGATTTGTTTTTTCTGGTAATAAATTTTCTAGAATATTTTTATTAATATTTTTTATAATTTCAGATGGCGTATTTTCACACTCTAATTCTGAATCACTCGACAAATACATGATAGATGAGTTAAACACTTTACAATTACTGCTTTCTAAAATTTGTTCTGAAATTCTGAAATACGTCTGATGGCTATCTTTTGCATTCGGTTCATTCCTACAGATGGCGATAATAGGTTTTCATCATATATTTATTCTTAAAAATATCTTGAAAGTATATTTTCGCTGTATTGGGAATTGCTTACAGGTTATGGCGTTCTGATGAGCCCTAACAAGGACGAGACAGCCTGTCATTGTCTACCTATGCCTCACGGAACCCATTACCTTTGGCATTCCTGCTGTGTACTTTAATGCAAAAGATAGATACACTACTTTGTCCGACTGCCGCTAAAAACTTTCTTTTTATTTAACTTATACGTACACTAAACTCTACTACTTTATTCTTTTAACACGGTATGGTTTTCAAATGTTAATTAACCGTATGTTTTAAACTGTAATATTTTTTAGACTATTGAAGTCATTGTTTTTTAATACAAGTCACAACACACATAAGTACACGTCAGAAACGCACATAAACGAACTAAATAAGAGTTAAGTGGATACTACGGGCGATTCGGCATTCCTAATGAAACAAAAAGTTTATGCAAATGTTTGTAAATACAATCCGCATATTTTGTAATAAGTTTTTCTTGTGTCTAATGCAAAGTTTTGCTTGCAATTCACCGAGCTGTTCGGCTGTTTCCGTAAATGTCTATTCAACGTGATTGAACGTCAAGTCGACTGCCGAGAGCGCGTATGTCTGTTTTGCTCTTAGTTTTCAATTCATTTATGTCATTTTATAATTTAATAAAAATCTTGGACCATACTAAAATACGGCCGAGCTACTGTGGCCGAGAGGAGCGCTTCGAGCTGTATTGGGGAGTTTTGACATAACACACCTTGGAATATTTGCATTTTTTGAAGGATAATAATATTTATTTGTTTTAAAAAATAAAGTAATTAGGTGAGTCATTGACCAAACGGGCTGCGTCTGACAGCGATTTGACAGAAGTTTTGACGGAGATGAGTTTTTTTAGAAGTTACTTTGATTGGAGAGAGACACTGTTTTTCAGTAAGAAACATGTACGTCATATAAAATGCTAAAATGTATAATATGTCATTTTATACAGGGTGTTATGGAAATGATTAATATTTTTCTTTGAGAATTCTACGAAATAATAAATGACTTTCCTGTCAAACCCGTTGATAAACGATCCATCCAAGATACCAGCACACAAAAACGGAGGTTTCCAAAAAATTAATATCGTTAAATCCAAACAATAATACCTCAAAAATAATGACACCTGTTTCTCTTATATTCTTTAACAAAAAAGCCCACAGTTCATTATTCTTTTATTCGGTGTATTATTCTTCGCTTTCTCCCACACACATACACACGCACAAAGAAAGAAAAATCACAATAGAAAAACAAAAATAAATAAAAATCTTTCCGAACAACAAAGGATTTCAGTCAATTTTGATCTAAATTTGCATCATTTGTCCTGGATTTAGTAAAAACGGCAGAAAACAGGTATATGAAAGGAGCGATTTGTTAGCTATGTTCCCAAATATTATCCAGACGTTTTTTGCTAATGATTTTTTGAACACAACTCCATCAATAATATATCACCAATCTTGTTGCTATGTTGCTCCATATTGCATGCTATAGAGCATGGCCGTATAGAATTTAACAAAGAGTGAAAGGAGTGGGGGAAATTTTGACATTTACCAGGTAGATGAGGTAGGTCGCCGCCTCCTGCCACTCGTTGAGTATAGATAGAAACCAACTGTTTAGTCAAGAAGCAAACCAAAATGGTGGTTCATTTTTGACGTTTTCGCCAAGTTAAGTTATTTAAAATAATTATCGGACTTTTGCATCTTAACCAATAAAAAGACAAGAAAAAATTAGTGTTTCTAAAGAATTGTCTTGCTGATAATTGATATCCTTGTACTGAACCTTGTAGCCCGACGAGTTTTGTTTTACGTTCTCCAGCACCTAATGCGTTGACTCCGAGGTTTCCTTGTTTTTTTTTGTTTGAAAATTCTAACAGCAGTAAATAAACCGTTTACTACCTTATAAAGACAGCGACATCATTTTATTTTGCTTACAAAATATACAAAAAAGTCGTTGCAAAAGAGTGCTGTCCGGTCTGCACTCCGGCAGTTGTTGGACCAGACGCTGGATGTAGGTAGTTCGAGGAAGAATCGAAGAAAAAAGTCTTTGACCACATCGCATAGTGTTCTATGCAC
Source organism: Polydrusus cervinus (assembly GCA_935413205.1). Taxonomy (NCBI): domain Eukaryota; kingdom Metazoa; phylum Arthropoda; class Insecta; order Coleoptera; family Curculionidae; genus Polydrusus; species Polydrusus cervinus. Next base: position 15,318,004 of record OW284511.1, read on the forward strand.
AATCTCCTAAATATGTGCCTAAACATTCCTAACCTCTACTCTTCTAAACTGTTATTTGTAGAGTGAAAATGGAGAATAAACTAATAATTCTTTTAATTTCCTCTAACACGTTCAAGTAAACAAACCGATGATGTCAACATCTTGTTATAACACTAACCTTAAAATATTGATAGCCAGATTTGTATTAGGGAATCCAAACCACGTGATTCAATATGGCGGTTGGCTGGTAAAAAGCATTGAGTCACCAGTTAAATGCCACCAGCAACATTATTTTTATGGTCACGCGCACCAATTACAAAGCAGTATTTGCCAGCCAGCCGCCATTTGGACACATCGTTGGATTGCCTAATTGTAAACGGATATCAACGCCTTGTCACGATTTGACAAACAAAACTAACCTCAAATTATTTAGTTCTGGCCGCTGACATGGAAGTCACCACTCAAGGTTAGGTCCCCCTTAAAGACGTTCCCACACTGAGATCATTCAAAGTCCTCAAAAGAAAAAGCAAGAAATTCTATTTCACTCATTTTTGTAACATCGTACAACATAAAGTCTCTTTATTTAGAAACTTCTCTTTCGATTCAAAAATTACTTCTAAAAAAAGGTATCTCTTTCAACACTTCTCTATCGACTCTAAGGTTACTTCTAAAAAAAAGCTGGACAATTTTGAGTTTGCACTCGGATACGCACACCTGGCCCCCCAGGCGCTACCGTTGGTCCAGAACCCCTGAACAAAATTTTATAGAAATCGGGACTATGCCTATTGGTGCAAGATCTTCAAATCTCTAGAGGAAATGTACCTGTTTCCTGTTCGTGTCTACTTCTTCGTGGTGCATAAGCTCTGCAGTGCTGCAGAGCTCTAAAAAAACAGAGCTCCCAAAAAAACAAAAAATAGTCTTTAACTAAATCTAACTAAAATATTATATATAAAAAAAATATAATGCCTATTTAACGGTTGGAATGACGTTTCTTGAACGGCAGTAGAGTTTTGGACTTGTATTGTCTTTATTATTTGTTTTCAATCACTACGTTTCAACTGGTATTAAATAATAATTATTACGAAGATTGAAATGAATGAATTGTTTTCCACTGCATACTTGACATAACTTCTTATGTCTTATACGGGTCTAGAATAGTAGATTCGGTAACGAGGTTGGAATGAAAATTTGATCCGAGTGGAAGATTCCGAACGCGAGCGTGAGGAACCACGAGTAGCGAATTTTCATTCTAACCGAGTAGCAGACTATATTTTCTCCACGACCAAAAATACTATTCGCAATATTTGTAATTTCAGGTGGAGTATTATCCAGTTCCATAAATCATTCCAATTCATCTGATTCATATTTTGACTTGCACTGAAATTTGTCTGCTGACTATGACAGTTTCGAAATTCATGGCAACCTATGTCGTTTAGATCAATTACAGAATATTCATTCCGTATCTTGTTATGGAATGAAAATACACGCAAAACGCATAAGAAGCAAGTGTTTCAGAATAAATATTCCAACTCAAGAGCGAGAATTGTTACATTCTATTATCAAAAATGATTTTGGAATTATTGCATTCAGTAATGGTCGTGGAGAAATTACATTTATGATATTTTTATTAACTTCCACTATTACCTAAAAAATAATTATTAACTTGTGATACACCGTTATAAAGGAAATGAAATGAAGAATTTTATTATAATAAACCAAAGATGGGTTGCTATTTGAAAAATTCGAGAAAATTTAAACAGATTGTAAATATAATAGCCCTAACGGACACATTTTTTTCAAGCAAGTCAATTTTATATTATAAACCAGATTAGAATTAGAACAATGTAAACTCATGTACAAAATAATTAATAAAACCCAAAAATGTAATACACATATTCTATTTACCAATGATCTACATAATTATGTAACGCGTTCCCATAATGATATTTACCAGTTAGCTACAAGAACAAATATAGGTCTAAATAAACCAATTGTAAAGGCATCCAAGGTTTATAATGGTTTGCCAAATGAAATTAAAGCAGTGAAATATGCTAGTCAATTTGTTAGGAAACTTAAAATTCACTATAATGTAAGTTAGATTTAAGCCCAACACTGTTAGTTTTAAGTAAGTTATTCTCGAGGCCAGAGCTTCTAGCACTGATTGGAGAATTTTGTTTATAAACAAAAAAAAAAGTTCAAGATTACATTGTATGTGTATATTTTTTTTGTAATAAAATACTGTGGCAAATAAAATACATAATTTAAAAAAAATGAACCATTACAACGTTTCCATGGCCTACTCTTTACCACTTACCTTGATTTATAAAAGTTATGGATATTTCAGAAAACAAAGGAAACTTGATCTAGGCAGCCATTTCAAAAACAAATTATGGTAATTTACACACTTATTAACTTTCACATTTTTAAATCGTTACTTTTATCGAATTACTAAGAAAATTGTGATAACTAAATAAATTGCCTATTTTCGAACGCAGTTCCTATTTTTCTTATTCGCCCTAATAGATGAGACTTCGTTGTCATTTGTAAAAATAAGTCCGAATTTGTTCCCACAGAGATGTCCATTGTTTCCAGGGTGATTTCGCAGGTGTCAGAATGATGAGAGATAAATTGTCTTAAGCGAGAGTCGTTCCTGGAATTCGTCTCATTTGTCTCGGCTTTTGTTAGACTCATTGGCAACCGGGTGGTGCGATTCGTTCTTTTATTATACAGGGTCTTGTAAAATGTGGCTTTTATACAGATTAGCTGAAAATTAAATTTTCTATAGTCTATTTTAGAAATAAATACAGTAATAAATGCTCATTAGGTATGCAAAGGAACTATAGAGTGACCCAACGAATATTTAAGTCACTTTCATAATTTGGTATTGATTTCATTGCAAAATTCTTTATTTTCATCAAGTGCAGAAAGTACCACCCGGATTTTGGTCAATTTATGGGTTTTATCTATTGTTATCCATTCACAAACACTGAAAATGGTGTGACAAAGGCGTGCATTATGTACATAGTTTTAGGTGCACTTATTTTTTATTAAACATAAAAAATATATATAAAACACAAAAAATACATTATAAAGAAATTAAATTATAAAAATTCATAATATTCTTCGTCTTCTGAGGAACTGTCATCTTCTCTTATCGTTATAATTAACAGGTCGATGGTCCGATCGATCAGGTGGTCAAGATCCCATCTTTTCTCCTCTTCTTTAATGACATGGCTTTTCGCCAGTTCTCTGGTGTCATTTTCTTAATAGCTTGATCAGACAGTAGCTTAACGTCTTTCATTTTGAATGTCAATTTGTGTCTTGCTAGAAATCCTTTCACCTGCGCCCATATAAGTTCTATCGGATTTAGTTCGCAATGATATAGCGGTGTGCGCAGCACAGTAACACTATGTTTTTCAGCTATATGTTCCACGGCATATATTTCATAAAATGATGTTTGTGTAAATTTGCTATAGCTAATAGTTCCTTCTATATCAAATTATCTTCTTTTTTTTCTTTGATTAGTTATCATAAATAATTTAATGCACAAAATTTACCTGTGACCATGGCCGACACCGAAATTGAGCGAAACTGAACGGAATTTCCCATTTTATTCTACACCTTTCTGAAATAGACTATAATATGTCGATTAAGCGGAATAAAAAATAGTACTACAGTTGATTTAACGAAAAATGGTTCTGATTTAAGGACTGCAATAAAATGGGGCGGATTATAATGAGGTAAATACATTTTTAAATGTTTATAAAATAGAAACTTCCCTATAAATACTTGAGAAATCGTCCATATTTCTCAAAGAGACCGATTATTGATTTAAAACTGAAAGATACACCAAATCTCGGTCTCAGAAAATAAACAAATCTTTGGGTCAAACCAAACAAAATGGATTGTTTTGGGAATCCAATGAATGAAGATTTTACACAGCTTGATATTTTAGCCATCACCCTGTATAGAAAAGAAAGTCACACTCATTGTAATTCTTCGTCGTCCAAGAGACAGCCTACCAGGGCCGCCGCCAGAAAAAAATGTAGGGGGGGTCATGATAAATATGTCACAAAAATTGGAAAAGCGCCGCAGGCAATGCGCCAACAAAATTTTAGGTGCCACGCCCTAATTTTGTCAAGAAATTACCTAAAATTAAAATGAAAACACAACAAAAAATAACACAAATCATATTTATATACAAAAAGTTATTCGCTAAACAAAAACTGTAACCTTCTTCGGTCTTGACCAAACTTATCTATAACTTTTATTATAAAATTATCTTTATTCTTAAGTACGTTTTGCCTATGTACACTTAATAAACATAACCCAGACAATTGATCTTCCGATATGCTTGATCGTAGCCATGTTTTAACACGTCGCAGTGTGCTAAAAGATCTTTCAATGGTGACGCTGGTTGGAGGTAATGCTAAAAATATATTAATCGCCTTTTTAATTGACGGAAAGAAATATATATCTTGAAATTCTAGGTTCTCTTCAATTGTTTTTGTTTTCCAAAGTTTGAGCGCATTGTAAGAGTTTTTGAACAGAGCGTCTTTACATTGCCTTATATTATTTTAACGTTTTAAGTGGTTTTTTAAATTCCAGGGGAGTCAACGGACCCCCCCTGACCCTCCCTTCCGGCGGCCGTGCAGCCTACCCAATTAAATGGAACGGATTGATTAAATTTTGATAAAAATATGAGATTTTGAAATTCAAGTTCTTTTGTAACTATTCCATAATTAATTGAATAATTATTTAAAAAAATAAAATTTTAAAGCTAATATCACAGTCTTATAGAATGCTCTATGATTTAGATATCAAACGTTATCTTGCATGGCAAAAATAACAATTAGTTAGTTTAAGTAAAAAAAATACCTTGTCATTAAAATATGAATTGACCAGACGCTAAAGGAAATTAATTTTTAATTATCAAATAAAATTTAAAGAAGTTTTTAAAAAATATTCATAGCCCCAATAAAGTCCTTTTGTTCCCCATAACTCACCGAACGGTCATCCGTAGTGAAACGTTAATACCTTGTCAACATTTTTATGCCTGACCATTTTGATTTATTTTACGATCATCTTTGTTCTCCATAAAACATTTTTATTATTAGAACAGTCTAAATACTTGTTTGTCAGTATTAAACTTAAATAGTTGCTTATACTGTGACCATATAGTCTGAACTTCTAAATTAGGGTAGAGTGTGGTTATTTAAATCACTGGGTTATATGTTCCAAAGAGTGGTAAATTTATCGGTTGGTATTCTCGTTTCGGAAGATAAAATCAGCAAACATGAAGATAATAAAATATTTTTTGTCAAAAAAGGTAAGTCGGTAAATAAAAATAATTTCAATTTAATAATAAGTAGTAAATTATCAGAAATTCTTCCGAATTCGACTTTTTACATTTTCGTTCGTTACCAGGGCCATTCCCAAGGGAACCTACAGCTTAATGTGGGTTCCGAACTACAATCCTCAGTTATGCAACACTCCCCCCCAAGGACTAACCTTAGATTTCTTGCGCCATTGATTGAAGGGCAACAGATTGGAGAGTTCAGTGTGTATCTTTATCGTGTACCGGGTGAGTCAACGATTGCGCGGAGCAATTTTATGGCTTGAAGATAAAATTTGTCGACAATAAGCTTTTGTGTTAAGGTATGGTTGGATATCAGGCACATTTTAAAAATATTTTGAATTATACAGGGTGCGCCCAAAAAGTAGGGTGTCAAAAAGGTACATTTTTTTAAATGGAACACCCTATATATTGTATTATTTTCTGATTCCTCACAAAGTTTTACGCTTATTTCGTAAATGTGAAATGTCTAGAGTCAATAGTTTTTGAGATAAGATTGAAGTTTAAAATATGGCATTTTCAGACTTTGACAGGCTGTAACATTGGAACGGTTCCTCTTACAGAAAAATGGTTTTCACCTCCTTATCTTAATTTTTTATTCTCTATCTAAACGTTACTACTTCCGGTTTAACATGTTAAACCGTTAAAACCGGTTTTTGGTTTAACATGGTAAACCGGAGGTTGGTTTCCTTGGATAGAGAATAAAAAACTAAGATAGGGAGGGGAAAATCATTTTTCTCTAAGATGAACCGTTCCAATGCTACAGCCTGTCAAAGTCTGAAAATGCCATATTTTAACCGTCAATATCTCAAAAACTATTGAATTTAGACATATGACATTTACAAAATAAACGTAGAATTTTGTGAGGAATCAGAAAATAATACAATATATAGGGTGTTCCATTTTAAAAAATGTACCTTTTTGACACCTTACTTTTTGGGCGCACCCTGTATAACATTAAAGTTTATTGTCGACAAATTTTATCTTCAAGGCATAAAATTACTCCGCGCAATCGTTGACTCACCCGGTACATGTAAATATACAGTCAGTTATATATCCATCTCTCATGAATCTTGGATTCTTTCCAATGTTCGTGAGGAAAAGCCGTTTTCGGAATTTAGGAGTTTTTAAATCATATGTTGGCCAACGCGTTTGGCAAGAGAAACGTCAAATCATTAAAAATGTACGTGTCAGTGGCGACTCGTCAGGTGAAGTAGGTGAAGGGGCTCTTCACCAAAGAAAAATAAAACCAGGAAGAAAGTTTTTCGATAATATTAAATATTAATGTACCAATACAGCTAGGTACCATTTTAGCCCTTAAAAAATAATTATGTTCGAATTAATCCATTCAGTCATTGTACCGATGAGGATAAGAGAGACGGGTTTTTAGTCAATGTTTGTTTAAGTAAAAACACAGAATTATTTTTACTTGTCAGGTAGTAGCAAACATTTTAAGAAATAAAGAAAATTAAATTTCAAACCACCTGAAAGTTCCTTAAACTATAAGGTTGTATTTCGTCTAACACAGTTAGATAAATATCTAACTGTGTAACTATAAGGCACTTTCAGGCGGTTTGAAATTTAATTTTCATGCTTTCTTAAAATGTTTGTTTAAGTACCCGCACTATATCTAGCTCTTCACCATTTTTTAAGACCGCGAGCCGCCACTGCGTGAAATATAGTATAGTAGCTGTTTCATAAGAAACGCGAGACAGCGCGGGGATTAATACGAGACATCCCATGTTCACTGGCGTAGCTAGAAACTATGAAACCCCAGGGCAAAAAAATTAAAATATATGTAAATCTAAGTAAATAAATACATATTTTCCTGCTATGCTTAATCTCCATGGTTTTAGTTGAATATATTTCCTTAATAGATCGTGGTCGCTGAGGCTGCTGGTTCCAGGGCCCTGGGGCACTACCCTGATATGCCCTACCCATAGCTATGCCACTGTCCATATTATATACGTGACGGTGGCAACTCTCAAAAATAGAATTATCAAAAAATAAGACAAAATTAACATTATTTAGAAAAATATTTCTCTGATAATTTTTGGGGAGCAAGCCCTTCTTTTATCCCGACGAGTTGCCACTGTTTTCAACCATTTTGTTTCAGATTTTCAGCAAACCAAATGGTCCACTTCCCGGAAACCAATCTATTCTCTTTGTGTATCATAAATATCTAACTGATGCCTTTCAATTTTAGATTAAACATTAAGATAATTAATTGTTCCACGATGGCGGACTATTTTTATTATTTTTCCAAAGTCCAATGCCCAAGCCAATAATACTCGCTATTGTTCATTTATGTTTCTGCCATTTAGAATTTATAAAAACTGGTGAACGAGGTAATATCTCTGGAGAATGTCTATATGAAGCTTGATGATGGCAGAGGTTATTCTGTAGAAAAATAGGAAAAAACATCAATCAATACATTTTATGTACCACACAATTCATAATTTTTAGAAAAAAGCTACTCAAACGCAAACTACGAGTAATTATAAGTATAAATCACTTTCGTAAGATTATTTCATTCATCATTATTCATTAAATTGATAATAAATATAGAAAAGATCCACCTTTCTTCGCTCTACAAATTTCTTAACCAAAAATAAGGCGATCTAGGCAAACTAACCTATGTGCACTGTTGCTTCGTTTTGCCGCTACAGGGCGCTAAAGTTTTCAAATTAATATTGTTTTTTCGGAATAATTTCTAAACGCCTTTATCGATTTTCACTAATTTTGGAACTAAGAATGACCACTATTACTAGCGTGTTTTGACGTATGCCCCATCTTTTTTTAAATACGTGCAAATTTAAAAATGGCGTGTGCTTGGTAAATAAAAGTTTCTCTTTTTGTTACCCCCCATATAAATGACTTTAGTTATTTATTTATTTATTTAGCGTATGGCATAAGACACATCTTACAGTTATAATATACATTCGTATTACAAACAAAATTGAATTAAGTCTATATAGGCTATTAATTGATTCCGGAGTCGCCAACAGGAAATCTTCAGGTGTCCCCTCGTAGGCCGATCCAGGGCACTCTTCTGTAATGTGCTTAACTGGTTGGTTTTCGCCACATTCGCAGAGAGGAGATGGTATCCTGCCCCATTTGTGTAAGAACTAGGCGCACCTACCGTGCTGAGTTCGGATTCTGTTTAGGGTGGACCAGGTCTTTCTTGGTAAGTCGTACCCTGGGGGTTTTTGGGTAATACATGGCATTAGGTTGTTCTGATGCTTGGAGGTTCATTCTTGGTGCCAGGAGGTGGTAAGGTCGAAGCCCTCCTCTATGGCAGATGCTGCTGTTTTGGTGGGAGGCTTTTTAGAACGGAGGCGGTTATAATTGGCGTATTCAATGTCTTCGTGTATTGGGAGATTTGGGTTAGCCAAGGTCTTCTTGTACTCTCTGGTAAGAGCATTCACACGACGCAGATTTGAAGGCTGGATGTGGCTTAAGACTGGAAGCCATTCTGTGGGAGTGGATTTAAGGACAGCGGCGATCATTCTCATTGTGTTGTTGAGCTGAGTGTCAATTTTATGGGCATGTGGGCTATTAAGCTGACTTCATTTTAAAACTTTTTGTCTCTTGTAAAAATGTATCCAGGACATGCAGCTTCTCTACAAAAAAAAGTACTTACGATGCAAAACATGAAAAAGGTTCGAACAATTGTTATAAAAATCAAACTAGTTGGTAGTTATTTAGAATTATTTTCATGTTTCTCGTTCTGAATAAACAACAATGATGAATTACACGGTATGGTAAATAATTTTTTGCAGAGAGACTGCATGTCTGGCTAAAATTTTACAAGAGCCAAAAAAGTTTCAACATGAAGTCAGCTAGTGTCAGAGAAATAATTTAAGTCATTTATATGGGGGGTAACAAAAAGAAGAACTTTTAATTACCAATCACACGCCATTTTAAAATTTGCAGGTATTAAAAAAATATGGCGCATACGCCAAAACACGCTATTATTCAAAAATAGTAGAGAGGGTATACAAGATATTTACTTACTTTATTTTTAAATATAAAAGCCGAGCCAGAAAAACCCCGGTTAGTCAGTCATAATAATATGTGAAAATTTTGGATTGAAACAACATTAACATTTTTTACAAAGCCAGCTAGGAATATCAAGAAAGGAGTGAGAAAAATCTGACTCAAATCCAAATTTAATCTAATCATGAATAATGTTCAAAAAGGGAGAGGTAATAATTTTCGAAACTTGATAATATTTTGCTGAATTTTTAACGAACTTTGGGCTAGGTCTCGAAGATTTTTCCCCTGCGATGCTTTTTCACCTTCCTAACTAAGTACAAAAAAACAGACCCCCCCTTCCCTCCCGAGCACATTTTCTGGTTACGCCACTGTGTTATATTATATATGCTATTTTCTTTCTTATTCTGAGAGTATTTTTTTTATTTACTCGTTTCTTAAGTTAAAGGGGGTGTAACTAGAAACTACCCCCATCCCCACTCCTTGCACCGCGCCTGAACCTATTCCGAGTAAAAACTGTTAACAATGAATTTAAATTCTTTATTATCTAAACTCGTGCTCTCACGAAAATAATTCAGCTTCTAAATTAGAACCTCATTTAAAACCGATCTATTATAAGTTATTGATGATCTGCCCAATGATTGATTGATGGACTTCAATGACGTCACAGGTAAAATATGAAACGAATATCGACCCTTTTAAGGCTTTGTTTTTATTATTTTTAAAATGAGAATTGTATGATAGTTAGTTTAATAAACAAAGTGGGTAGATGTCAGTGATGGGAGTACCTACTCGAAAATCAATTCCGAAAAAAACTCACAAATTTACGGAACTAATAACTTTGTTTTAGAAGCCATTTTAAAAAAGACGGATTTAACATTCCCAAACTTACTAGGTATTCGATACTCTTCAGCATGCGCGGCTTGTCCATAAGGTTATTTGGTCAATGGCCCACCTTATTATGTAATTGATTTTTTAAAACAAATAAAAATTATCAACCTTTAAAAAATGCAAATATTTCAAAATGTGTCATGCGAAAACTCCCAATACAGATCGAAAACGAAGCACACCTCTCGTCCAGGCCGTATTTCACTATAGCTCACGGGTGACCTTACGGGTTTATATTGAATTAGAAGAGCACATAAATGAATTGGAAACTAAAGGCGAAATAGAAATACGCGCTCTCCGAAGTTAAAAGGAGACGAGAAAGAGCAAAATCCGTCGTCGACTTTGGCACACTTCGTGTTCAGTCGGCATCTGTTGTTCAATCACGCTTAATAGGCATTTATGAAAACAGTTAAACAGCTCCGTGAATGCCATTTAAATCAAAACTTTACGTTAGACAAAGAAAAACTTATTACAAAATATGCGGATTGTATTTGCAACATTTGAATAAACCTTTTAGTTCATTAGGAATGCCGAATCGCCCGTAGTATGTCATTAACATTGATTTAGTTCATTTACGTGTACTGGAGTACTGTGTTATGACTTGAATTAAAAAACAATGACTTTAACGGTTTAAGAAATATAACAGTTTAAAACAAGCGGTTCGTTAACCTAACAAAACGATAGAAGTAAGAGAGTATAGATATAGATAGAGGTAAGAGAGTTATATCAAAGAAATAATAATAAAATAAAGCTGTTTGATGTTATTTAAAAAAAAGGCACAGCAAAAATGCAATTTTAGTATTTTATGTTCTTGCGGTGTTTATTAGTAGATAAATAATTATTCCTTGGCAAAAATATGTACTAAACTGCATTTTGCTCATCAAAATTTACCTACTTGTAAAAAAACTCACGAGCCGCGTCTGTTCCTTATAGCACCTACTCAATACAGAAATTAAATTATAGAAGAAGTCAATTCCAAAGTATTAAAATCTTAAAAATAACGCATTCTGCACAACACAATTATAGTATAGCTTAATACTTATATGATTTGTAAGGGTTGGCTTGTGTTAGGAATGACCAATATCCAGAATTTCAGCAGTTTCCTCAGAAAACTACTAAAGTAACAGTAATGTCAGGTCCGTAGATAGGGGGCGCGTTTGTACATTTTCTATTTATTTTGACGTGCCTTATCTTTTTATCTAAAGCGGTAATAGAGGACAGGAACGGTTCTACGGGGGGGGCCTGGGGGGGCCCAGGACCCCCAACATTTCTGAAAAAAACTATAAAATGTATGCCACTGATAAGAAAAAATTCCGGGTGCTTTATTATTTACATAATTTGATACAATTTGAGCATGATCCTAAAAAATTTGGAGCTGTGGCGTTATTTGCTTGCAAAGGCTACCAAAAACTGTGGCTGCCGGGCTGCATTTTCATCTCACTCATGGACTCTTAATTTAAATCTTTAAATAATGTATTCTTGGCTTAGACTACAAATGTTTTGTAGGAAACGTTTAGCTTTTAAACTTTTCCTTCTAAAGGTCTTGTTATAAATAGAGATTAAGGTTTCACACTCATATTGTTTTAGTTATTGATTTTTAATGCAATTTTAAAGGAAAACGAATAAAAAGAATAATATTTTATAGAATTTTTCTATTATATACTTGTCTGTTTCGTTTTCCCTTTTTTAGAGCTATTTTAAATTAACAAAAATATAACCCAATGCAATAAAATATTTTTACAACACAAACAATTAGGTATTTATTTCTTAAGAGAAAAATTAAGGTAAACATTTTAATTGAAACATTTTTGATGGAAGAAGTGTGATAATTTATAATAAAAAAATAGTGCGGGATAAAATGAGATACTTTATTAGGAATATAAATATACGGCACTTAAGGAGTATTTCCAAATCTAAGCATTTGCACCAAAAACTGCTCTTAGATCTACGCTCCTAAAATACATGATTTCTAAAAAAATCATCAATTTTTGTGTGGTGAGCGAAATTTACTTTTTTTTAATCATGAAAAACCGAGCCCGGAAAACGCTGGTTAGAGTTATACATACGTCTTATGTTAAAATTTTGAATTGACACCAATATTCATATTTTTCACAATTATAAAATACGTTTTTTTTTTAAATAACGAGCCAGCTAGGAATATCAAAAAAAAATATTAAAAAAAAAAAATTAATCCAACCATGCAAAGGGGTAGAGGTAATAATTTAATTTTCGAAATTTGATAGTAGTTAGGTGAATTTTAAATGAACTTTGGGCGTGGCCCCGAAAATTTTTCACCTGCGGCGCTTTTCCGCCTTCTTCGCTAGGTATAATACCATGGAATACATATAGTCCCGACTATCCCTCTCTTCAGAAAAAAAAATGTCCTACTTACGCCCATCCAGCCCCCCTCCACCCGAGTATATTTCCTGGCTACCCCAATGTGGTGCCCCCCCAATATTTTGGGTCTAGAACCGCCCCTGATAGAGGATATTTGTTTGTCATTATAGTGTCATGGGGGGGGGGGGGGGTGTTGAACCCCCTCCCTTCCCCATGGTCAATGCCTTGCTACGACCTAGACCTATGTGTACATATATGAATGTTTTGTTAAGTTCCATAAAATAATAATATATATTTTTTTTTTGAAAAATTTATTGATAGTCAATAATTTTTCGCAGGCGCTTTTTCTATGTCTATGGTCTGTCTGAATCTGAATATAAAAAACAGTTGTTGTAAAAATAACCCCCGCCCCCACGAAAAAGGAAGTTCCTGATCCGCGCCTGAATAGAGTGACGCGTAATCACAAAATCCGGTTTAGAGGACCAAGTATGATCTTATTGTGGTGATATATCGAAATATTTAAAGTATTAATGTATACATTTATGACCTGACCTGACATAACCAATTTAAACTTGTCTTCTAGGAAACGTAAAGTGTTTATAAAGTCGTCTACCAGCGTAGGACATTATCACTTTTGATCTCTCGGCTATTGTATGATAATTTTATTTAAGGAATTTCAGTATCTAATCATGACGAGTGCAAATCTAGAAAAAATTTAAGGGACATACAGGGACAGGTAGTATGTATGGTGACGTAGACATATGTTACATGCAAATAAGGTCAATGCAGGGAGGGCAGTCAATGGGGTAAATTGACCTTCTGCCTCTATATCCTCTTTAATTGTTTAACTGTATGTGAGTCAACGATAGAGTAAAGTTTATTTTCTCCTTTATCTTAGGAATTGGATAAAAATTCCAAATACAAACGTTGTAGAGATCATTGAGGTACACTTTTTAAAATTATATTGGAGTATACAGGGTGGCCCAAAAAAAAAGTGGCGAATATAACTTAGATTTTTTTTAAATGGAACATCTTATATATTGTATTATTTTCTAATTCCCCAATAAATTCTACGCCTATTTTGTATAAAATGTTATATGTCTAAGTTTAATAGTTTCTAAGATATTGACGTTTAAAATATGGCATTTTCAGACTTTGATAGGCTGTAACATTGGAACACTTCATCTTCCAGAAAAGTGGTTTTCACCTCCCTATCTTATTTTTTTATTCTCTATTTAAAAATTACAACTTCCGGTTTAACATGTTAAATCGTTAAAACCGGTTTTTGGTTTAACATGATAAATCGGAAGTTGGTTTCCTTGGATAGAGAATAAAAAACTAAGATAGGGAGGTGAAAACCATTTTTCTCTAAGATGAACCGTTGCAATGTTATACAGCCTGTCAAGATTTAAAAATGCCATGTTTTAAACGTCAATATCTCAAAAACTATTAAAATTGTAGACATATGACATTTACTAAATAAACGTAGAATTTTGTGGGGAATCAGAAAATTATACAAAACATAGGATGTTTCATTCAAAAAAAATCAAGTAATATTCGCGACGTGTTTTTAGGCCACCTTGTACACTCCAGCATAATTTTAAAATATGTACCTCAATGATCTCTACAACTTTTGTATTCCGAATTTTAATCTAATTCTTAAGATAAAGGCGGAAATGAACTTTTCTATCGTTGACTCACCCTGTATACATCACTTAAAGTTCCTCTCGATTCTCACAAAATGAGTGTTTACTTTGAGCCTTGAAAATTGACGGGCGTATGACTGCTCGGTATTTTTTTAAAAGTCACTTTTTAGTCGCCCCTCTTCTCAGCAAAATCCTCGATCCGCCACTGAGTGATGGACATGTAAACGATAGACTTCGTTTTACCAATATCTCCTAGATTTTGTACACAAATCGACATAAGCATAGAGAAATAAAAAAAACAAGTATCTAGCTCAACAATTATTATTAGATTCTTTACATCTTGACCATCTGGCCATATAAATTGCTGTTCCCCAATTAGAAAATTCGTTTTGGAAATCGATCATTTTTCATCACATAGTAAATGACTGCCAAGCAATTCAGATCTTTAAAGGTGGCCCGAAGGCGAACCTTTATTAACAGGTTGGGTCATAGGCTCGGTCATAGGTCATTAAAGCATGTCAATAGATCCTAAGAGGTACCTACCTGATTCGGAACATTTTAACACCTGGAAAGATGTGTTGCAAGAAATTTGTAACAGTCAAAATTGAATTGATGAAAAGCGTGGAATAAAATAGATCAGGGATGGCGAACCTTTTTACATTTACGTGCCATTTTTCCCAAAGAAATGTTAAATATGATCATGACGTGCCAACAAAGTCTTTGTTTGTTACGCGAGCATCAAAATCTAATTATACACTCACTAACCCAAAATTGATGATTTTTTAAAAAGGAAATACTTTGGGGCGAAGATAAGGAATCTGAAAACTCTATTTGCCGTTTTGTAGAGGTTAGGTTTCGGACGCACACCTTCGTATTTACTTGTTTCTGACACAATTTTTAAGCAAGAACAAGTAAAGAGAGTAATTATTTATAAAAACTGGACGAAATGCCATCCTACCTTGAAGAAATCATTGTATATTGACGAGTGAGTATTGAAAATCAAATTTTAGATCTTTTAAATCAATAAGAATGTTTTAAATTCTTTGAATTCCACAAATTCTTTTCAAAAAATTCTATTATTTAACCTACCGTTATAAAAAAATTTCAATTCTCGCTTTCAGATAGCACTGAAGATGGCGAAAGCCGAATGCCGAAAGCGTTCTGCTAAGATTATAATAAAATAAAAGTTTTTACACGTAATACAAACTCTCTTTTCTTCAATTAACTTTTAGTAGATAAAGGGGCCGCATGTAAAAAAAACAAAACAAAACAATTATTCTTCGGGCTTGGGTGGATAGGGAAGTGCATCATCCCCCCCCCCCCCCCCCCCTCCCCCCCCCCCCCCCCCCCTCCCCCTCCCACTCCTTCTCCTATAGACGCCCTGGTGGTGACAGTTCAAAGGCAGATGACAACTATCCTCTTTTAATGCTAGAATATTGATTATTTTAAGTAAACATTTTAATTAAAAAACACAGAAAATTAGTTTTTTTTACAATAATATATGTATATAGTGATCTTCACCTATTTTATATAACTCTTTACTTTTTAATGGCTAACATTAATTTCTTGTTGAAAAAATAAGGTTGTTTTGAAATTACTCGAAATCGAATAAAGATGTCAAAACGTGGTTTCTGCCAAAATGTAGGTATTTTTATGCTTCTCAAATATATTATACAAAAAGTATACCGTTTTATTTATTTTTTTTTAAGAAAATCAGGAAAAACTGAAACTTTTATATATAGAGCCTTCTGTAAAACAAAATACAAATTTTGATGACTTTGAAGAAAATTGCGTTCTTATTGAGCATTAAATTGTGTTTCAAAAGAGCCCAAATTTAATAAATTTGTAAAAGAGATCTGAAAGATACAGTACTTTTAGTAATAACTTATTTACCAGCTTCCCCCACCCTTATTATTAAAGAAATAAAAAAAAATCTTTGGGCCAAACTGCGGCAAGAATGAGGCTTTCTATTTCCGATATCGAAACAGTACCTAAATGAGGCTATTTTCAAAATAATTTGATTTTGTGTTTTGTCTGATCAGTTAACCCTCTAGCGTCAATCGTATAACTTTAAATATAATTTCCAGTATTTGCTTGTTACTGGTTTACCTATAAAAAAATGTGTCCCTAAAATTTATGACAAATACTTGCCGAGATACAGCCGTTGGCTGACCTTAGAGGGACACCCGGTATAGCGGGTGTCGATGGATGGCCACCGGCCGTATCTCGGAAACTACTGGGCATAGAAACTCGGGGTAAAAAAAAATGATAACTAAAGTGGCCATGAAAAATCCTGGAAATAATTTTTAAGTTCCGCATTTTGCCGCAAGAGGGCGTAATTGAAAAGTAAATTTTAAAATTTTACATATCTCCGAAAACTCCACATTAAGGTATATCTTTGGTAACACCATTAAAAAGCTTGGACAATTATGCATCATTTTAGTCTGATGCTCATTGGCGTACCGACTTTAATAAGAGGGGGAAAAGCTGTTGAAAGTGTAATCATTTAAATCGCTGTAACTTATAAACGACTCATCCGATTTTAGCAAACTAAAGACTGTTTGGAAGAGAAATGTATGCACTTTCACCAATCGTTTTTAGTTGGCCATAATAGTTCTCAAAAAAATGCTAGGGGGCGCAATTTGTAATCATAACACATTTTTTGATTTTACTCCGAAAAAATAAATTATACGGTATAATTATGATACCATAATCGAAAAGTAGATGAAATTTGCTAGAAAAATATTTAAACCGCAGCTCGATATCTCCGTTCGTTTCAGCGTTATCGTCAATAATTTTTAAAACTTTAAATGAAGAAGCGGTTATATAAATATTTTTTAGAAAAAAAGTGGAACGTCACTGATATTTTTTTATGTAGATATTATTTCGGATTAGCCTGGTCAATTCTGCATAAAAATGGTCTCTTGCGTTTTTCTTCTCAGGCACGCCGTTCTTAATTAAAATAATTAAATTAAATTAGACGGGCGGAAGCTAGCCTATTAAGTGAAGATTGTCACTTCCACCAATTTTTATAAAACAAAATTTTTCATTATCAATGTTAATAATAATAAATAGTAGAGCTAATAAGAATTCGGAGATATGTAAAATTTTAAAATTTACTTTTCAATTACGACCTCTTGCGGCAAAATGCGGAACTAAAAAATTATTTCCAGGATTTTTCATGGTTACTTTAGTTATCATTTTTTTCCCAAGTTTCTATGCCCAGTAGTTTCCGAAATACGGCCGGTGGCCATCCATAATGGGACACCCGGTACAATATCTATAGGAACTACTGTAGCACAGTCACAGTCATAATTTTTAAAACAAGATAGAAATGCTCGAATACGTATAGGCACGCATTCGCCCTTGCGACCTAATATAATTCCGAACATAAAATTAAAATCCACCTAAAACAACTCGATCTTTTTTGTGGCAATATTTACGACAATTCCTGCCAATCCGACCTGCAAAAAATGTGGTAGCAGCGACTCGCAGGGTTAAAAACTTCGAGAATGCCTGGCTCGCGAGCCAGCAGGGTTATCGGTGGGATCGGGTGTCGTATCAGTGGACAATGGCATTGCAGAATGCTGCGACAAGACGTTTGATCTGCGGGAAGATAAGAGATGATGCCGATGAATCTGTAATAACTTCGAGAGAATTATTGCTAAATAAAGAATTAAATACAGACTTTAGTCTAGACAGATTTTTTTATTACTACTAGATAAAATATATTAAAAGTAAATTTTTTACACCATATATTTAATATTTTTTAATTTCATTATTATACCTCTACCTTCTACTTTAAAATAACTTTTTACTTCTCAATTTTGCTGTATGTCATTTCTTGTCCTTCTTTTAAATTAGGCGTTTTACCGCTTCGTTCGTCGCCATCAGGGCTATTCCCGAGGAGACCTACAGCTTAACGTGGGTTTCGAACCACGATTCTCAATCATGCGACACCGCGCCCCAAGGGCTGACCTACCGATTGGGGAGTGTGGACCTTCTTCCGCCAGTGGCGGCTCGCAGTCTTAAAAAATGGCGAAGAGCTAGGTGTAGTGCGGGTACTTAAACAAACATTGACTAATTTACATTTTTATTACTATTACGTACAAACACTAGGGTTGCCAGACGTCCCGTATTTTCTGGGATTGTCCCGTTTTTCAAGGTTTGGTCCCGCGTTCCGGGCAAGCTATTAATGGGACGCCATTTGTCCCGTTTTTCTCACTCGACACGAAAATTTTAAACTTTATGTCCACTCCCAATTTATCTCACAATAATTGTTTTATTTCAACAATCCAACTACAACAAAAAAAAGATTAAACTTTCTTTTAAGATCCGTTTGCATAAAAAGTACTATACTGGTATCTTTGCTCCTCTATACGTTTTAACAGTCAATGGATTAATAATTATGTTCCCTTTTTATATCCCTTTAAAAAAAATTAAATATATGTTTCAAACATGTCCAGTTTCTTTTTGCTTGTCCCGTATTTTTGCTTCTTTTCTAGCTTCATCAGTCCCCTTTTGACTTAAAACAGTTCTGGCCACCCTAACGAACACACAATAAAAATTAAAATAAGTAGGTACGTACGTACTGAATTAACTAAAAAATAAAAACAAAACTTTTTAGTCACATAGTAAATCACGTAAAAACGATATCTATAACCGTAAGTTTCGCGAAGCCTCAAAATAAATACTGCGAACCAACGCTAAAACAATGGTGCATACGACTGATTTTTAAATTTCCTTTATCACCATATGTAAATTGTTACATGAGTTACGTCACTGACGTCACGTAATCATAGCGACGGTGAAAAGCAACTTGGACGTTGGGTCTTCGTCTTCACTTGCTGCTCTAAGCTCACGGACCGGAGTAGTGCACGGACAAGGTCGGCTGGGGCGCGTCAAAATGCACGAGTGTCTATAATTATTGTTCATCGGAGTTAACCGTGGCCCTATTATGCATAGCTAGATTCAGATTAAATTAATATTATTAATTCAAACATAATTATTTTTTAAGGGCTAAAATGGTAGCTGTATTGGTACATTAATATTTAATATTGTCGAAAAGATTTCCTTCTGGTTTTATTTTTTTTTGGTGGAGAGCCCCTTCACCTACTTTACCTGACGTGCCGCCACTGTCTTCCGCATCCCATGAAATATCCGATTTTATCCGGCCTGGTTACCGGCGTGAATGAGGTGGGTTGAGAGATAATACATTTTACACTCTTTCTTGCATTTTTAAGCCTACTAAAATTGGGACATACTAATTTTGCTGTACATATTTGTAATTGTCGATCGGTACCCCAGATTTCCACGGAAGGACCAGTTACCTGTACTTTCTAAAAACTCACGTAAAACAATGTTTTTTTGACTACATTATGCCCAAAAAATCTCAAAGTTTAAACCGTTTATGAAACAATCTTGCCATCGCAAAACTTGGGGAGTTCACTCTATAAGACCCGACAATCCCCAAGTGCCAAGCGCAAACAGAGGGGACTTCTCGTCATCAATGTCGCTTAATCGTTTTGTCCCATTATCGGCTGAATTATTACATATTTCGTGGAGTCAAGAAGCGTGCTAACCATAGATGTGTAAATGGCATGGATGGTGCGAAACTCTGATTAAAATTGACGTTATATTTTTGAAGACCAACGCCGGGTTTGCTTGGAATTAAATCTATCTTGAAACATCCGGAGTTGGAGCTCGAAGTGCCACAATTGAAATCACATCGCTTTCAATTATGGATCAAATAGTGTATATAATAATATGTCTTTCTACAGAGATTGAAAATCAATAGTTTATATTTTATGAAAACTTACAGAAATATTTTTCTCTTAAACGTTCTGGCTTAAATTATATATACGAATAATAAACCTCATCCGAAACGAACATGCACCATATGTGTCTACTCATACTATCAAGACTCATATAACATATGAGTTTATGAGCAACGTAAACCAAGAACAGTGCTACCTCCTTCTTTACACATCGATGACATTCTTGTTAAGCGGGCGTTATTCACAATGTTATTGCGGAGGGTGGCGCCACTGTATTCCTCTTCCGGGCCATTTCATCCCCCACCCCCGCCTTTGAGGATATCACACGCACTGGCTATAGATCTATAGACATACGCTCGCTGGTGTGAGCGGATATCAATAATTCATAGCCTACTATAAATTATATGAATGATGAGACCGCTACGCAATTGTTTGTCTTCGGCTAAAATATGATTCAGAAGTGGGATAAGGGGTCTTTGAACATAATGTATATTATGTGCGGTTTGTTTTTTTAGTTTTTCATCTATAGACCTTTATTGTATAGAGTCCGGGAAACAATACATAAGGTTCTTAGGGTCACACACTGAAAAAAATATGTAGTTGTAAAAGATTTTAGGTGCAATATTATTGTTAGAGCGACTGTATTTATCTTCGGTAAATATTTCTCTCCGTCGCCGGTCGACGTCCCCCAATAAACAATCTCAATTTTTCCTTCAGTATCAAAAACTCGAATCATAAAAGCTTCTCATCTTAGAGCTTCACTTGCAGAGGACAGTAATTACAGCTTGAAAGAAGCCATCTCTTTGTACCCGTCTGGCCATGACAGACGCCCAGCGTCGTCGTCCCACCGCCGCCGCGACGCTTTCTGGAAAGCACACAATCGCCTTTATAGATTTCGGAAGGAAATGCGGAAGAAAGGAACGTTGGAAAAATGGGGCGTGCGACATTCTACTGGCGTTACGGGACGTTACTTTTTACGCATCAACCACTTGTGGGGTTTGAAATTCAGTTTTTACACTTCTGGTATTTCATTATTTTGTGTAATTTAATATTTCGTTGGGTGCTAAAACTACACAACTATACCGGCTCTAGTGTTTATACGCGGATTGTTGTAAATTAGTTAGTAGAGGAACAGCCCTAATTGTTAATATTTCAGAATTTGCTAGAACAAGGTACGAAAAAACGCTGTTCGTGCTAGTTTATTTCCTGATTAGAGGAGAAGAGGGAGACTTGATCCCCAAATTTTGTTTTTTGCTGTAAAGTTTTCTGTGGTTGATTAATAGTAACCATTTATTTGATTACATTCGTCAATTATATTGTTATTTTACATATACTTGAATAAATAATCATTAATTTTTTTTATGGAGACAAAGTTATTAAAAAATTTATAAAGCTAGGCAGAATGATCAAGAGTCCCCAAATTCTGGTTGACTTGTTCACTTTTTCTGGGTGACTTGATCATGGGGATTCAATGTTCTGACCGTGCAGTTTAATAAATAAATGTTAGGTTTATAAATAATTAATACAAGGTAGGGATTTTAATGCTTTATTTACAATAAGAAAAATCTTGCCTTAAATTTAACAAACAAATTCCGTTTTTTTTTTATTATAGAAGAGTTTTGAACTTGCATTGTCTTTATTTGTTTTACATCACAACGTTTCAACTGGTAAGTATCTCCAGTCGTCTTCAGGTGAATACTATTTAGTATTGTTGTGTAGTAAATACTATATAGTAGTAATAGTATATAGTATTTACCTGAAGATGACTGGAGATACATACCAGCACGAACATATCTCTCCAGGGTCATAATATTTACATCAAATCTTCTAGCAGCACCTTAATGATGCATTGTCGTTGATGACATGGAAAACTGCTGCTTTTAGTTTCTGGTATATGGGTTTTCTCTTTTTCGTTCCTTCCTTCCTCTTATAGATATTTGCTTGGCATCTAAATTTTTTTAAATTGTATATCAAAATATTATTTTGCAGATATTGAGATGATTAATTAATTTCTCGTTAGCTCCTACATACTTCTTCCTAATAATGATTTTAATTTATCCTTTGAAAAATCAACAATAGCTAGGAATATATGGGAGGCTTGATCCCATGATCAAATCTCCCACAGCAGCAGTAATCTAATCTCCCCATGGCGCCATTTTGTAAAATGTGTCCTTTAAAAAAATATACGGAAAAAAAGGAGACCTTATAATATCTGAAATAACTTTATGATTTGATGTACTATATAAATAAATAAAAGAAAATACTTACCTTAGCAGAAAAATAGTCAAAACTAACTTGAAAAACTTATAAAAACACTTCTTAATTATTAGAAAATATTTCCAATGATAACGTCTTTTTTAGCCGGCGGTCTTGGCAAAACCGAATGGCACCTAATGGTCGTCCGTATAATGACAATGCAATGTTGTCAATATGATATTTTTAGAGTATATTATTTCGAAGATCTGTTGGGGTGAACAAGTATCCCAGGTGATCAAGTCTCCCCCTTCTCCCCTATCGTTTTATTTAAAATTCTCGGAACCTTTTCCAATCTCAAACTTCACATATCGTTCAGGCGCGGCTCGCGAATTTTTGGGGCAAATTTTGATGGCAGTAACCTAACAAGTAGTTTAGTGCATAGTTTGGTCAAGGAATTTACCTACTAAAAAACATCGCAAAAACATAAAATAGTAAAATTGCATATTTTCTGTGACTTTTTTTTTAAAATTACATCAAACCGCTTTACTGTATTATTTTTTATATAATTATCTTACCTTTATGTAGTTGTCTGTTTTCTGTTTGTATATCAAATCGATCATTCTATCCTTTTGTTTGGAAAAATGTTGTATCACTAGGTCATTAAGATTATAAATACTTCTAATAAAAGGTTTTTCTAATGTTACTGTAAACTGTAATATTTCTTGAACTAAACCGTTCAAGTCATTGTTCTTTAATACAAGTCACAACATACGTAAGTACACGTCAAAAAGAAACACATTAACGCTAAATAAGAGTTAAGGACATACTACGGGCGATTCGACATTCCTATTGAAACAATAGGTTTATGCAAAAGGTAGGGGAGACCAGGACTAGAAGATCCCCCGGGGTTAAACGATCCCACGCCAGTTTGGCGCTACTGTATGCAATAGAACAGCATGTGCCTTTCAATACGGCGGTGCAGTACAATGACTGACAGCGACCAGTGCGTAAGTGTTTCGCCAGTGTAAAGAAAATTGTCATTTTTTCCGACTTAATAATAGGTAAGCATTTCATTTTATTCATGTTTATTACTAAAAAACAGTTAGGTATTTCAGTATTTTAGTTCATTTAAAAAAGTTAGGTTAACTTTATTATGCCGCTTAAAAATGGTGCAAGAGGATCCCTTTAACAATGGGGCAAAATGATTGCCTAAAACAATGGGCCCCGGGTAACGGGGAGAAATGATTACTTTTAGGCATTTAACATTTTTACATTTTAAGCGTTTTATTTTGTTTTTTTTCTTAATACAAATGCTTGAAAATGACTTCCTAGTTTCATATTTACTAATTTACCGGTAAAAAAGAAAAAGAAAATTTCATTTAGGTACTTTACATAGGGAATCATTTTGCCTCGAGTAGCGGGGCCAAGCGATTACTTTGCATATGTCTACATACTTACTAAAATCTCAAAATCAACTTAACCAAAAAATATATAAATAATGAACAACACATAAACAACATATAAAGCTACATGTTTATAAAAATACAAACTCCTAACACTTCGTGGATGTGACATCTAAGGCCAAAACTATTAAGGGGATCTTCTTGCTCCGGTCTCTCCTAATGATGGTTTAAAATTAAAGAAAAATATTGATCATAATTAATGACTCAAATTAAGAGCTTGTTGTTTTTGTATTAAGTATCTTTCTTAGATTTGATTAAATACGTTTTGATTTTTTTTTCATAGAAATAAAAGCATTGTTTACATCGAACATATTCTGTCAATAAATCAACCTGTTTCTGCAGAATCCAAATAAAAAACGCAAAGTTTCTGAAACCGGCAAACTTAGTTCCATCTAGATAATCTAGTGGGAGTGTCCGCCCAATACTATCTGTCCGGTGCAGATATCGCAGGCAGCACGCGTCGATCTTCTGTGCGTGAAATGTGTATACAGGCTTAATGAGGGATTTTATGTGCATTACTCTTGCCTTACTGACTCTGACATCCATTCTCTATTCATCGTCAGAATTGAAATGCGTATATCATACCCTTATTTGAGGGGCTGTATTCGCAAATAAATTTATAGTGTCTGATATTCAATACAACTGTACAGTTAAACAATTTTCAATGAAATTACTAATATTGCTATGACCTTTATTGCCAATATAATTTTATCTGGAATCTCAAAAAAAAATTTACCACATTCTGTTAAACTGTGTGGTTTTAAACGAGACGAGGCCAAAAAAAAACGCGAGACGATGTTAAGAGATTCTCACTGCATGTAAATTAAACCCACTTTTTGCCATCCGCTGAATTTCTCAGAAACTAGACCTTTTTTTCCGAGGGCCCGTCCGTGCGCCGGATGCACTTAGGCCAGGTTTGGCCCAGTGTGCTCACCCTGTTTGGTTGTTACACCCACTCCGTGATCCCAGTTTCTTGCACCAATTCGTGTAGGTCAACTGGAGAGAGGGTTAGGATGTCCTCTGGTTCCAGTTTTGATTGCCCGAGTATTCGTTGCCCCTTCCGATCTAGCGACTCGCAATGGCAATGTGCTGTACAGTTTCCCTGTCAGCATAATCTGCAGTCGAGGTCTCTCTCCCTCTTTTTAATATACAGGGTATCCTTGAAATGACTGTACAACGCTTCACCACAAATTCCTTAACCAAAAATAAGGCGATCTAGGCAAACTTACCTATATGCGATGTTGCTTCGTTTTGACGCTACAGGGCACTAAAATTTTTAAATTAATGTCGTTTTTTCGGAATAATTTCCAAACCCCTTTGTCGATTTCCACTAATTTTGGGATTAAGAGTGACTATTATTAATAGCGTGTTTTGACGTATACGCCATCTTTTTTTAATACCTTCAAATTAAAGAATGGTGTGTGATTGGTAAATAAAAGTTTGTCTTTCTGTTACCCCCAGTATAAATGGCTTTAATTATGTCTGTGACACTAGCTGACCTTATTCTAAAAGTTTTTTGTCTCTTATTAAATGCAGTTTCTCTACAAAAAAATATATGTATATTCAGAAACTCGGTGAACATTTCGTACAATTGTTATAAAAATCAAACTAAACTGCTGGACAATTGCTTTTGAGCAAGAAAAATGTCGCCTAAATTTAACAGTTAATATCTTCTGAACCAAATATGATATCGACCTACAGTTTTGAATGGTTGATAGATTCATCCCTTGGGAAACAATTGCTTATGTTGGATTTTCTTTAACTTTATATACAAGGTGTTAAAGAAGACGATGATTTTTGCTCCAATTTTAATGGCGTGTAACTTTCATAATAATATTTTTAAATTTTATCACTCTACGTCAATTGAATCACTGGTTCATAGCAAAGAAAGTAATACCGATTTTTTTGGAAAACCTTGCTTTATTTTAACTTATTGGTGGCTAGATCTCACTGTGCATTGTATCGTGCAAACTTTGCGAGTGATTATTGTACCTTATAAAAAGCTTGATTATGTTCAGTAACAATAGTTGTACCTAAATGTTATGATGTACAGTAGCGTACTTATAAACACCTATATGTCTATGGTTTATGAGTATCTCACAATTTTTCACGATTGTTTTATATTGGAAAGTATTCGCTCCTAGATTAGGTCAATTTTTTCCTATTTTTTAGTTTTTCATATCGCACTATAGGTATATTATACAGTGTGTTTACAAAATTTTAACGTAGATACATTTTTTAATTTCATTTTTGGAAAATATTTATTTATGAATTTATAACTTTCTAACACTATACTCATAAACCATAGACATACAGGTGTTTATAAGCACGCCACTGTACATCATAACATTTAGGTACAACTATTGTTACTGAACATAATCAAGTTTTTCATAAGATATAAGAATCACTCGCAAAGTTTGCACGATACAAGGCACAGTCAGATCTAGCTATAAATAAGTTGAAATAAAGCAAGGATTTTCAAAAAAATCGGTATTTCTTAAAATATACCAGACATCAAAAATTTGACAAATCATTTTCTTTGCTATGAACCAGTGATTCAATTGACGTAGAGTGATAAAATTTAAAAATATTAATGTGAGAGTTACACGCCATTAAAATTGGAGCAAAAATCATCGTCTTCTTTAACACCCTGTATATACATTTTTTTGACAGTTAAAGAAAATCCAATATTGACAGTTGTTTCAGAAGGGATGAATCTATCAACCATTCAAAACCGTAGGTCGATATCATATCTGGTTCAGAAAATATTAACTGTTAAATTTAGGCGAAATTTTTCTTGCTCGAAAGCAATTGTCCAGCAGTTTAGTTGATAGTTATTTAGAATTAAAAATTTTTTTTATGTTTTTCGTTCAGAATTAACAGCAATGATGAATTATAAGGTATTGTAAATATTTTTTTTGTAGAGAAACTGCATATCTAGACAAAAAAGTTTTAAAATGAAGGCAGGTAGTGTCAGAGAAATAATTAAAGTCATTTATACGGGGGGTAACAAAAAGACAAACTTTTATTTATTTATTTATTTATTAAGTACACGCCTTACAGGTTATTACATACCCAACTACAAGGCAGGACAAAACATGTATACAAGCCCTGTAATGTATAACAATTACATATTTCAAAATTAACACTAATAAAAATTAAAGAAATTAGGAAAAATTGGCAAGTTTTAAGGCACAATACAATAGATTACTAATTACAATAAGATATTTTACAAAATAAAATTAAAAACCAGCAAAAAATTACCGAAAAATTATGCCAGAGGTTTTCAATGCTTAAGACTTCGACCCAACTCCAAAAATGACGAGTTAAAAAAATCAATATGAATATTTTTATTATACAAATCACACATTGCATAAAGCGGAGAGAACCTTAAAATGTTTGTACGAGGAGTGTCCAAATAAAAACAGTTATTATAACGACTATTTAGGCGAGGTACACCGAAATTAATTCTGGATAGGATATTTGGGCAGTCAATAATATTATTTAATAGTTTAAACAAAGTTATTAAAAGGGAGTAATTACGTCGTTCTTTTAAAGAAGATAAGTTAAACATTTCAAGTAATTGCTCATGTGGAAATCCCTGATAAGGGTAAACTCCCTCTCGCTTAAATGTAATGTATTTTAGAAATTTCCGCTGAACGCTGAACATTATAACCCGGAGACCACACCACTGCCCCATATTCCAATTTAGATCTTACATACGAATTATACAATGTGATAATAGCCTGACTATTTACAAATTCTCTTGTACAACGGAGAATGAAACCATATGCCCTTGAAGCCTCAGAAATGATATTGTCTATATGTGAACAAAAAGAGACTTTTGTATCAAAAGTTATACCAAGGTCTTTGAACTCCTAGACACGTGAAACTGAGTGATCGTCTATTGCATAATCGTATAAAATTATTGAGGATTTAGTAGTAAAAGATACAACATTACACTTTCCAACGTTCAGCTGCAGATTATTTTCAGCACACCATGCAACACCCAAATCAAGATTATATTGAAGCGCGATACAATCCTCTATATTTTTTACTCTTATATACAATTTAATGTCATCTGCGTACTTTAAATGCTTAACTGCTAGTTTAACTCCAATATCGTTAATAAAAATAATAAACAATAATGGTCCTAATACTGATCCTAGGGGGACACCAGAGGTAGCAGCGTATTGAGGCGACTTAGAGCCATAAATTTCAACGTATTGTTTTCTGTTCGTTAAATAAGATTTAAGTAGATCAACCAGAGAATCAGAAAAACCAAAATTTGACAGTTTTTGAAGAAGAAGCCTATGGTCTAGCCGGTCAAATGCTTTCGTAAAATCCAAATAAATAACATCTGTCTGAAAACCCTCATCAATTGCTTCTGCAATGTCTTGTGTTATAACCATAAAATTTGAAATCGTAGCTCTACCTTTGTAGAAGCCGTGTTGAGAAAGTGTAATTAAGTTTTTTGTTAAAGGAAATATTGAGTCATGTAAAAGAATTTCAAAAATTTTACAAAAATTGCATATAATGGACACAGGTCTATAATTTGTCACTTCAGATCGCTCACCCTTTTTGTAAACCGGACATACCTTCGACGCAGTCCATAGCTCAGGAATCTTTTGAGTTTTTAAGCAGAGGTTGAATAATTTTAAAAGTGGTGTTACAAGTATAAACCATTTACCAATAACACGCCATTTTTAAAATTGCAGGTAGTAAAAAAAGATGGCGTATACATCAAAACACGCTATTAATAATAGTCACTCTTAGTCCCAAAATTAGTGGAAATCGACTGCATATAGATAAGTTTGTCTAGCTCGCCTTATTTTTGTTTAAGGAATTTGTGGTGAAGCGTTGTACAGTCATTTCAAGGATACCCTGTATTTTAAAAAGAGAGAGAGAGACCTCGATTGCAGATTATGCTGACAGGGAAACTGTACAGCACATTGCCATTGCGAGTCGTTAGATCGGAAGAGGCAACAAGGACACCCTGTATATACAGGGTGATTCACGTTGAGTGGCCTATTAGAAGATCTCGGAAACGAATAACCCTATCTTTCTAAAAATTTGATAGCAGGCATAATTGGTTTTGAGCTTTTAAAGCTTTATATTTTGACGTTTTTATTACTTCCGGTTATACCGGAAGCTAATGACAACTTTGCTATTTCAAACGGAATACCCCATATATTTTAGCATTTTTGATTACCTTATTAAAATCTAAATAACTTTTGTTAATAATAATCTATTCCTATCTCTAACCGTTTTTGAGATATGAATTATAAACGGATTTTTTTGTGTAAAAACGCTCCGAGAAGAAAGTTTAGTAATTCTGAAACTAATAAAGGTAAACATTTAAAATTTTCTACGCTTTCAAGTAATACATAGATCTTTAGTTAAAATTACTTAGGTTTCACGTTTTTTATACAGGAAGTTCTTAAAATTGTGCCAATGTTTCCATTTAAATAAATGTGCATAAGTCAATTTTTGCAAATGAAACACCTTATTTTTTAGCTTACTAACGTGTAGAGAATTAAATTTTCTATCTAAATGCCTAATATGTTACAATCCACATTTTTAGTGTTTTTGGAATTATGAGCAATTTAAATAAAATAATCTTAAAATTTCTTTTTGTGTTAATGCGACATTATTTTTGAAAAGAAGGCTTCGACTGGGATTTTCGTTTGACTTTGAGCTTTGTTACCTTTTGTAATTAACTGCCTATGTTCGTTGCTTAGCTATTTCTCATTCAAAGCCAAACGAAAGTCCCAGTCGAAGCCTTCTTTTTAAAAATAATGTCGCATTAACACAAACAAAAATTTTAAGATTTTTTATTTAAATTGCTCATAATTCCAAAACCACTAAAAATGTGAATTGTAACATATTAGGCATTTAGATAGAAAATTTAATTCTCTACACGTTAGTAAGCTAAAAAATAAGGTGTTTCATTTGCAAAAATTAACTTATGCACATTTATTTAAATGGAAACATTGGCACAATTTTAAGAACTCCCTGTATAAAAACCGTGAAATCTAAATAATTTAAACTAAAGATCTATGTATTACTTGAAAGCTTAGAAAATTTTAAATGTTTACCTTTATTAGTTTCAGAGTTACTAAACTTTCTTCTCGGAGCGTTTTTACACAAAAAAATCCGTTTATAATTCATATCTCAAAAACGGTTAGAGATAGGAATAGATTATTATTAACAAAAGTTATTTAGATTTTAATAAGGTAATCAAAAATGCTAAAATATATGGGGTGTTCCGTTTGAAATAGCAAAGTTGTCATTAGCTTCCGGTATAACCGGAAGTAATAAAAACGTCAAAATATAATGCTTTAAAAGCCCAAAACCAATTATGCCTGCTATCAAATTTCTAGAAAGATAGGGTTACTTGTTTCCGAGATCTTCTAATAGGCCACTCAACGTGAATCACCCTGTAGATATAATTTCGCATGGAGCTGGTAACTTTGAAGAATTTAGAAATATTGTTTGTATCCACTTAAAGCTAAAAAATAACTAGTCTTACATCAGACTCCGCAGACACCGACTTTAAATATAAAAAAGTATTACCATTAATTTACACTTCCATAATTTAGACTTCTATTTACACGCCTGTATATATTATGTATTTTAAATTATAAATCCATTGTGCCAAAAGCATTACCGAAGAATTTTTAATTTCCTTCTCAACCAACGGCCACAATAACATGCAATCATATTTTCGAGTTGAAGAATCAAATCAAAATCTAATTAAAATTTGACATGAATTCTGCATTCAAGTTTTTCATGTTTTCGTTCACCGATACATGATAAAATAATTATTAAAGAATTTGGGCAATGATTTGCGTTTTAATTGTCTAAGGCTGGGGCTACAATATATTTTCTACCGGATTTAGACGCTGCGACGCCGTAATCTAAATGGAAGATACTGTAATTTAATTTATAAAAACTTTCACTCGTAATAATATTTCTTGTTTTATGTAGTTTATTAGGTATAGAAGAGTTAGTGTAGTAGTATTTTAATCTAGAACTTATAACGAATTGCATTTAAAGAGCAATCTTTCTTATTTTGAAACGTTTGTATTTACTGTAGTTATGGATAACACAAGCTATCATTCACGACGTACAGAGAAGACTCGAACTTCATCTTGGAGAAAACAAGAAATTATCGACTGGTTAACCACCCAAAGTTTTAAATTTGAAAATAATTTGATAAAGAAGGAACTATTATCTTTAACAAATTTACACAAACATCGTTTTATGAAATATGCCGTGGAAGATATAGCTGAAAAACATAGTGTAACTATGCTGCGCATACCGCCATATCATTGCGAACTAAATCCTATAGAACTTATATGGGCGCAAGTGAAAGGATTTGTAGCAAGACACAACACGAAATTCAAAATGAAATACATTAAGCTACTGTTTGATCAAGCCATTAAAGAAGTGACACCAGAGAACTGGCGAAAAGCAGTCCATCATGTCATTAAAGAAGACGAGAAAATGTGGGATCTTGACCATCAGATCGATCAGACCGTCGACCTGTTAATAATAACATCAAGAGCAGATGACAGTTCCTCAGATGACGAAGAATATTAAGATTTTTTATAATTTAATTTCTGTATAATGTATATTTTGAATTTTGTATTTTTTTTATATTGTTTAATAAAAAATAAGTGTACCTATTACTATGTACATAATGCACGCCTTTGTAACACCCTTTTCAGTGTTTGTGAATGGATAACAATAGGCCAAACCCATAAACTGACCCAAATCCGAGTGGTACTACCTGCACTTGATGAAAATAAAGAATTTTGCAAGGAAATCAATGCCAAATTATGAAAGTGGCTTAAATATTCGTTGGGTCACTCTGTAGTCCCTTTGCATACCTAATGAGCTTTTATTACTCTACACCTTTCTGAAATAGACTATGACTATAGTATTGGAATCAGGTAAAATCTTACTTGAGGAAAAGTAAAATTAGCCCGCAGCGTATTATTCTTTATATTGGTGTTATTTTTTCCCGTGTACTCTCTCTTAGTGTACAACCGGCCTAATATATTTTTGACCAAAAAACTCGATAGACCATCAGCTCCGGAAGATTAATGACCGGTCCGATCTGATCCGATAAACTAATGAACTATTGTGTTTGAAATAAGTTACGTCGTTCCCCAAATAGTGCACCGACAAATCCGAGTACAATGGCCGGCCATTATGTTCGAATATCGAATAAGTTTCGGCTCTCAAAATAAAAATATTTTAATACGCGCCTTATTTACCTGTCGCGTTCATAATGGGCACAATGAATGTAATTTTTTGTTCGGGAATTATGGGCCGTAGTTTTATCGAGATTCGATTTACTGATTTATCATCTGACAATCGAGGAAAAGAAAATTGGAGAAAAAAAATAATAAACTAGCTCGAAACGGTCCAAGTAAAAATTAACAATATTTCATTACGTGCTCGTTTTATCCAAAAATTAGCCAATTATTAGAAAAAAATAATCATAGAAAAATGATGAATTTTAAATGTTGGCTTTAGATATAAACTGCTGGACAATTGCTTTCGAGCAAGAAAAATTTCGCCTAAATTTAACAGTTAATATTTTCTCAACCAGATATGATATCAACCTACGATTTTAAATGATTGATAAACTCATCCCTTGGGAAACAATTGTCAATGTTGGATTTTCTTTAACTGTCAGAAAATTTTATATACAGGGTGTTAAAGAAGACGATGATTTTTGCTCCAATTTTAATGGCGTGTAACTTTCACAATAATATTATTAAATTTTATCACTCTACGTTGATTTAATCACTGGTTCATAGCAAAGAAATACCGATTTTTCTGAAAAACCTTGCTTTATTTCACCTTATTGGTAGCTAGATCTTACTGTGCGTTGTATCGTGCAAACTTTGCGATTGATTATTATACCTTATGAAAAGCTTGATTATGTTTAGTAACAATAGTTGTACCTATATGTCTATGTTACAATTATTCACGATTGGGGGATCCTTAAAATTAAGTGACGCTAGTTTGATTTTGATGGAATCAATACCTTGTAGGCCCTCCTCGGATAGACGGGTTTTGGTTTGACGGCAGCTAGTGATATTTAATATCAAAGACTCTTTCAATTTAAGTTTAATTTTACGAATAGTGGTAGAAAGTTAGAAGTTAATAAATAATTTTTTTCCAAAAATATTAAATTAAAAAAATTATCTTTGTTAAAATTTTGTAAACACTTTGTATAATATACCTGTAGTGCGAAATGAAAAACTAAAAAATAAGAAAAAATTTACCTAATCTAGGGGCGAGTACTTTCCAATATAAAACAATCGT
Organism: Polydrusus cervinus; assembly: GCA_935413205.1. Taxonomy (NCBI): domain Eukaryota; kingdom Metazoa; phylum Arthropoda; class Insecta; order Coleoptera; family Curculionidae; genus Polydrusus; species Polydrusus cervinus. The sequence continues at coordinate 15,350,987 of OW284511.1, forward strand.
GAAAAATTGTGAGATACTCGTAAATCATAGACATATAGGTGTTTATAAGTACGCCACTATACATCATAACATTTAGGTACAACTATTGTTACTGAACATAATCAAGCTACTGAGCATAATAATCGCTTGCTAAGTTTGCACGATACAACGCACAGTGAGATCTAGCTACCAATAAGTTGAAATAAAGCAAGGTTTTCCAAAAATATCGGTATTTCTTAAAATATAGCAGATATCGAAAATTTGACAAATTACTTTCTTTGCTATGAACCAGTGATTCAATTGACGTAGAGTGATAAAATTTAAAAATATTATTGTGAAAGTTACACGCCATTAAAATTGTAGCAAAAATCATCGTCTTCTTTAATACTCTGTATATAAAATTTTCTGACAGTTAAAGAAAATCCAACATTGACAATTATTTCCTAAGGGATAAATTTATCAACCATTCAAAACCGTAGGTCGATATCATATCTGGTTGAGAAAATATTAACTGTTAAATTTAGGCGAAATTTTTCTTGCTCGAAAGCAATAGTCCAGCAGTTTAGCTTGCTAGTAGGAAAATAAATACTTACGACAATCTATTTTCCATTCCAACTTAACCTTAGACGTCTCCGACGAAGACGCTACTAGCCGCCTTCGACGTCGGGACGCCGCCGTTCACGGAGCGGCGATTGTCCCCTGTAACACGTTGTCGCGGTTTCCATGGAAACGGCGGTTCCCAGCGGGGGGCGGGGCAATCGATATCCCCCCGTCAAGGGTGCGTACGGCAGGCAACACGACAAGGGGGGATTAGATAGATTAAGTTTTTGTTGACATATTTAGGGAACACGAAAAGTTGGGGAGAAAGAAAAATGGATTTAGAGCGTTTTCGAATGTGACGGACAGAGATAGAATAAAGTGGTTGCTTAGTATATTATAAGTTATAAATAGAGACAGGATCTCAATATTACATTCCAGGGACAGAATCTATATTTCTTCGATTATTGACCATTTATTTTAAAGGTATTTTATAATTTCTTAAATCATCTAAATAATCTATAAGAACAATTATATTTTCTATAATTATTATTACAGTGAATAGTAATAAAAATATATGTATGAAGTTATAATATACATAGTGGCCAATTCTCAACGTAGGATATTATAGCATCTAAACAACTTTTTAATATTTTTCAAAAATAGAGTTATAAGGAGACATTCGCTCCTTAATCTAAAACTATTTTAAATTATACAGGATGTCCTAAATAGTCAGGGTATATCAAACATACTTTTTTTTTAAATGCAATACGCTATTCCGTCATATTTTGTGCAAGGTATGATCTTAATTTAAAATACATTTTTTATGGTATTTATTAATCCGACCCTAACTTATTTTTTAATATTCAAAAACTGGAGGCCCTGGCAAAAGTAAACGAAGCAATACTGCAGCGGGTACCAGAACATGAAGGTATTACAGGCAAGGGCGGTTCTACGGGGGGGCCTGGGGGGCCTGGGGGGCCCAGGACCCCCAACATTTCTGAAAAAAACTATAAAATTCATGCCACTGATAAAAAAAATTCCGGGTGCTTTATTATTTACATAATTTGATACAATTTGAACCTGATTTTAAAAAATTTTGGGCTGTGGCGTTATTTGCTTGCGAAGGCTACCAAAAATTGTGGCTGCGCCCAGTGGCGTATATAAGGGGGGGGGGGTGCTGCCGGGCTGCATTTTCATCTCACGCATGGACTCTTAATTTTAATCTTTAAATAATGTATTCTTGGCTTAGATTATAAAAGTCTTGTAGGAAACGTTTAGCTTTTAAACTTTTCCTTCTAGAAGTCCTGTTTTATATAGAGATTAAGGTTTCACACGCATATCGTTTTAGTTATTGATTTTTGCTTTTTTTTTGCAATTTTAAAGGAAAACGAGTAAAAAGAATAATATTTTATAGAATTTTTCTATTATTATATACTTATCTGTTCCGTTTTCCCTTTTTTAGAGCTATTTTAAATCAACAAAAATATAACCCAATGCAATAAAATATTTTTACAATAAAAACAATAACGTATTTATTTCATAAGAGAAAAATTAGGGTAAACATTGCAATTGAAACATTTTTTTAGGAAAGAAGTGTGATAATTTATAATAAAAAAAATAGTGCGGGATGAAATGAGAATGCTTTATTAGGAATATAAATATACGGCCCTTAAGAAGGAGTATTTCCAAATCTAAGCATTTGCACCACAAACTGCTCTTAGAACTACGCTCCTAAATACACGATTTCTGAAAAAATCATCAATTTTGGCGTAGAGAGCGATATTTACTTTTTTTTAATCATGAAAAACCGAGCCCCGAAAACGCTGGTTAGAGTCATACATACGTCTTATGTTAAAATTTTGGATTGACACCAATATTCATATTTTTCACAATTATAAAAAATGTTTTTTTTTAAATAAAGAGCCAGCTAGGAATATCAAAAAAACACATTAAAATTTAATCCAACCATGCAAAGGGGGAGAGGTAATAATTTAATTTTCGAAATTTGATAGTAGTTAGGTGAATTTTAAACGATTTTTGGGCGTGGCCCCGCGGCGCTTTTCCGCCTTCCTCGCTAGGTACAATACCATGGAATACATATAGTCCCGACTATCCCCCTCTTCAGAAAAAAAAGTCCTCTTACCCCCCCCCCCCCCCCCCAAGCATATTTTCTGGCTACGCCAATGTGGTCCCCCCCCCCCCAATATTTCCTGATTACAGGAAGTGAAAAGTCGATAAACTTGGAATAAAAGGTTCAGAAAATACATCATTGGTCCAGAACCGGCACTCGGAGTACCAAGGTGCACAATACGAGATACCATAAAGCGATGGATCAGGAGTGAACACATCCACTGGAGCAACAGACATGGATTACACCACAGAAAACGCTTCATTGGGGATCCAGAACCAAGACTTACGAAACAGTTGCTTCAAATAAACAGGAACAGCTGAGAACCATTACAGGAATTCTGACAGAACACGTGGCTGTCAGGAATCATCTGCATGACGAGGGGGGCTGCCTCCCCCCCCCGAATCCGCGCCTGTCTGATCTTTAGTTATAAAATATGACTTGGATGTTTAAATATAAATTTAATATAAAATATGTGTTTTTATTAAATGTTACTTTTTTTTATAAAGGTTTCCATCGTTAGCATCGAACAAGTTTTATGGATTTTTGAAACTTTTATAGCTTTTATAATAAAGTTTTAATTAATTTTATTATTTATTGCTGTTATCATATTTTTTGAAATAGTATTAAGTTATCTAAACTAATAGAATTGTTAAAAAAAACGGTGCCCTTGACAAAATAATAAAATTGTATTGACTACATAAGAAGGCGGTAAAAAAATAGGCACATAATATACCGGGTGACACAAGAAAGTTCTACTACCAAGCAAGAACAACATTTCAAAATTACTGGAATTACTCAAAGGGGGGGTCGCAAGATAATTAGATCCAAATAAAATATCTCCTAGACCAACGAGGTACGGCGGTGGACACAGAGCTGTACACCGCGTTCTTTTTTTTTTGGCTATTCTCAACAGCGCGTTACGATTTCTATTGTTCTGTAAATATAACCTGCAAAAATATGTCAAAACAACAGTCGAAGTGAATACAACAATCAAAACACTGGTGCCTGATGAATTCAATATTTCTACTTTTATTTTCACTACTTTTATTCGTAAACCAATGAGGTAAGATTTTTCTATAATTGGTCACTTGATGTATCCTAAAAAGATGTCCTTTTCTTTTCCAGTCAACATTATTAAATAATTTTAATAGTCTTCTTCCTCACACTTACATCCACTCCTTCTCCATATTTTCTCTAATGACTGGCTAACAGCTTAATTTTGCTTAAATGTTTATTCCCTTTCACTTCATTTTCATCTTTCGACAGTTCTTTCACACAAAGATGTTAAACCTTTCATTCTACCTTTAAAGTTTTCACAGTGCCTTAAGCCTCAAACCCACATACTTTTCTTGTTCACAATGCAATGTGTGTATCGGTTTCCTCACCGTTCCACTCATTTTTACACCAAACCTACAATTATGTTGCTCAGTTAGGGTGATATCTACTGGTCTTTTCTTCTTTTAATTTTTTCTCCTGATGATGAATGCTTCTGCATTCGAAACATGTAGAGAAGTTGCCTAAATTATTTCTATAATATAACAGTGGAGGAAGACTTTGTGTTCTTATTTTTTACCTTCTAATTTCAAATGATTAAAACAATGGAAATGAACTTCACCTTAAAATTTTCGCAGTATTTAGTTTTTTTAATGCTAATAGACCCTCCCCCTTTGGTTTTTTGACCCCATCCATTAGTATGCGATTGCAAACCAGGACATAGTGGCACTTAGAAACGAACCGTATCAAATAATATAATGTCCACTAATGAATTCTTTACATTATATTAATCAACGTTTACTGATTAGCTAAAAAAACTTGTACGCAATAATGCGACAACCTAAAAGCTCACTTCCTTTTTTGACATGTCTGGAATACCAATTGGAAATTTTACGATTTCTGATAGAAGTCGGACGTAAGACTATGGGAGTAATGTGGAAAAGCAATCAACTGATAATTATTATATTATTATAGTGGATAATGGGCTAAATTTTAATTTTGGTTGTGGTGTATAAAGGAACAAAAAATAAAATATTCTGTGTTTGTTCTTTTTGATATTTTTAAGCAATCACTGAAAAAATAAATAAATAAAATAACTATTGCAACAAAAACACGGACTTTATCGAACCTACGTCATGAAAACGGCAGATTAATAATGTTGTCAATGCTCTCTATAATATTTATACCGAGTGATTTACGACGAGCTTGCATTAGAACTTTTGAGGAAACTACTGAAAATATTTTTTTTTTAAATCTGTAGGTGTAAGTTTATCGATATGCTCTCTTAAACTAAAATATTAACATGTTTCTGTCACTTCCGGTTATACCGGAAGTAGCTTCAACTTTCGTTTTTTAAATACCATATAGCATTTTTTAAATATTTTTGGTTTTTGCATTAAATTTTAATTATATTTTATGGGACACGTTTTTTACCTAAGTCTACTAATTTCTGAGATATCTGCATATTTTGTAATTATTTCGTAAATGTATAACGATGAAATTATCCGTATATATTTTTTACTTTAGCTCCTGGACCTATATTTGTTTTTCGAGAGTTAAAGAATCAACAAATCTCAAAAAACAATTAAACTTGACATAAAATATACAGGGAGGTCACAATTATGGCTCATTGTAAAAAACTTTAAACATTAAAAACTTTCTTATTTTAAATGGAACACCCTGTATATTTTTATTTTATATAATGGTAAATTAACTGCTCCTTAAAATTGCTAACCTTTTCTATACCTGTATCAACGCCTTTTCTTAAGGCCTTTTTACATTGCGTGCAATTGCAAGAAAAAATTGCCTGAAAGCATGCGCTTTGACGACGTTTTAATCAGCTGATGCAGGTTTTAAATGGGAAAACGTGCATCAGCTAATTAAAACCTCATCGAAGCGCATGCTTCCAGGCCATTTTTCTTGCAATTGCACCCAATGTAAAAAGGCCTTTAGAATATCAAGTTTTATTTTTAATTACGATTTGTTTCAAGCGTGCCATGAAAACAAAAACCCAACAAGGAAGATTTCAATTCAAAATAATTCTTTAAATTATTTAGTGTTTTAAAAAAAAGTCAAATACTCCTGATGGGATTTGAACCTGGGACCTTGCGATCTGTAGACTAGAGCTCTCTCTATAAATATTTGTTGTTTAATACATGACACACTCTTCAGCGCCAATTGTTTTTTCTGGTAATAGATTTTCCAGTATATTGTTAACATTTTTTATAATTTCACACTCTAATTCTGAATCACTCGACAAATACATGATAAATAAGTTAAACCCTTTATACAATTACTGCCTTCTAAAAATGTGTATTTTTTAATAAATAGGTGTTGTCTGTCAAAGTGGCATCATATGTTTTAATTAAATAGTGTGCCTTGTATTTCAACACGCGTGTGATATACGGCGCTTCCTAGCCAAATTAACCGCTTTTTTCTCGTTCTCATAGGTGGTCGTAGAAAAACTTCTATTACAACACGGGAAAATTGTATATTCTATAAAAACTGTAATATTTGATTTATCTAGTAAGTAAATTACAATAACTTCTCTTAAACATTTAACCATCTATTCTCCTTTAACCCATATTTATAAACTAAAAGAGTTATAGATTCCGCAAAAAATCAATCGATGATCTCCGAACAATACGAAATTTTAAATGACTTATTGTTTTTAGAGGCGGCGAGGCAGAACCGAATTGGATCTTCATCTGGGTGGTCCCTCGGTCCAGTCTGATTGACAGGTGACAGTTGACATATTCGGTATTGTAACCAGAGAACTACAAGCATAGAGAAGCGACAATATGACATTTGGCCAAAACAATGGAGTAGGGGGTAATCCGGTTAACTGTCATTCGTTTGGGCCGGCTGTGTAGTCCGGTAGTCGACGACAAGTCTACGAGTTAGTTATCGTTTGCGTTGAAAAGTGTTTGTTTTCTTAAGTGCTGTGCTGTATAAAAACTGTAGAACCATACCTGTGCGCTCCGTGGGTGTCATTTAAAAGTAGGACAAGGAATCAGCATGTTTTCATATCCAAAGGATCCTGAACGGTAAGTACATTTGCACCCTTATAATTTAGGTTATATTTATTCTGTTGTATTTTATTTTTTACCTTAAAAGTATAATATGGAGAGTACCTACCATTATTTATTATGTTTTTAAAGTTGCCATTTAAATTATCAAACAAGTACCTGCTTGAGGAAAGGCGACGGAAAAAAAATGTTAACCTAACCTAAAAAAAATGTTTTTATTTTCCCAACAGATTTTGTTGTGCTTTTTTATAAATATTCCTCAAAGCACAAGTAGTTATAATAATTTAGCAGTTATTATTGAATATTACCATAATTCTACGTAAATCAGGTGAAATACGCTAAAATAAGTACCTACCTACTTATAGATGCATTATAAAAAAATCATGTGTTTCTGAAATATGAAAGTTATTTTGTGTGAACAAAACATTATATTATTATTTTGGGTCTTATATAGTATACCTAGTTACTTTCTTAGATGGTGAAAATAACTATACATATAATTTATTATTGTTCATGTACCTACCTACTCTTTACAAAAATAAATGCTTTAGCGTTAGGAGTAGACTGAGAAACAATCTTTACCTGCATACTTATCAAATTAAATCTCAAAAAATTTTTTTTTGTGTCACCTTATGGCTAGAAGCTTGTCATCGAACAGATCTCTTTTCCAAGATTCCAGTTTTATTTAAAAACTTTAAGTTGTGTGAGCTTCACTTTGAAGAACAATACATATCTAAGGGATCGACAAGAAGACATTTGCTCCCGAATGCATGTCCTGCAATTTTTCCTAAACGACTTCAGGAAGAAATTAAACATAGCCATTCCCAAAAAAAACTCCAGAACTTTCTAAGAAGCTTATTATTTTATCAGGTTGGTGAATGAACAATTTTTATTAATTAAAATTATATTAATCAAATCATAAATTGTTACTTTTTTTTCAGACATTCGAGTGCTTCCTCCTTTCAAAGATAGACCCATCATAGAACCCTGTGAAGCTGAATATTTTTTAGTATTCTTCGTATTAAAAGTTAATAAATAATAAAAAACATGTACATATTTTTAAAACCATCAGGTCATTAAAGCTTTTGAATGACTAAACAGGTTCCAGGAATTCTTCCCCATTTATGTTTTAAATTATTTTGTATTATTTAATATATAAATTTAAGGACGAACACATATAAAATTGTTTTTTTCTAGTTTTAAGATTACTTGTTTGAAAATGTAAGAAAACTCAATAACATATTTCAAAAATTTTATGTTTTTTTTACATATTTTATTTTTCATTTTACGAAATTACCTAAAAAGCCAATTACATGAAACTCATAAATTATACGTGTAAAAATTAATTTTTACTAACAAGCGTATCTCAGTGTAAAGCATTTATTTCATTGTTTAGGCATTTCTTTCAGTGTAGTAAACCGGTGAACTGTCAATTTTTTAAAGTCAAGGACATATAATTTTGTCCCCATAAGATCAATGCTAAAAGAGAGATTTTGTCGCTTCTCTATGCTTGTAGTTCTCTGATTGTAACCCAGTTTAGATTGGTAATGGGAATTTTGTAATTTTGCCTGAGGATAGCTTGGAATTCTTTTCTTTATTAGTCACAAAAACATTTAGATCCTGTTGGTAAAATAATTTAATTTATAGGAAAAAACATATTTCGTATCAAGACTAAAAGAACTAATGATTCAAGAGATACAACGTCTAGTAGCGCAACTAGACACCCAAATTGAGGGGGGTGGGAGAGGGGGGCTTAGGCCCCGTGTAGTAATCTTACACAATCCTACTACACCTCCTGAAGATGTCTTTTAAAAAAAAAGGTCGGCCGCGTACTAATCCAGCACCTCCAAAAATTTACTTCTAAAAAATAGTTGTCTTATATAGAAAAGGATGCGAACAGTGGCGTAGTTAGAAAGTATGTTCGAGGGGGTGCTCAGTGGGCGTAAGTAGGACATTTTTTTTCTGGAGAAAGGGACAGTCGGGACTACATGTATATCATGATGATATACCTAGTGATAAAGGCGGAAAAGCGCATTCGTGGCCACGCCCAAAGTTCGTTTAAAATTCATTTTACTACTACCAAATTTCGAAAATTAAATTATTGCCTCTGCATGGTTGGATTAAATTTGTTTTTGTAAATGTTTTTTTTTTTCTTTTTTTTTGAAATTCGTAGCTGGCTCTTTATTAAAAAAAAACATTTTTTATATTTGTAAAAAATATGAATATTGGTGTCAATACCTACCTAACCAGCATTCTCGTTTCTTCCCGCACTATTTTTTTTATTATAAATTATCACACGTCTTCCATAAAAAATGTTTCAATTAAAATGTTTACTTACTTACTTAATCTCTATATAAAACAAGACTTTTAAAAGGAAAAGTTTAAAAACTAAACGCGGCTCGAGGTCTTAAAAAATGGTGAAGAGCTAGGTATAGTGCGGGTACTTAAACAAACGTTGACTAAAAACCCGCGTAACAAAACGTCTCTCTTATCCTCATCTGTCCAACGACTGAATGGAGTTTCCAACAAATTACAAACTATGTCATTAATTGGGTTCATTTTTAAAACACACAACTAAGTAGATACGTACACTAATGAATTAACTGAAAAATAAAAACAAAACTTTTTAATCGCATAGTAAATCACGTAAAAACGATATCTACAACCGTAAGTTTCGCGTTAAGTCTCAAAATAAATACCTTAAGGTTAGGCGAACCAATGCTAAAACAATGGTGCATAAGACTAATCTATTTTTAAATTGCCCTTCGTCATAATGTAAATTGTTACATGCTGTTTGCGTGACTGACGTTACGTAACCATATCAACGGTGAATATCAAAGTCATGTTGGGCGTCGCGTCTTCACTTGCTTTGAGCTAATGGACACGGTCGGCTGGGGCGCGCCAAAATGCACGAGTGTTTATAATTATTGTCCATCGGAGTTAGCCCTATTATGCATAGCTACAATTAAATTAATATCATTAATTCGAACATAATTATTTTTTAAGGGGGAAAATGGTAGCTGTATTGGTACATTAACATTTAATATTGTCCAAAAACTTTCCTCCTGGTTTTATTTATTTTTGGTTCACCTACTTCACCTGACGAGCCGCCACTGCATGACTGAGGATCGTGGTTCGGACCCCACGCTATAGGTTCCCTCGGGAATGGCTCTGGCAGCGAACGTAGAGGTAAAAATTCGAAAGAATGGCAAGAAATGACAGTATAAAAATAAGGCCGCAGGTGAAAACTTTTACTGAAATTAGGTCGTTCATGGACTGAGAGTAATTATTACCCCCCTTTCACAACAGTAAATCCGCTCTTGGAATTTGTATCAGACTGTACTATAAATAAATATAAAGTATTTATAGCTTCTTATAAAAATAACAAAGGATATCGCAGGTGTCAGAAGAGTTTATCTAAGCGTCGAGTTACAATATAAACCTATAAATTTTACCGTGTCATCGTATTAACATAATCATAATCTGGTAACATATGTCCCTATTTAAGTCCCCTATTGTATAGTAATAGGTTCATTGAGATATTCTAATATTTACTTTGATACTTAATGCGGTCTGCCAACGGTTTGATAATCGTATTTTTATTTGGCGTTTGGAACTGTCTATTGAGGGTCTATTAACGCACGTGGAGTAATAGTATATTTTCTAAGGAGCATGAGAGGAATTTTTTTTTTATGAATGAATCTAATGTACCTAGTTAAAATCTTATATTTAAAAAAAAACTGAAATTCATTTAGAATCTAGAAATCTAGAATATATTTCAGAAAGGTGTAAAGTATCTAATAAAAGCTCATTAGGTATGCAAAGGGACTACAGAGTGACCCAGGAATATTTCAGCCACTTTCATAATTTGGCATTGATTTGATTGCAAAATTCTTTACTTTCATCAAGTGCAGGTAGTACCACCAATAGTACCATTTTATGGGTTTTGGCTATTGTTATTCATTCATACACAACCACCAAAAGTAATGTGACAAAGGCGTGCATTACTTATTTTCTATTAAACATAAAAAAAACTACAAAAAATAAATTATGCAGAAATTAAATTATAAAAAATTATAATATTCTTCAGTATCTAAGGAACTGTCATCTCCTCACTCTTAAAAATGACTTGGTATTTGGTACTAATTTTTATTTGTTCTCGTGTTTACGTTACCAAAAATAACTATTTTTAGTTAGAAAAACAAAAAAGATTTTTTCTTGGTTATATTTACCAAAAAATGATGCCATCAGAACAAAGAAAATATCTTGTTTTCATATTAGTTGGCAGAAATAAAATATTTTGTTTAGCTGAATTTTACTCTGTAAATATCTTATTTAAAGGTTACATCAAGGTTCCTACAAACTTTTATGTATCAATTAAGCTTATTGTAATAACACATTATGAATTTGTAGTCCCTATCATTTTGTTAATTTTGATTAAGATACATTCTTAGTTACCAGAACTAACTTTTCTTTTCAAGTAATATTATTCTTCATATTTATAATTAACGGCATCAACAGAGACTTGACGCCCTTGCCCGGTGGGTGACATGTGACATCATTGTAGCCAGGACTGTCAGGAGGTTTTGTTTATGTTAGGGTGCTTTTGCGGTTTCTTGTCCATTTTTTGTGTTTTTAAGGCAATAATTGGCCATTTTCATGGTCGTGCCCGTGTGGAAAATGGATTTTACAATATTTGGTGTAATTTATTTGTGTTTATTGTCTTTCTGTGTACGTTCTTATTGGCAGAAGGAAGTTAAATCATAAGTAAGTAAATATTTTATTTTTTATCATTGCAGTTGTACATTAGAAAGTTTAAATGCGATTTTTATAAAGCATAACAAGGTGACCCGATGAGAAATAACTTAAAAATATTTTTTTTCGTTTTGTTTTTGTTCTGTGTTCCATTTCTATAAAAGAACGTCGTATTGATAACTTTTTAATCTGACCAAGTACAACAAATTTCATATAGCTGTATATTTTAAATAGAAAGTATAGGGGATATTTTTTGTTTTTTAATAATCGCAGTTGCAGATAAGAAAATTTAAATAAGGACAATTCAGTTCTATAAGCAATTGAACAACCCAAAAGGTTGAGTAAAATAAGTTAAAAATCTAGTGTTTCTGTTTTGTATTGCATAAGTATGTATTATAAAGAATATGAGAGAACAACGACATTGGAAATAATTTTTTTTTAAAGAAGCCATAATATCACTGATATTTTATTCCAATAAATTTACGCATACCTAATAGAGTAGTAATACCAAGGCATTTTTTTATTTAAATGGGGACCTAGGAAGGAATATTTTTCGTTACTAAGTAAAAATTACATATGACATTTTTTTAGAAATGAAACAGACTTAGTTATTTCTATCAAATTAACTTGCTAATTTTGCCATGCGTTATAAGCAGTTCATTCAAACTTTCTAATGTGCAACTGCAATGACAAAAATATAAAATTTTTACTTATTTATGATTTAACTTCTTTCTTACAATTAGAAAGTACAGAAAAAAGATAATAAACACAATGTTGTGACTACATGCGTAATTGTTACTCTATGAAAATTTTAAGTGTGTCCCAAATTAATGATTGCTTTGGCAATATTTGTAGTTTGCATCATTAACAAAAACAATATTTCCTTGAAAAAAATATTCCAATTTTCCATATTTACACATTAGTTGTGACAACTTATTTTAAAAGCGGGAGTACCATATAAATTTAGTTATTCGTTTATAAAATTTCGTTGTGACAACTAAAATTTGTAGGTTGGGTTCAATAACGACAATTTTTTTTGGTTGTACAAACTAATTTTTGGGTTGAGTCCGATTTCACGAAAATAAATACTTGGCAGAACCAAATTTTAGTAATCCATACCATGCTATTTTTAAGAGTGCTCTTGCCGTTATTAGTAACGGGTCGACGGTCCTATCGATCAGGTGTTCAAGATCCCATGCATATTTTCTCTTCTTCTTTAATGACATGCTGGACTGCTTTTCGCCAGTTCTCTGGTGTCACTTCCATAATGGTTGATCAAACAGTAGCTTAATGTCTTTCATTTTGAATGTCATGTTGTGACGGAGTCTAAATATAATTGCAATTGCTCTTAAAATTGTGACAGATGGTAAAATAATTTTAGCCTTTAAATTTATTATAAAGTTAAAACAATTCTTCTCTAATTACTTTATAGAAAAGAAAGTTTTTTAGCGGCAGGCGAACAAAGTAGTGCATCTATCTTTTGCATGGAGTACACAGGTACGCCAAATGCAATGGGTTCCCTGGGGCACAGGTAGACAATGACAAGCCGTTTCGTTCTTATTAGAACTCATCAGAAAGCCATAACCTGTAAGCGACCCCGAATACAGCGAGACTCTGTTTTCAAGATATTTTTAAGAAATAAAAATGTGATGAAAACCTAGTAACGCCATCTATAGGAATCAACTCAATGCAAAAGATAGTCGTTAACATTAATTAAATGTTGCCTATACTGGTGTTTTGGCCTAACGTATTTGGTTTGTTGCTTTCGTCGACGACTATCTTTTACATTGAGTTGATTCCTATAGATGGCGTTACTGGGTTTTCTTCACATTTTTATTTGTTAAAAATATCTTAAAAACAGAGTCTCGCTGTATTCGGGGTCGCTTACAGGTTATGGCTTTCTGATGAGTTCTAATAAGAACGAAACAGTCTGTCATTGTCTACCTGTGCCCCAGGGAACCCATTGCATTTGGCGTCCCTGTGTACTCAATGCAAAAGATAGATGCACTACTTTGTCCGCCTGCCGCTAAAAAACCTTCTTTTCTATTTACTTATACGGACACTAAACTCTACTACTTTATATTACTTTATGTTCAAAATATCGAAACAACAAAACGCAAGATTACAAAAGAACACAGTTCAGAGTCTTAAAAAAAATGTGTATTACTCCAAGTGAGTGATTTTGATAACCGAACACGCAAATGTCGGAAAGAGCACCCTTAGAGTGTCGGAGAGCAGTAAACCGAAAACGCTTCTATTAATACCGCCGCGCTGCGTTTCCGGTTCTTCCACTGTCGGAGACAAGATAATAGTGTACCAGTGGTAGGGTATTAGAAATGCTTGGATTAATGTTGAGAAATTGCGCCAACTGTCAATAATTTTCTGGGGGGAAGTGGCTCTTTACTTACTTCACCTGAATAGCCGCCACTAATTTATTTTTATAGCAAAGCGATAGTTAAAAATATTTTTCTGCAATTTACTGATATATCAGGAATTGCAATTGAAAAGATACTTATCTTTCAAAACACTTTTTATTTGAGATACGATTTTTAAACGTAATTTTTAGATAATGAATTAGGATTAATTATTATAACTGCAAAAGGAATTATTTAAAAAAAAATGACTTGAATACACCAATTGGACGAGAGTGTTTTTTCTTTGTACATAAAAATAAAACAGTTTAAAGTACCGTACCAATAAATCAAAACAAATTAGTGTGGTGGTCGTGTACCTGGATAATATTTATTGCACACAAATAAAAAAAATATTGGTCATACATGCACACGAGTCCCGGCAATTTGCATTTTGACTGTAATATGGCTGGGAAGTTACATGATCGTGCAGTCACGGAATGTGTCAGAGATCATATTGTTCTAGCACGGGGTGCCAATACAAATAAGGAAACTGAAACAGTGGCGTAGCCAGAAAACATGCCTGGGGATGGAGGGGGGGGGGGGGCTCAGTGGGCGTAAGTAGGACTTTTCTTTTTGAAGAGATATTGTACCCAGTGAAGAAGGTGGAAAAGCGCCGCAGGCGATAAATTTGGGGCCACGCCCAAACTTCGTTTAAAATTCACTTAACTATTATCAAATTTCGAAAATTAAATTATTACCTCTACGTATGGTTGGATTACATTTGTTTTTGTAAATGTTTTTTTTTTCCTTTTTTTTATGTTACTAGCTGGCTCTTTATTAAAAAAAAAACATTTTTTATATATGTGAAAAATATGAATATTGGCGTCAATCCAAAATTTTAACATAAGACGTATGTATGACTCTAACCAGGGTTTTTCGGGCTCGGTTTTTCATGATTAAAAATAAAGTAAATATCGCCCACCACGCCAAAATTGATGATTTTTTCAGAAATCGTGTATTTTAGGAGCGTAGTTCTAAGAGCAGTTTGTGGTGCAAATGCTTATGTTTTGAAATACTCGTTCTTAAGTGCCGTTTTGTATATTCATAATAAAGCATTCTCGTTTCTTCTGACACTATTTTTTTTATTATAAATTATCACACTTCTTCCATAAAAAAAGGTTTCATTTAAAATGTTTACTCTAATTTTTGTCTTTAAAAATAAATACCTAATTGTGTTTTGTTTTTGTTGTAAAAATATTTTATTGGATTGGGTTATATTTTTGTTGATTTAAAATAGTTCCAAAAAAGGAAAAACGGAACAGACAAGTATATAATAGAAAAAATCAAAAAATAGTATTCTTTTTACTCGTTTTCCTTTAAAATTGCATCAAAAATCAATAACTAAAACAATATGCGTCTGAAACCTTAATCTCTATATAAAACAGGACTTTTGAAAGGAAAAGTTTAAAAACTAAACATTTCCTACAAGACCTTTATAATCTAAGCCAAGAATACATTATTTAAAAATTTAAATTAAGAGGGGGGGGGGGGGTGCAGCCCGGCAGCCCCCCCCCCCTCCATAAATACGCTAAATGAACTGAAATAATGGTATTTTGTTACTAGGAGTAAAAGTGATATAGAATATTTGACGTAAACTTTGATGGCCGACGACGGCACACGTCAATTCTAGTAACATTCGTTTAATAGAAGTTTGGTCAGGGCCGGACTTCAATTTTTATTAAAAGTTAGGTGTAAAAAAAAATAATTTATTTGTAGTTCTAATTAAACGATTCGTAATAAGAATTACATAAACAAAATTTGTTATATTTTAAGGGAATTGGGAATAGGATAGAATATCAGACAAACATTTACATTTTATTTTGTATTCATAATAAGGGAAACATCTTGGAGTGTTCAGTGTGTATCTTTTCTAAAAGAGATTAAGTTGGGTTAAGATTTACCGCTTTAAGGAGTTTGAAAATAGTAGTTTGTACAACAAGAGTGGATATGATGTCCAATAAATGTCCAAAAAATAAAACTTCCGAGGGAAATATGGACGACCCACTCGAGTAAAAAAAAGTTTTCAGGTTGCCGGGCTCGAACTCACGACCATTGGATCCATAGTAAAACGCTCTACTTCTCGACTATCGAAATGTTAAACTAATTATGGTAAAACCAACTGATTAATGATGCTACATGAAATTAATTTTCTATGCACATTCAGCAGGTTGCAATATTGATAAATCTATTATAAATGCGTCTAGATTTTATTATATTGAACTAATTAATAACAAATTTTACCATATGCATTTAAATTATGTATATGTCTTGAAAAAGAAGGCGGAGCCTCAGTAAAAATAATATACTGTGATTGGTCAGTTTAATTACCTATCTAGGATTGTTATGAAATTTTGCCGCACAGTTAACTGGAATAGCCTACTTTACTCGCAATTTAAGTGTAAAGGAAACAGCAAATTTCCATGTGGGAGTAGAAAAAACAAATTTTGTTATGAGTATGAAGCCCACAAAAGATCTCAATCTTTTTGCATTTTTCGCCAATCTTTTTTTTACACTTCTAGGGAATTTGTTTCACACCCTGGCCCCCCTGGCGCCACCGCTGTTTCTAATTCAAATTAACTCCTAAATTTGATCCAAGATTAACTACAAAAAAGATGGTAAATACCTATGTTGTTTATTCTAAACATCTAAAAGACATTAAACAGATGCATTCAGTTTTTAAGTGTTTGATATAAAAGGAGTCAAATTCGGCACATGTTATAAACATTTTAAGAAAATATCGTTTGACAAAATAAACTATTGACAACCTAAATAGGAAATATTTTAAGTTCAGTTGTATATGTTATGTAAAACTATACAGGGTATTTGTTAAAGAACATGCAATAATAGTAGTTTGTACAACAAGAGTTGATATGATGTCCGCACGAAGAAGTAAACTCGTTCTCAATATGGTAACCCCCTCTGCATGGTTGGATTAAATTTATTTTTGTAAAGGTTTTTTTTTCTTTTTTTTGATGTTACTAGCTGGCTCTTTATTTAAAAAAAAAACATTTTTTATATTTGTGCAAATATGAATATTGGTGTCAATCCAAAATTTTAACATATAAGACGTATGTATGTATGACTCTAACCAGGCGTTTTTCGGGCTCGGTTTTTCATGATATAAAATAAAGTAAATATAGCTCACTACGCCAAAATTGATGATTTTTTCAGAAATCATGTTTTTTAGGAGCGTAGATCTAAGAGCAGTTTTTGGTGCAAATGCTTAGGTTTTGAAATACTCTTTCTTAAGAGCCGTTTTGTATATTCATAATAAAGCATTCTCGATTCTTCCCGCACTATTTTTTTTTATAAATTATCACACTTCTTTCATAAAAAATGTTTCAATTAAAATGCATACTTTAATTTTTCTCTTTAAAAATAAATACCCAATTGTTTTTTGTTTTTGTTGTAAAAATATTTTATTGGATTGGGGTATATTTTTGTTGATTTAAAATAGATCTAAAAAAGGGAAAAAGGAACAGACAAGTATATAATATTATCAAATATTATTATTTTTACTCGTTTTCCTATACAATTGCATCATAAATCAATAACTAAAACGATATGCGTCTAAAACCTTAATCTCTATAAAAAAGGACTTTTAGAAGGAACATTTTAAAAACCAAACGTTTCCTACAAGACCTTTGTAATTTAAGCCAAGAATACATTATTTAAAGATTTAAATCTGTCCAAGCGTGAGACGAAAAATTAGGTTGCACTTAGACTTTTAGACCCGAGCTCCTAGGCTTGTGGGGAAAAGGAGGGGGGGGGGTGCAGCTCCCCCCCCCCCTAAATACGCCACTGGTGTAAGACTAATATTTTATTATAATAATTATACATAATCTAGCTTTAATGACAACCATTCCCCATTCTCCCCTACAACTCACATACAAGTGGATTGTATATATCGCGGACAGAAGTTTTTAGAGAAGAATTTACTTCCTCGTGCCATGTGGACATCATATCCACTCTTATTGTACAAACTACTATATCGCACGCAATTAAGGAAAAACCAACAAAGGAGGAGTGGAAAGGTCCGAAAGAAGGGATAAATAACAGCGGTGGTAATTACGTTAATCTAATAAGTATCCTCGTTATTAGGGGGCTTCCACACGCCCACTCGGCCGCCCAACGATAAATTGAAACGCAAGCGAAGCCATAAATTACCCGCGGAATTTCAGACAACCCGATCCTCATCTTATTATAATAAATACGAGAACCGTCTAGGCCCATAAATTCATTATGACTGCAGGGAGAGACGTGCGGGACGTGGCCTTTTTAACAAACGAATCTTTAAGTGTTGTTTTTGATAATTAATTTTTTCCTAACTGCAAAATGCGCCGCAGGCGACAGTTCTCAAGGTCAACATGTGTTGACTTGAGGTTTGACTTCGTTTTATAGGGTTTGCAAATCAATCAAACTTTTTTAAAGCATCAGAATTTAAAAGCCAAATAAAGTTATTGCGCAGAAGTTATGCTTTGCAAAATATTCACACCTATTCGAGTGGTATTTTAGCGTATTATTACTGTTTTCATTGAGATATATCATGTAAAAGTGCTATATTTTTAACTATAGTCTATTTCAGAAAGGGGTAAAGTAATAAAAGCTCTTTAGGTATATAAAGGTACTACAGAGTGACCCAACGAATATTTAAGCCACTTTCATAATTTGGCATTGATTCTTTATTTTTATCAAGTACAGGTAGTACCATGCACACGGGATTGGGTCAATTTATGGGTTTTGCCTATTGTTATCCATTCACAAACACTGAAAATGGAGTGACAAAGGCGTATGTACATAGTATTGGGTGCACTTATTTTTTATTAGACATTTTTAAAAAAATACAAACTACAAAAAATAAATTATGCAGAAATTAAATTTAAAAAAATCATAATATCCTTCGTAATTTGAGGAACTGTCATCTCCTCTTGACGTTATAATTAACGGGTCGACGGTCCGATCGATCAGATGGTCACGATCCCACATTTTCTCCTCTTCTTTAATGACATGATGGACTGCTTTTCGTCAGTTCTCTGGTGTCACTTCCTTAATGACTTGATCAAGCAGTAGCTTAACGTCTTTCATTTTGAATGCCGTGTTGTGTCTTGCTACATATCCTTTCACTTGCACCCATATAAGTTCTATAGGATTAAGTCCGCAATGATATGGCGGTGTGCCCAGCACAGTTACACTCTGTTTTTCAGCTATATCTTCCTCTAGCTAATAGTTCCTTCTTTATCAAATTATATATTTTTTTCTTTGGTTAGTTATCATAAATAATTTAATGCACAAAATTTACCTACGCCTATGGCCGACACTGAAATTGAGCCGAACTAAACGGAATTTCCCATTTTATTACTCTACACCTTTCTAAAATAGACTATAGCATAGTTTACACGTGACGTTCTGTTGTTCCTTCTCATTTTATCGCATTTAACCTAATCAAGCGAAGAAAGAGTGTCTCAAGTTAGTTTGTGTCTCATCATTGGATAGTAAATACACATCTTGCCCCCCTTTGGACGCCCATGGTTGCAATAAACATATACGAAATATTCCTAATTGGTGGAAAACATCACAATTTTAAAATAATCTAAGTAATTAAATGTTTGGCTGTTTACACATATAGGCAGATGCCTTACATCCGTGAAAGTTTTAATAATTCTGCCCCGTCATACCCGAACCCCCGGTTCTCGAAATACATGCCTATCTAAATTAAAACGAAACCAGTGTTCTAAAGAGATGGCAATCAAGATAGGAATGTTAGAAATGCTTAGAAACGACGCGGCCACGTGTACCAGCGACCACACCTGGGTTCGGAAATGGTTAAAATTGATGTAAAATTAAACTACCATGATGTTTTTTGGGTTCTTCCAAGAGTTTAGCAGATTATTTGGGTTCTGCCGTCATATATCACCTGCGGGTTGTCGGGTTCTTGACAAGATTTAATTATGTTTTCGGGTATTTTAATTTTGGTGGTGGGTGTTTGCATTTTTTATGAGTTATGTAGCTTCTTACATTTTCTTATTTTGGGAAATAATTATTTACTGCGACCGTTTGTTTTGGTTTTTGTGGTAGGCCGGGGCCTACTCAATAATATTGGGAATATATAATTAATAGCACAATTTAATCAAAAAATGCAGTGCCGTAATAAAGGAGGGGGGGGGGGGCTGCGCCCCCCTTACTCCCCCCCCCCAGCCTAGGAGCTCAGGTCTAAAAGTCTAATTGAAACTTAATTTTTCGTCTCATGCTTGGAATTTAAATAATTTATTCTTGGCTTAGATTACAAAGGTCTTGTAGGAAACGTTTAGTTTTTAAACTTTTCCTTCTAAAAGTCCTGTTTTATATAGAGATTAAGGGTTCGGACGCATGTCGTTTTAGTTATTGATTTTTGATGTAGTTTTATAGGAAAACGAGTAAAAAGAATAATATTTTATAGTATTTTCTATTATATACTTGTCTGTTCCGTTTTCTATTTTTTAGAGCTATTTTAAATCAACAAAAATATAACCCAATGCAATATAATATTTTTATAACAAAAACAAAAAACAATGTGTGATAATTTATAATAAAAAAAATAGTGCGGGAAGAAACGAGAATGCTTTATTATGAATATACAAAATGGCACTTAACAAGGAGTATTTCAAAACCTAAGCATTTTCACCAAAAGCTGCTCTTAGATCTACGCTCCTAAAAAACATGATTTCTGAAAAAATCATCAATTTTGGCGTAGTGAGCTATATTTACTTTATTTTTAATCATGAAAAACTGAGTCCGAAAAATACTAGTTAGAGTCATGAATACGTCTTATGTTAAAATTTTGGATTGACACCAATATTCATATTTTTCACAAATATAAAAAATTTTCTTTAATAAAGGGCCAGCTAGGAATATCAAAAAAAAAGTAAAAAAAAAACATTTACAAAAACAAATTTAATCCAACACTGTCGAGGGGAAGTGGTAATAATGTAATTTTCGAAATTTGATAGTAGTTAGGTGAATTTTCCGCCTTCTACACTAGGTACAATATCATAAAATACATGTAGCCCCGACTGTCCCTTTCTCCAAAAAAAAAATGCCCTACTTAAGCCCATTCAGCCACCCGCATAAGCACTTTTGTGGCAATTAAAATAATTTTTGCTGATAGGTTTATAATATTTAATAATCAGTAAGCTTATAATATTTCACATAATAATTGACCTCGTTTTTGGCAACATTGGTTCAATCAGGTGGATGATAGATTTTTAATTTTTAATTAGTGTTTTCGGCCATTTACTAGACTTCGCGCCGTCGGGTGTTGGAAAAAAAAATAATTACTTATTTACAAAACACACATCAGGGAGAGACAGTGAGACACGCTTATTAACAATAATCTCCTTGGAGAGCGACTTTTGCAGGATTTAAAACGCAAAACCAATATTTATGACGATGTTTTAAAAGAATTTTTATGAAAAGACCGCCGTGTTGAACTCATTTACAAATAATGTCGTTTTATTCTTCTTCTGCCACAGTGTTCTTTCCACAAACTGAAAAACAAGACTTTTGTGACAAAATTTGAAATTTAGATGCTTACGGAAGGTAAATTTTTGACTTAAATGCAATTTCTGCCTACCCTGATTAAAACAGCATTGCACCCCACTGCCATGTGGGAATAGAAAAAATATTTATATGGCTGACTGATACTATTATGCTTGACTATAGCAAATCAAAGGCTATTATATTTAAAACGAAAACCTTGTACCAGTTCACCAAAAAACCAAAACAAGCAATGCAAAAATTACTCACTCAAAGTTTCATATAATTTATTTTTGCCGGCACTTTTTCACCGTATAATATATCTCCTTCCGCCGCCCGCACCCCCACCCTGTCGCTTAAAGCACCCTTGGTTTCGCAGCGGGCACTAAGTGTATTTCGAGATCAAAAGAAAACTGTTGATCGGTTTATGAGTTTTGATTATGAGAACGTGTACACACTCTTTAGTTTAATTTTCTTCTAAGTGCCGAGAGCCTTTTATTGCCTAGAGTTTGCGATGTCGCGTCGGTGTAAATATTTCTGCAAAAAGAAAATGCTAAAGGAATTATAGATCGCAAAATATAAAAGCTATTTTCCTCTACCACATTCAGGGGTGTCAAGAGTCGGCTCAATAAAGAAATTTATGTTTAAGTTAAAAATCTATACATGGTGGGGATTTTAAATGGAACGCTAATTATGATATGATTTCTCAAAAATCTAAAAATTTGTCCATATATTATTTTCTACATCTGTCAAACCATTTGTCTTTAATAAATATTAATTTAAAGAAAAATTACATTAATAATAAATTTAAAACTTTAATGTCACTTTTTTAGAATAGCAATTGTTGAAAATGTGCCCCGTGAACTGTTGCCACAGACCCAACCGATGCGATAGTATAACTCTTCTCATACTCTTTCCAAAACTTCTGGTGTGATTAAACGTATTTCTGTCCGAATCCTTGCCTTCAACTCTTCCAGATTTCTAGGTCTGGTCTTCTTTCTAAATCCCCTCATAATTAAAAATCTAAGGGTGTAATATCCGGACATTTGGGCGGCCACTCTTTAAATACTCGCAGTCCTATCCACGTATTTGGAAATGTAATATTTAAGAATTCTCTTACATTTCTTGCAAACTAACAACAACTAAAAAAAATATTCCCTTATTATGGAAATCTAGACCAAACGATATATTTCCAGCAGCATGAAGCCCCTCCTTACTTTGCTTTGCTTTGATTTAGCGAGTGACCAAGAGAGAGAATAAGGTTGGAGTAAGGAAACAGTAAGGGAATAGTAAGGGAAGAGTAAGGAAATAATAAGGGAATAGTAAGGGAATAGTAAGGGAATAGTTAGGGAATAGTAAGGGACTAATAGTAAGGGAAGAATAAGGGAAGAGTAAGAGAAGAGTAAGGGAAAAGTAAGGAAAGAGTAAGGGAATAGTAAGGGAAGAGTAACGGAATATTTAGGGCAGAGTAAGGAAAGAGTAAGGGAAGAGTAAGGGAAGAGTAAGGGAAGAGTAAGGGAAGAGTAAGGGAAGAGTAAGGGAAGAGTAAGGGAAGAGTAAGGGAAGAGTAAGGGAAGAGTAGGGAAATAGTAAAAGAATAGTAAGGGAAGAGTAAGGGAAGAGTAAGGAAAGAGTAAGGAAAGACTTTTAAAAAAGTACAACATTATAAAACCAGCCGAATAACACGTTTTATTTTTTTTTAAATCCATGAAAACTTGCTGTTTACTGACCAACCCAGCGTCATTAGTGTATTTGTACATCATATTTGATACCGAATACTCAGGTTAGATTTTGGATTCATAATAAATCATTCTTGTTTCTTTCCGCACTATTTTTTTTTATAAATTATCTCACTTCTTCAATAAAAAAGTGGAAATAAGCTATTTTTCTGTTTTTTCAATTACAATTCTTGTCTTGCTTTTTCGGCTTTTTTCCTCTTTGTTCGCTGCCAGGGCCATTCCCGAGGGGAGCTACAGCTTAACGTGGGTTCCGAACCACGATCCTCGGTCCTGCGACATCCCCTAAGGGATATCAACCCTCAGTTTCTTGCCATTGCATGACCTACCGATTGGGGAGTGTATATATCTTCTTCCGCACCCCACGAGATGCCCGATCTCATCCGGCCTGATTACCGGCGTGGGGTGGCTTGGAAGATAATACATTCTGCCCTGCATTTTTTAATCCACTGAATTTCGGACATACTTTTTTTATTTTACGTATGCCCACTCCAGGAATCGAACCCGGGTCGCCACGGTCGAATGCCAGTAACTCACCTCTGAGCCACTGCCGTGGTTAATTTTTGTTTTGAAAAATAAATAAAAGAGGCTAATGGTTGTCAGTCGTTTTTATTGTAAAAATATTTTATTGAATTTGGTTATATTTTTGTTGATTTAAAATTGCTCTAAAAAAGGGAAAAAGAGACAGAAAAGTATATAATAGAAAAATACTATAAAATATTTGGTTTTCCTTTAAAATTGCATCACAAACTAATAACTAAGACGATATGCCTCCGAAACCTTAATCTCTATAGAAAATAGGAGTTTTAGAAGGAAACTAAGAGTTTCCGGCAAAAACTGCGTCGTATAATCTAAGCCAAAAATACATCATTCCTTATAAAATCATCATAATCTGGGCGTGGTGAGCGTGTAATTGATACCTTTATTGCAAACATTCTTTATAGTCTTAAAAATAAAAATCAGTCTGTTTTTAAACAATAGATAAAAAAACAAATAGAATGACACTTGCTTATATTCTAACACAATGTTCTAGTCGACTAATTTACTTATACAAATCTGAATCAGATAAATATGGAACAGAACAGGTTGTCCACAGAGATTTGAATGACAAATACTTACAATAGTGTTTCATTGAATAAGAAAATTAATAGACGTAACATGGTATGTTTGAAAGAAGAATTGTTATTTGTTTTGATATCTTTAGTTCTATCTAAAAAATTCATATTGTAAAACATTTAAATTTGGAGAATTATTTTTAGGAGTATTGAGACACCCCCTTCAAAAATAGCCAAACCTTCTCTCCCTCCCCCTAATTTTAACATGTGTTAATGAGCCAAAAAAATTGGACTTTCTTGTGTTACCCGGTATATTGAATTTCAGATTATAACAATGGAAAGGTGGTATCTGTGTGGTTGTGAGAAATCCAAAAAAAAATATAACAACAATGAAAACCATTAAAATTATCATTTAATTTCATTGTATTTTTAAAAACATTTAAAACAATTTTTTTTTAATGACAATAACTTACGCACCCTCCTCAATATTTGAGTCCAAATTTGTAAATGTACTTGGGTATCATTAATATAATAGGTGGATCCAGGGGGCGGCAGCCATCCTCCCCTCCCCCCGAGTCTTACAAAAATGATGTATTGTTTACTTTGAGCCTGGAAAATTCTTTTTTGGAGAGTAGAAAGGAGCTGGGATACGATATTTTTTAAGATGTCATTCCCCCTCCCCCCTTCCCCGCCTTGCCGGATCCGCCGTAGTTTTCAAATTACTAAGTATTTATTACAAACAAAGGATCGAAGGCCTAAATGCCTGTATTTATCTTGTGTTTATTATTTGTCCCATTTTGAAAGACCTGTCTATCCAAATCGATTTATAGAAAAAAGAGCTTAAAAAAATGCCCTACTGAGTTGCTGACAGTAAACTAAAAGAAAAATTGGTAATGAAAAAGAACCTTTCGTAACTCGACTAACATCTGCGTGATACTGATTTGCGGCGAAAGAAAGGGAAAAATATATTTTTTTATTATTTCAGTAATATTTAACTAATGTAGTTCTATTCAATATTTCCTTCAAACATACTATACCATCTATACACGCAAGAACCTGGGAGACCATTGAGACGAGTTTTGGGTCGTATTTTAAAAAATATGACAGTCTTTTGGTCATTCCCGTCTATGGAATGTCGACTGGCGTCTGCCAGGGCCCATAAGACCTCGCGCCAACGCGCTATCTCAGCTCACAATCAGATCATAATCATAATACATTTATTAATAAAAGTTATAGCGGACTATTTTGTATTTTAATTTGGGATCTTACAAATAAAAATATAGCTGCAAAGCGCCCAGAGTTCGATTAAAATTCACCTAAATACTATCAAATTTTGAAAATTAAATTATACTATTATTACCTCTCCCCCTCTGCATGGTTATATTTTGTTTTTGTAAATGTTTTTTTTTTTACTTTTTTTTTGATAGTTAGCTCTTTAAAAAAAACTTTTTTTATATTTGTGAAAAATATGAATATTGGTGTCAATTCTAAATTTTAACATAAGACGTATGTATGACCCTATAACCAGCATTTTTCGAGCTCGATGTTTCATGATTAAAAATAAAGTAAATATCGCTCACCACGCCGAAATTGATGATTTTTTCAGAAATCATGTATTTTATGAGCGTAGATTTTAGAGCAGTTTCTGGTGCAAATGCTCCTTTTTAAGTGCCGTTTTGTATATTCACAACAAAGCATTCTCGTTTCTTCACGCACTATTCTTTTTATTATAATTGTTTATTAAAAATGTTTCAATTAAAATTTTTCTCTTTAAAAATAAATACCTAATTGTTTTTTGTTTTTGTTGTAAAAATATTTTATTGCATTGGGTCACATCTTGGTTGATTTTAAATAGGTCTAAAAAAGGAAAAACGGAACAGACAAGTATATGTATAATAGAAAAATACTATAAATTATTATTCTTTTTACTCGTTTTCCTATAAAATTGCATCATAAATCAATAACTAAAACGATAGGCGTCCAAAGGGTTTTTTGTATTGATTAATCTTATAAGAAAGAGCAAAGTCCGTTTTCTAGTTAACTTACAACACAAAATAAAAAAAATCAGGGATTTTCACTGAAACTGCATTTTCGAATGGTTCGTGCGGTATCCTTTATGTGGATATATTTCACAATTTTATTGTGCTCTTGTGTTTTCTTAATTTAGGTAAAATTAAAGCACGAATTTAACATTAAAGGTTGATTTACAACCCCACGCACTCAGTAGTCGGTCTGCATCGTGTTTTATCAGTACTTGAAGCTTCGTGTAACAAGTTCTGTAACACATTACCTATACCCTACATCCTACATTACAAACACTATTAAATTCAACAAGTTTGGATAATAGGAGTTAAAAGATTTTAATACAAATTAACAAAACCAAAAGTTTTTTTTACTTAAGTGTAAAGCATTTTTTCCTAGGGCCCGTCCATGCGCCGGATGCACTTAGGCTAGATTTGGCCCATTGTGATCACCCTGTTTGGTTGTTATACCCACTCCGTGATCCCAGTTCATTGCACTAGTTTGGGTAGATCAATTCGGGAGAGGGTAAAAGGATGTCCTCTGGTTCCAGTTTTGGATGCCCGAGTATTTGTTGGCAAACTATGTGCTGTACAGTTTCCCTGTCTTGTCCGCATAATCTGCACTGCAGCCAAGGTCTCTATTGTACAGTTGCATTCTGTACAGATGTTTCTTGACAGCCATGTGTCCTGTCAGAATTCCTGTAATGGTTCTCAGCTGGTTCCTGTTCATTTGATGCAACTGTTTCATAAGTCGTGGGTCTGGATCCCCAATGAAGCTTTTGCTGTGGCCTAATCTCTGTCTGTTGATCCAGTGGATTTTGTGTTCAGTCCTGATCCATTGCTTTATAGTATCTCGTACTGTGCACCTTGGTACTTCGAGTGCCGGTTCTGGACCAATGAATGTACTTTCTGAGCCTTTCCTTGCAAGTTTATCTGCTGCAGTATTACTTTTGCCAGGGCCTCTAGTTCCTCTTGACATTCCCATACCAGTCTTGAGGTTACCTTATTGCATATTAGCGATCCGGCTGCTTGGCTGTCAGAATATATATGAATCCACTTATTGAGGTAAGCCCTCCTATTGCTTTCGTACGCACATTGCAATTGGCGTAGATTTCGGCTTGGAACACTGTGGGAGACTTTCCCAGAGAGAAAAAAGCATTTTTCTCCGGTCTTACTCCGTGTATCCCAGCTCCAGTACCCTCTTTGGTTTTGAAGCCGTCTGTGTACCAGCTTATTGCCTCAGAAGTAGTTTTTGATGTTTTGTTTTTTCATACGTTTCGTTCATCAATAACGACCTCATATGGTATGGCATAAAGGTATACTTTGACTTTTACTTTAACTGGTGTACTCTCTCGCCATTTTACTTCGTTAACCAATACACTATCAGCCCAGCAAAACCATTCAGAATCATTTCGCTCCTTTTTCGATACATCATCGGCACACATGAAAGTACGAGTCGTATTAAACGGCTTTTCGAATTTATAATATCGCAATTTCTGCCGCCTTTTCCCATACATTTCGCACGGAAAAAGTTAAAGAGTGTTTTGTCCATTTTCAGAAAGGGTACTTACTTGTCGCCTTTTTTTTTGCTTTTGTGAGTTAAAATCGTCGTAAAATTAAATTTGTATCAATGTGTCAATGTTTGTAGCAAACGAGGTTGTGTAAAACATTCAGCAGTATCACTTTTGTCCGCTTTTTACTGACCTGTATTAATATTTCATAAAGTAGGGCTATTAAATCGGACTATCTTGCACTTTGTTCGAAGTAAAAAGATGTATATTTTTGTCTGATAGCCGATTGAAGATGCAGAAGTGTTCACAAGTCAGTTTTTTGATTCTTTAAACGGCACAGAATGTCCTTTTAAATGTTTTATATTGGGTGTCAAAAAATTGTCGCTATTTGAAGTCTTGTCTTGCATTTTTTGGTTTAAGGTTTGATATTATATTATACAGTGCCTGCGGAACAGTCTACACTCTACACCATATAAAAAAAATGTTATTCGTTAAATTTAACGAAATGCCTAATTTTGTGTAACGCGTGAGATTTTTGCGGAACGAACGAAGTAAGTTTCGCAAAAACTCACACACACACACACATCGCCACATCATTTCTAACTAAATTCTATAGAACTTATATGGGCGCAAGTAAAAGGATTTGTAGCAAGACACAACACGACAATAAAAAATAAGTGTACCTAATACTATGTACATAATGCACGCCTTTGTCACATAATTTTCGGTATTTGTGAATGGATAAGAATAGGCAAACCCCATAAATTGACCCAAATCCGGATGGTACTATCTGCACTTGATGAAAATTAAGAATTTTGCAATCAATGCCAAATTATGAAAGTGGCTTAAGTATTCATTGGGTCACTCTATAGTCCCATTGCATACCTAATGAGCTTTTACTACTCTGCACCTTTCTGAAATAGACTATATAGTGCAGGTCGGCAAAGCTGTTTTTCTATCACAAGCCTAAAATTACTACAGTGCGTAAATTCTTATCCTGTGAACATCGCACGTCATTAAGGGAGAACTTAAATATGTCAATGGTAATTGATCTGAGCTCCAAACCAGGTCACACCACCAGGCATGTACTGATCCAGCGATATTAACAAAGATGTTTTAGTGGCAGGATTGACTTTTTTGATTTTTTTTAGGATTTCGATATTTAAAGAACGTTAGTAACTATTTTTACGGTTTTCATTGGCGTATACCTTTTTCTCAGATTTTTTTTCTGCATAAAAATAACTTTTCCATACCCACATAGACACTACCTTTCCATTGGTGAAAAAAAATTCAATAATTTGCCAACATTTTCTTCTGTTTTCTCTGTAAGGAAAGTAAAAGTATGTTTTCTTACAACCACCTATGAAAATGAGAAAAAAGCACGGTTAATTTCGCGCCATATCATAAACTTTGCTTTTTTAAATAGTCGTGAAATTATTTTTTATTACTTTTAAATTCCTCTCCTTTATAATTCAACAACGTATTACACATAGTATTAATAACATGTTTCGGACTTAAATACCCATCATCAATATAAGTGCAAATTCATCTTGTATACAGTGTGGTCATTTAAGTGTGCTACATATGGGAAATTTTTTTATTACCGATTTCTCAGAGAATTTTATTCTTGATAAAAGTTGGTGCATCTTAACTAATCATAGTAGGTGTATTTGGAATGGATGCAAGTCAAACGGTGTACAGGGTAGGGCAAAAATATAAAACTTCTACAAGAATAAAGTACCCCTATTTCGCCGTATATCACACGCGTGTTGAAAAAACAATATTTTAATACTAGTGTTGAAATACAAGGTACACTATTTATTTAAAAATATGGTGCCAATTTGACAGATCACTCATATTTATTAAAAATAACAAATTTAAGAAAGCAGTAATTCTAAAGTGTTTAACTTATTTATCATGTATTTGTCGAGTGATTCAGAATTAGAGTGTGAAAATACGCCATCTGAAATTATAAATAATGATAATAATATACTGGAAAATCTATTACCAGAAAAAACAAATCGCGCTGAAGAAAATGTTATTTTTTTTTTATTTATTAACAAATATTTATCGGTAGAGAATATAACTCTAGCCAACAGATCGCAAGGTCACAGGTTCAAATCCCATCAGGAGTATTTGACTTTTTTTTTTAAACATTAATTTATAGAATTATTTTGAATTGAAATCTTCCTTGTTGGGTGGATTTTTTAAATTTATGTTTAATGCATTTTTCCTTGATTAAATTTAAAATTTTTCATTCTGGTTAATCTAGAAGTCAATCCAGGATTAATTCTTCCTATGATATAAACAATATAAAAAAATGAAAAAGTTCAACTAGGTACAAATAAAAGAAAAACCTATTGACAAACTGTAAAACCAGATATTAACTGGAACATAATCCTAAATATGCCAATTTCAACACTAGTGTTTTTATCAACACTAGTGTTGAAATATTTTTTTCACAAATCAAAGGCTTTTTAATAATTCTTTGTGGTCGTAGGAAAAATAGTGTACATTACTCGTGTGAAAGTGATTATTCTAAAACTCGGAGAATTTCCGCACTCGGCTGACACCTGGTACTAAATATCTCCTCGTTTGAAAAGTATCACTTTCATCACTTGATATGTAATTTACTAATATATTATCAAAATTGGATAATTTTCTTTGTTCATCATAAATTTTTAAATTTATGTGATTGATCTTTATGAAAATATATAAATAATAAAAACAAGTTCAAGAATGTTATTAAATTTATATTAGAAAATCAATAAATAACAGCGCTTTCGTGTTCCTCTCGAGATTCCTTTTTAACACTGGTACCTATAGCAAGAGGGTTAAAATTAATTAGCAAATTATGTTAATGTTTTTCTGTCCGAGCTGGAATACCAGACATATTTTCGAAGTTCTTTTTAATTTATTGGGTCCTTTTTAAGCTCGGCTGAACAAGATGATAAATTGTTTTGAATACATTTTTTTAGTGTGAATCTGTATTATAATAAAAAAAAGTCTGTACGGGTTTCTCAAAGTAAGGATTCCCTTAGTCATAACTTCGGGCTACCCATTTCTAATAATCCGAATATATTTTATTGGCTACGATTTTAAAAACCAGAAATAAATTATTTGCAATAAAATCCAGTATCGAAAATAATAATAAATATAGGAAGAGTCAAAGATTATAAAAATATTTTATGCAAATATCGCAAGTGCGTAGATAACTTTTTTCTGTAGAGGAATTCAAAGAGTAAAGAAACCGTATACGTTGTCCCTGGCAAAAATTTATACTCCGATTAAAAGTGAATCCTAAAAAAGGTCGGTGGGAGTATTACCCCCCCCCCCCCCCCCCTCCTCTCTAGTAGAGGTACTCAGCGTTATCGCACGCTGGCCGGCCGTAGTAGTAGATCTCCTCAATGCGAAACACCTCACCGGTCATATTTAAAGGGAGCAATAAACAACATAAACACACTCGATGTTGTCACGGCAACTGTCGGTTCACGTCACCTATAACATCAAGTACAACTAGTGTTTCACTCTCGGCTTGCGATACGAAGATTAGTGTGGGCTGCGTTTAGTCCCGAGATGAAAACCCGGCCTCTACTTCCCCTGCTTTCTTCGAGTAGCCCCCGCACTGATAAAATTGGAGGACAAACAATAAACTCTAAATTTAGAATTAAATCGCTCCTAATCATTTTTTTTTACTATTATCCTGTTATAATGTACATTTTTCCCATAAAATCTATTTCTCTCTTTCTTCCTTGTATAGTGTTAATATCATTCTAATTAAGAATATAAAATACGACATCCTTGTTTACTAAACTTAATAATTATAATTACTAAACCTACCTACCATAATATTTGCCCATAAAGAATTCCTTAAGTTGATGCTAACCCACATTAAAAAGCATTTTCATTTTATATGGATATTCGCTAGATAAATTATGTACCAGTCATGGGCTGGTATTTTATTAATTAACATAAATTAGGTTCAAAATAAGAAAAAAGTAAAAAAATGAATGGTTTCCAGCTTTTTGATATTTTATTATAATAGGAAATTAAAAGTCAAAGACTTCTGTGGGACGAAATGGTACCACCTGTTTTATGGTAACTATATGCAAAATTATTTACATTTAATCATTGTAAAAGGAAATATTCTAATATTTTAATAATTAATATCAGGTTTTTAACCACAAAACTTAGGGGAAATGAGTTTCGGCTAATTTTTCTGAATTTTTAGTATTTTGTAGATCTTTACATCCTGATTAAAAGTGTGCATGGCCGTAATCCAATGACTAGTTTTTGAGGTATGGCCTTTTAAAGATGGCAACCTCGTACTTAAGATGGACTGCATTGTCTGGAGTTTTCACTTGTTTTTTCAAAACCATCAACTTTTTTGGCTTTTCTTTATTGGTGGAGATGAGTTTTCTATCACTTACATAGAACTAAAATATATACAGAATATTGAATAATATGTAGACGGATTAAATAATAATAATATTTAAGAATTATGAAAATCTAAAAAAAAAAATATTATTCATTTTTTTAATTTCGAAAAACAACGGCTAGATTTTGTTCTTATTTTAATATCTTGTAGTATCAAGCTAGAGAGGGCAAAAATGAGCATAGGTTGATGTAAAGTATATTGCCTGGTAGTTTATTAAACAAAAAAATTAAAATTCATCTGAAAACGTAATAAACGACTTTAATTTCTATGTTATAATTGATTCTTTAATTTATTATCCAAACATTTCTTTTACACTAATTATTTGTTAACACATTTTAATCTTGCATATACAGGGTGATTCAGTTATAATACACAAGTAAAAACTATTAAAAATACGAAAATTAAAAAAGTTTCACTCAAATGACAAAATATTATTGTTAAATTATAAAATATTTTTTTGGTAGAATTTTTACCTTTGCTCTTATTATACAAGGTCCATGTCAACTAAAAAACGGGTTAACAGGTTTAGGTTTAAACCGAAAGTTGGTTTATTTGGGTAGAAAATAAAAACCCAGATATATACAAGGTGCTTCAAATTCGTGTGCGTCAAGGGGATCTCGAAAACGGTAAGAGATACGAAGATGTTTAAGTTAAGGCAAAGTTGCGTATTTGGGGGCTTAATAATTTAGTGAAAAAAAATTGTAAATATTCCATATAGTTTCGGAGATATCCGAAACAAACCGAAATTTTTAGTTTTGGTTTTTAATTTTTTGCGCCTTCATTTTTGACTTAGGAAAAAAACAAAAAACATTTTCTCATATTCGTTCTTTATGTTCTACAAGATGGAGTTTTTAGTTTTTAAATTGGACGTTTCGTTCTTTGGATACCAACCTCAATTAATTTTTCTTAAATACGGACCTGGAATTTTTTAAACAATTTTAAGGACTTCTAAGCTTTGTAAATTTAATACAATTTAAAGGTTTTTAAAATTTTAACGTTTTGTTATCAAATAACACATCACTAGCATTTCAAATTTTCCCTTCTTTACTATTACGGCCCTGGCAATTATTTTTATGATTACTTAAATATTAAAATTACATAACAGGAAGTTATGGTGTTTAGGCTTTTTATTTTTTCAATACGATTAACCGTCACAATACTCTACGCTAGGAAGTAAACAAGTTTTTAAGGCATGAGAAGTAATTCTATTTTTTATTAGTATTTTATTTATTTTATTAGTATAACGTATATCTTGTCCTATGGTTTTTTCCTTGGACCTAGAATGAAATACTGTAAAACAGAAAAAAAATAATGATCCCTAGTGAAGAACAGGTAACTGGAGTGTTAGCCTAGTTATGTTACTGTGATGCTTTTATGTTTGTTCCAAAAACAATTTAAATTTATTTTTACTGTTTAGAAGTTTTGATGATGCTAGTTTCAGGCCAAACCATGT
This sequence comes from Polydrusus cervinus, assembly GCA_935413205.1. NCBI lineage: Eukaryota > Metazoa > Arthropoda > Insecta > Coleoptera > Curculionidae > Polydrusus > Polydrusus cervinus. The sequence continues at coordinate 15,384,554 of OW284511.1, forward strand.
AACAAAAATAAACAGACCTAGATATTTGAGGCCGTGACTTTGGCTCTTTTCTCTTAGAAAATGTGAAATATTAGGCCTCTTTAAGTAAAAATGAAAGGACTTTTTAAATCATAAATTTTTTGTTTTTAGTTTGGCTCTAAATGTTCAGGACCGTAATGAATTGAAAATGAAAATTTGAAAAATGTGTTATTAGATGACAAAACGTTAAAATCCTAAAAATGTGTACATTGTATTAAATTTCTAAAGCCTAGAAATCCCTAAAACTGTATTTAAAATTGCAGGTCCGTATTTAAAAAAATTGACTTGAGGTTGGTAACTAAAGAACGAAACGTCGAATTTAAAAACTAATAACGCCATGTTGTTGAACATAAAAACGACTATGAAAAAGTGTTTTTAATTTTTGTACTAAGTTAAAAATGAAAGCGCAAAAGTTATATCATTTTTTTTCGGATATCTCCGAAAGCATTCGGAATAATTACAATTTTTTTTCACCAAATTATTAAGCCCTAAAATACGCAACTTTGCCTCAATTTAACCATCTTCGTATCTCTTACCGTTTTCGAGATCCCCTTGTACGCACAAGAACACCCTGTATATTTGCACGCAGCGGCCTGTCAAAGTAGGATGAATGTAATTTTTTAAATGTCAATATCTTTAAAGCAATTGAATATAGACATATAGTATGGTATACAAAATAGATGTAGAATTCTAAGTATAATTCAAAAATGCAATAATATATAGAATGTTCCATTTAAAAAAATACATATTTTCTTGTTGTGCTTTTTTGAGCCACCCTATAGAGTCAAAAATAATTTTGCGTTATAACTTACTTACTGATCTTCAACTTTTATATTAACATTTTTGATGCATTTGAAATAGTAATGGAGCTCTACTCTGCCACACTAAACGGCCATCCTGTAGGTACTTTTATGTTAAATTCAAATTTAGTTGAACAAAACTAATGCTTTATCTACAAAGATTAGTTTTATAACTAAAAATTAGCAATATCCGTACTTTAAATCTATCCTTGACCTTTTTCCGAATTAATGTGCACCTGCGTTACTCCTTGAACAACCATAACCACCACATGGTCTTACATGCAATTTATAACCCTATATTTTCTACCGTATAAGAAGACCGACAACCCAATTTAAAAGCATGATTTAAACAACCAACAATATCGTTCTTATAACGAATATTGCACGAAACATTTTCGGCCCCTGCTATCCATCAGGCTAATTAGAAACCGAAGCAGTTGCCCCCCTGGAGAGACACTCCTGCCACCTGGAGCGGGCTAGTGCCTCTCGCGCCCTCTCATGGCTAGAACGTACTTACAGTACGCGTATGGAAACAGTTAAGAAAGGTGTATTGTAATGCGTAAGGGGTAAGTAAGCAAAGTTGACGATGCTTTTGAAAAAATGAAACGTCGGATTAAAAATCTAAATACGCCAACTGGTATAGGAGAAATTTTAACATATCTCTTCAAATAGAGTCGAAAAAGATATCAAATGAACGCGCGAAATTTCGGGTTTGTCCAAATATCTTCGGAAGGATTCGGAGTTTTTGAAATTTGTAAACACAACGTTACAGAATTTAGCAGGGCTCAACTTTTTTGTAATTTAACCATCACTGTATCTTATATAACTGAATGAGAAATCAAACTTGTCCTTCACTTTCTTTTATATAATATAAAACAATTACTGTATACGCGTTTCGGTTAAAAACCATCATCAGGACTAGCAGGTCAAAAGTGTCACTAGACAATAAACACACAACACTGGTAACGGTCAACATCGTTTGTTTGTTGACTAAGCCAAGGGTATTTTAGTCGTACACAAAATTCAAATTGTGGCCACTTTCCTGTACTGGGTCTCCCAAAAGTCCCGCCCAAAATTATTATCAATTAAAGGAAAAAGATCTAGGAAAAACGCTCGAACCCGTAAATTTTTATTTTTATTTGTGCATTTTTTGACATAAAAAAATATTATACAGGGTGTCTCATTGAACTGTCGTCACCTCTTTGACATTTTTTTTTTAATGGAACACCCTATATATTGTATTATTTTCTGATTCCCCACAAAATTCTACGCTTATGTTGTAAATGTCATGTGTCTAAATTCAATAGTTTTTGGGATATTGACTTTTAAAATATGGCATTTTTTGACTTTGACAGGTTGTAACATTGGAACGATTCATCTTAGAGAAAAATGGTTTTCACCTCCCTATCTTAATTTTTTATTCTCTATCCAAAGAAACCAACCTCCAATTTACCATGTTAAACTAAAAAACCGGTTTTAACGGTTTAACATGATAAATCGGAGGTTGGTTTCTTTGGATAGAGAATAAAAAAACTAAGATAAGGAGGTGAAAACCATTTTTCTCTAAGATGAACCAAAATACCATAGGTATTTTAATTAATTAATTTACTGAAATGCACAGAATAAAAAAAGGTTTGTCCGGGTTTATTTCCGCTTGAGTAAGAATTATAACTCTGAGAGTACAACAAAATAGCTGTAGAATTCGTTTTAAACAGTTAAAAATGGATTATGTGCATTAATATGAATTTTTAACGTTCGCTATGGTAAAATTTTTCAAAATAATCGCCATTCTACACACTAGTAACACTGTTAACGTGGAAAGAGAAGTGGCAATACTGTAAGTAGAAATAAAATAACCTTAAAACCTTTAGTAAATAATGAATATATTTTTCTAGAAATCTTATAATTGCGTCTGTTTTATCGGGTTTTATGTACTCAGCTTCATGTTCCACCATTTAAGGAAGAATTACCAGTTAATTTTCTATGTTTGTTGCGTATAATGAAAGTGTTAAAATCAATTGGCGTTGGAACCTCTTTCTAAATATATCAGAAAATATCCCGAGGCACAACATATTTATAATAATAATATATTATTTTTATGGAAAAAAAATTACCAAGGTTAGTAAAAAAACGTTCATTTGGTAGGTATATAGTACATAATATGCATTGTAGTAATTGTCTAGAATTGAGTGGAAATAACGATATTTTTGAAATGAAAGTGCGTCTGCTCGCAAATCTTTAGTTCGGTCAGAAAATAACAATAATTTGATAGAAATATATTTTGGTATTAATTTTGTTCTTATACCTTCCATTTTTGCACCATTTCGTGTACTCTTTTAGAAAAAATTGTGTATGCACATGCAAAAAAGATCCAATTTCATCTAACAGACTTGCATATTTTTTAAGTATATTGTTAACCTAACTTCTTTCAAGTGTCAGAAAACGGCGAGTAAAATTTACAACGTGTAAATGGGTCTCTAGGATCTGACCACTGTGATTGGTCAGTTTCATATCCTAACTAGGATGGATATGAAATTTTGTCGCACAGTTACTGGAATAGCCTACTTTTTCCGTCACAAGTGTAAAGGAATAGCAAATTTCCATGTGGGAGTAAAAAAATGTATGTTCTACCGGCTAGTGTAATATAACGAATATAATATAAACCACGCATGATATTTTAAAATTATTGTTTAATACAGATACGTGCAAGTCTGCCAAGCTTATTTTCAAATCTATAACATAAATAAATTCTTATCTTAAATCTATGTAAATTCGCCCCGATTTTTGACTCAGGTCAGGTCCAGGTCAGTCTCAGGAATGCACCTCATTATCATTATCATTTCATTAACCGATCGGGATCATTTATAACGCGCCGTCACTCCGTAGCTGAACCGTCCGGCCGGCCACTTGCCATTGTTTCATAGCCTTCTCGACCTTTTCGTTTTAAATTTGACGTCGAGAAAAACAATCAGTTACACCATGTGAACATGTAGCATTTTGAACTGAACAGGTATAATGGAGTTTTTGTTGTCTTTTTAAGAGGTGTCAGATATGATAAACGGTATGTCAGGAATTTTTAAATTGTGACGAAGATTTTAAAATAAACTAGATTTCGAGAGGTGTTCTTCGGAAATTGACCTTTAAAATCTAAACCTATACACCGCCGTGTTGTAGTAACATTTACTGTTTTTATGTTCGCCAAAACAATAAACTAACGATTTATAGAATAAAAAATCTAGCCAAGCCACTATACACTGACACCGACCAGTAGCGGCTCGCGGTCTTAAAAAATGGCAAAGAGCTAGGTATAGTGCGGGTACTTAAAGAAACATTGACTAAAAGCCCGTGTCATAAAACGTTTCTCTTATCCTCATCTGTCCAACGATTGAATGGAGTTTCCAACAAATTACAAATTATGTCAAATTAAGTATTTTATTAAAACCAAAAAAATAGCAATAATAATAAGCTTGTTGAGCAGTTGCGAGGCGCAGTCTAGCCATAGAGGCTACTCTACTACTACTCTACTACTCTACTTGAGTTCATTTTCAAAACACACAACTAAGTAGGTACGTACACTACTGACTTAACTAAAAAATAAAAACAAAACTTTTTAATCACACAGTAAATCACGAGAAAACGATATCTATAACCGTAAGTTTTGCGAAGCCTTAATATAAATACCTTAAGGTTACCACAACCAACGCTAAAACAATGGTGCATACGACTGATCTATTTTTAAATTGCCCTTCATCATAATGCAACTTGTTACATGCTGCTTGCGTGACTGACGTCACGTAACCATAGCAACGGTAAATATCAGAGCCATTTTGGCGTTTGGTCTTCACTTACCTTGAGCTAACGGACACGGTTAGCTGGGGCGCGCCAAAATGCACGAGTGTTTATAATTATTATCCATCGAAAGCCCTATTATGCATAGCTACATTCGGATTAAGTTAATATTATTAATTCGAACATAATTATTTTTTAAAGGTTAAAATGGTGGCTGTATTGGTACATTAATATTTAATATTGTCAAAAAACTTTTCTCCTGGTTTTATTTTATTTTTTTGGTAAAGAGCCCCTTCACCTACTTCCCCTGACGAGCCGCCATTGGCACCGATATGCTAATGCGAATAAATATCTTATCTCTCTCCCACATTGTGACGTCACGTACGAGAACACTTTTAATGCCGATTTACATTAGGTGCAAGTGCAAATAAATGATCGTTTTATTGTTGAATAAGATAATATTCCCATTATAAACGATATAGTACCTTAGTTCATATCAGTTACTTACTTTAGAAGATAATTACAGAAATAAGCGTGTTCGGTTTTACCATTAGATTACTCCGCGCCCGTTCGTTTAATGTTTTAGAGGACAAAAATAAATCTGAAAGTCGTTCGTTTATCATATCAACGAGCAAATGGAGGTACATATTTTTCGTCGGAGAATTTGGACAGATTTTAAAAATGAAATTTACGAAAAGCGGGATTATTTAAAATCTAACCGTTGACGTTGTTTATTGAGGAATAAAGGCAACCTTACCTTTTGTGAAATTCACCTAGTTTATTTTTTATTACACTTTACAAATAATATGATATGAATCCGACCAAATATTTTGTTTAAACTTGTTTACATACAACTTTACAAAATTCTTAGGTTAGAAAATAAAATAGAAACCGTCAAGATCGTTCGGTAAGTACGATGTCGTCTGAATCCTCCGTGGTCACATGATCTAAAAATGTCATCGCTCTCGTCTCATCTGAGAGGTAAAAACCGAACTTGCTTATAGTTTTTGCTTAAAATTGATTTAGTCACTTGTTTCGCGGGCAATAATCCATTGTTTTGCCAGATCCTTATTTTTTGGAAACCTAAACTCTTTTATATCTGTGCTTTTTGTGTATTGGTTGCAATTGTTACAAAACGCCACAACACAGTTTGGTATTTTTAATATCCAAAATCGTATATAATTTTACAATAAGTATACTGCAGAGAAAGAACACAGCGGCACTGTGGCATTACGCCTTTACGGTAAAAAAAATTGGAGGTTAGGTTTTTTACTTTACAGATGTTTTACGGCCTCACAATAACAAAATTGATTGATTAATAGCCTGCCCCTCCATTTTAATTATGGCCCATAAATTAACAAACTGCCATGATCCGAATAACAACAATATTCTTTAAAAAAAATTAATAGAGACTAGAACCTAAACTGTGACCTATGACACACACCGTGACGTAATGAAACATTAAAAAATAATTAAACCCATTTCTACATATATTTTAAATAAATAATCCCGCCATCAGGTTATTCGACTGACATGCGCAGTGTATCTGCAATGGTATTGGAGTGTTGGGAAATAGACGAGTGTTAAAAAAGCAGCTTTCTAACTACAATTTCTTTTTAAGCCTTGCTGGCGTTTATTAAACTAAGAATTGAAGCTTGATCTCACTCTTAAAAATAACATGGTATGGATTACTAAAATTTGGTTCTGACAACTATTTATTTTCGTGAAATCGGACTCAACCCAAAAATTTGTTTGTACAACCAAAAAAAATTGTCGTTATTGAACTGTTGAACTAATTAATAACATTAACCAACCCAACCTACAAATTTTAGTTGTCACAACGAAATTTTATATACGGATAACTAAATTTATATGGTACTCTCGCTTTTAAAATTAGTTGTCACAACTAATGTGTAAATTTGGAAAATTGAATTTTTTTTCAAGGCAATATTGTTTTTGTTAATGTTGCAATCTACAAATATTGCCAAAGCAATCATTTATTTGGGCCGAACTTGAAATTTTCATAGAGTTACAATTACGTATGTAGTCACAACATTGTGTTTATTATCTTTTTCTGTACTTTCTAATTGTAAGAAAGAAGTTGAATCATAAAGAAGTAAACATTTTATATTTTTGTCATTGCAGTTGCATATTAGAAAGTTTGAATGAACTGCTTATAACGCATGGCAAAATTAGCAAGTTGATTTGATAGAAATAACTTTAAAAAAAGTCTGTTTCATTTCTAAAACAAAATGTCATATGTAATTTATACTTAGTAACAAAAAATATTCCTTCCTAGGTCCCCATTTAAATAAAGAAATGCCTTAGTATTACTACTCTATTAGGTATGCGTAAACTAATTGGAATAAATTATCAGGGATATAATGGTTTCTTTAAAAAAAATTATTTCCAATGTTCTCTCACGTTCTTTATAATACATACTTATGCAATACAAAACAGAAACACTAGATTTCTAACTTATTTTACTCAACCTTTTGGGTTGTTCAATTGCTTATAGAACTAAATTGTCCTTATTTAAATTTTTTTATCTGCAACTGCGATTATTAAAAAACAAAAATATTTCCTGGACTTTCTATTTAAAATATACAGCTATATGAAATTTGTTGCACTTGGTCAGATTAAAAAGTCATCAATATGACGTTCTTTTATAGAAATGGAACATAGAACAAAAACAACATAAAAAAATATTTTTAAGTTATTTCTCATCGGGTCACCTTGTTATGCCTTATAAAAATCTCATCAAAATTAACAAAATGATAGGGACTACAAATTCATAATGTGTTATTACAACAAGTTTAATTGATAAAAACAAGTTTGTAGGAACCTTGATGTAACATTTAAATAAGATATATATAGAGTAAAATTCGGCTAAACAAAATATTTTATTTCTGCCAACTAATATGAAAACAAGATATTTTCTTTGTTCTGATGGCATCATTTTTTTGTAAATATAACCAAGAAAAAAATCTTTTTTGTTTTCCTAACTAAAAATAGTTATTTTTGGTAATCTAAATACGAGAACAAATAAAAATTAGTACCAAATACCAAGTCATTTTTAAGAGTCATTTATAAGTTAAATACAAATATAAGGTTTTATAGCAAAAAACACCTATCAATCTTAGAAATAATGTTTTTATAAGTTGAAACACACTAAGGCACTGGGACACTGCAGGACAGCGGTACTGCTACTTGCTTTTCTATTTCTGCCAAAATGCCAAATACTTAACCGAGCACTACCCTCGTACGAATCGATAGATATCCCTTAGTTAATAATAATTATTAGTACGGTATACAACTATTCGAACCCAAACTGAACATTAAAAGCAACAGCACAGAATAGAAACAAACATTTTCACGTGGGAATGACCATGCGCGTCTAAATTCGCGCGAATAAAATCTTCCCTGTAAAGGTCGCTAAAGAAAATTTTCCCGCTTTTTACGGGTTAGAACTGTCACTCGCGTCAAACGGTTACTAAGCAACGTCCTAATAATGTGACGACATACGCAGAGACGTTCAAATTTCAGTTTGCTTATCGCCATACCGTTGTAGGTTGTAGGTGTATTGTGAGCCTAGCAATAATTTTATTTGTTACACCACTCAAATGCAGCATCTGACAATGCTTATAATTATGTAACAAATTTTAAAGTCAGACTTTAAGCACGACTCCATATTTAATTTAGTGAGACGCAGGAAAGCGTATCCAAGACTAAAGATCTTAAATCTTGTCAATGATAATGTTTAGCTTTCTGAGGATTGATATAGTAATGTAATTACGTACCCGGAAAGCCAGGAAATTTATTGTAGATACTGACGATTTAAAAAAATGGTCATTGCTTGGTAATCATTCATGATATTCACTACGAGGGGAGCTAGACAATTTTACGACCTAATAGTTAAAGAAAAGACATTGTACTATTACTGAATATTTTAATGATAATAATCCAGTGGCGGCTCGCGGTCCTAAAAAATGGTGAAGAGCTACGTATAGTGCGGGTACTTAAACAAACATTGACTAAGTTATATTTTGCTTACGTACTTACATAGCTAGTTTTTGTAAATCAGATCGATTCTTTGGTTGAGGTCTAGCATTTTCTTTTAAAGCATCGGCAATAGTATTTTGATTTTGTTCAAAATTTCTTAACATTAACTGACATTTTAAGTGTCTTCCAGAATCCCCGTGTTAATGCAACGATCGAGTAATATTTAAAAAATCTGTAAATCCGTCCCTATTCCAAACGCAATATTTATTCGAAAAGAGTAAACACGACCAACAAAACAATTTTTGTAAGGCGGCACTAGTACATATAGCCAATTATATTCTGAAAACCAGAAACACTTAAAATTAATCTTATAGGATCTGCCACTTTTTTTAAATTCTTTTTTAAAATCTATGTTTAAGATTCCAGTAGGTCGCCCGTGTAACAAAACGTCTCTCTTATCCATATCTGTCCAACGACTGAATGGAGTTTATAACAAATTACAAACTATGACGTTAATTGGGTTCATTTTTAAAACACACAATAACAATTAAACCAAGTAGGACTTCCACACTATTGAATTAACTAAAAAACAAAAACAAAACTTTTTAATCCCACAGTAAATAACAGTAAAAACGATATCTATAACCGTAAGTTACGCGAAGCCTCAAAAATAAATACCCGAACGTCCCGAACCTATGATAAAACAATGGTATACGACTGATCTATTTTTAAATTGCACTTCTTTAAAATGCAAATTTATTCATGCTGCCGCGTGATGTCTCGCGTTTCGGACGCCAGTGAAGTCACGTAACCATAGCGACGAGAAAACAAAACCGCTTGACTGTATGGCTCTGCTTGCCTTCCAATGCTGTTGAGTAGAGAACACAGCGGTCGACTGGGGCGTGTCAAAATGCACGAGAGTGTATAATTATTGTCCATCGGAGTTAATCGTGGCCCTATTATGCATAGCTATATTCGGATTAAATTAATATTATTAATTCGAACACACCTGTGCAGACCTGTGGTTAGGAATTGATTATACAACAGAAATACCTTTTTCAACCAAGTTCAACTTTAAGTAGAGCTTTACAAAACTCGTACTTAAGCTCTTATTGTACAACCGGATCTCAGTACGTAACACAAAGCTGCAATTAATACTTTTTATATATTTCATACTTGAAAATGAGGGAGAGAGTGTATTTCATAGCAGCGTAATTATTTTAATAATTTTCGGAATTTAATTTTTTTTAATATACACGAACGCTACTGCTATGTAATGGGTACAGTAAGTACCTAACATAAAGCTGCAATTAAAACTTTTTTATAATTTTCATCCTTGAAAACGAGCGGGAGAGTGGATTACATAGCAGCGTAATTGGTAATATCACAATTTTTGGAATTTAAATTTTTTTTAAATTGACACGAACGGCACTGCGCTGTAATGGGTACAGTAAGCAGCAAGCGGTAAGATGGTGAATATTGAATTAACCTGAAGACAACTGGAGATACTTACCAGTTGAAATGTGATTCAAAACAAATAAAGACAATGCAAGTCCAATACTCTTCTGTCGTTCGAGAAACATTATTGTCTGAGATAGAGAGAAAGAGCGTTTTGAAGTATATTCCTAACCTTATGTGACCGTGATTGGTCAGTTTCATATCCTAATAAGGATGAATATAAAATTATATCCTTTCAGTTAACTGGTATATCCCATTTATCCAGTCACTTAAAAATACAATATCCAATTAAAAAAATATGTTTCTAAGTACTAGTTATTAGCAGAATAGTTAACACTCTGCATCCTTTTCTTATTTTGAGCTGCCTTTCCTCAATTATAGTAAAAACAATAAATAACACCGAAAATATAATAACTTCCATAACTTCTGCTTCTCCGAAAGCATGCTCTACGCATCCGATATTATTTTGTTAGTTCCCCGTGCCATAAACATTTTGTCTCAGCGGGTCGCTCTTTCGTACAATGAAGCACTCGAACTTATAACAGTTTTTTATCCTTTATGTTGGCAGCCCGTAAAGATGAAGGGCCTAATTTTCCAATGAGATATGGGCCATTTATAACCATGCGAGAGGGTGGGAGGGATGGCACGGACAGTTTGCAGTTGCATTATTTGGTGTCTGCATGTCCAAGATGTCATTACTTACATATGTGCACAGATCTCGAAAACGGTAAGAGATATGAAGATGATCCTTGAGCAACGTAGTTATATTTACTATAACGGCTATACAAAAGAATGTCAGCAATGCATTTACAAAAAAGGTCGACATTTTGAATCTCAGTATTAATTTGTTATTAATTGTTTATTATATTTTTAAAAATGGTATAAACAGATATTTTTATTTAATTAACTTTAAATAAAGTGTTGGCAAATATGTTCGAATTTTCCCTAAAAATGTGTTTTTTGGTTATTTTGAGGTTATACATTTAAATTTTGTATTTTATTGTTGTTGTATAGTATGACGCCCTAACTCTCTCGACTATCGAGACCTTGAGCTAATAATGGGAAAACCAACTGATAAATGATGCTACATGAAATTAATTTTTAAGGACATTCAGCCGGTTGCATTAATAATAAATCTATTATAAATGCGTCTAGATTTTATTATATTGAACAAATTAATAACAAATTGTACCATATGCATTTAAATTATATAATTTAGTGTCTTGAAAAAGAAGGCGGAGCCTCAGTAAATATAATATACTGTGATTGGTCAGTACTTTTAAATACACCACAAAGAAAATAAAGAAATGTGATTTTCATAACAGTGTTGTCAACTAATGGAAAATTTTCGGGTTCGTGACAACAAAGCACAGAGGAATGATAGGTCGGGTTTGTTCCAAAAGGAAAAGGGAAATTTTTACGCATAGTGTTATATTTGTAAAATATTCTTTAGGATCACTTGTGGTTATAATCTGCTAATAAAAGACTTTTTCAGTATTGTTTGCATTCGTGAAATTTTTCTATAAAAATGGGAAATTTTATTTTTAAAGATTGCAACACTGTACATCCTATTGTAACATGTAAATTTGGTTTCTTTGTAATTGACCACTGTGATTGGTCAGTTTCATTACCTATCTAGGATGGATATGAGATTTTCCCGCACAGTTAACTGGAATAGCCTACTTTTCTCGCCACTTAAGTGTAAAGGAAACAGCAAATTTCCATGTGGAAGTAGAAAATAGTATATTACGTAATAAGTGTTGTAAAAAGCAATTTACGCACAAATAGAAAAGTTACAGCGGCGAGTGCGTAATTCTATGAGTGCGTAATTGCATTACAACACGTATTACGTACCATACTTTACCTACGACCTACTTATTCACACAACATCATTTAGTTTTAGTTTTTCATCTTAACTGGTAACAATATTATTAATTTAAGAACGTGATAACATCAACGAGAAGGTATATATTGTAATAATTCTACAGTATGATTATTTAAATTTACAAATGTTATTTTTTATAATATTATTTATTCTCATTACAATAATTATTTATAGTTACAGAACAATTATTGAAGACAAAAGGTATATCGTTTCTTTTGCTTGTTGAAGCATAAGTAAGATTTACATTATTAGTTGCCTCAATGAAATTTTCATTAATACTATTAGTACTACTACTAGTACTTGCTATTGCAGATGATATTTTAGACGAATTGTTAGTTTGATTATTTAGGGAATTATCCACATACCCTTCAGCTACGGCTGAGGACTGCCATCCGCCGTGTCTTTTTAAATCTAATAAGTCACCACCCGCGTCAACAAGAATAGTCGCGGACGAGCGTCGAAAACAGTGTCCTGTATAATTCGCTGCTTCTGGTAGTCCCAGATATTTGGCTATTTCTTTTGGAACCTTTCCTAACTTGTTAATACCAACAGACTGTTTGGTACATTTTCCGTTTATATAGTTTAGAAAAAAAGGTAAATTTGGAGCTGTACTTACTGCAGAGCGAATGTTTATATATTTTTTAACCTTTGGGTAAAAATATTCTGACACCACAAAAGAACGTTGCCGTTTAGTTTTTGAATCGGGAATATTAATAATTAGATTCTTCCCTGTGTCTTGGATATCTGACGGTTTTATATTACGCAACTCTTGTTTCCTGCATGCACCGCTTATACCAATTATAAGAGCAACCTAAAAGATGATTTGAAATAAATTTACACATTTAACATTATATTGAGCTCAATATATTACCTTCATAAACAAATGTTTATCATCTGGTGCGTTTTCTAGAAAATCGTTTATATTCTTGCTTGTCAAAATCTTGGATTTTTTGGATTTAAAGCCGTCCGATTTTCTCTTCAGAAGAGCTTGTAATTTGGAGTAGTTTGCAATATCGACATTGTGATTTATATTAATTGTGGCCTTTAACATTGAGTAAAATGACCAAAGTGAGGAAGGCTTCATCGTTTTTGATAGTTCTTGGAAATATGCCATCATTACATTCTCGGAAAATGATTTAACGTCGTTTTTTAATCTCCATTCCATAAATCTTTGGTAAGTAAATTTGTATCGATATTCAGATTTCGCCGGTAACAAGTTGTTTTTAGCAGCTTCTGCAATTTCGCTAATATTGGGTGGAGTTAAATTTTCTATTTCACTGTCACTCGACATTTTTTATGTACCTAATCAAACTAATTTCACTTTATAATATTACTCACATACAAATTTGATCTACGATTATGTCAGTTTTTGAATAAGTTTGTTTGTATTGACCGTTGCTAAGCGGTTGCTAGGAAAACTGTGCGATTTTTTTACCAAGCTGTGCGATTTTTTTACCGTGCGTAATGGGAATCTTACATTGATCGGAAACGGTGTGTTTTTAAGTATTTACAGTAGTGGTCGTAGGTAAATATCTTTATTATTGTTACTTACATTAAAATCTTAACCCTAATTAAATTTGCTCATAACATAAAATATCTGTCAACAGTGTCAACTCAAAAAAAAAATTAGGATACAGGAACCATATCTTTCATTACTATCAGTATTGTCCATGTTTCCAATATCCTTTAATTGTCATTATCATAACAATTATGTTTATTGTTTACTAACATGTTTCCGCTATAATATTTATAATTTCCCGATGTTTATAAATACTCCAAGAAAGTTGACGATCTTTGTAGGAATAAGATCTTTTCAAATTTTATTTCGGTAATACAAGATAATTTTTCACGCGATGTGAGTTCCAGTAAATAAATCTACACTTCCGACTTCCTTTCCTAATTTAAGGATATGTTTACGTTGTTCAGTTCGAGTGACAAGAACGTAATTCTTTTGTTTTATTGTATAATTTTTGTTTTAAGTGGATAATCCGAACGCGCTAAAATTGATCATATTAAATTGAGTTTTTTTAAAACCGAATTAGAAAAAACTAAGAAAGATTTTGAATTTCTATTTTTACCAATGGAAAGGTTGTGTAAAGGTGGATGTGAGAAAGTTCATGGATGCAGAAAAAAAATCGAAGAAAAAGATATAAGCCTAAAATTAATTACTAAATATTATTGTTTTATAATAAATAGTAGTTTGTACAACAAAAGTGGATATGATGTCCATATCGCACGAGGAAGTAAATTGAGCACGACGCCGTAGGCGGAGTCCTCAAACTTCCGAGGGCAATATGGACAATCCACTCGAGTTGAACAGTATATTTTTTCTACGACCCTATGCTAAAAAATGTAAAAAAAAAGTTTGTAGGTTGCCAGGCTCGAATTCACGACCATTGGTTCTATAGTCCAACGCTCTAACATCTGGACTATCAAAGCGTTTAGTTAATTATCGGAAAACCAACGATAAATGATGCTACATGAAATTAATTTTCTATGCACATTCAGCAGGTTGCATTATTATAAATGCGTCTAGATTTTATTATGTTGAAGAAATTAATAATAAATTGTACCATATGCATTTAAATCATATAATTTAATGTCTTGAAAAAGAAGGCGGAGCCTCAGTAAAAATAATATACTGTGATTGGTCAGTACTTTTTAAAACAACATGTCAATTGGCTTCTTGACTACTGTGATTAATCAGTTTCATTACCTATCTAGGATGGATATGATATATACCCGCACAGTTAATTGGAATAGCCTACTTTTCTTATCACTTTAGTGTAAAGGAAACAGCAAATTTCCATGTGGGAGTAGAAAAAATAACTTTCTCACATTCTCCAATATCTAAAGAGTCCAAAGTTTTTAATAATTCACCAATAAATGTGGACACGATTAGATTCAAGAGAATTCAATGCTTTTAATATACAGAGTGATTCCTTAGTTGAAACTTCTTTTTTAGCCGTGTATAGCAGGCATTAAAATACATAACATTTTCAAATACCTTTTTTCAAAAAACTCAAAATTAAGGTACTTACATTAATTTATTACACTATGGATTCTGCCTAACTTAAACATAATCTCGAAGCAGCAGCCGCACTTTGACGACACTCGCCGTAAATTAGCACTATATCTACTAGATCATTGTTTTCAAATTTTACGTGTTCAATTTAAAATTAACTTGCTTCAGAAAAACACACCGCAGTGTTTTGCCAAATGACTCACCACCGACCTTTATATTGCATGATTAATAAGACAAATAACATAAAGTATAGTAGGCTACGTTTTGATGACCAGTCCCGCTCTTAAATTTTTTACTTCTGTATCTCGCCTATTTTTAAGATTGTTGAAAAAGTTATTTGAAAATGTTGTTTATTTTAATGCCTTCTATACACAGCTAAAAAATAATTATCAACTTAGGAATCACCCTGTATAAATATAATTTTGGATAGAGCTGGTAACTTTGAAGAAGAATGTAGAAATATTGTTCGAATTCACTTAATATACAATGCAAGGACAACAGTGGCGCAACCAAGGGGGTGGGGTCAAAGGGGGGTTATCGCACCTACCGCCCCTACTAGCCGCGCCCATCAGCTAAGAGAATTAACATTTACAATCAAATCCTCGATAAACGTTAATAGCTACATAATAGACATGACATAAATAAAAATTAATTTAACAAAATTTTAAAATTAAAAGAACCTCTAAAAAGAATATACATAATACATAAGTACTAATTTTTCAAAATTAAATGAGAGCAGACTGGCTATCTTTTTGGGTAAAAGTCACAAATCGTTTCTATAGCCTATTTCAGAAAGGTGTATAGTAATAAAATGGGAAATTCCGTCCAGTTGGGCTCAATTTCGGTATAGGCCATAGGCGCACGTAAATTTTGTGCATTAAATTATTTATGATAGCTAACCAAAAATTTTAGAGAATTAGATTAACGGGTTTTACGATAAAATAGTATTGTTTGTAATATTAAAATTTCAAGTAAATACGTAATTCAATTCGGGAGATTACCACGAGGACATGAATTCGAATGTTTTTAAGGACTATTTTGGTGAAATGATATTCATGATATGTGAATGATCTCCCAGCTGATTCAAGGATAACCCAAGCTATCATTTACGACGCACGGAGAAGACTTATACTTCATCTTGGAGAAAACAAGAAATTATCGACTGATTAACCACCAAAAGTATTGAACTTAAAGATAATTTGATAAAGAAAGAAGTATTAGCTATAGCATATTTACACAAACATTGTTTTATGAAATATGCCATGGAAGATATAGCTTCTGAAAAATATAGTGTAACTGTGCTGCGCACACCGCCATGTCATTGTGACCTAAATCCTATAGAACTTATATGGGCGCAAATGAAAGGATTTGTAGCAAGACACAATACACATTCAAAATGAAATACGTTAAGCTACTGTTTGATCAAGCCTTAAGGAAGTGACACCAGAGAACTGGCGAAAAGCAGTCCATCATGTCATTAAAGATCGGACCGTCGACCAGTTAATTATAACGTCAACTATCGTCGTCGACTGTTCCTTAGATGACGAAGAATATTATGATTTTTTTATAATTTAATTTCTGTATAATGTATTTTTTGTATTTTGTATTTTTTTATAATGTTTGTGAACTGATAACAATAGGCAAAACTCATAAATTGACCCAAACCCGGGTGGTACTACCTGCACTTGATGAAAATAAAGAATTTTGCAATGACATCAATGGCAAATTATGGTTTAAATTTTCGTTGGGTCACTCTGTAGTTTCTTTGTTTTGCATACCTAATGAGCTTTTATTACTCTACACCTTTCTGAAATAGACTATAGATAATAACAAGGAACTATTTTTCAATAATAAAAAACAATAGTCAATGTTTAAAATAAAGATAAACAATTACAAAATATTACAATGCATATTTTAAGTTGTTTAAAACAATGCTCTTATTGCCATTTAATCAATCATTAGCTAATAGTCCTATTAAAATTCTTACGGTGAATATTTAAGACAAAAATCGATTGTTATCGATTTTTAATGCGTCATCTTGACGACGGACGACTGTTGGTCCAGTTCATTAGATGTTGAGAAGTGTTGTTAAAAAACTTCATGGTTAGATTTAAAGAGCATACCAGGTCATTACGATATATAAATATATCATTTTCTCCTCCCACATGTATATTTGCTGTTTCCCTTACACTTAAGTGATTGGAAAACAGGCGCGGTTTCAGGGGGGGGGGGGGGGGCATGTTCGCCCCCCCCCCTCCCCTAAGCCTCACAAAATCGGTGTTTTTACCTTTACCCTTAAAAATTGTAGGACGTGTGAAGGTTCAGAAGTTTTTTAGAAGCCACGTTTGAGAGTAGGAAGATTTTTAGTGCCGGGATACGCTTTTTCTTTTTGAGAAGTAATTTTTTCTGGTAATATATTTTTCAGTATATTATTAATGTTTTTTATAATTTCAAATGGTGTATTTTCACATTGTAATTCTGAATCACTCGACAAATACATGATAAATAAGTTAAACACTTTACAATTACTGCTTTCTAATATTTGTTCTTTTTAATCAATAGTGGTTGTGTGTTAAATTGGCAACATATCTTTAAATTAACAAGTGATATTTCAACACTAGTGTTGAAATATTTTTTTCTACGACTGTGCGTTTTAACTCATTTGCCCGCAAGCATTTTAGTTTTGAAAGTGTCACTTTCCCGCACTAGTGCGGGAAAGTAAAATAATGCAAATTTTGACCTTATTAGATAGTTTTTTACTTCGGAAGTTATAACTATTGTGTTTTTAATATTAATATTTATAATAATTAGTAGTTTTTAGTTAAAGTTATATGTATGTTGAAATAAAATAATTTTTGAAAAATGGGTCGGTATACTTTTTTGTATACAATATGGTCGTAGAAAAAATAATGTTCCTAACTCATGCATAAAGTGTCTTTCCCGCCCTTGACCGCTTTCCCGAACTCCATTCCGCGTCGATCAGGTCAACTGCAGTCGCGTGCTGGCAAGTATCACTTTCCGCGCTTGTTAGGAAAATAACTATTTTCAACATGCGTTTGATATACGGCGCCTTCTAACCAAATTAACTGTGCTTTTTTCTCATTTTTTTAAGTGGTTGTAGGAAAAGAAAGTAATGTACTAAAACACTCTAATATAATTTTCTAAAAACAATTCTTACGTGGTTCACGCTAATAGTCCCTATTACGCCCGTAAACTCATATAGAACTTATAGGCATACATTCCTTACATTTTTTATAGGCATTCACTCTGACTGGCTTACGGCCCGTATTAATTTGATTTCATTTTATTATGACGTAGCTCAATAAATAAAACCCGAATAAAGAGAGATGGCGCCACGAAACGTCTGGCGCCAAAAGGGTTAAACATTAATATCTAAAAAACTATTAATTTTTAAAATCTTGTCATTTATTTATTTAAAATATGACAGGTACGGTTGTAAAGGCAGGTAGTTATGGACGCGTTTGGTTGGCTGATATTTTTATTTTCCAATAATATAGATAATAAATATACAGGGTGTGTCAGTAAGGTGTCTGTCTTAGATAACACCTAAATTTATCAAAGATAGGGAAAAAAGTGTTATACAAAGTTAAAGGGTTGTTTAGGATACATAATCTAAAAATATTTTCTAATCTACAGGGTGGTCCTAAAAAGTGGTACTGAATAATAAAAAAGAAAATTAAATGGGACACCCAGTATCATTTTCTAGAATATGAACCAATGGAATAAGGAATTTGCAACCCTATTAAAATTTTTGAAGTAAAATGCAACGTTGCCATGTAATTAATTTTTTTCCGAAATTTTAGTAATTTTAAGGGTATGATATCGTTAAGAAATCATAGCAACTTGTGGATTAACCCTATGCAAATATAATTTACGTTGTAAGTACTTTAAGGTACGATATATTGATTTATAATAATGTTTTTTAAATCTCTTATTCATTACAAGTTGGACAACTCGATAGTTTTAAAAATGCTTTATTTCAATTTTTTTTAATGGGACACCCTCAATTTTTTTTAGGCAAAAGAATTTATTTTTTGAAAACCTTACTTTTTTGTTAAACATGTCATATATCTAAATATCATAGTTTTTGAAATATTTTAGGATTTGTCCTAAATCAGGGTAAAAAAGGAAAGTTCTAATTAAACTATTTAGTCAAGATTGCTTTGGAACAAAAAATAAATAATTTTCTTTGTCACAGCTGTCATTGCAAAATTATTTCGCCAACATTTTATGCTTTATTACTGTTTAAAGTTTAGTTTCCCGAACTAACTTTATCGAAATAAAAAAATATGAGTTATGATAAAGTTAGTTCAGGACGTAAAAGGTACAAAAAATTGAATAAGTTATATGACCGTTGGTGAGAGAATTTCAGGTCTCCCGTAGCGCAATTGGCAGCGCGCTTGACATGTAATCGACAGGTTATGGGTTCGATTCCCAGCGGAGGCATAAAACTTTTTCAATTTTAATCGAGTCTGTACGCCTGCAAAAACATTTTTCAATTTAAAAATAACATTTTCTTTCAGACGAACCCAAACTTATTAAAATTCTAAGGGACATTATTTTAAGTGTCTCGCCCGATTGGCGACTTTCCTATCGACCACAATAAAAACACAATTATGTATTCCCTAATAGCTTTTTGTAAAGAAGCCAAATTTGATGTCAAAAAAATATATATCTCCAAATTTGACAGATACGACTCCATATTGGACTTTCTTAAATGGCAACCCTACTTTATAGTATGACAGCTGCATTCGCTTCAACATTTAAAATGTATAATTGTCAACATTTATTTTCAGCCGTTCCGGAGATACAAGGCTTTGAAGTTGGTGATTTTGTTATCATCGAATTAACAGAAACTTTAGCATTAAAAACTCAATTTTTTTTGGAGATACGTAAATTTTTATGGCGGAGCCACCCAGGCTATTGTCATATATGTCAGATATCAAAAAATGACAGTTACGACGCCATTTGATTTTTTTTTAAATGGCGACCCACATTTATAACTACATCAGTGTATTGCATTTCGCGATCCGATTTTAAAAATATATAGTGGTCGATATTTATTTCCAACACTTACGGAAATGCGACCGCATCAAAAACTGCATAATTCGATTATGTCTTTTAAGTGTCTCAACCCATTAAAAAATAGAAGCTTTGTGATTAGAAACTCAATTTTTCTTGCAGAAACGTAATTTTTTATGGCGTAGTCACCCATGCTATTATCATATATGTCAGATGTCAAAAAATATACGACGCCATTTTGAATTTTTTTAAATGGCAACCCACATTTATAACTACACCAAAGTATTGCATTTCGCAACAGTTAGTAGTCGATGAGTCATCACGAAGAAATAGTATATTTTCACTACATCGCGCATATTGTACCTGTGTCTGGCGATGACAATAAAATGTCTTTTTATGTACAAAAAATTTTAAAAGCGAATTTTACGAGAATTAAGTGGCGCAGCGTCAATGAGGGTTTTACTATAATATCGGGGCATCGTTTGTAATTTTAATGGAAAATAAAAAATTAACATGAATAACGTCAATATTTCTATTTTTATGTTCTGCATGGCGGATAACATAATTTGAATCTAAATATTTGAAACTTTAAAATACATGTTCAACTTTTTTTTTTTAATAAGGTTTTATCTGCCAAACTAAATGTTCTTGTGATTTCCTTAGTAAAATTTTTGTATAAAATTTTTAATTACATAAGCCAGGAAACAATACCGCGTTTCACGCTGGTATGGAAGGCTCTTAAGAGTCTAGTGAGGTATTCACTATATCATTTTTTTTATCAATATTTCTTATCCTTTTCGATTAATGAATTGATAAAAGAAAAAACTAAAATTTGTGAGATTTGTCAATTTTTTTTCTGATTTTATTACTTGATCAATTCAAACTTGTTTGACTTAAAACTGTAGGTAGGTATTTATGCTTCAAATGTCGGTATTTTGCCGATTTTTGGATAAAAGAAAAAGTAACGAAATATTTATGATTCATATTAACTCACTTGTGGGCATGCAACTATTTGGTGGTTCACTTATTTCCTATGCTGATGACACAGTGGCAATATTTTCTGGAGATACATGGGCTCAGGTTGAGAAGAGGGCTGTTGGGGGGGGGGGGGGGGTGTTAACTTAAATAAAAACTGGCTAGATAGCTTTAAACTAAGTCTTAACTTCAGTAAGATAAATTACATGGCCTTTTCTCTCACAGTTGCCAATCGACCTAATTTTAACGAGCTTTATATAGACAATCTGGACTGTACTGTGTCTGAGGTTGATTGATAAATACCTTGGCATTATTATCGACAAGCATTTGAAATGGGGTCCTCATGATTTGAAACTGACAAAAAATATTAGAAAATTAATATACAAATTTTACACCCTTAGAGAAATACTTAACAAAAATATATTAGTTACTGTATATAAAATGCTGGTGGAGTCCTTAATAAGGTATGGAATAATTGTATGGGGAGGCCTGTACAAGAACTCTCTTTATCAACTTAAAACTGAACAAAATTATATCTTAAAGGTTATATACAGGAAAAACAAAAGATACTCTACCCAGTTACTATACTCTGCTGAAATGTTCAATGTTCGATCCCTTTTTGGTCATTCGGTGTGTACTTTTGTTCACAAGAATGTCAAAATAAGGCAATATATTGCCCATTTTCATGAGACAAGGACCAGAACCAACAATCACTTAGTGATTCCTAATAGTAATGCCAATGCTAACTTAAGATCTGTTATTTATCTATTTCCAAAAATTTATAACATTCGACCAGCAGAGATGAGAATCATGACACATTTTAATAAGTTTCGTGACAGCTGTAAAATGTTTATTTCAGATAACTACCAAAAATTGACCACATTGTTTTAGATTTTTACTTTATTTTTATTATTGTAGTGTTTGAGAAAGTGATTGTAATTAGAGCTAACTCACAAATTTAGACTTTATTATGTACATACAGGGGTTTAGTTCCCTAGGTGCATGTTGGTTGGTTGGTTTAAGGCGGGGGTTGGGCGTTCGGCCCAAGCTTCTTGCACTGCAGCCTAGTGGCCTTTTGTGCTCCCCCTATCTTGCTAGAAAAGATTTGTTCCTTTTATAAGGTCCAGCAAATTCCTACCAAGTTTGTCATGTGGGAGGTTATCCTTATATTGAATGTCTCCGAAGATTCTGAGTCTTCCTCGGGTCAGTGCTTCGCAGTTATATATGATATGTGAGGCGGTCTCGTCCTCATCGCCGCAAAGCCTGCATTCAATGGGACCATTGAAAATTCCTACTCGATGTAGGTGTTTTCTTAAGCAGTGGCCTGTTAGTAGGCCGACCACTTGTTTTAGCTGGGTGCGCGTTAAAGGCATCATTCCAGTTGATAACTTTTTGGAGGGTTTTCCAAATGTGGCCCTCGCTTGGGTATGACCAGGTATCCTGTTCCATCGGAACAGGTGTTGTTGTTGTGCCCACCTGTCTGATGCTGTTCTGGTTGCCTGTTTTGATATGCCAAGGGCGGGTTCAGGGCCCCTGAGTTTTTGAGATGATCCGGCTCTTGCCAGTTCATCGGCCATTTCGTTGCCTGCTATCCCTGAGTGGCCAGGAACCCATAGAAGTTCTACCATGTTGTTCCTTGCGGCCAGGTTTTTCAGGTCGTTTAGGCACTCCAGTGTGATCCTCGATTTGAGTCGACTGGAGTTCAGGGCCTTGAGGGCAGCTTGGCTTTCTGATGTGAATGTCTAGGGGTAGCAGTCCTAGTATTACTTCCATCGCTGCGGTGGGGGTACTTTTCATTGCACCACTAGGTGCATGTTAGTAATATAATGACTTAAAATAGGAATAAATTGTAATTAACATAAGGAATGTATTGTAAACCTTAAACTAAAAATATTTTTGATTTGATTGACCAAAAAACAAAATAGCGAATGCATCCCTAGACTTCACTTTTAATAAAAATATCAATTATTATTGTCGAAAATGTTACACTGGCGATAAGCGGCTTTTAGCAGCGTATGAATATTTCTCCAGATATCTATCTCCATCCTAATTTAAACCATTAGCCGCGACAAGCGATTAAACATGTGCCGGTGCCCGATAAGGCGTTTTCCGACAAATTTTAAAAAATAGTAGCCGTTGCGGCCAGATGAAGATATTCAAATGTCGGGCAGTTGCACCGCACCCACGCGCCCAATTATTAATTGCAAGGCGGCGCGAATGCACCTGTTTGTGGGTGCCCGCGAGGCGTGAAGTAAATGACACCCCGGTGACACGCCAATGTATTATACAGGGGCGGAGTGGGTTTTATGGGCATTAAAAAGTTATGAAATGCTCAAAACAGGACACATCTTCCTTCTGTTTCGGGTTTCAAGGTACGTGGGGTTAGTTTTAAAATAAGGGAAGCCATTTTATACAATTTTTATAATTTTTCGGATTAAAAATTAAATATAATTTTTTATATTTAAATATTTATAGTCAGTTTTTCATAAGTGGTTTGGTTCAATCTTTATCTGCTATATGTATATTTTCCACAGTCTTTCATTACTTAACATAAATTACACCGGCACACTGAAAAAATTAATCTATAGGGAGAAGAGTAAAGTCTAGTGATGCATTCGCCATTTCATTTTTTGATCAATATTTTTTATCCTATTCGCTTTATTCAAAAAGTAGCCAAATAGCCGTCCTTGAGTAGCAATTACCTACAGTTTTGAACTAAAGAATAAATGAATTAATAAAAGAGAAAATAACTAATAATTAACCTTCCAGAGTTCACTACTTTCGGCTAAGGGCACCAATTCTTTCGGTACACAAACCAGTTTCTTCGGTCATTTTGTGGTCATAAATCATGAGTAGTAAGAGTTGACCAAGTTATGGGTTGCATGTGAGCTTTATAATAACCTGTAAGTCCTAAAACCACACTTAGTGATCGATTAAAATTGCAGGTTGTATAAAACCGGGGGTATAAAGTAGTGTTCTAACCGATTGCGAGTCATAAAACCAAGATTATTGAACGGTTGAACAAATTGCCGGTCACAAAACCACAAGTCTGATTGTTGTGACAGCTTGGCAGTCATAAAACCACGAGTATTGATTGTTGAAAAATTACAGGTTGTAAAACCGTCAGTAGTTAGCGTTCTCTAACAGATTGCGAGTAATAAAACCAAGAGTATTGAACGTTTCAACAAATTGTCGGTCACAAAACCACAAGTCTGATCGTTGTGACAGACTTTCAGTCATAAAATCACGAGTATGGATTGACAAAAAATTGCAGGCTGTAAAACCGTGGGTAGTTAGCGTTCTCTAACAGATTGCGAGTCATAAAACCAAGAGCAGTGAACGTTTCAACAAATTGCCGGTCACAAAACCACAAGTCTGATTGTTGTGACAGCTTGGCAGTCATAAAACCACGAGTATTGATTGTTGAAAAATTGCAGGTTGTAAAACCGTCAGTAGTTAGCGTTCTCTAACAGATTGCGAGTCATAAAACCAAGAGCATTGAACGTTTCAACAAATTGCTCGTCACAAAACCACAAGTCCGATTATTGTGCCAACTTCGTAGTCATAAAATTCCGAGTATTGATTGATAAAAAATAGCATGCTGTAAAACCGTGAGTAGCTAGCGTTCTCTAACAGATTGCGAATTATAAAACCAAGGATAGTGAGTATTATTGTAGTAACTAGTCAGTCATCACACCGCTAGTAGTCAGTGATAAATTGAAGGTGATGAATCATTTGTAAAAAAAAATTTCCTAGTAAAATGAGTATTAATGTTCCTAAAGTACAATTGATAATTTTGAAATTATCGTTGATTATAATTCAGTAACCTGAATCATATGACGATTTCTGAATATCAATAATCGACCACCGCTACTTATATGTATTTGGGCTCTTCTGGCTTTGATTAATCCGCATTTGAAAAAGTTGTAGAATCTGCATTTTTCTTACTAATATACATTCATATACTTTGTCATTAATAAGTAACAAATAATTTCCTCTATTAAAACCTCAACAATTATTTATAGCCAATTTTCAAATTATAATGGTATCCCGAGAACTTATGGTAAATTTATTCTTTATTAAAACCGTATAAAAGAGAAACGTTTTTTAATTCTTCCAAACCAGTTTGAGTCCCAAATTTGAATAATTTAAAACAAACATTGGTCTGTTATATTTTTAATTTATGAGACCCCTTCTTTTGTGTAGGTATACAGGCCCAAAAAATCGAAGATGTAATAATTTTTAAAAAGATCGCAGCTATATTTAGAAAATACGTGTTTTTTCTGTGGTCGCTTTGTTTGTAGACCATGTATGGTATTTGCTAATATTTTTTTTATGTGAACATATTTGTAATAAGAAAGCAACAGGCTAACTGATACATAAAAAAAACGTAGCTCCGATGCTCTAATTCTAAGTTACTTGACATACTCTTTTGTCAAAAATACCATTGATCCTGCTCCTAACCTTTTCTGCATTTGACCCTTTTAAGACCTAAAAAATATGTCACTATCAGGATCAGGAATCAAGATTTAAAACTTGGGGGGAATCCAATATCAGTGATAAAATATTCCAACAAAATATTTATTTAAGGAATTTTGTATTCCCAATAATTTTTCGCAAGGATATTGCACAGGACAGCAGCTAAATTGAGTAACGAGTTTTCATGTTTAGAAGATATAATAGTATATTACATAACAAGTGATGAAAGTGATACTTTTCAAACGAGGAGATATTTAGCATGAGACGTCAGCCGAGTTCGGAGATTCTCCGAGTTTTAGAATAATCACTTTCACACGAGTAATGTACACTATTTTTAGTAATAGATTTTCTAGTACATATTAACATTTTTTATAATTTCAGATGGCGTATTTTCACACTCTAGTTCTGAATCACTCGACAAACTCATGATAAATAAGTTAAACCCTTTAAAACTACTGCTTTCTAAAATTTGTTCTTTTTAATAAATAAGGGTTGTCTGTCAAATTACCACCATATGTTTAAATTAAATAGTGTGCCTTGATATTTCAACACGCGTGTGATATACGACGCTTTCTAGCCAAATTAACCGTGCCCTTTTTGGTCATTTTCATAGGTGGTCATAGGAAAAGATAATTTATCACCGCATTAAAATATAAGTATCATCTTTTTACTTCCACACGGATATTGTCTGTTTCCTGTATAACCAAATGGACTATACCAGTTAACTGAATGGATATAATTTCATATATATGCTGGTTAGGATCTAAAACTGATCACGGGTTAGGTCATTATACATAGGATAACAAAGAACCATTTTAAGACACTTGACAAAAGTGAGTTTAAGAATATATTTTAAACAAATGCAAATCTTTCAGATTTGTTATTTTTCATTCGATTTAAAACATTATTTCCAGTTCCTATTCATGACCATGTTTTTTTATCAATTATTATTACTTTTTACTATTTTAATGTTTTATGAAAATGAAAGTTTCTACTTACCATTGTTGGTTTTTTGCGATGTAAATAATTTTCCACTACGACTTTTCTATTATTTTCTGATATTTTAAACGGGCCTCAATGAACTTTTAAAAGTTTGATATGCGCAACAGAAATAGAAAAATAACTAGTAAATCTTCCTTAAATGGAGGAAATGAGTATATGAAACCAGATAAATAGACCAAAATATAAGATTTGTAGGAAAAATTAAATAAAATATTATGTATTGTCTTGTCATTTTTGTCGCCGGCATTGCCACTTCTCTTGTCACGTTTACAGAGTTGCTATTATGGGAACTGGCATAGAATGTTTAAAAAACTTAACCACCGCCCTGAATTGTTTGTCCATAGATATCTCCAGAATCTTTTAATAAATAGATATATTAAAATAAATTCCTTAGCTTTATAAAAATCAATGGTAGACAGTGCCATCTCTAGGGAGTGGGCAGCACTAATAAACATGTCTAATGACAAGTTAGTAATTTCGATTCTTATATTATAAATAAAAAATTAGTTGAACACTAATATTTCTAATTTCTATGTACCACAAACTCCACACTTCAAAAAATTTCCCAAAGGAACAATACACAGGGAACGAATGTTTTCTGCAGACTGATTAGATTATTTAAAATATCCTAAATGAAAAATCAAATAAAGAGAATACAAGTTCAAAATTCTTCACCCTAAGAAAGTTTTGAATATTATTTGTACTCGATTGTCTGAGTTCTCGTATAAGCTTTATGTAGGAGAAAGTGCAACGTCTTTTTAACCACTCTTTCATCCAAATTGTGTATCTTTTCCTTTTTCTATACTCGTGTGATAATAACATTTGCCGCTGCGCACTCTCTTCTTGTGACATGCTTGAACTGACGATAAAAAACTGTGTGTAGTGAAATGGAGGTCGCAATCGAATTCGGCCCAGAACTGCCGGCCATTATCGGTGAACAAAACTGAAGGTGTAGTATGACTATCAATAACGGCCGGCCGGCAGACGAACAGTCCATTGACTGACCGGCCGACTGAACGTGAGTAGACTCCTTTAAACCCACTTTACACAATATTGAATGTGTCATTTTCGGGATTTTAAAGTATTTTTTGTCATGCTAAAAACAGCATGATTGATATTATTTAAATATTAAATATTGTTTTATAGACAAAAAAGACGTTTTTATTGTTCTCTGACTTTAGCACCTCGTCGGTAAGACAGCAGCTTAGGGATATTGTTTGGATCGCTTCGAATGTCGATCCCAGATAACGCTTGACTTATCGACTAAACTCCTCGATTTATGCGATTCCAACGAATGAAGAACGAATGCAGTCAGCTGATTTTGCCGTTTGATTGCGAGAGATAGCAAGTGAAAGGAAAATAAGTTACTATGTACTGTCATAAAAAAGTGTTTAAAGTTTGTTCAACCAATATTAGGTGTACCCCTTCTGTTGCAGTGGCATGTACTGGAATTTGGTTTTAAGGGAGCTGACCAGACGTAGTAGTTAGTATTACACATGGGAGGATATAATGTCCATATTGCACGAGGAAGTGTATTGACTAGAGTTGTACAGTATATTTTTTCTACGATTGAACTTTCGAACTAATAATCAAACATTAAAAAAGAATTATTTTAATCAGGCTTTATAACTTTTTTAGTTGGCCTTGAACTGGTGAGAGAGATAATAAAAAAACATTGAAGAAAAATTAATTTCGTTGAAAAATCCATAGACCAAATTACTTCGTAACATATTTGTCAATGTGTGGAATTTTCTCATATTCGGTCTTTTGCCAAATAAAAAGTGATTATTTGTTGATAAAAATGGACAATCTATCTATTCTTTACCTGATTGCGTAAAAAAAAGAGAACAACAAACTCTTTTTTTCTATGCAAAACAAAACGAAATAACAGTATAATAATGGAATCATTTTTTTCTAAAAATCTTATATCAGGTTTTATTTAATTATCTTCATTTTCCAAGAAGATTGATGAAGAGTTATTAGTTACTTTTCTAAATCTGTTGCATATAATAAAAATTTTACAGTCGATTGGGGATATCTCAAAAAACCAAACGCAAGTAAGTAGTAAGTTTATTTTGTATACACATTTTATGCAAAAAATCTTGTAGAAATTGTCTAGAAATGAGTGAAAAACTGGAGATTTTAGAAAAAAGTGTGCAAACATATTTATTTAGTTCGGTCAGAAAGTAATTAACAATAGTTCGGTAATAGTTATTTACATTACTAGATGCGAAAGTTAATTTTTTGGTGTGAGGAGGCTTTTGAATTACCGAGGCGAAGCCGGGGTGATTGAATACCTCCGACCACCAAAAAAGGCTTTCGCATCGTGTAATGTATTACATTTTTTCTACTACTGTTCTCTGATCAATATATTATTAAGTAATAAACTTTAATTTTGTTAAAATTAAAATGATAAAATAAGTTTTTTTTCCACCTGTAAAATAATCCATGACAACTAGTTATTTCAGTATTGTCAGTCTGTCAGTTCGAATAGAATAAGGATTTTCCACCTGTAAAATAATCCATTTTTTTGTCCTGGCACCGAAAGTAATACTTTACATAAAGCAACATATAATATTCAGGTGACTCGAATGTTTACTTTCGTTATCTGTCGTGTTGCTAGGGCCCGAAAGTTAATTTATTTATACAGTAGTAGAAAATAGTATATTACGTTACAAGACTGGAAAGTACTATTTTACAGGAAGAAGCAGGCAATTTCCAGGACGAGTCAGGCGAGTCCTGGGAGCTTGCGAGCCCTGTTAACGTACTTTTCGGTTGAGTGACGTACAATATTTTTTTTACAATCGACACAAGACACCAGTGGCGTACGAGAAAATGTTAATAATGGCTTACTATTAAATTATGTTTAATAATAACTATAATAAATACAATTTGGTACGTAGGTTCTTAATTCTATTTGATAATATCTATTTTTGAATTGTTATGTTGAAAGTACAATTTTCCGAATCCAAATTAATTTCCATATTTAAAGTCTTCCACGTAATTTTATAAAGCTACAAAAATATTATCTTTAATTTGTTTAACAATGTTTATTTTTCAGTCATAATATCGTACCTGACAGTTCGTTACTATGGAAGCAAGAAAATATAAACATGTCGAAGCCTACTTAATATTACTTATAAATGAGTTTGGTTTATTTCCTTAAATGGGAAGCGAAAAGCAAAAAAGAGGGGCCGGAAAAGCACTTTACCGGTCCCTCTTTTATAACTTTTCGGTCTAGACCAACAAAGTGATAATTTCCTTTCAAAAAATTATCTAGAAAGTGCTTGTTTTCTGGTCGATTGAAAAAAAAATATATTTTGATTTTACATCTTCATTTTCGCACCATTTCATGAACTCTTTGGGTAAAATTAGTTTATGCATATGCCCTGGGATAAATACTTTGATTCAAATATATTAAATAACTAATTTGAACTGACAGATTTGCATCTTTTCGGTATATATTCTTAACATCACATTTGTTAATTACCAGAAGACAGAAAATTTTCACATAATAATTTTTTTTGTAATTAACCATGCGCTGTGATTGGTCAGTTTCATATCCTAACTAGGATTGATACGAAATTATATCCGTTCAGTTAACCGGAATAGCCTACTTATCCAATCCCTTTCGCGTAAAGGAAACAGCAAATATTCATGTGGGAGTATAAAAAAATTATATTAAAATCTTCTGCCCTATAAACAAAATTATTGTCACTTAGTCATAAAAATTTAAACTTGCGAAATAAAGAAACGTATTTAAACTGTTATTTCAGAGTTGAGATGAGCCTAAATAAAAAATTGAATTAGCTGCATATGAAGTTCGCATTATATGGGCAGCATGAAAATCTTCAATGGGCGTGCAAAATTTATTTGACGTTAATGGTCAGTATATTTAGCTCAATGAATTTGCAGGACAATCCAAGGTAATTTCTAGTTGTTTTCATTTTTTTGTTAACGCTTTAACAAACATTTAGGTACATAAAGTACGTAAAAATGAGTTTCATTTCTGGTATTAACTTTTGCTTTAAATATTTATCCATATTTTCTGTAGGGATTTGTTTAAAACATTCAATGGAAAAGTAATGGTAATATCACAGACAAGGTTTGTCTTGACAACATTTGACTAAATTTGATGGTTTCTAACTTTTGTATCTTTAATCCTATTCTCGCGATTCTTTACCTATTTTGTAAATATACAAGGTGTCCTAGATAAGGATACACTCTACAGGGATCTCGTAAACCATATAAGATACAGAGATGGTTACATAGTATAATATTACAAGTTATGACCATTTTTGACATTTCTAAGACTTTAGAATTATTCTTTGGTTTAAACCATGGTTTCAACTTACAGGACTGTATAAAATTGGGCCTAAGGCGTTTTAAATTTAGAACATTGAACTATTTAGATCTTATTGCCCCCCAGTTGTGTTTTCACCATGGCTTTGTATGCCATATAATGCTATTGTGTGAATTTTTTTTTTGCAATTAAATCGTTTTACCGATAAACAATGGGGGGCTGTAGCCCCCCCCCCCCCCATATTAGAAGCTTGGGGTCACCCCGAGAACTAATTTTTCGGCTTACACCTTTAAATAATATTTTGTATTCGGTCACATTCCGCTACATTTTAACAAATTCTCAAAATTCACTATTACCAATAGTGGAATTTTGCTACGCCTGGCAACAGTATTTCTCGATCGTCATAGTGGCAATAACAACTAAGATCAAGCTGTCCGCCAAGTCGGCTATGCACCGTACTCGAGTTGCACCGTTAATTTGTTGAAAACGACGTTTCTACTCCCTCGTTTGAACGCCGAATCATTGTGAATTATTGTTTTAGCTGGTTTTGTATAGATTTACCGTTTACACGTTACTAGGTAGTTTGTGAGTTGTGTGACGAAAATAATCCTAGTTGCCATAAGTGAAAATTTTACAGCTTTTAAATGTAGAGACAGTAAACATTTATGAACTTAACCACGAAATCGGTTGGTCACTCCTCACTATTCTATTGGTCTAGCAGCAACGATGTAATTAGACAGGTATAGAAGAGACTATCGAAAATTCATTTTTATTGATGAAGCCGCATAAAAACAAAAAATCAAAAACATTTTCGTCGAAATATCTACACTTGCGTTATCATGTGTGAGTCATATAGAGAGCGAGTTCATCGAAGAAAAAAAATTAAATTTATGGGTAATTCTCTAGATAGAGAAATTTTTAAACAAGCGCCGATAAAAAATATATTTTAACGTTTTTCCTGTCTTTTCGATCAGTAAAACAGAATTTCTTTTAGAATAACAAATTTTTGGGCTAGGTAGATGGCGGCTAAGCCGTTTGATGTCTGCAACCTTTATATATGAATTCTCGATGGTTCCTTCTATACTAACATGACTGCATTCAGCTTGTCTTGAATGTTTATGCTATAAAATTTGGTCATATTGGTGGATAAATAAGTAGGTATTATAAAGATTTTTAACAATAATTAACTAACCAGCAACTTTCACTGTATCATTAATGACATTGGCAGGCATTATTTTCTCAAAATCAAAGTTGTCTGATTAGTAAATCAAGAATTAAGCTAACCGGGCTACCTTGGTTGTAAGAGAACTATTTCTGCCAATGTCATTTATGCCACAGTCAAAGTTGCTGGTTAGTTAATTATTGTTAAAAATATGTATCCAACCCGACGTTAGTATACAGTCGATACTTCTGTTTTAGCTGCGTATAGAAGGCATTAAAATAAACAACATTTTTAAATACCTTATTTCAAAAAACTTAAGAATAGGCGAAATACAGAAGCAAAAAATCTAAGTGCGGGCCTGGTCATCAAAACGTAGCCCGCTATACTTTATCTTGTTTTTCTTATCTCTTATTAGTTATACAGGTGGTGCTGAGCAATCCGCTGCAGTGTGTTTTTCTGAAGCAAGTTAATTTTAAATTGGTGACACGTGAAAATGGTAAAATTTGAAAACAATGATTTGGTAGAGATGGTGCTAATTTAGAGTGAGTGTCGTCAAAGTACGACGTTAGCTTCGAGATTAAACGCTGAACGCTTTCCCTTGCGGGCTCATCCTACACCCAGAAGTTTTCTTAATGTTTTTCAACGGGCAAGTTAGGCAGAACCGTATTTGATCCATAGTTCATGAATGTAAGAACTTAATTTTTGAGTTTTTTGAAAAAAGATATTTGAAAATGTTGTTTATTTTAATGCCTTCTATACACAGCTAAAAAAAGTATTAACTTAGGAATCACCCTGTATTATGTATAAACATATGAATATTTATATTTAACTTGAAACCCCAAACCCTGAAAAAAACCTGGTTAGAAAATATGAGCCCCCCTCCCCCCTCCGAATTTCTGGCTACGCCACTGCGTGCTAAAATACTTTTTTCTTTATACATTTAAAGAAAAACTACAAAAAAATATTTTAAATACGAAACTTAGTTGCCTTATTCTGACACTTATCCTTTTAAACCCAGAATTGCCAATTTAGAACGGTTTTAAAATTATAATCCTTTAGTAAATGCGGCTGTAAAAATAAAACTGGTGTCTACCAGAAACTCCGTACATACGGACTGTTTTAAATTTTTTTTTATCGGACACTATTAGGACTCATTTTTGCTTGTATGTATTTTCTATTTCCTCCAGTTTATTTTCACAAGGTGGAAGGTAAAATAAAACACTTAAAGTACATCAGTCAAGATTTATTTATTTTTTATTTATAGTAAACTTTCGGAGGTTTCCAGATATACAGAGATCCCTGATAATGACAGCTTTATTTACAATAAAATTCTTTTTACAATATTTTTCGTTCAAGTATTTCTTATTTTTAGTTCTGGATTTATACAAATTTACATCTTGTTTATTTTTGTTTTTCGTTGGAAGTTTGGTTACATGGATTAGTAAAAATTGAGGCAAAATAATTTTTCAATAATTATTCTATAATAAAAAGGTTCCAAAAAACGAGAAAAGTTTGAGTTGGGTAATGCACCTCACCTTCCGTCTTTATAGCTCACTAATTAATTAAGTAAGGATTTTGATATTTTGTACACTTTACCTGTATCCTAGGGCGCATTTCAGAAAAATATTTTTGTTTATACAGGGTGTTCCAAAAAAGTTTGACGTCATAAAGATCTATTTTTTTAGATTACATGCCATAAATATTCTTACTTATTTGGATGCCTCTTATAGTTGCCTATATACCCCCAAAATGCAAATGAAATCGGTTCAGTATCATAGGCGAGAAAAAATAAACACTAAGAAAAATCAGTTTTGCACCACTAGTTTTAAAAATTATTAAAAAATAAAAATAATGCATTGTTCTTAAAATTATACAAAGGTACTGATTAAATAATGTCTAACAGTCTCGTTAACTAAGTTTGATTAATACGAATTGTACAGGGTATCCAAAGTTTAGTGTCAAACTAACTTTAAATCAATTTCTTTTTCTTATTTCAAATTGAAACCCCTGTATATTATTATGTCATTCGATGCAGAATTAAAAATCAAATATTTATCCTAATTACAACCCTATCGCAATTTCTAACGCATCAAAACTTATTTGCAGAAAACTCATTTTATCAACTAGTCAAACAGTCATTATTGTGAATAAATATCAAAGATGGCTTTAAAAAACAATTTATTGGTATTACCTAACGTTCACTTAAGTGACAAAAAAGAATTCTTTTCGCATGCTCCTAATATGAAAATCATATCTACGAGCTCTTCTTGGTTGTATTCCATCACAAAAAATTATATACCTTAAATAATTAATAATATTTAAAACTATATAATGACTAAAGTCAAAATGGGCTTTTATCACTTTAGTAAACTTTAATACCAAAAATTGTTTTGAAAAGCGACCTTCGATGTTTAATTATAATAATGACTGGAGAAATAATGAGTTTTCTGGAAATAAGTCTTGATGCGTTAGAAATTGCTATATGTAACAAGAACAAATGTATGATTTTTTATTCTGCATCGAATGCCATATTAATATACAGAGATTCCAATTGAAATAAGAAAAGTAAATTGCATTAAAGTTTGCAAAGTTTGACATTAAACTTTGGACACCCTGTACAATTCGTATTAATCAAACTTGGTTAACGAGACTGTTTGATCTTATTTATAAACCTTTGTATAATTTTGGTAACGAGGCATTATTTTTGTTTTTTATTAATTTTTGAAACCAGTGGTGCAAAACTGATTTTTTTTAGTTTTTGTTTTTTTTCGCCTATAATACTGAACCGATTTCATTTAAATTTTAGGGATATGAAGGCAACTATAAGAGGCATCCAAATAAGTAAGAATATATACAGTATGTAATCTAAAAAAATAGATCCTTATGACGTCACACTTTTTTGGACCACCCTGTATAAACAAAAATATTTTCCTGAAATGCGCCCTAGGATATAGGTAAAGTCTGCAACATATTAAATTCCTAACTTAATTAATAAATGAGCTATTGAAGACGGGAGGTGAGGAGCAGGACCCTGTATACATTTCATTAACGCATATAAAACAACCCCGCATTTTTTGCCTTCCGCTGTCACTGAATTTCTCTAAATTGGGACATACGATATGCACTTCAGTTTAAAGATATTGACAAACTATCTTGCTGATGCAATGAATTTTCATATTTCTTCTTAGAATTTTTTTGTCCCAAGGAAAGCCAAAAATCTATTATATGACAAACGTTTGAAAGTTTAGCTAGCCACTGTTGCCAAATTTGTACTTTGTATTAAAAATACGCGTTATATTTAGTAACAGCCAAACGCCTGCAATTAATTTTAATTTATTTATCTTCACGTTTGTTAATATCACAAAAGTCAATTGTACAAAAATTACTAATACCACTGTGTCCCCGGATCGACAAATGAATAGGAGAAAAAGGTTGACATTTTTTAAGTTAAAATTTCTGAGAATCAGCTCTGCTTGGTTAGCAACTAATTTGTGTCCTAGTTTTAGTTCCGAAAATTCAAGTATGCCTTGGAAATTTACTATAAAGTTATTTTTTCCACCAGTAAAGTGCGTTTTCTCTCTTGAAAAAAAGATGACAGTATAGAATATTATAGCCCTCGCATCTTAAATCCCTCGGCGCTTCGCTCAGGGCCGTAGCCAGAATCAAACTTTTGGTAGGGTTATTCGATTCCTTACCAGGGCCCATATTCTCACGTTGAAATATAATGATATTTGATTTTTAAGGGACGCTGTAGAATTTTTTAGATTTTAGAACGACCGACATCCGACATGCTTCATTCATATGCATGTATTATATTTATTATAAGCAGTGGCGTAGCCACAAAATATGCTCGGGGAGGGGGGGGGGGGGCTGAATGGGCGTAAGTAGGACTTTTTTTTCTGGAGAAAGGGACTACATGTATTTTATGATATTGTACCTAGGAAAGAAGACGGAAAAGCGCTGCAGGCGAAACATTTTCGGGGCCACGCCCAAAGTTCGTTTAAAATTCACCTAACTAGGTACTAACAAATTTCATCAAAATTATTAAAATTTGTTTTTGTAAATGTTTTTTTTTTAAAAAAAATTAATTGATTCAGCCGATACTAGGTGGAAATCCATAACTATTATATTATAGGATACAGTAAAACAAAGTTGAACTTGTAAATTTCCACTATATTAAAAAGAAGAAACATAACATGTTTCGCTGCCGTGCAGTGGAAATTTACAAGTTCAACTTTGTTTTACTGTATCCTATAATATAATTTTTTTTTTTACTTTTTTTTGATTTTTCTAGCTGGCTCTTTATTAAAAAAAAAAACATTTTTTATATTTGTAAACAATATGAATATTAGTGTCAATCCAAAATTTTAACATAAGACGTATGTATGACTGTAACCAGCGTATTTCGGGCTCGGTTTTTCATGATTAAAAATAAGTAAATATCGCTCTCCAAACCAAAATTGATGATTTTTCAGAAATCATGTATTTTTGGAGCGTAAATCTAGGAGTAGTTTTTGGTGCAAATTCTTAGGTTTTAATATACTCTTTCTTAAGTGTCGTTTTGTATATTCATAATAAAGCATTCTCGTTTCTTCCCGCACTATTTTTTTTATTATAAATCATCACACTTCTTCAATAAAAAATGTTTCAATTAAAATGTTTACTATAATTTTTTTCTTTAAAAATAAATACCTAATTGTTTTTTGTTATTATTGTAAAAATATTTTATTGCATTGGGTTATATTTTTGTTGATTTAAAATAGCTCTAAAGTAGGGTAAACGGAACAGACAGGGGCAGGACAGGACTCTACCCGTATGACGAAATTACATAATTACATATTTGACACTTATTTTTTTCTATTTCAATTTTTTTTACCAGGGCTCAATATTTTTTTAACAGGGCTTCGCCCTGGCCAGCCCCCCTCTACCTACGGCCCTGGCTTCGCTCCTCGTGATTAAGACTCGACGCTCGGGCAATAATGATAGCTGGTCTGGTTAATAATATTAATGGGACCTTACACTATCAGAATCACATGAGTATATTTTTTTTAAACTATTTAAAAGCCTTTAGTTGGCCTTGACCAAAATGATGGAAATGCAAGGCCAAAACATAAAACGGTTAAGGTGGCTTTGGAAACTCTTATATTATAAAAAAATAAAAATTATAAACTTTTTCAATTTTGAAAATTTTTTAAATTTAAGATTTTTGATAATAAAAAAGTGACAAATCTCACATTGTTGTAATAAAAATATCATTTAGAATAAAACAAAACATACAGAGTGTCCCATTTAAAAATCGAAAGGTGATGCCGCTTCCGGTTAAACCGGAAGTTCATATAGGGTGAGTTTATTGTCATAAAAGGCCTTAAACATACTTTTTAATTTTTTTATTTGATGTCATAGAATACAAAAAAGTTATTAAGGTGATCCACCCCTGTGGGAAATGGGTATAGAGTAAAAATAGTAAAGAACCAAGAACAGAACCTGGAGGTACTCCACCTCACAATGAATTTTAGTAATATTGATACGAAAAAAAATATTAAATAAATGAGTATGCTTAATTTTATAACAGGCTTCGATATTATATTACTCTTCGTTATCCAAATTGACGCAGTCTATGAGACACAGTGGCGTATTTAGGAAGGGGGGGGGGGCTGCCGGGCTGCCCCCCTCCGCCTAGGAGCTCTGGTCTAAAAGTCTAATTGCAACCTAATTTTTCGTCTCACGCTTGGACTCTTAATTTAAATCTTTAAATAATATATTCTTGGCTTAGATTACAAAGGTCTTGTAGGAAACGTTTAGTTTTTAAACTCCTTCTTCTAATGACCTATTTTATATAGAGATTAAGGTTTCAGATGTATATCGTTTTAGTTATTGATTTATGATGCAATTTTGAAGGAAAACGAGTAAAAAGTATAATAGTTTATAGTATTTTTCTATTATATATTTCTCTGTTCCGTTTTTCCTTTTTTAGAGCTATTTTAAATAAGCAAAAATATAACGCAATGCAATAAAATTATTTTACAACAAAAACAATTAGGTATTCATTTTTAAAGAGAAAAATTAAGGTAAAAATTAAATCATTTTATATGGAAGAAGTATGATAATTTAGAATATAAAAAATAGAGCTGGAAGAAGCGAGAATGATTTTTTATGAATAAACAAAACGGCACTTGAAAAGAAGTATTTCAAAACTTAAGAATTTGCACCAAAAACTCCTCTTAGATCTAAAATACATGATTTCTTAAAAAATCATCAATTTTGGCGTGGTGAGCGATATTTACTTTATTTTTAATCATGAAAAACCGAGTCATATATACGTCCTATGTTAAAATTTTGAATTTACACCAATATTCATGTTTTTTTTTTTAATAAAGAGCCAGCTAGGAATATAAAAAAAAAACATTTACAAAAACAAATTTAATCCAATCATGCAGAGGGGAGAGGTAATAATTTAATTCTCGAAATTTAATAGTAGTTAGGTGAATTTTAAACGAACTTTGGGATTGGCCCCGAAAATTTTTCGCCTGTGGCGCTTTTCCGCCTTCTTCACTAGATCATGAAAAACATGTAGTCCTGACTGTCCCTCTCTCCAAAAAAAATGTCTTACTTACGCCCACTCAGCCCCCCCCCCCATATTTTCTGGCTACGCCACTGACAAGACGTAATAACTGTCAATTAAGAAAGTTTTGATTTTCAAATAATAAAATCAGAAAAATATTGTTGACAAATTTGACACAATTCGTATTTTGTTTTTAATAACTTATAATTGAAATCCTTTTAAACTTGTAACTACAGATTATGCCCCCCCAGAAATTGGCATTAAACCGTTTTTTGAATAAAATGAATAAATTTAAAAAAATGTTAGTTAAATAAATGAAATGACGAATGTGAAAAGAATAATTGATGAAATTTATTACAAACTCCGGAAATCCAAAATAACATTCCTAAATATTTACATTTTATCTAATTCCTGTAAACCAACTCTCCGGAAAAACTTTAAAATTTACAATTTTTTTTTAAACATCATAAATTTGCTTATAAAATAAGCAATGCTGTAATTGCACGAAGGAACGCTCATATATTAAAAATATATTTTCATAAATATACACAGTAATTATTCTAATATTCACAGTCAATTTTTATATTTAGTTTTGGCAATATTTTATAAATTATGTTAATATTTTAATAGGTCTATCGTCAGTTAAAAAAATATTATTAGCACTCAGAAGATGTTTGGGTTATTGAAACAATAATAATTTTTTGTTTATAAAAATTTAAAAAATACTTAATCGTAATAAAAAATGTGATTAAATTTTAATTTATTTTAATAAAAAAACTGGAACGGTTCGTGGAATTCATCACAATCAACACCTTACAAAATATCGCCAAAATATATTTGAAGAAAAAACAACATGTTTTTTATATACAGTCCCTAGCACAAAATATACAAAAAATAACAACAGTTTTCATTCACAACAAGAAAAAGTTTTAATAGTACAGTAGGTAGGTACTCATCAAAAAATAATTTTTAATAAATTTAATTGCCTTTATTAAAGCAAATTAAAATATTCAAAGCTGTTATTGAGTTTACTTTTTTAATTAACAGTGGTCTAAAAAAAATGTGGCTGCTTATGTGAACGCCCTATATTAGAGCTTTTTCACCAGGTTCGGTTACGAGTGTACGCGTGTTAAACATTATTATAACGAGCAATTTTACACTATAAAAATCCTAACTCGTTTCTATGCATCGCTGATAAAGTCTGTTTATGTTTCCTATGAATTGTAAAGTCAACTAGTCGCATGGTCTTTATTTTGTGGAAGTATCTTGCTACATAAAATTGTTAAAACGTGTAAATGGAACATTAATTAAATAATTAAGCTCGCTACACCCCAACTAAATATTGTGTTAAATTTAATAAAGAACTTGTAGTTGTTCGACATAATAATATTTCTTGAATGATAAGTTTTAGACCTACATTGTCTTTATTTGTTTTTAAATTACAACGTTTCAACTGGTAAGTATCTCTGATCGTCTTCAGGTGAATACTAAACAGGTACAGTAACTACAGCCACAGAATATATAGCTACGCGTAGCTATATATTCTGTGCTACAGCTCTATTTATACTAGCCAGGTGCCATGAAGCATAACTTATATATAGGTGCAGCCAAGCGTTTGGATTGTGCGCGATATTATTCTAAGATTACATATCTTTAACAAAAGTTTCCAGATATTTCTTATATCCAGTGATGGCTTACTTAAACAACCTGTTTCTGGTGTCTGGTAGCTAGGGGTGCGAACCCTTCAGGTTTGACCTGGAGTATCCAGGTTTGGTTTGGAGGTTCCAGGTTGAAACCCTTTGACTCCAGGTTATGGGTATCGGGGGAAGGGTTACACGTGTAGATGACCATTTTTCTATTTATAGAAGTCACCTTTGATTGGGGTAGCAATAACTTTTCATTGGAGGAGGAAGAAATATAAAAGCCACGCTACAGCGTAACCTGACTCCAGGTCAACGGGAACGGAGGACGCGGCCTTTTTTTAGAAATCACTTTTCATTAAAGGAGAAAGAAACATAAAAGCCACCCCATAGCATTAACTGACTACAGGTCAACGGGAATTACTACTGGTAGCAGATTTATTGAATTTCCTTTTCCTCCAGTATTGTTCTTTATGCAAGTTTCAGCTTCTGTCCACATGATAGGATGGCCGTGTGTCTAGTCATGGTCAGCTGTACCTGAAAGGAGAGACTGAAAAATCAGATGCACTTGCTTGGACACATGGTCTTCATATCATATGGACAGAAACTGAAAGGGGAAGTTCAAGGAAGTGCCATTATATACAAGAATTCAGGTTGGTTTAGTAAGCCCTTATCGGATATAAGAAATGTCTGGAAACCTTTGTTAAGTAGAGGTAAATAATAATAGCGCGGATAAACTAAACCCATAAACGCATGACTGCACTCATCTCTTCAGTACGCCTACCTAGTTACTGTAAGTGTTTAGTAATACATTGGAAATACTTACCAGTTAAAGTATGTTGTGATTTAAAAACAAATAAAGCCAATGCAAGTCCAAAACTCATTCAAACTTTACATCTGCGATCATTGCAGACGTTTAAAAAATTATTCACTGCAACATTTATAATAACTTTTAAATCTAAAATATTTTTTGAAGAGTTACCTTATAGTCAACAATTAAAACTTTAAACAACCATGAAATAATTATCTTAAATACAAACTCACAAATTTATCACTAATAAGCCGTCGCAGCTCCCGTATGGTGATGCAACCCACCGAACGGGCCCCCAATTCCCCCCAATGGGTCCGTATGACTATTAGGCCCGGCGGGTTGACATCCCGTATACCAGTCACTAATTGACGTGGTCCCGGGCACCACTTGAAGTCCACTAACACTATGTTGCATATGCGGACTCACTGCCACTGATATTGATCCTGCACTGGAGGTGTTACTCTCTTCCCCGTCTGAGTCGTAGTGAGGAGGAGACCTCCCGCTCATTCCATGAACTTTCATGTGTTTTCTGAGAGATGAGGGGTGAGTGTAAGATTTGTCACAGCCAGCCACTCGGCAGTTGTAAGGTTTGTCTGAGGTGTGGACGTGGGAGTGCTTTTTTCGGTCAGAGCTGTTCGCGAAACGTCGGTCACAGCCTTCGAACTCGCATTTGAAGGGTTTTTCACCTAGAAAAAAAGAAGAAATAATAAGAAACTTTTTAATTATGTAAATAAAAAATACTGGTCAAAACATACACAAATGGTAAATGGTGTATGATAATAGGTTCCGTATCCCATAAATATGAATATTTTGAGATATTTGCTATTTAATAGAGGGATTCCAAACTACATATTATTCAAAGCTCCCTGGAGTATAAGTAATCATTTATTAATAATGTAAAAAAAAAGTTAGTGGCAAGCGGAGAAATGGGTTTCTTGGAGCCCAGGTACACAATAACGACCGCTTTATCCTTGTTAGGACTCTACGGAAAGTCATAACCCGATGATTTTACGTCCAGTGACTCTTCTTTATTGGAGATGATTCCTACAGATGGCTGTAGAGTATAAGAATGATGACATAATCGTATGATTAAGAAACGTATTGGCAATGTAAAATATGGGATTTCATTATATACCTAGCCTTCCTTGTGATGAGACTAATAAAGTGATAATATGCGAACTTGATGTGTTTTAATAATAAAAGTGATGTACGTTACATTATATTGGCGTCCCTGTGCACTTTAATGCAAAAGATAGATGCACCACTTTGTCTGCTTGCCGCTAACTGTTCTTTCTATTTTATTATAACAACACTAAACTTCTACTACATTATTTATTAATAATATTCGATATTAAGATGCTTGTCAATCTATTAATATAAATAGCTAATATCCATCAATTATTAAAAATTACCAAACCCTTCTTATAAAAATTGTCCATGAAATTTCAATTTCTTCAATCATTTGTTACAATTTATAAAAAGCTTTTGGTGAAAAACTAATGGCGAAATTAACTTATAACAGCTGAAACCGCAAGACTAACAACAGTGTGAACT
This sequence comes from Polydrusus cervinus, assembly GCA_935413205.1. Lineage (NCBI taxonomy): Eukaryota > Metazoa > Arthropoda > Insecta > Coleoptera > Curculionidae > Polydrusus > Polydrusus cervinus. Next base: position 15,427,062 of record OW284511.1, read on the forward strand.
GAAACACATTAAAAAAAATCCACCAGTCATTGCGCAACTATTAATAAAAAATATGGCGTTAGTTGGAACAGGGGTGTTACCATACAATCAAATTACATTTTTATAACTTGTCCATTGTTAGCTATAATGAGATAAAAATGGATCATTTTTTTTATTATACATTCTAAACTTTAAGGCAGCGTGGTTCATCAGCGGTTCGTACAGTTAGTTGGTACTAATACCTAGATATACAATTTTTTTAAAGAATTTTAATCAGAATTTACAGGTTTGTCAAATATTCTTATATTTATTTATTTATTTAGACAAACAAGGTCACTCAACAGACTGCTTGGAGCAGACCAATTATAGAGTGACACGGATTACAAAAAGAAATTTACAAAGTTCGGTATAAGTACACAATAAGTTTAACTAAAGAATAAAATGCTATTCTGTACATTCAAATAATAAATCCAAAAACAAATTATAAAGCTAAAGATACGCGAGTGATAGCAATGCACTCCCTGATCAAAGGATAATAGATATTTTCTTTCTGATAAGTTTTTTAAAGGTACATAAGTTAGTGTTAAACAGGTCAATGCCTCTATCACCCGTTACAAGATAGTTGTATGTTCTCATGCAACGTATAAGAGGAGAGTTAGAAAGGTAATTAGTTGTAAAAGTAGGGACACTAAAAGTTAGCCTGTTCCGAAGTGTGTATGGGTTAGCATTAAAAAGTACATAGTTTACGCAAAATTCAGAGTCGATGAGGTTATTAACTACCTTATAAACAAAGAAAATATCAAAACACTGCCTTCTGGACCTCAGCGATTGCAATCTATAAAATAACAAATTCTCGTTATACGAGTAAAAGTGCCGTTGTCTATTGTAACGAAAATTAAGAGCATTGATGAACTTTTTTTGGACACTTTCAATTCGATCAATATATTTGTGATACATCGGATTCCAGACTGTTGACGAGTACTCCAGAGTACTTCTTACCATGCTGCAATATAAAGTAATTAACGATGCAGGGCTCTTAAAGCCTTCAGTAGTTCTTAGGATAAATCCTAAAAGGCGCAACGCTTTCCGAATAATAGCCTCTATGTGAGACTCGAACAACAGTTTGGAGTCCAAGGTAACACCCAAATCTTTAACCACATTAACACGTTTTAATTGTGTATTATTTAAGCTCAAATCTATATTTGGATTTCTTGAGAGGTCAAACTTGGAAAAAACAATGTAGTGAACATTTAGATGCAGACGATTCAGTGTGCAGTATTCAAAAAATCTGTTAATGTCCCCCTGCAGTTTCACTAAATCCAAAGGCGAATTAATGATAGTTGAAATCTTAAAGTCGTCAGCATATAAGGAATACACACTGTTCGAGTCCAGAAAACAAGTATAATGACATATTTAGATACCTAGCTTACTAAAAACTGGTATCATACACCGAAGATAGTAGTTTGTACAACAAGAGTGAATATGATGTCTATATCTCACGAGGAAGTAAATTGAGAAGGACATCGTAGGCAGAGTGCTCAAATTTCCGAGTGCGATATGAACAATCCACTTGAATTGAACAGTATATTTTTTCTACGACCAAATTAACGAAGCTTATGCTAAAAAAAAAGTTTGCAGGCTACTGGGCTCGAACTCCCCCCCTTTTCCGGTGACGATACAGTGTGTTAGTGGATAATCAACATGAATTGTTAGAAAACTATGCGACTTTATTTTCAAAATTGCACATGCCCTTCTAGCAACAAAACTCCGTTAAAAACCTTTTTAAAGATCATTCAGGTAAACTGAAACATAAATTAAACAGTTGTTGGGTTTTCGGTCTTGAAACGTCAAAAAGAGTGCCCACTTCACAGAAAAAACTGTAGTAAATTCTTTTTATTGTATGTTGAAGACCGCAGCCGCCCGAGTCTATTATTCAAGAATTTTCGGAGCATGGACGCGCTCAGTCGAGATTAATATGATAAACGACTAATGCCAAGATCGCTAGAACCGTTTCGTATAAAATATTTAAAATCGTATAGGATGTTCCTCATAGTTTTACCTAGACATAATTAAATACTTGATTTTGCTATACTCCAGGTCCAAAATTACTGTCAGTGATTCATCACTTTCATATACTGGGTCTCCCAAAAGTCCCGCGTAAAATTAATATTCATATATTAAAGGAAAAAGATCTAGGAAAAACGCTCGGACCCGTAAATTTTTATTTTTAATTGTGCATTTTTTGACATAAAAAATATTATTCAGTCGTCACGTCTTTGACAATTTTTTTTAATGGAACACCCTATATATTGTATTATTTTCTAATTCCACACAAAATTCTACGCTTATGTTGTAAATGTCATGTGTCTAAATTCAATAGTTTTTGAGATGTTCACGTTTAAAATATGGCATTTTTTGACAGGCTGTAACATTTTAACGGTTCATCTTAGAGAAAAATGGTTTTCACCTCCCTGTCTTAGTTTTTTATTCTCTATCCAAAGAAACCAACCTCCGATTTACCATGTTAAACCGTTAAAACCGGTTTTTTGGTTTTATAAGTTTTAATATAATCCCTACAAGTTTCTATAAAAATAGTATGTATTTTTTCTAATTTTTTTATGGTCCAAAAAAAGGTTTTTTTTGGGCGTGGCATCCAAAATTTTTTTTGGCGCTAGTTACTCGATTTTAGATCCTTTTGGGCCCCCACCCCCCTCCAAAATCAATTTATGGCTATGCCACTGCGTTAGATGCTCGTATAATAATATAATTTATTATGATATACTTATCATTTAGAAAGTTTTTTACACCCCGTATAATTCTGCAAAACTATATTTTTCCAAATTGGTTTAGCCTCGCGTGATTCCAGGTGTTGCGTGATTTAATAAAGTGTTTGAATTTGTTTATTTTTGTTTTGTGCGTGCCGGAGACGCTAAAGTAAAGCAGATCCGTTTTTAGGGTTCGTTTACGCCATGTGGACACAGTTCTATTTAAACCGGCAGGAAATTTGGGTGTTGCCAGATAACTAAATTAAAATAATAAATTTGTTTATTTTTTATATATAAACTGCGATAAAAATAATTAAAAAAAATATTTAAAAAATATATATAGGCTATAGGCATTTTACAGCAATACCTTCATGCAGTGGCGTATTTAGGGGGGGGGGGCTGTCGGGCTGCAGCCCCCTCCCCGAGCCCATTAGCTCGGGGTCTAAAAGTCTAATTGCAGCCTAGTTTTTCGTCTCACGCTTGGACTCTTAATTTAAATTTTTAAATAATGTATTCTTGGCTTAGATTACAAAGGTTTTGTAGGAAACGTTTAATTTTTAAACTTTTCCTTCTAAAAGTGTTTTATATAGAGATTAAGGTTTCGGACGCATATCGTTTTAATTATTGATTTATAATGCAATTTTATAGGAAAACGAGTAAAAAGAATAATATTTTAAAGTATTTTTCTATTATATACTGGTCTGTTCCGTTATACATTTTTTAGAGCTATTTTAAATCAACAAAAATATAACCCAAAACAATAAAATATTTTTACAACAAAAACAATTAAGTATTTATTTTTAAAGAGAAAAATTAAAGTAAAAATCTTAATTGAAATTTTTTTATGGGAGAAGTGTGATAATTTATAATAAGAAAAATAGTGCGGGAAGAAATGAAAATGCTTTAATATGAATATACAAAACGGCACTTAAGAAGGAGTAATTCAAAACCTAAGCATTTTCATCAAAAGCTGCTCTTAGATCTACGCTCCTAAAATACATGATTTATGAAAAATCATTAATTTTGGCGTGATGAGCTATATTAACTTTATTTTTAATCATGTAAAATCGAGCCCGAAAAACGCTGGTTAGAGTCATACATACTAACATACGTCTTATGTCGAAATTTTGGATTGACACCAATATTCACATATTTCACAAATATAAAAAATGTTTTTTTTTTTAAATAAAGAGCCAGCTAACAATATAAAAAAAAAGTAAACAGAACATTTACAAAAACAAAATTTAATCCAACTATGCAGAGGGGAAGAGGTAATAATTTAATTTTTGAAATGTGATAGTAGTTAGGTGTTTTTTAAACGAACTTTGGGCGTGGCCCCGAAAATTTACATAAATTACGCTCATAAAATACATGTAGCCCGACTGTTCCTTTCTCCAGAAAAAAAATGTCCTACTTAAGCCCATTCAGCGTCTTAAATGATTACACTTTCAACAGCTTCCCCCCCTCTTATTAAAGTCGGTACGCCAATGAGCATTGGACCAAAATAATGTATAATTGTCCAGGCTTTTTAATGGTGTTACCAAAGATATATCTAAATGTGGAATTTTCGAGGATATGTAAAATTTTAAAATTTACTTGTCAATTACGCCCTCTTGCGGCAAAATGCGGAACTTAAACATTATTTCCAGGATTTTCTCATGGCCACCTTAGTTATAATTGTTTTTCCCGAATTTCTATGCCCAGTAGTTTCCGAGATATGGCCGGTGGCCATCCATAATGGGACACCCGGTACTGGTCTTGACAAAACTTTCGCAAATACCTTTGATACTTTGTTTTATTTCGAAATGGCGATAGAGATTTTTTTTTCACAAAATCTATAAAAAAAAATGCGGAAAATAAAGAATGTAAATAACATTCACTGATCAATTTTTAAATCCTTTCACTCATTTAAATGACATACCTTTTGTAAACGAACCTGTTTCGGGGGTCAACCCAAACGGGTCACAGGTCTTCCCTCCTCGCGCGCCTCTCCCCCCTTCACCCACCCACACTCAATGGAATGCGCGACCAACTCGCGCGGGTCCGAAATCCCATGTGAAACTCCCAAGCCCATTATTCATACAGACCTGTTTCAGTAATGTACCTTTACCGATTTACAAATGTGTATCTGAGAGAACTAAATCTTTATCCACATTTTTTTTTCTGCCATGGAATGTTATATAATTAGCGTTCTTCACTTTCGTTTCATTTTGAAATAATTTGAATTTGATTTGATGAAACTAGGAACAGCTCCGTATTTTATGTATTTTATTTATTTTCTTACAATTTTCTCTAATATTATACATAGTTACAACCTTCGATAATTGTACCCGTGTTAGATATAAAAATAAGCAAACTTGTTTGGCTCAAATATAAATGGAGGGAGAGAAAAATCCCTTCTGGTTTGCCATATTATGCATTTTGTCGTCAGAGGAAAGGCAAATTTTAGGAAAAATGTCCATTTTCATTTACTATATACAGAGTGATTCCTAAGTTGATACTTCTTTTTTAACTGTGTATAGAAGGCATTAAAATACACAACTTTTTCAAATACCTTTTTCAAAAAACTCAAAAATAGGCGAGATAGAGAAGTAAAAAATCTAAGTGCGGGCCTGGCATCAAAACATTCCCCGCTATAGTTTCTGTTGTTTTTCTTATATCTTATTAGTATTAGTCATACGGGTAGTGTTAAACAATCCGGTGCGGTGTGTTTTTCTGAAGCAAGTTAAGTTTAAATTACGTGAAAATTGTAAAATTTGAAAACAATGAATTAATAGATAAGGTGGCAATTTACTGTGACTGTGGCAAAGTGCTTCGAGATTATACGCAGAATGCTTTCCCTTGCAGGCTCATCCAACACCCAGAAGTTTTCTTAATGTTATTCAACGGTCAAGTTAGGTAGGCATTTTTAATACTTCTTTGTGGTCGTATTAGGAAAAATAGTGTACATTACTCGTGTGAAATATATTATTTTAAAACTCGGAGAATTTCCGCTTCGGGCTAAATATCTCCTTGTTTGAAAAGTATACCTTTCATCACTTGTTATGTAATATAATATTAGCTACAATTTACTAGCATCAAATATTATCTAATAGCTTATTAAATTATTGTAAAATTATATTTATTAAATAACAAAAAAATTTGGATAAGGATGAAACAACGGATTATTACGTTCTTATTCTCATTAATGCACTAAGAAATAAAAGAACTTAAACCGTTTAACAAACAAGCAATAAATGAATTATTTTTCCTGATTTTGACAACAATGAAAATAATATTGGGAAACGCTTCTTTTAATTGTCACTTTAAAACGATTTAGTGAGTATATTGAGCATTTCTACTGATCTGGCCAGTTTAAATTACTGTTATATAAATAATATAACACCAAAGCAGTGTGACGACTGTGGATAATTTGGTGAAATAAGATCAGAAACGTGTTTTCAAGGGGAAGTACACATTTTTTATTTTCATTGGCGTGGATCGATGAGTTTTTATACATTTTTCTCTATGTTAGTAGAATAATAAATGGCCTTTATAAAAAAACATTAGATATAGATATAACGATGGTTTAGGCTCAATATTTAATGAACATGTGGTTTTACTGTTGCTTTAAGTATCTACACAAAATTTTGTTAAAAATAAGCTTATAAGTTTAAAAAATATATTTTTAGTTCGCCCAAAGATACTGAGAGGCTGATGAAATAAATGCTTACATTTGAAAATTATATAAGAACGAAATATTTGTTCCAAGCAATCCAGCAAAGACTGTTGGTTTGGAATATAGGCAACCTCAAATAGGTATGTAATTACGTAAAATTTTAACGACATACTAAGTCTGGCAAGCATTTCGTCGCAATCACGATTGAAAATCAATACACAAACAGCCCGATCCAGTCTCTAGGCTAACGTCGTTCACTTTTGAGAGTTGCACAGTTCTACGCCTTTTAGGATGAGGTAGGCTTTTTTACTTGCATTAGTAATAAAATTGTTTTAACAATTTTAACTCTAAACAGGCGCTGTTGGCAATCAAATAAACGTTTTATTTCTTGCATTATTGAATAAATATTTTTTTACTATAAATCCTGAAAGATGCAATACTATTTTCCGAGTATTTTTTTACACTATTCTTATTTCCATGTATATTTCTACATAAAATTGTTTCACGATAATATGTGGATGAAATTGGTATAAAAATAACACCAGCGGCGGCCCCAGGGGGGAGGGCAGGGTGGGCACCGGCCCATCCTAGAAACATGAGTGCTCACCCTGGTGCCCCCCCCCCCCCCCCAAAATTGATGGATTCGGTTTTGTAGAAGGAAATTCCGGGGGGGGGGGGGACTTGGCTATTGATGAGAAAAGAGTGCTGTTGTATGTTAGTTGGAGGAGACCGTTTTTTTTTAGGCGTCACTTTTAATAAGAGAAAAATGTCCCCGCTTATGGCGTTATATAACTTGGGGAAGGCGGTGACCTTTATTATTTTTATTTTTTAGAAGTCACTTTTGATTTGGGTAGTGCCCACTCAAAAATCATCTGGCCCACTTGTGCCTACCCATTCCAAAATTCCTGGCGCCACCACTGAATAACACATTTTTTTTTTAATATTCAGGTATGTAGTCGTGTTGTATTTTTTCTTGCAAAACGCAATAATTACTTTAAAATTAAATTAAATTTCTAGAGTTCTTTAACAATATTATTTTTAAATTTTAAGGTACTTTGGTCAAACACAAGAAGACATACAAAGCTGATAGATCACAACAACGCACCAGTGGATAAGTACTTTGGGAACAAAATAAATATGTACTATAAAATATGGTGAATACTAAAAAAGTGAAAAAAGAAAAATGCAGTAAGACATTCCCAAGAAATTCTCAAGCATCATATAGATTTTAAAAAAGGATAACACTATTTCTTCAACTTGAATGAATGTTGAATAAATTTAAAGAAAATGCAGATTTATTAAGCATATTTTTCTCAGGGCTTGAGGATAAAATATATATTTTTTAAGGCTCAGTTGTCATATAGCTTAGATCAGGGATGGCGAACCTTTTTACAACCAAAAAATATTTAATTCGGTCATGATGTCAGTGGCTCCATTGGCATGGGGGTGAGGAAGAGGAGAGGGGCTATCCTCCCTGTGATTTTAAAAATGTGCAATATTTTAAAAACCGCCCTATTTTAAAAAAATTCATGAGAACTTGCTGTTTACTCATTTAGCCAGCTTCATTAATGTATTTGTATAAGCCACTTGTAAGTAGAAACGTCGGGGGTCATGACACCCTCCCCCCTCCCCCCTGGATCCGCCCTTGGGGTTGGTTCATGTTAATTACCTCAATTTTCTTGGTTGTAGAGTAGGGTGGGGCAAAACGACGCACGGGGCAAAAGTCCTATCTACAAATTTTACCCCAGTGTGTGAAAATCCGGCAACGTGTATGCCAGTCTTAATTAGCCTTCCATGCGCCAAAGTCGCTACGAAAGGTACACAAAGTTTTGATAAGTGTTTTGAAACATATGGAGTAAGTAACATTTTTTATAGAGAAAATCTTATTTTTTTGTTTTAAACTAACTTAAAGATATTGTATAGACTCCTTAGTTTAAATTAAGCTATATTATATGGGCAACAACTAGGTTAAATGTCAAGCATATGAAATGATATTGGTAGTATCTCCAGTATCGCTGCATACAACAGTAGATTTTTTTTTAAAGTTACGGGATATATGGGGCAAAAGTCCGAAATAGGTGTGGGGCAAAATTCCGCAATGCGGACTTTTACCCCATCAAAATAAATTGTATACACGTTTATATATTTTTTATGCTTATTTGTTTTAGGTCGTATACTTAAAAGAAAAACTGATAGAAAAGCACGCACAGAAGAAATATTACAAGCAGCAAAAAGAAGAATAAGTGCAGTTATTTCCCAAAGAAAGGTGGCAAAAGAGCTTGGGATAGATGAGTCTACTTTACGAAAGCGGTTGAAAGCGACAACCTCACAGCCCGCTGCTATACCAAACATCAAGGTAGTCACCCAAACACCTACATATAACACTAGAGAAACAGCAGCCTACACAATCTGAATAACATGCAAATAACAAAATAGTGACTCCTAAAGATATAATTCCATTTCCAAAACTAAAGGGAGAACAAACAAGAAAAAGAGTCGGAAATACTTTCTAGTACTCCCAATAAAGTAAAACTGGAAGCTCTAGCTGAAGAGAAGTTGAGAAAAGAAAACCTGAAGTCAAGTCGTGGAACAATAAAAAGAAAAATTGCAGACGATACTAAGACAGAATCACAAATCAAGCCTAACATAATAAAAAAAGTAACTACTGATATGTGCCCAGGTTGCAATGAACCATACATTGACCCTCCAATTGAAGAATGGATTCAGTTCAAGGGCTGCAAACAGTGCGTGGCACGAAGATTGTACGTCATATGAAAAAATTGGAGTTTTTCAATGCGATTTCTGCACTTAAAGTGTGTGCGAATTTTTGCCCCACATTAATCGGACTTTTACCTCACATATGGGGCAAAACTCCCATTATGTATTTTGTTATTTTTTTATTTTTTTGTGAAATAATAATGTTCTATTTAACCGTTAAATGTGTTGTTTTGTGTAGGGGAATAACTAACTGTTTAAGGTCTTAACAAATAAATATACCTATATTTTTTATGGTTTATAATTTTTATAGCTAATTAACCTTTAAGTGCGTCGTTTTGCCCCACTCTACTCTATATATTAATTTTTGGGTTGAGTTCGATTTCACGAAAATAAATGGTTATCAGAACAAAATTTTAGTAATTCATACCATGTTATTTTTAAGAGGGAATGTTTTTCTGCATAAAATTGACTTTCCCATACCCACATAGATACCACCTTTCTATTAAAAACTCAATAGTTTGCTTAGTAAAGAACTAGAAAACCCACAATTTAACATGGCAAATTTTTAACCCGGTCGGAACCACTTAACGCGCAAAGTATTTTTGCCCAAATTTTTAAATTTAGGCACAAAACACTTGAACATTACTCAATTTTACATAAAAAGACAATAAAATAGTGTGATATTTAAATATTATTATACATAGTATTTATCACTCTAATCCCCGTATCATCTCATATCTAAAATCTTCCCTCTTTTACTTTTTTAAAGGGCCACCCCACATCATTTAAGCCCTAAATACGGAGCTATTTATCAACTATTCAGTTCACTGACAAGTTTTATATTTTATTTAGGCTTATTCTTTATACGGCCCTTTGTCGTTGAACAATTCGGGCTGCTATTCCGTACCAATTGTCACGTTGAAAAACGGTAAATATAAATAAATAGTCCTTCACGATTTTTATTGGGTTTTGAAATAGGGTCCAGAGGTGGATTCAGGATTTTTTTTTCATAAAAATGTTGATCTAAGAATTCTGTAACATTCGATCTTTACGTGTTTAAAGAGGGTAAGTAAACATGAAGTATATTATTTTTAGTTATGATAACAGAAGAAAGGTACTACTTTACTAAGCTTTAATACAAATGCTTCAGTCTAAAACTGCAAGAATTTTGAAACGTATAAGAAAAATTTTTAGTGTACACCGTTTCCATGAATTATGGAATAGTTAAAATATTACTTGAATTTCAATAGCCCATATTTTCATCAAAATTCAATTAATCAATTTCATTCAAGGAGTTAACTTAGTTTATCTACAAGCGTGCGGTAAGTATCACTTTACCTCACCAGTGCTGTAAGTAATTACGTACTATAACAACAAGTTTTTATATTATTCAAGTGTATTTTTTATTTTTAAAGGAAACTCTATTAAACATTATATGTATAACAAATACTTAAACATATTTGAATTTCTAAACAAATTCAAACCTTTAAATTAAGAAATATTAATATTAATTGTAGAATTGGTGCCCTAAAATATGCTTGTAGATAAAATATCGTATAATACACTCACGGTAGGTGTCTTTACCGCATTTGCGTGATTTACCAAACTCGCCTTCGGCTCGTTTTGATAAACATCACGCACTTGCGGTAAAGACGTATCTACCGTACTTGTATTGTAATATACTATTACCACACTAGTTTTATATATACCGGGTGACACAAGACAATGGCAATTTAGACACTTATTAATGTGTCATATTTTTAAATCTAAATAATCATAAAATTACGGAAAAAATTGGGGGGGGGGGGGGGGGTACTTCCTTGTGTAACCCGAAATACATTTGACATAATATAACCTAATTTTTTTGGAACTTTACATTGTCTTGCTCTCTTGCTATAATTAGATGACTAATAAAAATTAATTAACATTAAAATTAAATATTAAAAACTTATTACAGTACTGTTTAAAAGTATCCTTAACCCTCCCAAGTGACTTTATGACACCGGGCAGAAAGATTCAGCTTTTCGCTTTTAAGCGTTTCTTTTGTGAGAAATACGGCGAAATATCTCGAGGACGATACACACTGGCCAGAGGTTAAATATTCCGACCATAAAGTTGATTTATTGCCTCATTGTCATTTTTATTTATTTTTGATTTATTATTATTTATTGGTCTAATATATTTTCGTTGTGATTTGCCAGTCAAGCATGAAAGCGGAGTGAGTAACAGGTTGACTTTTGATCATTTTATTTTTGAATTTTGCATAAGAAGTTAAGTATAATAGCTAGTTTTGCCAGCCGACAAAATCCCGCTAAACGGTATTTCAAAAGGGAATTTCTCTAAAATGACACAAACAATTTGGTAAAACCCTGTTTCGTATTCAGCGGCAAACTTCATTCGTTTTAGTGAACCGAAATTCAGGAGTTAGTGTATGTATATTATATTATATAATAGCAAGGTATATTTCAAATAACATACTAGCAACACTGATGTAAACGCAAAAAGAGCAGTATCAATACTGTAGTGATACCGGCTACAAATTGACAAAACAAAACGAAATAACCTTAAAAATTAGAATGAATAACTTTTTTTCTAGAAGTCTTATAATTTCGTCTGTTTTATCTGGTTTTATACATGTATACATGTATGTATTCCTCATTTTTCACCATTTAAGGAAGATTTACCAGTTATTTTTCTATATCTGTTGCATATAATAGAAAATGTCTATTGGGGTTGAGGCTCCGTTGAAAATATCATCGCGGTGGAAAATTATTTGCATCGTAAAAACCCAACAAAGGCAAGTTTTTTTGTAAAAAAAATATGCTTTAAATCGTGTAACAATTGTCTCGAAATAAGTAGAAAACTAAAGATTTTTGAATAAAGACAGTGAACATTTGTGCACAACTCTTTAGTTCGGCCACAAAATACTTAACAACTAACAATAGTTCGGCAAAAATATATTTTGATTTTATAACTTCAATTTTACCAGTATTTCGTGCACGCCTTAGGGAAAATTAGTGTGTGCATATAATCTGAGATAAGTATTTTGATTTAAAAAACAAATTTCATCCAACAGATTTGCATCTTTTTAAAGTTTATTCTTAACCTCACTTTTGTCATAAAACGACTAGTAAAATTTATAACGTGTAAATTTAAGTTTTCTCAAGTTATAATGATCTGACCACTGTGATTTTTTTTGCTGGGGTTGGCGGAAGAGCCAGTATACTTAGGCCTCTATAAATTCCATTGTATCCCCTATCGTCTGGGTAATGTCTATGACGCCCTTCTCGGTACCGATATTAACAATCACTAGTAGCATACTGAATTCTTTTATCCACTAAATGTCGGACATACTTTTTTATCAGGAAGGAACGGCCACAAAGAGCCACAACCGAGCGCAGTACACGATGGCGCGTGGATTAGTAGGTAACGAAGGTGGTAGCAGGCAGTGTTGTTAATCCTTTTGAATTATCTACAGAATTTATTTTTTATTTCCTCTTGAATTAAACGACAAACATGATGAAATAAAATTATCGTATTTTTGCCAGGAAGCAGGGGGGGGGGGCCTCAAGGAGGAACCGCCACTAATGCATATGAAATAATATTCGTTCAGTTAACGGTATAGCCCATTTATATAGTCACTTGGATATAAAGGAAACAGATATTATTTCTATGGAAGTAGAAAAACTACTGTTTTGTATGAATAAACTTTTTAAAGGTTCGAAATATATTTCTAATAGCTCTTATTGTCAATGTAATTACGAAAAAAAGTAATATTTATTGCTAATAAAGACTAAAGGCCAATAACGGCCAGTAAATACGCGTCGTTTCAATGCCATTCACCGAGTATTTTTCATAAAGTACTGCGGAAATTTATACGTTCAAAGCAATTGGCCTTTGGCAGGCAAACGGCCATTGCACAGTGCCATTAATTTGCTTTCGAGGCATATTATAGAACTCTTATGGCCTCTCCTTTCCGTTCCACGTTATTTATTTACTCTTATTTATTTTTTTCTATATTGATGAAGAAAATAAAAATATTTTATTAAGTTCTGTAAGCGTTGTAGGTAAATTAAAAATGTCGTCACACTTTCTTGGTCAAAGTCAAAGTCAAAATATGCTTTATTGACAGAATAGTAAAGTATTAGATTAAAAAAATTGATATAATGATATCAGATTATCCTTTAAATTCGACTGGGGTTGGACCCCGTTCAAAATATACCAGAAAATATCGCGGTAGATGAATATTTGCATGACAAAAAACCAAGTCCAAAACGTTTCTTTCGTAGGTATAGGATAGTACATTTTATGCATTAAAACTTGTAGTAAATATCTAGAAACACGTGGAAAACTAAAATTTTTTGCTTTATATCTTCAATTTTCGCACCATTCCGTGCAATCTTTAAAAAAAATGTGTATGCAGGTAGAATAACCTGAATAAAACGACTATAGTCTATTTCAGCAAGGTGTAGAGTAATAAAAGCTCATTAGGTATGCAAAGGGACTACAGAGTGACCCAACGAATATTTAAGCCACTTTCATAAATTGGCATTGATTTCATTGCAAAATTCTTTATTTTCATCAAGTGCAGGTTTGGGTCAATTTATGGGTTTTGCCTATTGTTATTCATTCAAAAACACTGAAAATGGTGTGACAAAGGCGTGTATTATATACACTGTGGCTCAAATTAAAGGAGTTCCCTTTTTAATTGTGAATATTTTTCTAGATTTTGCACTGATTTAACTTATTTTTGGAGTGATGATGAACTGAAATCGTCTTAGTAAAATGTGCAATTTTTATCAAAATATTTTGAACAGGGCCGGATTGACAGGTTTTTTTCAACAAACGTGCACTTATGCTCGTTGCAAACGAAAACTGATTTATTTATAATTCAGATAATACGTTTTTTTGGTAGATTAACTATCGAAACTTCTTCAGTATAAGTCTCACTCTGAAAGATTCCTAAATTCAAGAAATACAATTTATTTTGTTCGATATTAATAACAAATTTAATAATATTAACAATTACTGATATCAAGACTAACTATCACTTAAAATCGAAAGTAGTAAAAATATTTATAGGATAACATTATGAATATGACCACCCTGATTTTCTATCACGGATTGCAGTCGCCTTCGCCATAGGTCAATAGCTGCATTGATTATGTCCTGGTTAAAATTATTCCAACAGAACTGTAACCTTTCCTTGAGCTCTTCGATGGTGTTAAACCTTTGACCATTGTGAACATTTGCCTCGAAAATTCCCCATATGAAATAGTCAACAGGGTTTAAGTCTGATAATGACATAATGGACTGCTTTTCGCCAGTTCTCTGGTGTCGCTTCCTTAATGGCTTGATCAAACAGTAGCTTAACGTCTTTCATTTTGAATGCCGTGTTGTGTCTTGCTACAAATCCTTTCATTTGCGCCCATAGAAGTTCTATAGGATTTAGTTCGCAATGATATGGCGGTGTGCGCAGCACAGTTACACTATGTTTTTCAGAAGCTATATCTTCCACGGCAGATTTCATAAAACGATGTTTCTGTAAATTTAATATAGCTAATAGTTCCTTATTTATCAATTATCTTTAAATTCAATACTTTTGGTGGTTAACCAGTCAATAATTTCTTGTTTTCTCCAAGATAAGGTTGTAGCCTTATCTGTGCGCCGTGAATGATAGCTTGCATTATCCATAACTACTACTAAATCAGCTGGAAGATATTTTATCCTTTCACCAAAATAGTCCTCAAAAACAGTCAAATTCATGTCCTCGTGGTAATCTCCCGTATTGAACGACTGAAAGGTTAGCAAACCGTCTTTTAAATATTCCTCTTCGCTTCCACCATGTGTGCCTATGGCCGACACCGAAATTGAGCAGAACTGCATGAAATTTCCCATTTTATTACTCTACGCCTTTCTGAAATAGACTAAAGTTCCTATACCAACAACTTTGTATATTTTTTAAAAATACGTCGATTAAAAGTAAAATAAAATAAATTACATGTCTTCATGTTTATCTCAGAGGTAAAATGTGTAATAGCGCATACCTAACATCATCAACCTAACATCTTTACCTTTTTAGGTTTCTCCTAAACACATTTTTGTTTGTTACTAAACACCTTTTGACATTCATCTTCTTTGTAAATGGAATCCTTTCATTCTTCTTTAATTCTTTCACATAAAACGAGATATATATCTTTATTAGATCAGATCTGATACGCGGAACCGTATGGTCCATTTCAGAAAAAAATGGTAACAAAGAGGAGATTACCAAAAGTCAGATTTGTATCAGTTGGCTTTGATAAATTGGGTTTGAAGGTGTTTAGAAAACAACATGTAGGATAGTTGAGTTTTGTTGTAAAAAAAACGTATTTTATTATTTCAAATAACATTTCATGTTGCTGTACAGAGGGTGTAATGGAATTGACGCATTATATTAAAACCCGTAAATCATGATATGACAACAATCGAGGGAAAAATATTTTTTCCTACGACCACCTATGAAAATGAGAAAAAACCACGGTTAATTTGGCGCCGTATATCACACGCTATGAAAAAAATATTTCAACATTAGTGTTGAAATATCAAGGCACATTATTTAATCTAAACATATGGTGCCAATTTGACAGACAACCCCTATTTATTAAAAAGAACACATTTTAGGGAGCAGTAAGTGTAAAGTGTTTAACTAATTTATCATGTATTTGTCGAGTGATTCAGAATTAGAGTGTGAAAATACGCCATCTGAAATTATAAAAAATGTTAATAATATACTGGAAACATATATTACCAGAAAAAATAAATCGCGCTGAAGAGAGTGTCATGTATTAAACAACAAATCTTTATCGGTAGCGATAGCGTAGAAAATGGAGTTCTAGCCTACAGATCGCAAGGTCACAAGTTCAAATCTCATCAGGAGTATTTTACTTTTTTTTGTAAAATCATTAAATTGAAATCTTCTTTGTTGGGTGGATTTTTTAAATTTATGTTTAAGGCATCTTTCCTTGATTAAATTTAATGGTATATAAAATATGAAAAAATGAAAAAGTTATACTACAAATAAAGGAGAAGCCTATTGACAAACTATAAAACCAGATATTAAATGAAGCAAAATCCTAAGTATGCTAATTTCAACATTAGTGTTGACATTTTTTTTTCAACACAAGTGTTGAAATATTT
Source organism: Polydrusus cervinus (assembly GCA_935413205.1). Lineage (NCBI taxonomy): Eukaryota > Metazoa > Arthropoda > Insecta > Coleoptera > Curculionidae > Polydrusus > Polydrusus cervinus. The sequence goes on from OW284511.1 coordinate 15,443,361, forward strand.
TTTTCACAAATCAAAGGCTTTTTTAATAATTCTTTGTGGTCATAGGAAAAATAGTGTACATTATTCGTGTGAAAGTGATTATTCTATCTCCTCGTTTGAAAAGTATCACTTTCATCACTTATTATATAATATATTATAAAATACCGCTTTGCTATAATAAATGAGAAAATTCACCCTTGGTTTTTTTGTATTGTGTCTTGACGGCGCCTCCACTTCACTAGAGCAGATAGATTGACAAGAAATAGTGACATGTGTTTATTTTTATTAAAAATGTCAATAATTAGAGGTTTTAATTTAAGCAATAAAAATTTAACATACCTCAAAAATCAAAAACCAGCACCAAATGTCTAACCTCAATAAAAATAAACAAATCCGATAGACAATTAAAACGTTTGTCACATTTCACACCATTATAAAAACTATTATATTTTTTACACACAAAATACAACTGTACCTAAAGACTTTATAACATGTTATTAAGCAACTTGATATTGAAAACTATTTGTTTAACCCTCAGTTTAACCACAAATTTCATAAAGATTTAAATAGTATAATCTAAACAAACGAACCGAACGATGCCATTATTAGACTAGTTCCGCGACTTTTGCTTAATGTCTCGCCTCGTTTGATCTCATTTAAACTCAGTTTCGATGAGGCGGCCTGCAGCGATGTAATATAAAGTACAGTATGCAACCCAAAAAACAATGGGTCGATTCTTTTACATGGTTTCCACATGGAAGTATGGTAAATTCGGTCTGGTTTTAGGGATACTTACGTCTCTAGAACGCCCAAGAAGTCACCCACTTAAATATAATACATCAATTCCACAACAACACATTTAATTAATAATTACATTAGTTTCATATTAAATCAATTTAAACAAACGATACTCATAACAACATAAACCAAAAACAGTTGTTAGTTGGGGAGTGCAAAGCATGGCCAACTTTAACGTTTATTACAACAGGCAGCCATTGTTCTAAATACTAAAGTCGTGCGCTCTACAGAATATAGCAAGCGCGGCTCGCAAGTTATTTATTTAATTAAAAAAAAAAAAAAAGAACGATTCACGTGCAGCAATAAAACAAATGAATTGCTTGCCGCGCGATTAATAATCTAGGCCTTGCCACGATTTGTCTGAATTGTCTGCCTGTGTCATGGCTTGCCATGGATGACCGGACAAAATTAGATGGATGGTCGATCGTCTTTTTTTTAGTTTTAATGTCAGAATGGTCAGAGTTGCTGAAATGTTCTATTGGAGAGGGGGGTCTGTTTGGACAAAAAACTTTGACTATCCGCATTTCAGTGGCGGCTCGCGGTCTTAAAAAATGGTGAAGAGCTAGGTATAGAGAAAGAAGAAAGAAAGAAAGAACTGTTTATTTGACTACGTTTTGTTAAATTACAATTGTAGCAAGCGAATTATAAACACATATATATGTAAACTACAAACAATTTTAACGAAATATACCTGTTAGGAATATTACATAACTTTAAAACAATATATATACATACACCTATAAAAACAGTTACAATATAGCTTCCCTATTTAATTTTAAAAATGATTTATATTCATTTACACTGTAAAATGCTTGTTTGACTACAAACTCCTTTATTTTTAATTTAAAATATTTAAAATTTAATAATTTAATATTCTTAGGCAAAATATTATAAAATTCACTATCAAGTGAATTTCTTTTTGACAGTTCAAGTCTAAATCTGGTGGGTCTAATAAGCTCAGCAGATCTTGTGCAATATTCATGGACATTTAAATTACTCTGCAATTCATTTTTTTTGTATGAATCTCTAAAAGTTGATCTAAAATGTACATGCATGGTAGTGTTAGTATTTTTAAATCTTTAGAAAGAGGTTTACAGTGCTCTCTATAATGCGCTTGAACAATAGTTCTTAAGGCTTTCTTTTGTAACCTAAATACTTTGACCGACTTTAAAGAATTACCCCAAATATCAACTCCATACGATACATGGGAGTTAAAAAGAGAATAATATACCGTTAAAAGGGTAGCTTTATCCAAAATTAATCTTAATCTTCTAAGCGTAAAAAGTGCAGAAGCTAATTTTGCAAAAATTGCATCAATATGAGGTCCCCAATTTAACCCTCCATCCAGAGTTATGCCTAACAGTTTTACCGTTTTATCATTTTTATATTCCGCCCTAGTGGAGAACATCATTTTTTGTGTTTTATCTGTATAGTATGTGTAGTATCTGTATAGTGCGGGTACTTAAATAAACATAGACTACAATCCCGTGTAACAAAACGTCTCTCTAATCCTCATCTGTCCAACGACTGAATGGAGTTTTCAACAAATTACAAACTATGTCATTAATTCGGTTCATTTTTAAAACACACAACTAAGTAGGTAGGTACGTACACTACTGAATTAACTGAAATATAAAAACAAAACTTTTTAATCACCGAGTAAATCACGTAAAAACGATACTTATCCATAACCATAAATTTCGCGAAGCCTCAAAATAAATACCTTAAGGTTAGGCGAACCAATACTAAAAAAATGGTGCATAAGACTGATCTATTTTTAAATTGCCCTTCATCATAATGCAAATTGTTACATGCTGTTTGCGTGACGGACGTCACGTAACTAGAGCAACGTTGAATATCAAAGCCATGTTGGGCGTTGGATCTTCACTTGCTTTGAGCTAACGGACACGGCCGGCTGGGGCGCGCCAAAATGCACGAGTGTTTATAATTATTGTCCATCAGAGTTAACCTTGGCCCTATATTCGGATTAAATTTATATTATTAATTCGAACATACCTAATTATTTTTTAAGGGCTAAAATGGTAGCTGTATTTTACGTCGGCTTAATCGGCATTATGCGTAACTCCATTTTTGCAAATTTTTCAGGAGACACAATAAACTGATTTTTTAAGAATTGTACTTAATTTAACAAAAAATAATTACTTTAATGGGTAGATAATATCGTATAATAGTCAAAATCTATATATGCGTCTACTTAATTTTTCTAAACAACTTATGTATTTTATTAGAAAAATGGAGATAGGCAGTTTTCCTTTTTTAATTTTTCATCTTAAAACTGGAGATACGCATTTGTCCTAATAAAACACAGGGAGTTGGAAATAAAAAAATTTTATACGACGTAAAATGAAATACTTTTATGCATTAAGAAAGAAATTAACAACTAACTTATTTTTCGTAACGATTAATAGGTATTATTTCTTATATTATTGGCTTATTCTAAAAGGTACTGTTTACTCATGGGGTAAATTATTATAAAAGTCATGATAGTCACTTTCCATGCTTAACTTAAGTTGTTGAAGGTGTTCATATTTTTCGGCTTTAATTTTAAGTCTATATTTGTGTAGTTGTGGTAAGTTATGAACATCAGTTGCCCGGATGGTTTTTAGGTTAAGTCTTATTGGTAGAGGTTGCCAATCTTCTGCTGAGTGACGAAGTTTAAAAGAAACTCCTTCCTTTGAATATTTCAGTGCTTTTAGGTTAATTACCAATGGTGTTCCAACCATTTTTCCTGGCCTGATCGATTTAAAATATTTTAGTTCATCATACTTTTTAAAAAAGTTGTGCAGTAGATACTCAACCTTATAAGGTGTTTTTTGACACGCCATTTTACAAATATGTACATAATCGGCTGGAATGTTAATTTTTTTATTTCGAATCTTTCTTTCAATAACCGAATGAACACTATCAACCTCCATCTGTGTATGGCCTTTGTGTAGATATTTTTGAATTACAGTAACTCCTTTTTCAAAAGCAAAATTAAAGAGGCCATTTGATAAAGTCGTGTTGCGATTTTGATATCCACAGCCATCACTCCATAATATAAATTGAATGTTAGTACGATTCTCTGACGGATAATATTTTTGTAGATGTTCACTTAAAAAATGGATTATGATACTTGTAAACTCGTTACTAGTTAAGCCACCCTCAGACTCATTCCAAAGGTAACAGTATCCTTGATTGCGTTTGAGATCATAGAGCGTAAAGTTATGGACTACCAGTTTTGTTTTATAATACAGTGACGAGACATTGGATTTTGGACAAAGCAGAACGGATTGAAGATCCATGGTGAATACTTCATTTTCTGACTCTTTATCTTTACTTTTTTCATTTCTTGCTTCATCTTTTAGTACAATATGTTCGTTGTACTTGTCTTCTGTTAAATTACCTGTTTCAAAGGCAACACAGGTGTCACAGAGATCCTTCTTCGGCTTATAAAGTGACAGTCGCTTTTTATCAAATTCTTTATGAAACGTTGCAATTGAAACATGTTTTTCATTATGTGTTTTGCAGTAATCGCTTTTATAGAGTTTATATAACTGGGCTTTAGAATTCCAAATGGGTTCTAGATAGAGCTTAGATGTGGAAGCCCTACAGTAATGGGACTCTAACTTTGGCAAACTTTCAAAAAAAGCATGCAGCAATTTTACAGGTGGATTAATAGTGGGAAGCATTTGCGCATGCTCTAAATTTAACTCGTCATTATTTTGTCGTGTTTCTAAAATATTATTTTTAGCCCATTTCTTTATTACCCACTCTCGTGTCCCTGTTGTATTAAGAAACATTGTCTGACATACTCGTAATCTGGCTTTGCCCAAATAAAACTGATTTGAATATGTCCTCCTTGAAACATTATTATTTCCCCTTTTTCTAGCGGTAGGATGTACAGCCACATGGTTTTTTACAAACAATTTCTTTTCTACCCAAGTATATTGCCAAAATTCTTTAAAAATATCTTCTCTTTGCATTTGATCCAGCTGTCGACATTTTAAAACCGAGTTATTATTTGCACTTAATTTACAGAGACAAGCATTTTTTATTAACTTCGGTTCCTTTAAAACATCGTACCTCCACTTTCCATCTTCTTTTCTTTTCCCGGCATATGGTTTCCCCTTTTCTCTATTAACTCGATTTAAGTTTTCATGCCATTTCTTTATGTTTACTTCATATTTTGTGAAACGTTTTCGTCGTGGTGTTTCATCTTTTGGTATGTTTTCAGTTTTCTCAGTAGATTCATCTTCTGAGTTAGATCTGCCATCTTCTAAGGTTGGATCAAAGTCAGGATCATTGTTAACTATTTTCTTGTTGATGCATTCTCCAGTAATAAGATCTGCCTTAACCTCATAACGCCCAACTCCAGAACAAGAAGGTATTTTATTAATAATGGGATTATTCTGATCAATTTCCATGTCAAGAGAATTACCAGTATCAAGTGAGCCCAACGTTTCACCTAAAAACACAACATTATTTAAAATTGTATTTTAAATTTAAATATTATTGTTCTTACCACAATTTTCCGTTATTAGCATTTTTTGAACTTCATGATCTTTAAACTCTTTATTTTTAAATTCATTGGACTCAAACTCAGATATAATTTCGATAATTGGTACATCTACTGCTTCTCTGATGCATTCGTTGGTAACTTGCATTTCTACTGGACATACATTTACAGTATTTATTATTTGATCTGAAAAAAAAATATCATATTGATAAAAGATAAATTTTACTACTTTTGAATTGCATAGTTATCAAACATCAATTTATATAATATGCATTTATATTTTATATTATGATACCTTATTCTTATATAATTTACTTACCCTCATCATTTAAAAATATTATTTCAGCTTGTTGAATAGCGTCCATAACATCGATGTTAGTGTTTTGACTAAAATGTCTGGGAAAGTTTTGGCTTTCATTTAAACTGTAGGTTGCATTTTCCTGAAAGTTACTATTAGCAACTTCCAATGCCTTGAATATTTTATCTATTCGCCTTGCCATGATCTAGTTAAAAATATGTTTATTAAAACCACATAGAAAAATACGTAACTCCTCTTCAAACAACGTATGTCTACCAAAAATTACGTTCCGAAAACTGCGTAACTCCGTTAAATATAAAATATCATACTTTTGATCTTTTATAATAACTATTGACGCAAATAAATGCCGTCTCTAATACATAGAAATTAGCCTTACCTTTATAGGGATAGTGCTACAAAAAATACAAATGTTATTATCACTTACACTTTGTTTTAAAAACTCACAGATGCACGACACGTGTGCTTGCCTTAAGTGTTATGGCTAATTAATGGACTTACGCATTTTGCCTACTGAAATTGGCGGGAAAGGAGATAAGAAGTTTTCTACTTCTGAAATTGCAAATAAACTAATTTAAATCGGGAGATACGGTTTGTTCCAGCTTTTAGAATACATTTTTTACTACTGGATGGCACTAATAACCATATTTTGACCAAATGTGGAGTTACGCATAATGCCGATTAAGCCGACAATAGATTAATATTTAATATTGTCGAAAAACTTTCCTCCTGGTTTTATTTTTTTTTCACCTGAAGAGCCGCCATTGAGAAGAATAAATATGAACGAATGTCGATTAACCATTTTACGCTAGGACTATTAAGAGGTTTAAGCCTTCTCCCCAACTTCGAATTCTATGGGTAAAGTAAGACGCGCACTAAGTTACATATAGAAAACTTGAAATTTATTTAAACTTAAATAAAATAGGAGTAAAATAATACCAACTGATATTATATACATATTTACAACCGAAAGCGACCCTTCGACTTAAAATCGCTTTATCAAGGATTACACCTAAATTAAATGTTTAGTATCCCACGCAATGCCAGTCGGGCTCGTTATCTTTTCGATTCAATCTACAAGAAATACGTTAACTCGGGGTTACGGTTTGTAAAATGCACAAGGAGCCAGGTGAGCTTAAATTTCACCCGTAACTTGATACCTTTGGCTACTTGTATATGGCCTGTGGGTAAACGCCTACGATTTCACAATGCAAAGGAAAAAATTGTGGATTTAAGGGGATTGTATTGATCGATGGGCTTGTGGTAACTGATACACTTTTACGATTTCCGAAGATTGGGCTCACTAAGAAGCATATACCTAATACACAAAATTATCAATTGTTGCAACAACTTCAATAATAATGAAAAAAAATAATGCTTAACATAGAGTAGTCTGTAGGGTAGCAAAAGAAAGGGGGGAGGGAGAGAAGCTGATCCCCCATTGTGTTCGACGCCAGTGGCGTATTTAGGGGGGGCTGCCGGGCTGCAGCCCCCCCCCCCGAGCTTAGGAGCTCGGGTCAAAAAGTCTAATTGCATCCTAATTTTTCGTCTCACGCTTGGACTCTTAATTTAAATAATGTATTCTTGGCTTAGATTACATTACAAAGGTCTTGTAGGAAACGTTTAGTTTTTAAACTCCTCCTTTTAAAAGTCTTGTTTTATATAGAGATTAAGGTTTCGGACGCATATCGATGTAGTTATTGATTTATGATGCAATTTTATAGAAAAAGGAGTAAAAAGAACATTCTATAGTATTTTTTTATCATATACTTTCTGTGTATGTTCCGTTTTCCATTGGAACATTTTATATGGAAGAAGTGTGATAATTTATAATAAAAAAAATAGTGTGGGAAGAAACGAGAATGCTTTATTATGAATATACAAAACGGCACTTAAAAAGGAGTATTTCAAAACCTAAGCATTTGCACCAAAAACAGCTCTTAGATCTACGCTCCTAAAATACATGATTTCTTCAAAAATCATCCATTTTGGAGTGGTGAGCGATATTTACTTTATTTTTAATCAAAAAAAATTGAGGCCAAGAAACGCTGGTTAGAGTCATACATAAGTCTTATGTTAAAATTTTGGATTGACACCAATATTCATATTAATCACAACAAACATAAAAAATGTTTTTTTTTTAATAAGAAATATCAAAAAAACATATACAAAAACAAATTTAATCTAACCATGCAGAGGGGGAGAGGTAATAATTAAATTTTCGAAATTTTATAGTAGTTAGTAGGTGAATTTTAAACGAACTTTAGGCTTGGCCCCAAAAATTTTTCGTCTGCGGCGCTTTTCCGCCTTCTTCACGGGGTACAATATCATAAAATGCATGTAATCCCGACTGTCCCTTTCTCCAGAAAAAAAATGTCCTACTTACGCTCACTGAGCCCCCCCCTCCACGAGCATATTTCCTAGCTACGCCACTGTTCGATGCCCATCCGCCTTGGTAAAATACTCAACATTAAGTAAAAGTCGTCTAATCTTTGTTAATTCAAAATTTGTGGGTAATAATAAAAAAACAATTGAAGAAAAATACATTTCGTTGGAAAATTCAATGATCAAATATTTGTCGATTTGGGTCATTTATTATATTTACCAGGAAACTCCAAACAATGCAGAAAAACTCAAAGTAAGAAGTTGTTAAGTTTAAAAGGCCATAACTTAAAAACTAGTCATAGGATTGGATTACGGCCATGGACACTTTTAATCAGGACGTTAAGATCTACAAAATACTAAATATTCAAAAAAAAATAGCCGAAAGTCACTTCCCATAAGCTTTGTGAGGAGTCCTTTGGTATAACTCGATAGCTAAAAGTTCAAGCAGGCGCGGATTGAGAACTTTGTTTTGGGGGAGGGGAGGTTCAATGCAGTGAACATTTTTTTATATATTATTAAATTCGTCTATTTACTTTTGATACTCAGTATTAAGAATAGAAAAAAAATTCTACCCTCGATAAAATAAAACAAAAAATATATATAAACATTTTAGGACAAAAAAGCATTGATTCTTAAATTACGAATTCTGGTTTTCTTTGTTTAATATTTCCAAATCTAGTTATAACTTCATCAACGTCGACAATATTGTTTTTATGTATATTCATCAAAGCCAAGCCAATTAGGCGTTCATCTACCATCTTTGCTCTAAGCCACGTTTTAACTCGACGTAGAGTCGATAAGGATCTTTCCACTGTTGCTGCACTTACAGGTAGAGTAGCAAGTATTTGAAGGAAAATCCTAATATCGGGGAATAAATCAGGATCATAGTTATCAATTATAATATGTGGAAGTAAATCAGGTATTTTACATCCGTTTTTTACTACGCGTTTCCATTTAGTAATCCATAATTGAAATTCTGCCACTACTGTATTAATAACCGGTGGATAATTTAAAAGTGAGTTATACGTTTTAACAGTTTCTTTTACAGCCAGTATGTCTGCTTCCATATAACATGTTTTTGGCAAGAAAGTATTTAACTTAAATAAATCCAGCACATCTGGAGGGAGTCGGTTTGACTTTTCATCTCTTCTTCTCCCTCTCTCATCATCGGCGGAATCGACGGCGACTCAAAGAGTATTATTAAAATAATTCAATAAAGCAGTTATTTCTGAAAATATTTTTTTAAAGCTTAATTATTTATTTTTAAATTCAATGAATAAAAAAATATACCTTATTTAGTGGTAATGTTGCAATGAATCAAAGCTGCAGAGTTAGTCAAAACAGTAAATCTATCTTTAGTTTCTCTGTTTTGGGGGGTTACGACCCCCATGACCCTTCCCCCCCCCCCCTGGATCCGCGCTTGAGTTAAAGCGTTATTTGTCATGTAATAGCAGATCCTTAACTTAAGGTATTAATTGGAGAAAAATAATTCCTAACGAAAACGAAAGTAAGATCTGAAAATCCGTTACTTGAGAAACCCAGTTAAAGAATGAATCTTTCAATATATTTAAACTGAAGTAAATCTTATGTCCCAATTCGGAGAAATTCGGGCAAAAAAGTTAATTTTACATTCTTATAAGAATATTACAACAAATAAAACCATCTCACGTCTTATGATATGATGTCCAAAACAAATATTGCTACAAAACGTATTTTAAAAGAATCACAAAAGGCCTTATCGGACTTCTGATCTTTCGACAAACAGACAGGTCTGTCCTTTTCGGATACGGTTTACAAATGTACTCTTTTTTGCCGATAAATATTTCTTGATTTCATGTTGTTCTCGGGTTATTCCCTTATAGATTTTTATTCCGGACTGGAGAATGACGGGGCTTTATTTATTTTCTGTAAGAATGTTTTGTTGTAGAATAAGGTAGTGGTGTAACGTGTACTGCCTATAAAATAAAAGAAGTTGATCTAAAAAACTGTCAAGTGCAGTTGAATCACATTATTGTTTTTTTTTTATATGGACCTCATTGTGTTCAGAGGCGTAAAAAGAATAATATTTTTAGTATTTTTATATTATATACTTGTACATTTTTTAGAACTATTTTAAATCAACAAAAGTATAACCCAATACAATAAAATATTTTACAACAAACACAAAAAATAATTAGGTATTTATTTTTAAAGAGAAATAAAAGTAAACATTTTAATTGAATCATTTTTTATGGGAGAAGTATGATAATTTATAATAAAAAAAAATAGTGCGGTAAGAAACGAAAATGATTTATTATGAATGTACAAAACGGCACTTAAGAAGGAGTATTTCAAAACCTAAGCATTTGTACCAAAAACTGCTCTTAGATCTACGTTCCTTAAATACATGATTTGTTAAAAAATCATCAGTTTTGGCGTGGTGAGCGATATTTACTTTATTCTTAATCATGAAAAACCGAGTCCGAAAAATGGTGATTAGTCATACATACGTCTTATGTTAAAATTATGGATTGACACCAATATTCATATTTTTCACAAATATAAAAAATGTTTTTTTTTTAATAAAGCTCCAGCTAGGAATATAAAAAAAACATTTACAAAAACAAATTTAATCCAACTATGCAGAGTGGGAGAGGTAATAATTAAATTTTCGAAATTTTATAGAAGTTAGTAGGTGAATTTTAAACGAACTTTGGGCGTGGCGTTTTCTCCAGAAAAAAAATATCCTACTTACGCCCGCTAAGAGTTACGACTTCGGTTAAAACGGCGAATTTCTAACAATAATCGCGAAATTTTTATTAATATCACGTAATTCTGATGTTTTTGACATCACCATAATCATCAGCACGTGAAACTACAACTAACGTTGGTTTTGAAACGTTGAAGATTGTATTCATTGGGAAACACGACCTCAGGAAGATCATTCCACAAAGATGACGTTCTCCAGATGAAAGAATTCTTGACCAATGAAGTTCGAGGAGTACTAAGCTGAACAACATATGGATGAGCGGCAGTGGTTCGCCGTGTATTTCTGTTTTGCATTGCTCTAGGTGGAATCAAGTCGGCAATGTCAGTCGAACACCTGCCATGGAAATATCTGTAAAAGAGAGCCAAATTACCAACCTGTCTTCGATGCTCCAGGCTATGGAGGGTCTTGGTCAGCTCGGGGTCGCCGATCAGACGAACGGCTCTCCTTTGAATGGAATCCAGTAGCCGAAGGGTGTGCTTGGGTGCAGAGCTCCAGACATGAGAGCAATATTCTAATGATGGTCGAATCTGGGCTTTGTAGAGTGTCAAAAGTTGATGAGGTGTGTACAACCTTTTGGTGCGGAAAAGTACACCAAGTTTCTGTGCAGCTGTCTTGGCAATTACGGCAATTTATTTATTGTTTCCCAATGAATTAAACGAAAAACAACAACTAAAATTATCTTATTTGTGCCAGGCGCCAGGGGGGGTGGCGGCCTCAAAGAGGAGCCGCTACTATACTTTCTTGGGCGATATGGACATCATATCCACTCTTGTTGTACAAACTACTATTAATTAAATTGCGAAAAAAAAACTAAGCAAGTTTTTTTTTCACCAATGGAAAGTTGGTATCTATGTGGAATAGGAAAGTTATTTTCATACAGAAAAAAACATCGAATAAAAAGAAATAAGCCAATGAAACTCCAAAAAAGAATAACTAAAGTTCGTTTTATTGTATTTAACATTATTTTGTTTTAATATTAAAAATAACTTTCTGAGACTTCAAATGTATAAGGTTTTTAATACTTCATTAATAAACATGGCCAGTATTTGGGCCAAGAGAACTCTTAAACTATAATTGGTAAACGTAAGTATTTGCAAACAGCCTTTAAAATTCCTATAAACTAATTGCGCTACTCTTTAAAGGAACATTATATACTGTTTATTAAGTATGTTTGTCTATTGCGTGTAACCCAAGAAGCTAAAACACTGCCCAATACGTAACACCACCAAAAAAAAATCACTGATTTGTTTATTAAGGAATCCCGAGTAATCTTATACATTTGTATACAAGGAAACATTAGTGTCATTCCAGTCTAGACCACCTATAGATAGACATCTCTGTTGTCTGTTGTCTCTTTTTATAGGAATATCTTATGTCAGATGAATATTTTATTACGTTTTCAACTACTCAAAAAGAGTTTTGATTAATTTTAGTAATTATAAACCATGCAACATGTAATGATTTTTATATAAATAGGTATTTAGAAAAGTACATTTTTTACTAGAGTCTATTTCAGAAAGGTGTAGAGTAATAAAATGGGAAATTCCGTCGAAGTTCGGCTTAATTTCGGTGTCGGCCATAGGCGTAGTTCGAAGAAAAGTTCACTCTTATAATATAAGATTCTAATGGAGCTTGACCAGGATGACAGTATTCCGTTGATAACTAGAAAACTTTTATGGACCACTTTAAAAAATATGGATTTTGTCTGGGAAAAGCATAAGCGTACATCACATTTACTGGAAAGCACTGATAAAATCGTTTGCTGGCGAGGAAAATACTTGAGAAGTATAAAGCAGTACAGAAGAAAATCTTTTATCTTGATAAGATGTAGATTAATGAAGGTTATATAGTACTAAAATTATGGCAAGACAAAAATATATTAACCAGTGCTCGCCAAGCTTTCATGGAGGGCCTGTCAACGGGTGCCTTCAGGTTAAGGGAAGAGACTTATATTCGTCCATATTGAAAGCGAAGAGGGATTTTTAAAAGTAGGTTTGCTAACCTTTCAGTCGTTTAATACGGGAGAACCACAAGGACATGAATTCGAAAGTTTTTGAGGACTATTTTGGTGAAATGATGAAATATCTTCCAACTGATTCAGTAGTAGGTAATTATGGATAACGCAAGCTATCATCCACGACTCACAGAGAAGACTCCAATTTCATCTTGGAGAAAACAAGAAATTATCGACTGGTTAACCACCAAAAGTATTGAATTTGAAGATAGTTTGATAAAGAAGGAACTATTAGATAGCTATAGCAAATTTACACAAACATCGTTGTATGAATTATACCGTAGAAGATATAGCTGAAAAAACATCCTATAGAACTTATATGGGCGCAAGTGAAAGGATTTGTAGCAAGCCACAACACGACATTAAAAATAAAAGACGTTGCGCTACTGTTTAATCAAGCCATTAAGGAAGCGACACCATAAAACTGACGAAAAAGAGTCCATCATGTCATTAAAGAAGACAAGAAAATGTGGGATCTTGACCATCTGATCGATCGGACCGTCGACCCGTTAATTATAACGTCAAGAGGAGATGACAGTTCCTCAGATGACGAAGAATATTATGATTTTTATAATTTAATTTCTGTATAATGCATTTTTTGTATTTTGTATTTTTTTGATAATGTTTAATAAAAAATAAGTCTACCTAATACTAATGCACGCCTTTGTCACACCATTTTCAGTGTTTGTGGTCCAAAACTCTACTGCCGTTCAAGGTATAACATGTTTGGTGGGATCATTTCCATCGCAGCCGTATATGGACATATTTATAGTATTTAAACTTCTCTTTTTATTCCAAGGTAAATAACTATAATAGAGGCTAAATATTCCTTTATTGTTAGTTTGTTAATAAATATCAGTAATTTCCTTACAACCCCATTAACAAACCACCCTCTCTTTACCCTACACTAACACCTAAAATAAAATGGCGTCCGACAGTCACGCAGATGTTACATTATCCATCCAACCATTCGCACTTCCATTGTTATCGCACTATCTCTTTATTCATTTATAAAATAAAGCGATTATGTTTATATCAAAACTTTAATCCGCCATTATACAGCTACGCTACCCTCTAACCAACAAAAGGACTAGACACTAATCTTCAAAAGAGTACGCCTTGATGATAATAAACATTTGACAATCTGCTCCATGGCCGCGTTGACAGTCGAATATCTGTGTTACTTATGTCACAGATATCTTTATTTATTTCGGAGATTCGGCTGGGTCGCTGGAAAAAAATGACAATCGACTATAACGGATGTAGACGTTTTGTCGGATATTAGAGGGACCAATGTACGATACAGTGTTTTTATAAAAAAATAAACCTTTTGTTCGGTTGCGAGTCGGGATGTGAAGGGAGGAGAAGTTGAACCGCAGCGCAGTTTCTCAATGTATCGGGTTACTCAAACTCAAGAGTGTATGATGGTTTGATTCTCTAGGTTCCTTTGTGGTGGTTGTTTCTTTATTTCTTTTGTATGGGTTGTTTACTTTAAAAGAAATTAGTTGTATTATGCATTGGAATACCTACTTTCGTTCATTTGCATATGCATTTATCATAGTTTTATTATTTAGTACTTTTTCTTAAAGAAACAGAAACGGCACCTAAGTGGATCTGACCACTCTAAAATTTGTCGTGTTATATTGCGATTCTTTTTGACCTGAATGACAAAAAACACTGAGTAATTCTCAAATATCTGTCCAAATCGAAATAGTAGTTTGTAGGTACAACAAGAGTGGATATGATGTCCATATCGCACGAGGAAGTAAATTGAGCACGACGCCGTAGGCGGAGTGCTCAAACTTCCGAGTGCAATATGGACAATCCACTCGAGTTGTACAGTATATTTTTTCTACCTTAACTTCCGAACTTCATGCTAAGAATTTTAAAAAATTATTTAAATTAGGCATCATAACTTGTCTTTTAAGTTGGCCATGAACTTGTGAGAACGGTAACAAGAAACAATTTACAAAAAAATTCATTTTGATGGCAAACTTATCGACCAAATTACACTGTAACATATTTATCGATTTGGGTAAGTTCTTATATTTATACAAACTCACTTTTAAATATATTTATCTTTCTCACATTCGGCTTTTTGCAGAATAACAGACAAAAAGCGATATATGTATTAATAAACAAAAACAATTTATTTTCTCAACCAGGTAATTTGATCAATAATTGTTTTACTGAAATGAACAGAAGAGAAATAGGTTTTTCGGGTTTATTTCTGCTTGCGTAAAGAATTATAACTCCGAAAGTATAAAAAAATAGCTGTAGAATTCGTTTCAAACAGTTAAAAATGGATTTTGTGCATTAATATGAATTTTTAACGTTCGCTATGGTCAAATTTTTCAAAATAATCGCCAATTTACAAACTAGCAACACTGTTAACGTGGAAAGAGAAGGCGAGAAGTGGCAATAGTGTAAGTAGAAATAACATAACTTTAAAAATGTTAGTAAACATTTTTTTTCTAGAATTTCGTCTGTTTTATCGGGTTATCTTTATGTTCCGCCATTTAAGGAAGAATTACCAGTTAATTTTCTATGTTTGTTGCGTATAATAAAAGTTTTAAAATCAATTGGGGTTCGATCCCCGTTCAAAATATATCAGAAAATATCCCCGTGCACAAATATTTATAATAATATATATTATTTATATGGAAAAAAATTACCAAGGTTATTAAGAAAACGTTCATTTGGTAGGTATATAGTACATTTTATGTAAAGCTTGTAGTAATTGTCTAGAAATGAGTGGAAATAAAGATATTTTTGAAATAAGAAAGTGTGTCTGTGTGCAAATCTTTAGTTCGGTCAGAAAATAACAATAATTTGGTAGAAATATATTTTGGTATTAATTTTGTTATTATACCTTTAATTTTTGCACCATTTCGTGTATTCTTTAGGAAAATATTGTGTATACACATAGACTCTGGGATAAATGTTTTGATTTAAATTTAAAAATAATAAATTTCATCTGACAGATTTGCATATTATTAACCTAACTTCTCTTAACTGTCAGAAAACGAATTTACAACATGAAAATTTGGCTTCCCTGTAATTGACTACTGTGATTGGTCAGTTTCATAACCTAACTAGGATGGATATAAAATTTTGCCGCACAGTTAACTGGAATAGTTACTTTATCCGCCACTAAAGTGTAAAGGAAACAGCAAATTTCCATGTGGGAGTAGAAAAAAGTTGATCTCATTTATTTTAACGTTTCGGATTTTACTAGAAATATCAAATTGTAGTTATATTTTCCTTCTCATCTTTTCATGGTCCGCTGTATATAGCGTTACCAATTAATTGACACGTGACACAAAGAAAATATCGATGGAGTCCAGCGTAAAATCGAATTTGTTTATTCTACAAATTAAAAATGTATAAATAGACATTCATCGTCGGACATGGTTTAATATAACGACGAATCATTTTTAAATCGGTTAAAGTTCTCGGATCATCTGGCATCTATTTAAATGGTCTGTAAACTGACAGCTGTCAATCTTCTCTGGCAATAACCGCTGTGAAATGCGATCTGAACCAATATTATTTTAAATTGCATGCCGTATATCAATTTACTTTTCTATTTTTTCTCAGTAAGTTGGTATATATTTGTGTGGATTCCAAAGCTAATGCTGAATATATATGTAAGTATACAGGGTGCTACAAATTCGTGTGCGAACAATGGAATCTCTAAAACGGTAAGAGATACGAAGATGTTTAAATTGAGGCAAAGTTGCGTATTTTGGGGCTTAATAATTTAGTGAAAAAAAGTTTCAAATGTTCTGAATACTTTTGGATATATCCGAAAAAACTCGAAATTTTTACTTTTGTTTTTTTATTTTTTAGGCCTTTATTTTTGACTTGGGAAAACAAGTGATTTTTAATAGCCGTTTTAATGTTCTACAAGATGGCGTTTTTAGTTTTGAGATACGACGTTTCGTTCTTTAGATACCAACCTGAAATTAAATACGGACCTGGAATTTTAAATACAATTTTTGGGACTTAAGCTTTAGAAATTTATTAAAATTTAAAAGTTTTTGAAATTTTATTATTTGTCATCTAATAACACATTCTTTCAAATTGTCTTTTTATATCGTTACGGTCCTGAACAATTGGAGCGAAACTAAAATAAAAAATATTTTTGATTTGAAGAATCTGTCCATTTTTTCTCATCATATTTTGTAAGAAAAAAGTCTCGACCTCAAATATTTTTTTGTCTGTTTATTTTTGTTATATGTTTCTCCTAAAACTAGCATCATCAGGCATTATTAACAAAAAATTGTTAAATTACTTTTAAAACAAACATATGTGCATCACAGTAACATAACTAGACCCAGGGCCGTAATGGTAAAGAAACGATAATTTTAAATACTAATGATGTGTTATTTGATGACAAAATGTTATGTTTATTTTTGTTATATGTTTCTCCTAAAACTAGCATCATCAGGCATTATTAACAAAAAATTGTTAAATTACTTTTAAAACAAACATATGTGCATCACAGTAACATAACTAGACCCAGGGCCGTAATGGTAAAGAAAGGATAATTTTAAATACTAATGATGTGTTATTTGATGACAAAATGTTAAAATTTAAAAATCTTTACATTGTATTAAATTTTTAAAGCTTAGACGTCCCTAAAACTGTTTTTAAAATTCCAGGTCCGTATTTAAAAAATTGATTTGAGGTTGGTATCGAAAAAACGAAACTTCAAATTTGACAACTAAAAACGTCATTTTGTAGAACATAAAAAAAACGGCTACTTATAAGAAAGTGTTTTTTTCCCAAGTAAAATTAAAAACCACAACAAAAAATTTCGTTTTTTTTTCGGATATCTCTGAAGGTATGAAATGCGCAAGTTTGCCTTAATTTAACCATCTTCGTATCTCTTACCGTTTTCGAGATCGCCTGTATTACAGCACCAGGGCTAAACAACAGGGACCTATTTCAGGAAGCTTTTTACTAAAACTTACATCTTTAGATCCCACAACTTAGGTTTTACGTTTTTCATACAAGGCGGTTTTAAAATTGTGCCATTCTACCCTTTTAGATAAATGTTCATAGGTCAATTTTTGCAAATGGAACGCCCTGTATTTTATCTTATAGGGCCTAGAGAATCAAATTTCCTATCTAAATGTCCAATATGTCACTTTTCATATTTTAAGTCGTTTTAGAAGAATAATTTGTTTTAAGTTCATAAGACATTATTTTGATAAAGTAGGCTTTGTGGCTTTTTTATATATAACTTGCTGGTTAGTAAATTATTATTAAAATTCAACGTGCAAGTATTAATTTTATGTAAGCCTTACGCCAAGGGGCGCGGGGCTCCTATAAGCGCAGTTATCGCACGTGCCTAGCGCCGGCTCTGCATATACCACCTCCCAATCATTTAGTTAGCGTTTTATAATTCGGATCGAGAAGAACCTCAATAGAACATGACAAAATTTAACTAGGTCGGATCCACTTAAATTTGGGAAATATCAGAATGTTCTAAAAGTTTATTTATTTGCTCTATAATACTTGAGTAAGATGTAAAATTATGATTGTTGTTTACATAAATATTATTCTCAACATTTCGCTAGGTCTAAATTTTCTTTGAATTCGTAAACTAGAAAGATGGTTTTCCCTAAAAAAAATATTTTTTAGAAATGTTTGTCATACTTTGTACTATTATAGCTGGTTATTTTGCAGAAAAGAACGGTGTGTTATAATTTATGAAATTGTGAAGAGTAACAATCGAATCGTGTGTCAGTTTATTCAAATATTAAATAAAAACGAACTCTTTATTATGTGTGTAAATGATTCAAGAAACATGTATTATAAAAATGCAGGTAGAGCAGACACCAAAAAAAAAATACAAATTAATTTATTTTTATGCTGTCTATGAGCCAAAATAATTTTGAAATTCAAATTAAATTTAGCTAGTCATATAGCTCAGGAAATAAATCTAAGGTAAGTTAAACATTTAACTTACAAAGATAATGAAATTTATTTGATTTATAGGTTAGTATTAAGTATACAATAAAAAATAATGATATAATAAAACTGCAATTATTAAAGTAGTATAATATTTTAATACCTTAATACTCAAACTGTTACTTTTCCGGCTAGCAGCGTGTCTGCAGGAAGATCCTTTTCTGGATTAAAAAGAATTTTTATACCTATTTATAAAACACACAGAGAAAGTCACGCTGATTAACAATAATCTATCTGGAGAGCGACTTTTGCAGGATTTAAAACCCAAAATTAATATTTATGTTGATGTTTTAAAATACTTTTTACGTAAAGACTGCCGTGTTGAACTCATTTACAAATAATGTCGTTTTATTCTTCTTCTGCCAGTGTTCTTTCCACAAACTCAAAAACAAGACATTTTGTGAGAAAATTTGAAATTTAGATGTTTGAATTAAGTATACGGAAGGTAAATTTTTGTCTTAAATGCAATATTTGTCTACCCTGATTAAAACAGCATTGCACGCCACTGGTTATACCGTACTTTTGTTAGCGTTTTAAAATAAAAAACGTTGTAATCTTAAAATACTGATGATTATCCTTGAGGTATTAGATTAAACTCATCAAACTTTCTTCCCGAATATAATATTAACGGTACGTCACGCAATTATGTCAATAATGTCAAATTTGGCTTTGAATTAACCCACCGCTGCAATACACACATCAAACTTTATAATACCACCTATCAAAATCAGCTCTAACCGAGGGATAACTCAGGGTTAGATCTTACGGGGGGTTTCTAGGACAACGCTGCCCCCTTCCCGCCCCGTGATGAGCATCCTTACACAATCGCGACATTCATCGTTGCGACGACGGTCTGGCCGCCATTTTGGCTGCTGCCTGACGGAGACATGTGACGATCGATGCGTTTAGGGGTCGTCGGAACAACTGGAATTAAGGGAGAGATCTATACAGGGTCGGGACAACAAGGATTATTTAAAAATACTATGGCATAAGTTGCTTTTGTTTAGTGGTCATTAGTGGCTGATCGTGATTAAAAAAACAGATGAAATGCTAAAGATAATTTTATTGTCAGTTCCCCATTTTATTTAAAAAAGTACTCTAGACTTACTTACAATTCCAAAGGTTAAATGACGTTTCCAATAAGTTAAAAACTAGGTATATCATTTTCAAATTTCATAATACAGTCTCATAGAACAACCCAACATTAATAATATAACTTTAACATGTATTTCTCGCGCTTGCCGGCCATTCTATTAGAAACTGCTGAGTCTAGGTACTATTGTGCCGATAAAAAACTGGGACAAGAGATTTACAAAAACAATGTAAGAAATACATATCCCCTAGACTATAAAAGGTGTCTAGAGCTAAAAAGGAAAAACATTCAAAATTTAAAAAGTAACCTAGGTTACATAATGGAATGTTTTGTATTTTTCGATACGGGGTGGTTAAATTTGAGAGACATCATATAATATGGATAAAGTAAATTTATTAGATTTTTTTAAAGTCAAATATTTTATAAATTATTATATTTACCATTACCACAAATTAATAAATAAAGCTAATACAGGTAATAAAATACATTTAATAAAAAGAAAAAAATTGCGAACACAAAGTTTGTCAAAACAACACAAAATTAATATTTGGTCATAGAACCATTTCTGTTTATTACTTTTTGGAGCCTCTGTGGCATACTTAAAACTAAGTTTCTACATAATTCGACAGTTATTTCATCCCAAGCTTGATTTATCCTATGACGTAATTCATCCCTGTTTCTAGGTTGAAAATCATGTTTATACATAGATTTGACCATGGCACCCCAAATGTTTTCTATCGGGTTCAAATCGGGACTCTTCGAAGCCCAGGGAAGAACTGCTATGTTATTTTCTTGGAGAAAATTTTGTACAATGCGCGCTGTGTGTATTGGAGCATTATCATGCTGAAATGTGTAATTTTGACCGTATACAGCGTTTACCGATGGTATCATCACTTCGTTTAGTATATTAACGTATACTGCTGCAGTTAGTCTTCCTTCGACGATTTGGCAAAGTCCTGGTCCTCTAGCGCTAATCCAGCCCCAAACATTTATGGAGAAACGCCCACTTTGGTTGGTTTTGTGGGTGTATCTCTCATCATACCGCATGCCGGAAGGCCTATACACCCGAATTCTCCCATTATTGCATGACTGAAAAGTTTTCTCGTCAGAAAATATAACTGTTTCCCATAAATTTATTTGATTAATATATTCATGTGCAAATTCTAACCTGCCCTGTTTATTTATTTCCGTTAAAAAATTTTTATTGGCAGCACAACGGCTTCGTATATCGGAATTTCGAACCCTGTCTCTACAGTATTTGCAGAACCTGGAAAATTCGTCTCTTCTTTTGCCTTGATTACAGTTTCGAAGGGATGATCCCTTAGATAATTAACCAGTCTTCTATCATGATCATCAGTAGAAATTTTAGGGGGACCAGAACCTGCATTCCTAATAATAGTCCCATGTCTTGCTATTTTTTGTTTTGCCAATAGCACGGTATTCTTGCTTACTCCCAGTTCATCTGCAATATCCCTAATAGCAACACTATCTCGCAACCGACTATAAATAATTGCCTTTTGCTGGGGGGTTAATTGTGGCATATTTACAAATAATATATGATTGTATGTTTGACGAGTCAATCATAAAGTGACAATCTTTATTGACATCCAAATTTTCATGACATTTTACTGGTACCAGGCTTGATGTAAAATTATTCTTAATAGTCTAGGAGAAAATAGAAAAATTTCCTGTCCCAGTTTTTTATCGGCGCGATGGTACGTTGAAGAACTTTGGCACGCGAAACACCTTATTCAAACGGAGCAATACACAACATGGAAGCATTTGACGTTGTTATGATAACCGTCGGTTCACGTCACCAATATGGCCCCCATACTGCTATCCCATGACCGACTTCATATAAATAAAGTTAGCTGTGGCTATCCCATTACTATTTACATGGTTTTGTTTTCCAAGGCACTCTAGACATATCGAAACTTTATTTTCCAACACCTTCTAGATGTTATTTTAATGCATCGCCGCGCGAGGTGTTACTATCGCCAAGGCATTCTAGACGTATTAAACTAGAATTGATGGGAATGATGATGAGAATGGTTTGAGCTAATTTAGACAAACTATATATTCTTGGAATCAGCAAAGATAGATCAAGTTCATAAAAATGAAAAATATACAGGATATTTCTTTTAAAAAACGACAAGTTTACGCCACAGTTTCTTTATCTTAAATGACAGTTGTAAATTCTACGGACAAACTTAAACAAGAATAACAAGATGGTTTATTGGTATTAATAAAAATACAGGGCAACTCAAAAAACAGGCCCCTGTTCAGTCTTGATTGGATGACACTGTATTGTATTTTAACATAAGTGTAACTTATTTTTTTGAACAAGTAGGTCTATATTATGTTATTTGAAATAAAAACATTTACTTATATTAATAATGGTAATTGAATAATTCATATACTAATTTTAAATAAATATGTAGGGGAGAGTGGGGCAAAGCGGAATAAAATTTGATTTTTTTGAAGTTACAATCTTATTATTTGAAAAAAAGGTAAAATAATGTTGGCAGTCGAACGATAGTTATGTTGTCAAAAAATGACAATAATTTGAAATTTCTAGGATAAAGGTGTTTTCTTATACAATTTTTTTTTTTAAATTTAAATTTTGTTCCACTTTGCTTCTTCTGTGGGGCAAAGTGGAACACTATGCGGGGCAAAGTGGAATTAAGATAAAAAATCGTCTATATAATGTAATTATTTGGGACTGTAGTGATGCCTGTCTCATCCACATTATAAATCTCGCTTGGCGTAAAGTTACAGCGATCATACAGTTCAATTAACAGCCCAAAAAAGGTCGAAATATTATGCATGTTAAATGCGTAGCTCTAGCGATAGAGGGTTTTTCAGGAATTCGAAGAGAAAGCTCTGTTCCTTTTTTAAAAGGATAGAACCCAATCTTTTCCAGCCTTTTTCTTCTCATTATTAAACGGATGAACTATGTTATTTCTTGCAGCGAATTGATAGGCCAAATTTTTCAAATCAGAAATCCTTAAACCAAAATATCTGCTTTTCATAAGACAATGATTAACAAGCTCTTTTTCTTGCTGTAATGTAAAACCTTTAGAAAATCGGCATAAACGTTTTTTTGAAGCATCTTCGGCATTACAGTCTTTTTTGGCCCTTCTAAAAATAATGTTGTACGGGGCACACTGTAGGTAGTTGCTGCCTCCTCATAGCTTAATCGATTTATTATAACTACTGTTACAGCATCGACCATATCCTCCTCATTTCAAGAATTTTGTTTGGATGTTCGAATGTAGTTCCTAACTATTTTCGACGGACTTCTGTAAGAATGAAATTTTAAAAAAAAATCAGTATATTTCACAAATATTGATACTTTATAATTTAGGGGGGCAAAGTGGAATAATAATTCCACTTTGCCCCATTTGTTATTTATTTATAAAATGTGTGATTTTTTAAAAATTAACGGTACTATGCATCTATATTATCTAGAATAGTTGTTAATATACCCTACCTTAATAACAGTAAACAGCAGTTTTTGTTTTAACAGCACAATCCACTATTTGTAACAAATTTACCATGTGCAAAACTAAACAAATATAGACCGTATTCATAAATTTTCACGTATTAACACAGTACGTATACATAGTGCTCGGCGCTCTCTGCAATGTAATAAAAGGACCATAAAGCACATGTTTTGGCTAATGGTGGTGTGATGCAATGTCGTCATAACACGAATTCCACTTTACCCCTTATTCCACTTTGCCCCACTCTCCCCTATCTACTATACGAAAACTAAATTAAATATCATTTCTAGAATCAATATCCTTATATCTAGATAAATAGTTTGGGAAATATTTATTTAATTAAAGTATTTTTTTGTGTATATTTAAAAATTGATGTAACTAAAAAATAAAGCAAAAGAAGGTCTATCGATTTCCATGAAACCCTATTACACAAGCCACCCATCGAAATCAGTTAAAGAAAGAAAAACAATCGCGAGTTTCCAAACAATCAATTGTCTCTCCCCCCCGTCCCAGTCGCTTGTTCGGATGCCTAATTCGGAATCCAGCAAGCGATGAATGCAAAACAAATTAGCATCGGCGACAACAAACTGGATGAAGACAAATGAATCGGGTATTGAATTAGTAGCAGGCCATGGAAACGAAAGCGACACTGCTCTGCTTGTGGATTTACAAAATTATTCTATAGGGACGCGTCAAAAAAGTACATCTTATGTAATACTGAGAGTTCTCTTTACAAACCCTTATAAAAAAGGATATGTTTGACCTTTGTGTTCTTATAGTCTATATCAGCTCCCAATTTTTTGGCTGTCAGCGATGCACATAATTTCTAGTAATATTCTAGGTCAGAGCCGGAATTAAACTTTGATGACTCCAACAATAAATGTAAAATAAAGATTTATCTTTCATTTCATCAGATCCATCCCTAGGCGTGTTTCGCCATATACGTTTTTAAGCAGAAAGTTTTTTCAACTCCCCTTTAATTATTTTAAAATTTAGATCAGAGAAACTTTAATATTTTCTTCCCTCTTAACCACACCTTTTTTAACTTTTTAAAAATATTTATCAAAATTGGTTTTCTTGTCCTCAATGACACTCAGCGTTTTTAACACAATTTTTTTTTAGTAGGTACTACATTTTCCCCTTTCTCTCCCTTCTTCCATAGGCATACAGGGTGATTCCTAAGTTGATACTTTTTTAGCTATGTATAGAAGGCATTAAAATAACCAACAATTTCAAATACCTTTTTTCAAAAAACTTAAAAATAGGCTAGATACAGAAGTACAAATCTAAGTGCGGGCCTGGTCATTAAAACGTAGCCTGCTATACGTTATGTTGTTTGTCTTATCTCCTATTAGTCATGAAATGTACGGGTCGGTGGTGAGTTATTTGGTAATTTGATGCGGTGTGTTTTTCTGAAGCAAGTTAATTTTAAATTGGTGACACGTGAAAATGGTAAAACTTGAAAACAAAGAACTAGTAGATATGGTGCTAATTTACGGTTAGTATCATCAAAGTGCGGCTGCTGCTTCGAGATTATACGCAGAACGGCTCATCCCAGACCCAGAAGTTTTCTTAATGTTATTCGACGGACAAGTTAGGCAGGGCCGTATTTGATCCATAGGGTAATAACTGAATGTAAGAACCTTATTTTTCAGTATTTTGAAAAAGGTATTTGAAAATGTTGTTAATTTTAATGCCTTCTTCTATACACAGCTTAAAAAGAAGTATCAACTTATTAATCACCCGGTATATAGTCCTGGAACCAACCCGACTGCAAGTAAAAAGAATCATTAAATACAAATGAAGGTCATAAATAATATTCATCATAAAAATAATCATCCTATCAGTTTTCTTTATAAAATACACAATAGGCATAAATCGAATACATAAAAAAAATACACGCAAATAAAGTAACTACAAATATAGCGCCACAGGCGAACAGACCCGAACAGACCCGAACAGACCCGAACAGACCCGATCATTTTTATCGAAGTAAGGGAAGTTTAAAAGATTTTGGTACTTTTAATCTTTCATGGTGAGGAGGGGGGGTAAATATGCCCTTTTGACGTAGACAATATTGTCTTGTATGTTTTTTAATATTTAAATTTTTTATATTATTATTTAGATTCGTTTTGTGACTGATGTGGCCAAAATAAAAAAGAAACCGGGTGGTATGAACTACCAGTTCACTGGGTACAACGCACTTGTATGTAGTTTCAGGGAATGTTTTTAATCACTGAATGAGACTTCTCGAGCACGATGACTGTCGGCCTGCGAACCACCAACCCCAACCACGACTGCCCTTCGGGTAATCGCCCATCCGCCTGGCCCTCAGTCCGGCTCTGCTGTTGGACTGTATGCCTTAAATAAAAAGCATACGTAGAAGCGCGCCGGTTTAAACAAAAATGATCTATTTCAGAAGAAGTTGTTGTCTTAAATACAAAGTGCCCACATTAAGTTTGTACTAGCCCATTTAATTTGGGTGCCCATATGAGGCGTGTCCCTAAATATCCTAAGGCTTTCAGTAGTCAAGATTTTTAAGCCTGGTTTAAATGCTATCCATCCTTTTTAGGCCTTTTTGCCAAGGGTCTGTAATTACCTCGTTTATCTTCGGGAAAGGTATAATTAAAATCAGTGAGGGTATAATTTGAAATGAAATATTTGTTTTATTAAATAACTGTGTCATTTTGAAATGCGAAGAATGCCGTTTTTTTTTGTTACTTTTAAATCCACATTACAGTCTGTTAAAAATAGTTGATTTATATAAAATATTATAACGTCAATAGACAAGGCGCCGCAGGAGCAAGAACTTTCGCCGCTGCGGTCTAACGTTTGACAGGCAATGCGCCGCGGCCCAAACGTTAACAGATACCGTTTTTTCGCCAATTATGTTTAAACATTGTATTTATCAATAAAATATAATCGAAGAAATCGTCCATATTTCTCAAAGAGACCGGATATAGATTTAAAGGAAAAAAGGAAAGACAACAAAGTCTCGGTCTCAGCAAATATAATTGTGTGGTTACACGTGTTTCACCCTTTCGGGCATCATCAGACCCAGAATTTAAAACAGAAAAGAAACAGTTATAACATGATAAAATTTAAAAATGTGATACATTTTTAAATTATATTTAGCGGTACAATAAGAATACGGCATTAATAAAATGTCTATTTTATTAACAATTAGTTCCCTATTCTTACTATAGATTATTTTTTATTCTTAGATTCAAGAAAGTGGAAAGACTCCTTCCTTTCAGTCTTGCTATTCAATTATTACTATATTTTATTCTTTACTTTCTATACTAAAAAAGAACTTTTATATTAAATAAGAAATTACTGTGGTGATTCGATAAAGAAATGTAAATCATTGTTTATGAAATTGTGCTGGATATTTTGCTATATTCAATCATATTTCGTTCCAAGATGTTACATACTTATTTAATTCTCCAAACATGACTAGATTAAAATCACAATAAACATAATAAACACGTAACCAAATTTTAGCTCCTTAAGTCTATACTCTTTACTATCCTTAAAAACCCACGTCTTGTAAATATTTTCGTGTAAAACTTCACGCTCAAGCAAGCTTTAAAAGCTCTTAATAACGCGCCGTGTAACCGCAAAAAGCTTCCCTCATACAGAAATGTGTAATATATTTGAATAGAATCTTATTTCCGCATTGAAACTCCGGCATAATGAACGTATTATTCCGCATTATACGGCGTTGGCCATGTTTTGCCGACGATGTTCGTTTGTTCAGACAAAACACACTCGAAAGCACGGCCTACTGGCAAACATTTACCTGAAGAGATGAATGGGGAAGCTAAGCTCACTGGATTAGACTGAGCTTAAAGCTTTTTCATTGCTTTTTCGTAGCACTCTAGATTCGAGTTAACTAGGAAAGATATTTGTTTGGAAGTTTTTACGCACCTTGTTGATATTTTGCTACGTTTGAGTGTCGGTGGGATTAATTTCGTATTTTGTGAAGTTGAAGTAGTGAGATAAAGTTCTCATTCATTGACGAAAAGAACTGTATAATGTAGGTAGTACATACTATTTAAAAGGAGGATTGGGAATTTAGGTCTTATTGCAAAGGTGTCGGCGAGATGTAAAAGACATAAAAGGTCAGTAGCTTATCCAAGGAAGGCTGCAGTCCCCTTCGACAAACAAATCACCGTCCACGATATTGAAAAAACAGAAACGGGAGGGGGGGGGGGGGGGTTGGAGAATATTTTGACAAGAATTTACCCTTTTTTTTCATAAATTAACTTATTTATTTATACATTTATAATATTCAAAATCACTAAGATATATTTTATAAGAAAAAATTTACTTATATAGTTCTACATATTTCGAACGTAGAAACGTTCATCTTCAGGAGAAGTATAGTATAGTTATAGTAAAGGAAATTGTGAGTGACACCCTCATAGAGCTTTTGAGGAAGTTAAATACTTGAAGAGAATAATGCTTACATCGAAGTAGCGGAGAAAATGGTATTACCAGGTTCTGAAGATAAATATGGGAGTTAAATGGTATTTTAGGGTGAAAAATGAGAAACGTTATGTGTGAATAACCTAGAGAAGTAACTGCATAGGCGTAGTTAGACGGTCAACACTGGGGGTGCTGAAGTCCTAGAAAAAAAAACCGAATTGTGTGTATTTATTTAATTAGGTATATTATTTTACCTTAAAGAAAAGTAAGAGTAAATTTTTTTTGGGGGTGCTAATTTAGATTTTGGAGGTGCTTAGCACCCCCAAGTACCCCCCTAACTACGCCTATGCGTAACTGTAACTTAAGTGGTGGAGTATATTGTTGAGAAGTTGTGGTAGAACGAAAAGATAAAAAATTATAAGTGTTGGTAAGATAGAAGCACCAATGGTGTCGTAGCAGTAGGAACTGTAGTGTTCACACTTATTCTTGATTGAATACCATTCTTTAAGATTACCCTAATTTAAGCGTTCCAATAATAAACTAAAAAACTAAATTCCACAATAAAACCATAAAACTTTCACTTACATAAAATGTTTTCTTAAGAATCTCATAACAGTTACCAGATTATAAGCTGCCCATGTCACTTAAAGTGGTCATACTCTAATATGTCTTCGAACACTACAGTTCATACTGTTACGACAACAATGGTACATCTATCTTACCAACACTCATAATTTTTCATATTTTCGTTCTACCACAACTTCTCAACAATATACTCCACCACTTAAGTTACAGTTACTTCTCTTGATTATCTACACATAACGTTTCTCATTTTTCACCGTGATATACCATTTAACTCCCATATTTATCTTCACAACCTGGTAGTACCATTTTCTCCGCTACTTCGATGTAAGCATTATTCTCTTCAAGTATTTAACTTCCTCAAAAGCTCTATGAGGGTGTCACTCACAATTTCCTTTACTATAATTATACTTCTCCTGAAGATGAACGTTTCTACGTTCGAAACATGTAGAACTAAGTAATTTTTTTCTTATAAAATATACCTTAGTGAAGGTTGACTTTGAGTATTATTTCTCCCTATTTAACTTGCCACTTTACTTTAAGTATAGGCTATTTCTTCAAATTATTTATTTATGTTTTTTAACTCATGTTTAGATTTTTGTGGTATGATCTGTCTTGACTCAAATGACCAAACAGCTTTTAAGATATTAGGTTACATCATTCTATGGTGCTCGGAGGGGAGGGGGGGGGGGGCTAAATACGCCCCTGTACACTGTAAAATTTACCTTAAAAACTAATCGTTCTTTTACACGCACATTCAAACAAACCCCCGGTTCATTTTTTTAGACAAATTGAATCAATCAATTTCAAAGACGTATAACAGGTCCGATGATCGATTCTATATTTAAAGATGGCGTCCCCACACACACACGCAGAATAGAGATCCTCAGACCCAGATTATAATCACACCTGTATGATAAATGAAACGAAAATGATTCAGCGTTGTTCGGTTGGGCATGGAGAAGTTTTTAAAGGTAAATTATTTTTTGGATGATGTAAGAGGGGGGGGGGAGTTAAAAGTAACAGTTTTTTTTTATTAGCTTGTGTACTGAAGCCAGTGGCGTAGCCAGAAAATATACTCGCCGCAGGCGAAAAATTTTCGGGGCCACGCCCAAAGTTCGTTTAAAATTCAACTAGCTACTAACAAATTTCATCAAAATTATTAAAATTTGTTTTTGTGAATGTTTTTTTTAATTTTCTTAGCTTTTTTTTATTAAAATTTTTTTTTTATATTTGTGAAAAATATGAATATTAGTGTCAATCCAAAACTTTAACATATGGCGTATGTATGACTCTAACAAGCGTTTTTCAGGCTCGGTTTTTCATGATTAAAAATATAGTAAATATCGCTCACCACGCCAAAATTGATGATTTTTTCAAAAATCATGTATTTTAGGAGCGTAGATCTAGGAGCAGTTTTTGGTGCAAATTCTTAGGTTTTGAAATACTCCTTCTTAAGAGCCATTTTGGATACTCGTTTCTTCCAGTACTATTTTTTTTAATATAAATCATCATTCATCACACTTCTTCAATAAAAAATGTTTCAATTAAAATTTGTACTTAAATTTTTTTATTTAAAAATAAATATCTACCTAATTGTTTTTTGTTTTTGTTGTAAAAATATTTTATTTCATTGGGTTATATTTTTGTTGATTTAAAATAGCTCTAAAAAAGGGAAAACGGAACAGACAAGTATATAATAGAAAAATATTATTCTTTTTACTCGGTTTCCTATAAAATTGAATCATACATTAATATAGAACGACATGCGTCCGAAGCCTTAATCCCTATATAAAACAAGACTTTTAAAAGGAAAAATTTACATTTCCTACAAGACCTTTGTAATGTAAGCCAAGAATACATTATTTAAAAATTTAAATTAAGAGTCCAAGCGAGAGACGAAAAATTAGAGTTTTAGACCCCGAGCTCCTAGGCTTGGGCGGGGGGGGGGGGGGGGGGGGAGGCTGCTGCAGCCCGGCATGTTAAACCGGAAGTTTTAACTTTTAGATAGAGCATACAAAATTAAGATAGTGAGGTGAAAACCATTTTTCTTTAAGATGAACCGTTCCAATGTTACATTCCGTCAAAGCCTGAAAATGCATATTTTTAACGTCAATATCTCAAAACGATTGAATTTAGAGGTAAGGATGCTTGCCTATTTTAACGAGTATAAAAGTTGCACATAAACCAAAGGCATTTTGAAGAATATATCATCTTCATACACTTTTCTTCGATTAACGTCTATTCATGTTTTTTTCTAGAAACGATAACCTTATTCCCAACTATACATCTTACTATCGTCAAAAATCGTTCCCTATTTCAGGAAAATTCCCTGCCTGATTTAATCGGGTAAAACTATTAGGGGTGCGGTATTCCTGTTTCTCCCATTAACAACATTAGGTTGTTAGAAATATAGTGAATAACTTTATTTAGGGGTTCGGTAATTACTCTGTTTGTGTGTTGAGTGTTTTCAAACGTCATTACTCATTATTCGGCCGGATTTCACCCTGATTATTTCGTTATTCTCTCGTTATTTCAATATAGGACATCAGTTCAGCAGATTTAGCAGGATTTATGATTAATTCAATTTAATGAAGGTCTATCACGGTTTAGAAGAGACGTATTTTATGCACTTTGATAAAAGAAAATACGTCCAGTGTAGTGGCGGTTTCGCTATAAGAACAAATGCCTTTTGAGGAAACCACTTCACACGCAATATAATCAGGACTTCAGTGGCGTATTTAGAAGGGGGGCAAAAACGAATTTTCGCGATTTTATTTTTATTTTTTTAAACACTAGTGTTGAAAAATCAAGGCACACTATTTAATTTAAACTTATGGTGCCAATTTGACAGACCACCCCTATTTATTAAAAATAATATATTTTAGAAATCAGTAATTTTAAAGTGTTTAATTTATTTATCATTTATTTGTCGAGTGATTCACACTTAAAGTGTGAAAATACATCATCTGAAATTATAAAAAATATTAATAATATACGGGAAAATCTATTACCAGAATACCAGAAAAAACAAATCGGGCTGAAGAGAGGGTCATGTATAAAACAACAAATCTTTATCGGTAACGATAGCGTAGAGATTAGAGCCCTAGCCTACAGATCGCAAGATGTTCAAATCCCATCAGGTGGACTTAGTTGACTTTTTTTTATAAGAACAATAAATAATTTATAGAATTATTTTGAATTGAAATCTTCCTTGTTGGGTGGATTTTTTAAATTTATGTTTAATGCATCTTTCCTCGATTAAATTGAAAATTTTTCATTCTGGTTAATCTAGAAGTCAATCCAGGATTAATTCTTCCTATGATATATAAAATATGAAAAAATGAGAAAGTTAAACTACAAATAAAGGAAAAGCCTATTGGCAAACTATGAAACCAGATATTAAGTGGAACCTAATCCTAAGTATGCTAAATTCAACACTAGTTTTGATATATTTTTTTCTCAACACTAGTGTTGAAATATTGTTTTCACAAATCAAAGGCTTTTTTAATAATTCTTTATGGTCGTAGTGATTATTTTAAAACTCGGAGAATTTCCTAAATATCCCCTCGTTTAAAAGTATCACTTTCATCACTTGTTATGTAATATACTATTTTACTTCGGCGTTTCGTTTTTTCATAATTAATTCCATTTTTTACTAAAGGTTTTTAAGGTTATGGTGTTTCTACACTATTGCCATTTCTCTTTCCACGTTAACAGTGTTGCTAGTTGGTAAATTTTCTATTATTTTGAAAAACTTTACCATGGCAAACGTTAAAAATTCATATTAATGCACAAAAGCCATTTTTAACTGTTTCAAACTAATTCTATAGCTAATTTGTTGTGCATTCGGAGTTATAATTCTTACCCAAGCAGAAATAAACTCGAACAATGGCTATGCCTACGAAACAGGGGTGTATTCTTAACTTAACCATAACTATAATTATGTTTGCGATAACCATATATTTTTCAGTGTAGGGCCTAACCATTCTAATTTATTTAATATTATAACATTAATTTTTGTGTGTCTGGTACATATTTTATCTATTAGGCAAAACTAGCATCGCTTTATTGTGTAAAAAATGTTTTAAATTGGTAAAATTAAAGTTTTATAAACAGTGTAGTAAAAGTTTGGGTTCGTAATAATAAACAAATAATGAGCAATATTTTTAAATAACATTTTAAATTATAACCAATTATTTTAGAATAATAAGAAATGTTTCCGGAAATTTTAGGAAATTCAAATTAATATTAAATTTTAATCAATCAATTACAAACTTTTGAACCCTTAGTGTTTTCTTCTCAAGCACCCACTAGTTCAGGGTTAATAAAAATAGCAAAACAAGGATATTATTACCTCCTAGACTAATTTGTAAAAGTATTATTAAATAAAATTAATTTTAAGTTGTACGAAAATTGCTATTTCGAAAAATCCGTATTATTTATTGCCAGGTCAAAGCATCTTATAAACTTCATAAAGGATTATGACTTTCTTTCAAAATTATTCCAAACCATTAACTTCCAAAAACCTCATTTTGAAAACAAAGAATCATTATCATATTTAACCAATGTTCACCTCTACCTGTCCACCTCGACTACCTAAATTCCCAAAAATCAGTAATTTACATGGCCAAGAACTTTTTTCAAATGACTTTTAAACTTTGTGGGCGGAGGACAAACTCAGGCAAACAGATTTTTAGCTGTATTATTGACACAAAGCATTTCGAAAGATTTAAAGGCTTTCCAATTGAGGTTTTGGCCACTTCTAGGAAAGTATCTATTGAATTTTTGTATTAGGGTTCTTGGAAAAGGTGCTAGGAAGTATTTGAAACTGTAATTATTATAGTTAAAAGTTGTTTGTTTTGTAGTACGAGAGCTAAGGTTCAGTATATACATTATGGAAAAGATATAATTTAAAAATAATTGTGTTGTAATGTCCTAAGTGGGTATTGTAAAGTATTACAGGTTACAAAGTTAATTTATTATTAAGTTTTAAAACGAGCATAAGCAGATCTAGTAATGAAATACGAGTACGAAAATAGTTGTTTGTAGGTACTACAAGAGTGGATATGATGGAAGTATAGATTGAACAGGATACCGTAGGCGGAGTTTTCAAACTTTTGAGCGCAATATGGACAATCCACTTAAATTTTACAGTATATTTTTTCTATGGATTATCTTCCGAACTTACTTTTCAATCTTTACATGTGAGAGTATAGCTATATTAGAAGCCTTAAAATGGCTTTATACGCAGAATATTGGAAACATCGTTATACTCTCCGATTCACTATCAGTACTTAGAGCGTTGGAAAAACTTAATGATTGGAAATACACAACGTCCCCTATTCTACTTGAAATTAAAAACATTACACGGAAAATTCAATTGAGACAACAAACAATCATTTATATGTGGATTAAGGCTCATACAGGTCTTACACACAATGAATATGTAGATAACCTGGCAAAACAAGCTATTCTTTCAAGTAATAATTTTAAATACCCCATATCGATCATAGATACATTTAATATCACCAAAAACAAATTGAGACAAAAATGGCAACAGCGTTGGTGCAACCATGGCAAATCCACCAACACAAGATTATTTCAAATAAGCCCTCAAATACCGACAGTACTATGGCATGATAGCTTTAATGTTTCCAGAAAATTTATAACTACAATAACTAGAATAAGATTTGGTCATGCAAGTTACCCCTACCACCTTCAAAGAATTAAGGTATTACCGACCAATATATGTGACCACTGCTATGAAGTCGCCGACCTAGACCACATTTTCTTTAAATGTGAAAAATATAGCAACTGTCTGTACTCCTCTCTCCAGGAAACAGGAAAAATCGATTCACCGATAAATTTATTGTATGTTTTAACTATAGAAAATAAGGATGCAATATACATGATTATGCGCTTTCTCAAAAAGAACAACATTAAGTTGTGACCACCTTATTATAGTACACACGCCGCCATTGAAAAAATTTAATTATAAATTTTAGTTAGAATGAGCTCCCTTTGTAATCCCTATGTTTTAGTATCCCCAATGGCCTACCTGTTTGTTATACAATGTTCTGATCGGCCCAGAACGAGAAGAGTGTGACCCTGTCTACTTTCCTTTCGTTTCTGTTTTTACAAATGGTCGTTAGCTTAGGAGAAACACTTGTTTTAGAAATTTTTTGGTTAAAAAGCAAAAGCGACTGGCTGAATAGCTGAACAGCTCAAGCCAAAACAAAAAAAAAAAAAAAAAAAAAAAAAAATCTTCCGAACTTCATACTAAAATTTTTAAAAAATGTATATAAATTAGGCATTATTATAACTTGTCTTTTTAGTTGATCGTGAACCTGATGTAAGAAAGATGATAAAAAACAATTGAAGAAAAATTCGTTTCGTTGGACCAAATTACACTGTAACATATTCATTGATTTGGATCATTTTTTATATTTACACAAAAACACTTTGAATATATTTATCTTTCTCACATTCGGCCTTTAGCAGAACAACAGATACAGAGCGATATATTTTTTAATAAAAATGGACAATTTCTTTTTCTAAACCATACCCTTTGCCTACTTGCAAACAAACCTTGCAACAAAACTAGAATTAATTTTTAAATAAAAATCAAATAGTGTTTCTGGTTTTATGTAGGTATTTATCTTCATTTTCTACCATTTATAGAAGATTCAGTTATTTTAGGCCTTAAAAGCAAACAGTCGTCGATAAGTCATCACAAATAAATAGCGCATTTCCACAACATTGCGCATATTATGGCACCTGTGTCTGGCGATGGCTATAATAATACATTGTATACCTAGTAGGAAAAGCTGAACATTCCCGGACGACCGTAAAGATTGTATGTCGACGCGCAAGCCGAGACTGACAATACGGAGTCCGGGAATGTGGTTTTTTCTACGAGGTATACATACTATTTTTCTGTAAATCGAAAATTATTAAACACATACTTATTACAATCAACTTGATAAAATTTTTAAATAAATATTAATAACTCTGTTCACAAATAATAAAGGATGCCATTAAATATTTGTGTTACTATGGAAACACAGTAATATTGAATTGTCAAACTTAACACATTTTAGTTTACAAGTAGCCGTACAGAATAGTATATTACATAACAAGTGATGAAAGTGATACCTTTCAAACGAGGAGATATTTAGCACGAGGCGTCAGCCGAGTGCGGAAATTCTCCGAGTTTTAGAATAATCACTTTCACACGAGTAATGTACACTATTTTTCCTACGACCACAAAGAATTATTAAAAAAACCTTTGATTTGTGAAAAAAATATTTCAACTCTAGAGTGGAAATACAAGGCACACTAATAATTTAAACATATGATGCCAATTTGACAGACCACACCTAAGTATTTATTAAAAAGAATACATTTTAGAAAGCAGTTTATTGTCTGTATTTATCATGTATTTGTCGATTTATTTCGAATTAGAGTGTGAAAATACGCCATCTGAAATTATAAAAAAGTTAAGAATATACTAGAAAATCCATTACCAGTCAAAACAAGCCCCGCTGAAGAAAATGTCATATATTAAACATAAAATTTTTGTGTTGCCATAGCGTAGAGACTAGAGCTATGGCCTACAGATCGAAAGGTCACAGGTTCAAATCCCATCAGGAGTATTTGACTTTTTTATATAAAAACATTAAATAATTTATAGAATTAGGTATTTTGAATTGAAATCTTCCTTGTTGGATGATTTTTTAAAATTTATATTTAATGCATCTTTCCTTGATTAAATTTTAAAAATTCACCCAACAAGGAAGATTTCAATTCAAAATAACTATAATCAAAATTCTATAAATTATTTAATGTTTTTATAAAAAAAAATCAAATACTCCTGATGGGATTTGAACCTGTGACCTTTCGATCGGTAGGCCATAGCTCTAGTCTCTACACTATGGCAACACATAAAGATTTTATGTTTAATATATGACATTTTCTTCAGCGGGGCTTGTTTTGACTGGTAATAGATTTTCTAGTATATTCTTAACTTTTTTATAATTTCAGATGACAGATGACGTATTTTCACACTCTAATTCGAAATAAATCGACAAATACATGATAAATAAGTTAGACAATAAACTGATTTCTAAAATTTATTCTTTTTAATAAATAGGTGTGGTCTGTCAAATTGGCACCATAATGTTTAAATCAAATAGTGTGCCATGTATTTCCACTCTAGAGTTGAAATATTTTCTTTCAACATGCGTGTGATATTCGGCGCTTTCGAGCCAAGTTAACCGTGTTTTTTTTTCTCATTTTCATAGGTGGTCGTAGGAAAATAATATTTCCTTACAGTAAAATACTAAATATTTCCTAAGAGTTATTTTTCGTTGCCTAGCAACGACTAAGTGTAGGGAAATATTGTCTTTTTCTTTCAGAAATGTTATCAAAGATGTCAATATTTCCGATCGATTTTCGGAAAAATGTTTTTCTATACTAAATATAAAAACAAATTTCACGAGAATTAAGTGTCGCGGCATCAGAGGAATTTTTTAAGATAATATCGGGGCATCGTTTGTAATTTTAATGGAAAATAAGAAATTAACAAAATTTCTGTTTTTATATTCTGCATAGCGCATGATGTATCTTAAAAAAAAAAATTTAAAATCGATTTTAAAATGCTCCGATATTATTTTCAAAATCTTCACTCCCCTTAATTCTCGTTAAATTCTTTTATATAATATTTTGTATATAAAAAAAATGTATTGCCATCGCCAGACGCAGTTACACGGTACAGTATGTGCGATGTGACGGAAATGCAGTATTATTTGTTCGTGATGTGTGATGACACATCAACTACTGTTTGCTCTTAAGCGTCCTCGCAGTGTCGTCAAAGTTTTAGTTAAAATGTGGAAGAGAGATGGAGAATTTATGCGGAATAGCATACCAGTTAGTGTATCGTGGTATAGATACGTAGAGATCATATCGCGATAGAAAACGGCGTTTCGACAGTTGAAAGCCACAGATGACATTCACAGCTGATTCTAGTTCTGCCGAAAAGTTACTAGATTTAGTGTGGACCGTAACAAGTTCACATGTCAGTTCGCGTCCTATTATTTTCGTTGTTTTTTGGTGTTTTTAAGTATTTTTGTGGCTGTTTTTTATATAGTGTGCGTTTAAAAACATTTGAGATATTTTTAGACTTTTACATTGCAATTTTCTTGGAGTTCGTCTAATGCATTTAAAGAATCAGAGTTTGTAATGTCTTTTGTTAAGTCATTATACTATTTTAGTAGTTTGTGAAATGGAGTTGTCTGATTGAAAGTTAGAGTCATAACTAAAATGAAGCATAGTGATTGTTTTGTATACCAATATTTTAACCATATGTACCACGTTTTACGTATTCTACCTAGCTGGTGCAGTATTACCGGCATTTATTACATTCTTTAATATTCACGAGCAAAGGAGAGTAGTGTGTCGAAAAGTTAAATTTTTTAAAAGCTTTGTCGATAATATTTATGTTACTAGTACATTACTTTTGTTCCAATTTGGATAACATCTCCAAAAGTTTCTTGACAACTTTAGTTAAGAACGATGATTTAAATAGAAAAATTTGTAAAATCTTCTGTGATAAATTAAATTGGGAGATAAGGAACTTAATATTTAAATATTTTTTTAGTTTGTTAATGGAACAACCTCTAAACGTAAAATAGACCAGACGTCAACAGGGTGCCATAAATGACAAGTGACTTGGCGTTTTCTTAAAAAAATTTGACTATACCTACAAGATTTACCAAGATATATAAGTTGAAAAATAAAAAAATTATTATTGCTAAAATAGTTTTTTCTACTAGCGTGCGGAAAAACGCATTTTCCGCACATGTTTTAGTGCAGCATTTAATTAAATTAAATGCTGTACGATTTGAAGTCACTGT
This sequence comes from Polydrusus cervinus, assembly GCA_935413205.1. Taxonomy (NCBI): domain Eukaryota; kingdom Metazoa; phylum Arthropoda; class Insecta; order Coleoptera; family Curculionidae; genus Polydrusus; species Polydrusus cervinus. The sequence goes on from OW284511.1 coordinate 15,481,632, forward strand.
TCATCATATTACCTTTGAAATATCTTAGTTGCTATGTTGTATATAACCAGTTGTTGATTTGTATGTCACTGTCAGCAGAATATTATAAATTTAAACTAGTTTATCAGTTTTTCTACTGAATTTTTCGGCACGCAAAATGATTTCCGATGAAGAGATGAACGAAAATTTTATAGAAGAAGTACCGGAGGAGATTCTTTTGGCGGCTGAAAATCTCAAAGAAGATTTATTGCCAGAAAAATCAAGAAAACGGTATGAAAAAGAATACACCCTTTTTTGCAAATGGAGTAAGGAGAAGAAAAATGTGAATTTTGAAAGAGAAGAAGTTTTTTTGGCCTACTTTTACGAATTATCGAAATCGTACCAGCCGTCCACACTCTGGTCAAGATACTCAATGTTGAAAACTATGCTCAAGCTGAAAAAAAATGTGGATATTGGTATGCATTTTAAGTTAATTTCTTTTCTCAAGAAAAAAATGGTTGGCTTCAGACCAAAAAAGTCGAAAATTTTAACCACAAGTGACATGGAAAAATTTATAGACATCGCTCCTGATGACACATACCTCCTAATTAAAGTGGCAACAATTTTTGGCCTAGCAGGGGCGTGCAGACGGGAAGAATTGACAAATTTTTTGTTTGAAAACGTACAGCTGGAAAAATGTTTCGTTTTAGTGAAAATAGCCGACAATAAAACGCACACAAGCCGAAGTTTTGTGGTCACTGGGGAGAAAAACTTGGCGTTGAAAAGAAAATATGTATCACTTAGACCAAAAAATACTTCACACCAACGTTTTTTCGTACAATATCGCAAAGGGGAATGTACCATCCAATGCGTTGGCATAAATAAATTTGGAAAAATGCCATCTGAGGTAGCAGCCTATTTACGATTGCCGAATCCAGAAGAGTACACTGGCCACTGTTATAGAAGGTCTTCTGCCACTGCCCTTGCAAATGCCGGAGTGGGCATAACCAACCTGAAGCGTCATGGGGGGTGGCAATCCACAAAAATCGCCGAAGGTTATCTTAACGAATCCTTGGAAAATAAAAAACTAATAGCAAGTAAAATATTGAAATCAACCCCAGCCAGTGCTTCCACCAGCAGCTGTGTAGCCCTTTCTTACTCCCATCCAGCAACAAGTACACAACATGAACAAACTGATGGGCTTCAGGACTCAGAAAACGAGCTGCAACCTACTGAAATATCAATTATTCCTGCACCCCAATCTTTACTGGAGAACCGCAACCAACTGGCTTCTGCTATTAATTTAAGTAGTGCTAGTAATTGTACGTTTACAATTAATTACAATATAAATAAGTAAATTAATATTGTAAAATTTTGTTCATTGTAATAAAAATTTTAAAAAAAACTCCGTTTTTTAAATTATTTTCAATTTGTTTCCTCACGCTAGTAGAAAAACTATTGTTCCTAACAAGTGCAGAAAAATCGATTTTCTGCACTTGCTAGGAAAATAGCTATTTTGGCATTGGCATTTGACATGCGAAAAACCAATCTTTATAAGGTTTTTTTTAGTTTGGAAAAAAAATAAGTTTTTGTGATTTAAGATGCAGGTATAAATAAAAAAAATAAACAAGGCTTTATCGTGAGCTGTAAAACACATTTCTCTTGATCAAACCAGTTTCGTCCATATTTAAAATATGGCTACCTATTAATAATCTTTCAACTATATTAGGCATACTTATCCGAAAGAAAAATTGACCAAAGAAATTGGTAAATTATACGGGACCAAGAGAGATGGGATGTTTATTTTTAATATGTTTCCTTGTCCGTTCATTATTTAAATTGATGGCTGAACTTGACGTTGGTCATATTTTACGACGCCGTTTAAAAAATTTTATCGCTTTTTGATTGTCTTGTTTGCTCTTTCGAGTTTTGAGTATTGGTTTTCGGTTTTGGTATTATAATTATTTAAAATTTAAAAATCAATTAACCATTATAGCTTTGGCATCCATCTTGTATATACCGGGTAATACAAAATAGTAGTTTGTACAACAAGAGTGGATATGATGTCCACATCGCACTCGGATTGCTCAAACTTCGGAGCTCAATATGGACAGTCCACTCGAGTTGTACATATATTTTTTCTACGACTCAAAATTCTTAAGAAATATTTAGTTCAGGCACTATAAGTCGTAATTTTATTTGGCCGTGAAATTGTGGGAAAAATCATTTCGTTGGCAAATCCATGGACCAAATTATACTGCAGCATATTTGTCGATTTGGGTCATTTCTTATATTTACACAAAATCACTTTCTCACGTTTAGCCTTTTGCAGAATAACAGACAAAAAGCGATATAAAAATGAACAATTTGTTTTTGTCAACTAATTATAGCTAGTTTTATTAAATTGTTCTGCTAAAATGCAGTGGCGGATCGAGGTCTTAAAAAATGGTGAAGAGCTAGGTATAGTGCGGGTATACTTAAACAAACATGGACTAAAACCCCGTGTAACAAAATGTCTCTCTTATCCTCATCTGTCCAACGACTGAATGGAAAATTACAAACTATATCGTTAATTGGGTTCATTTTTAAAACACACAATTAAGTAGGTACGTACACTACTAAATTAGCTGAAAAATAAAAACAAACCTTTTTAATCACACAGTAAATCAGGTAAAAACGATATATATTACCATAAGTTTCGCGAAGTCTCAAAATAAATACCTCAAGGTTAGGCGAACCAATGCTAAAACAATGGTACATATTATTATGAATGATCTATTTTTAAATTGCCTTTCATCATAATGCAAATTGTTACATGCTGTTTGGGTGACGTCACGTAACCATAGCGACGGTGAATATCAAAGCCATGTTGGGCGTTGGGTCTTCATTTGCTTTGAGCTAACGGACACAGTTAACCGTGGCCCTATTATGCATAGTTACATTCGGATTAAATTATTAATATTAATTCGAACATAATTATTTTTTAAGGGCTAAAATGGTAGCTGTATTGGTACATTAATATTGTCGAAAAACTTTATTTTTTTTTGTGAAGAGCCTACTTCACCTGACGAGCTGCCACTGCTAAAATACAGACAAGAAAAATGCCGTTTTTTTTTCTGAAATAGGTATACCTATATTCTTTCTTAAGAATTATTACTTTAAAAGTAGGTACAGCAAAACAGCTGTAGAATTCGTTTTAAATAGTTTGTGCATTAATATGAACTTGTAATGTCCGCTATGGTAAAGTTTTTCAAAATAATCGCCAACACTGTAGACGTGGAAAGAGAAGTGGCAATACTGTAGAAATAACATAACTTTAAAACCTTTAGTAAAAAATGGAATATATTTTTTTCTAGAAATCTTATAATTTCAGCTGATTTATCTGGTTTTATGTAGGTACTTATCTTCATTTCCCACAGTAATTTATCTATATCTGTTGCGTATAATAAAAGTTTTAAGGTCTATTGGAATTGAAGTCCCTTAATCGCAAATAACCAACAAGGCAAGTTCATTTTGCGCATTAAATCTTATACCTACATAGTAATTGTCTAGAAATTACTGGAAAACTGGAGATTTTTGAAATAAGAAAGTGCATCTGTGCACACAGACAAATCTTTAGTTCGGTAATAAAGTAACAATAGTTCGGTAAAAATATATTTTGATTTTATGTCTTCAATTTTCGCACCATATCATGCACTCTTTAGGAAAAGTTTGTGTAGGCATAGGCTCTGGAATAAATGTTTTAATACAATTAAAATTATTATCAAATTTGATCTGACAGATTTTCATCTTTTTGAAAGACATTCTTAACCTCACTTTTGTTTAAAGTGTCATAAAATGACGGGTAAAATTTACAACGTGTAAATTGGGTTTCTTTGTAATTGGTTAGTTTCATATCCTTACTAGCCCATTTTAAAATCAAATGAGAATGTGTAATATGTTAAGTAACGAATAAAGATGGCGGGTTTCTATTTAAAAAATAAACTTTCCTTCCGGTTAAACCGGAAGTGGCTTTGAAGGTTTGATTTGACCGAAAAATGGTGTTTACACAGTGTAGTGTATAAGCACTTTCTTGTATTACAAATAAATAAATATATTGTATGCCATTTTGCTTTAGAAAAAAAAAGTTGGGTTCGTTTCCATCGTTGAACGAATGATAAAATTCATAAAAAAAAAATAAGTAGTTACTGTTAAGTAAGAAAAAAGTAGGTATCCGTGTTTTAGGCGTTTTAGGGAATGGATGGATTCTTTATTGCTGATGAATTTATTCCAGTTAAAAAAATCAACATGTATAGTGTGTTATTCTTAGTCTCATTAAGGCAAATCCTATAAATATTTTAAAATCAGTGTTTTCTCACCCCTCTCGGATTTGCAGCAAAGCACCGAAATAAGCGGGGTATATAAAAAGGCCTGAAAAGAGGGGTTAACCCAAAGACAAGCAGCAGATGGACCCTGTATTTTATCCCTCCGTGTTTATGAATGTAAATTAAATGAACCCTCGGGAACAAAACGATGCTTGGTCTGGTGTTTGAACACAGTTTTTTAGGAGAGAAATGACGGGGTTTGTGCATTTCTTGTTGGTGTTGTTTTATTTGGTAAATATTTTACTGTTGGTTCAATTTCAATAGTAAATTTATAACAGTTATACCACTATTTTATTTTTTTCATACTTATTATTAATTATATTAAGAAAAATGGTTTTAGTTTAAGTTTTTATTTCAGTTATAGATATCAGAAAGTGGTAAATATGACTCTAGTAACCCCAAAGATGACATATCACTCAATATTATTGATAAAATGCACTCTTTACTTTTAAGTCAGAAAAATATTCGCAAACAAACATTAAAAAAAGTCCAAAGCAGATTTTTTCTCTAAATTTTGATTTTGACCTTTTACTACAAAATAATAGTAGCTTGTACAACAAAAGTGGATATGAAAGGTTGTAGAGGAGTGGACTTGCATTGTCTTTATTTGTTTAGAATCATTACGTTTTAACTGGTAAGCATCTCCAGTTGTCTTCAGGTGAATACTAAATAAGTACGGTAACTACAGCTCTATTTATACTAGGCAGGTGCGGTGATAGAGCTGTACTTACCGTACTTATTTAGTATTCACCTGAAGACGACTGGAGATGCTTACCAGTTGAAACGTAGTGATTCTAAACAAATAAAGACAATGCAAGTCCAAAACTCTACTGCCGTTCACGAAACGTCATTGTCTCCAACCTTTAAACAGACACAAGAGTGGATATGATGTCCATATCGCACGAGTAAATAAATTGAGCAAGACGTCGCAATAGGCGGAGTACTCTCAAACTTCTGACCGCAATATGGACAATCAACTCGGGTTGTAGGTACAATATATTTTTTTTACGACTCAACTTCCAAACAATTTAGGTATAAAGATTATTTAAATCAGGCACGATAACTTGTCTTTTTAGTTGCCCGGGAACTTGCGCGAAACATAATAAACAATTGAAGAAAATTTCATTCAGCGACAAATATAATTATTTCCAGCGAATCGAGAATCCGGTTTCAGGTATCAGCCAGTGCGGAGATTTTTGCGCCTGAAAAATCGATTAGCGGGATTTTGTTGGTTGGCAAAATATCACCACTATCCATGTGGGAGTAGAAAAAAATATAACATCATGTTGCGTTAATTTTTTCTAGTTCATATTTTTGTTATTAAAATAAAAAGGATGTTTGACAATAATAGAATGTATAGGTAGTACCTACATAGTATTTAAATTAACAATTTGGTAGGTACTATTTTTTTTTTTAACTTTAAATTAAGTAGGGGAAAGGAGGATAAGATGGCGAATCGGGTAAGATGACGAATTGGAAAATTCCGATTATTGTAATTAGATAGCGCCACTTGGTTGATTGCCGAGTGTAGCAGGTGTGCTTCGTAAGTTGCCTATGTATTAACATCAAAATCTGACTTACTTTGTTTACGATATTTCGCCATTTGTGTTTAATGGTTATGTCATTATAATATTAGTGCAAGACGAAATAAGCTTTATAGCGTTTGTGTTGAATCTTATTTTCAATCGGTAAGTGTTTTCTTCAATGTTATGGTATTGTTTATCTATAGCCTATTAAGTTTTCGTGAAATAATATCTCTTTGTTGGGTAATACAAAACTCGATTCAAAATTTCCTGGTCGGCTAAGATGACGAATTCGCTAAGTGGGCAAGATGGCGAATTCTAAATGAAGAAAAAGCAGATCAAAAAAGGCAAACATGTCAGAAAAGTGAGGTTTGACGATCAAGATGATGAGGAATCCCTGACTCTTCTATATCAGTAAATTACTTGGAAGAAGATGACAATAATGTGGAGGAACAAGAAGAAATTTGTTTAATTTGTAAAGATTCTGGAAAAAATAAAATTTGGTATGCCTGTTCCCTGTCGTAAATGGGTTCATGCAGCATGCTCAGGACTGACATCCGCAGAAGAGAAGCGCAAAGCATATATTTGCGACTTTGTGACAATAATTAATATATCTTTCTAATTACCTACTGTTTTTCTTTTATTTAATAATCCTCGGCATCTTACCCGCATGCTTTTGTCATCTTACCCATACATGAGGGCAAGATGACGAATTTGTTATAAAATTTTGAACTTACGAAAAAAAAATTTACAGTGAAGATAGCATGATAAGGAGCAAACTCTTGGGAACTAAAATTATCCTAAATGCTCTAAGATATGAAACAAAGTTTTAGGGCGAAATATGACGAAGAAAATAAAAATATATGCTTACTGTCGTCATCTTGCCCTCCTTTCCCCTACCAATTTTTTTCGGGTAGATGAAGATTTCCCATGAATGATGGTCTCTGGTAAAATAAAGCTTTTGGTTTTCGTAAAAAATTATTATCATCAGAAACCTTGTGGGTAGATATTTACGTGATAATTTTAATCAATTTAATAAATGGGCATAAGTTCACTGAAATTATTATCCAACTATCACGGCTGCCAACTAAAAACTTTAATATCGCCAAAATGTAAATTTACTAGCGCGATAATGTATAAAATAAAAAAGTTTCTCGCGTGAGCCGCATGGAAAGCAGCAAATTAAAACCGGTGTGATATATAGCACGGAAAAGTGACACTTGTTTATTTTCTGAAATTATTTATACGGATTATTATAGGAGAATTGCGTGAGAATGTGTGCTATTATGTAGTTATATAGTTAAAAAAACATTTGTTGTACTATTACAGGTATATAACCAACTTTTTATACAATACCAGTAATACTAACAAGATGTGCTGACCATGCTGATAATGCTGACTGGCTTAGATATAAACAATTAAGAAATTTTTCAGTAACAATGGTAAGAAGGGCAAAAAAATAATATTTAGATTCACTGTGTTTAGAAAGAAATAGTCGTAAAACTTGGGCAGCTTTAAAAAACTTTAATTTAACATCTAGAAAAAAAGGATGTATTCCAAAAACCTTATCTGATCCTAATGATATTAATAATTTCTTTGGATGCTGATTGTTCTTCTACATAATAGGTATGTTAATTATTTTTTTTAAAATCATATTTCCATCATATTTTTAATAGTAAATCTTATTTTAGTCATTGAATATTTGTGGTTGTCTGTTAAAAAAAAATAAAGAAAGAAAAATAATAAAATGACAAAATAATAGAAAAAAAACGTAATTTTAATTGTAAAATATGCTCAATATGAGTACCTTTTTAAGTCAAGCCCTTTATAAGTACTGTAAAAAGTATGGTTGGATTAATCGATATTGATTTGCAGATACAACAGGAGTGCAATAAACAAGATTTTTAAGATATTCCTATAAAAAAAAGGATTTAGGTCTGGGCATCGTAATGGCCAAAGCATGGTCTATCTCGGTCTATCCAATGGATGGGCCAGATCCAACATTAAATTTATGACACAGGCATTCAAACACGGACAGTGAACTGGAAGATAATCTACCCCTCATAAATTAAGTAAAAAATTAAGAGATAGAAGTGATATTGGAAACCTCTGACAAAAGCGAACCAATAAAAGCTTTGGCTATTTACTGATGAAAATGATGATCAGAACCAAGCAGGACTAAGTGGAATGCAAATAGTAAAACTAAAACCTCATTTGGAAATAAAAGAACTGAATTTTACCAACGAAATGGAATTATAAAACACGGAAAAGAAGAAAGTGTCATTAGAGGATATAAGGCCTTTGCCTAAAGCTAACAGAGGGGAAAAGGTAGGAACAAAAAGAAATAAAATAACAGCAAGAATAATATTTGGTACTTCATTAAAAAAAGGGTTAGAAGAAAAGAAAAAACTAGTGAGAAAAAAAGAAGAGAGAAAAAAGAACCAAAGAAAAGAGAAGCAAAGCCAAAAAGCTGCTAAAGAGAATAAAATTAAGCAGAATAACAAACCCGTAAAGCATAATAAAGATGACGTTACTGTTGAATCACAGGCAGATTGTGAAGTTATAGCCTGCCCAGGGTGTAATGAACTATACCAAGAACCATTAAAGGAAGATTGAATTCTGATGTTTTTCCTATCCAAGGTGGTGTGACATGTTGCTGATTCGCCATCTTACCTGCTATAGGTCGTCAACTTATCCGACGCGACGCATCGGGTAAGATGACGAGAATGCGTTTTTTTTAAACATTAACATTTTTTATATTTTTAAAGTATTTATTTAATTTTTGTCATTTCGAGTACCTATTTAGAAGTTCCATGTAACTAACTAAAATAACAAAGTATGAAGGCAATATTTATTATACTTATGAAAAAGTTATTTCTATTTATGCTTAACCTCGTCATCTTACCCGGTTCTCCCCTAAATTGTATTCAACTAAAAATACCTGTTTCTTATTAAAAAACATTAGATTTCTTAAGTCCAACATAAAAAAGGTTAGTTCTATTTTTACTACACTACCCCCCCCCCCCCCCCATCCTCCCTTTGACGCCATTTTTACAATACCGACATTTTGGAGATAACACATGTGCGCACAACGCGAAACAAGATAAATTGCTTTTGCAACAAGATTCATCAAGATATAAAGGTTCAAGATAAATTTCCTATTCAGTTTTGAATTTCTAAATAAAAATTTATACAATTTACCAATATCGCCAGAAAAATTCCTCTTATTTTATTGTAAGTATTCTCAATTGTCTTATTTCTTATATCAACAAACACTGTTAAAATGATTCTTGTTTCAATATTTTTATCGTTGTACTCCAAAAGAATAAATAATTGTGTAAAGAAGAAGTTCTCACCCTAATTTACCAACTCTACCATAATCACGATCCGATTAACCCCAGAAAACTCTCTGATACGTGTAAAATCGCATTTCGTTCAACTCTTGTTACTACATTGTCACCATCATTCATCCCTCAAAACACTCGTCATTTAAGGTCTATAAAACGTGAGTTAAATGCACCAATTATCAATTTTTTACTTCTTCTTTCCCTCGTTAACAATGCTTCAGAAAAAGACAGACATGTACCCTCTCGATCATCAACTTTTCACGGCTTGCTTATTTTTATACCAACCCTCATTGAAAATCTCATGTTGCCGATGTTCGAGTGTTCTCGAGAGGCCAATCAACAAGCCCACTTGAGTTTAGCCGCCGGCAGCGACGATTGTCACTTTTATCGGTATATCGGGGGTGCCATGTGCGAATGCTACTCTTTTGTCACCCTGCCCAAAGTCGGTCACCCTTGTGACTGTCAAAATAGTCATTGGGCTTTTGTTATTTATGATAACTAGATCATTATTAAAACTGATTTTAATATTTTATTCGTCCTTCGTAGTAGCGCATAAATAGGTACTTAGTAGGTAAATGGTATTTATATAAGTATAGGTATCGTTAAGTTTATTTTCCAATGGAGATAATGTATCCAAAAAAATTGTTGTAATTAGTTCTTGAATATTTGATGACCATACTTAGACTAATATGAATGATCTTGATAAGTCGCGGCAACAATTAATTTTCTTACAATGACGGCAATATTAATTCATGTACTTAGTCAGTTACGGAAAAATGTACAGGGACCAAAATGGAATACTTTTGTTTAATGTACCTAACCTACTATAGCTAAAAATGTTATCAATTCCAGAAAAATATAGATAAGAACATAATGAAGCCACAACTTACCTGTATGTGTCCTTTTATGAATTTTCAAATTCTCACTCCTAGCGAACACTTTACCACACCCGGGAAACGGACAATGAAACGGTTTTTCCCCGGTATGCACTCGAATATGGTTCACCAACTTATACTTCGCCTTGAAAGGCCTTCCATTCCTCGCACAGTTCTGCCAAAAACACGCGTGATTGGTTATTTCCGGTCCCCCAACATGTTCAACACCCAAATGTCCTACGATCTCCGCCATAGTTGTGAAATGCTTGCCACAAATCTTTTTTGGAGGAGGTTGATCGGGGTCTATCCACAAACACTGCATCTCCTGCTTGATAGGCCTCATATACTTAAAAAATCCCCCATGGAGATTCCCAGGATGATGGGGCATCGTCATGGTATGATGGTTAATATATTGGTGATTGGGTTGAGCGTGATACGCCGCATGGTGATCAGTCCTTGAGTACAACATTTGGTGATGAGGCGGTAAATGAAGATTATGATGCGGAGGCATTTCCGACGGGTGATGAAATAACATTGAATCACTTGGAGCCGTTTGTGCAGTAGGAAAATCATGATGATCCCTACGGAGCAAGAAATCTCTAGCGGCATATCCTGGATGAGGATTTAAATGACCCATATGTCCATAGTTCGTTTGGAAATGATGGTTCTGAGGTCCTGGACCCATTTCCGGAGCGGTCATGGCAGCAGCTGGGTTTTGATGAGGCGAGGGAATCGTTGCACCACCTCCATTGTGAGTTGGTGACATCTTCAATCCGTAGGCACTGAGGTGATGATGCCCCGTGTCCATGAAAGCGTTAATCATCGTTGCGGCACTTTAATTCTTCACTAAATGTTAAGTATTCACTGCAAACACACAAAATTGTCACTCGCTCGCGGTTAAAGTCATGTTTAGTGATCTCTTGAAGGCTTCTAATTGTGTTTACTCTTAAATATTGACAACCACAGTATGTTTTTTGTATAAATAAGTTAATGTAGCGTTTTCTAATGTTACCGCGTCTTTGACCCACGTCTTTAACAAAAATATCACCCTAAAAGTCACTAAAGCTACCTAAAGCCCTTGGGAGAACTTATTTCGTGCTGTGTACGCAGCATGACTGAATTCTAAGGCCCTGTCGACAGTGGCATGCTGTGAAAACCGAGTGAAAGAAGGTTGTGCGGATGCGTGATTGGCCGAAAATAGGACCCCTGGTATTGGCGGAAAAGAAAATGAATGTCTATTGGTCGATTTCATTGGCTCAAGCTGGGCCAATGAACGTGGGGGGTGTGAAGTGAAAACACGTTTTACTTGGCGACTTGTTGATATTTTATGTTTTTTTTTCTTATGAAGATTAAAGAATCAGTTGGGAAGTTATTTGACTAATTGGGTGATTAGTGAGTGGAATGTAATTTGGGTCTGTAATGAGAAAAATTATAATATCGAAAGCATCTTGAACTAAATTAGGAACATGGAATTTCACTTTTTAAATAAGTAGTATTAAGAAATTCATTTTTTTTTTTAAATTAAGAAACAATGTTACGCAACTTATAGACGTTTGATGGAATTCCTGAAGTATCAATAGATATTGGGTCCCACGTTCCCAGTTTAAGCCACTTCAAATAGGTAAGCTGTTACTTAGGGGACCGACGGGGAATCACGAACAGCGGGTAATGCCGAACACCCGTTTATACCTCATAGCGACATCTAGTAGCTCTCCTGGATAATATAGCCTGAAAGCAAACTATATTGCAACTTAGCAGCTCTTCTGCATAATTCGGTTTGTGAAATTTTTCGTGGTTTGTAATTATTTTGTAATGAGATACGTTAAGGTAAACAATACTAGGTATTATGTATTTTTGAAAATATTTGCAACAGTTTTGTGTAGTAATGTGTAGTAAGGTGTTATTTACCTTTTCACATACCTTTTTACTTAAATTCTTGTGTTTTCTGATATGTGTAACTTAAAAATTTTGTAGATAGGTAGGTAGAGGAACTGGTCCGAATATGGGCTATAGGCATTTAATATGGGCCCCCTGTCCATCTACAAACCAAGTAACTTTATCTGCCAGGTGATCCGTAAATTTACACTTACACTGTCAATACTTAGTTTACAGGCTCCCGGCGAGATCCCACGTGTTTTTATTAAACGATTGTGATTGATGTAATTCGCTGGTTCCCATAACTTTTTAATATAAGTTTAATTAGCGTAATTTTCATATTTTTTAAAGTTATTTTAAGCTTGCTTATGCGGCAGTTATAGAAGGAAAGTTTAACATTGCATTTCAGCAAGCATTCAATCTTATTCTAAAAATTACAGGTTTTTTCTAACCAATAATTTTATGGTGACTTGTTCTTAGTGCAATATGGGCCCCTTGACTGTATTATATGAACTTTTTGCAGGAAATCCAGGTCCTCACCAGGCACATCTCGAAAATTTGTGCGAAAGAAAGCAAGTGCGCAAAATGCTTATTTTATGATTAACAGTTTTCTTAAGATACAGGGAGAACTCCAATGTTTTTTGTGTCATTTATGGGCACATAAACATCAGTGTTCCAGTGGCGCATCCAGAAGTTCAATCAAGGGGGGGGGGGCTAGTTTTGTAACACCTTTTGTTTATTTTATTTTCTTTTGCTGAAATATTTTTGTTTTACTTTACGTTTTAATAACAGTTTTTAAAGGGGCCCATATTCCATACCCTCTGGGCAAATGTCAAGAATGTGCACTATTTTTTTATTTATTTTTTTATACTTAGATACATTATACGTTTTTGAGAAAAATTAATGCTGGGGTTTAATAATTATACTAGGTCTTTATAACGTACATATCATCAGAAAGAAAAAATAGTTATTCCAAAAAAACAAAATGGGGGCCCATAATAGGACCAGTTCCTCTACCTACTCTACATTTCGGGGAATGCCGATCAGGTGTTCGGTATTACCCTACAGTGGTTCAGCATTATCCGACATGTATTGAAATACTTACTTACTAAATACCTACTTTTCATTGAATTATTCTTTTTTTAGTTTAAAACTAATTGTAATTACTTATATATATTTGCAGATACCGAGTACCTAACTGCCAAAAAAACTGGACGATGTAGATCCACAGGTCATAGAATTTAGATATGTGAAGAATATGGGAAAAAAGCATCGATACCATATCGATGTGTTGGCTGTGGAGGTTGGATTCATAAGCTGATGTGTAGTGAAGCCGAAACACCAGAAAATTATATTTGTGATTTTTGTGTACTTATAATATTAATGTTGTACCTACTACCAATTTTGTTGTAACTTTTCATTTTGTTCGGGATTACCCATCACCTGTACCCGATTACCCCCAGCCTTCGGGTAATGCCGATTTTGTAAGGTTTTTTTTACAACAAGTTTTGTGTTTTTCTCATATTAGGTAGGTAGGTATCTAGATTAAAAAATGTGTTGCAATTTATTTTCTAAAACTTTCTTTTATAGAATACACCTTATCCCACGACCATAAGTCTACTAATTTCACAGTTAGTAATACTTTTCCTTAGGTGTTCGCAGTTATGCATCTCTCCCCTACTTATTATATGCAGATATGATACCGTAAGAACAGTATCTATCTATCTAAACTTCACCTACAACCTATGGTATTCGTTCAATCACACGCCTCAACGCACGGAAGGAGGGGGGGGGGGGGGTCATGACTAACTGCGGAAAAAAATTTCGTCTGCGCCGCTTTATCTTTATTTACCTATTACATTTTTTAAAAGTTTATTAACACTAACAGGTCAAAAAATAGGTTTTAAGGCGTGGCACCCAAAGATTATCGCTTTCGGCGCTTTTCCTTTCTTCTACCAAAAACTAAATTGATTAAAAAAAGGTTTTTGTAAAAATTACCCCTTCCCAAAACCAAGTTGTAGATCCACGCCTACCTCGATGATGGTGGGTGGAAGCTTCTTTATAGTTTCTGGGAAATATTCTAGGGCCAGATTATATTTTGATTTAAAATAATTCAAAAATGAAATTTGTACTTTAACAGAAATGTAGTTATCAAAAATTATCTTATATATTATACTATAGATATACATATTTCAGAATTTTGCTATAACAATACCGCGGTAAGTACCTACCTATAGCGTCCGCTGAAAGGAGTTTTAAAAAATAAAAATTAATTCAAAATTATTTAAGAAATACCATGGGTCATCAGGAAATACCTTCAGCTTTGGCAATTTTATCTATTGAAGCAGCTATAACATTCAAGCTGAATTACGATACTATTAGGGGAGATCCGCAATGAAACGGACAGGCTTTGAAACGGACACTTCCATTAATTTAAAAATCGCAAGACATAGAAATTCAAATTACTACGACATGGCAACACTGTATAGCCACCAGTGATCCTCTGAAGTTGCAGTTCGTTAGTGTGAACGGTACTCGTACCACGCGGCATTGTGATTTCTGGCGCCAAAAAGTAATTTATTTATCAAAACTGTGAACCATGGCACAGGTAACGTATAAACAATTAACTCTTTTAATTTATGTATAAGTTGACACTAGTGCATGAATATTAGGCTACATACAATGATTTTTCCAAATAGTTTTCTGTTTACATTTTATTTCATTTTCTAACCTTAAATAGACCAACGCATTGAAACGGACATATTTTGACGCATTGAATCGGCCGTCCGTTTCAATACACTTTAAGTGTCCGTTTCAAAACACTGAGCATGTGTGTTTATTTTTATGACAAATAAATAAATATTTTACTTTTGTTTGCAGGCAATTACGCCTACATATAGGAAACGCATACGACCTACCGGTAATGTAGTTGAACTTGCAGTTCAAGAAGTTCTTGGTAGAACCCAATCAATACGATCAGTGGCTGCTGCACATAATATATCTAAATCATATTTAGCGACCCTGTGCAATGCAAGGGAAAATAATCCGTGCTTACTTTTAATGGACAACCACAAAACTCATATTAATCAATAAATCATTTTCGAAAACGGGTATCCATCCATTTAACCGGAATATATTTACGGATGACGATTTTTTATCTGCTTATGTCTCAGACAGACCGGATCCCGCTTTATTGGCTCCATACCATCAAAATCTTCAGATACCATGCCATCAACATCTTTAAATACCACGCCAGTAACATTTTCGAATATCATGCCATCATCTATATCGAAATTCTTAGCAGTAGTGTCTCCCGAACAAATTAGACCATATCCGAAAGCTGCCCCTAAAAAGTCATTACAAAGAGGTCCCCGAAAAGGCAAGACAACAGTTATAACGGATACTCCCGAAAAAGACAAACTTTTAAAAGTCATGAAATTATCTACTTCAAAAAATCGAACAAAAAAAACAATATCCACTGTAACAAAAAAACGCATAGCTTCACTTCAAGAGTCTAGTTTAGATGAAACTGATGACAACATATCTCTGCACGATTCTAGTGATGATGACATCACTCTCAATTATTATTGCCAAATGAAAATAAATAAAGAAGCAACACCAGAACAAACCAAAGATAAAACCAAGAAACATAGATCAGAAAAAACAGACCACTTGGAAGAGAACGATTGTATAGTTTGTAAGGACAACTATGATTGTAGCAAGACAGATTGGCTAAATTGTTACATTTGTTATAAATGGGCCCACGAAACCTGCGGCATTGCAGGATTGCGCAATTTTTTTTGTAATAAGTGTTGTTAGATTTTTTTTTTTATATAATAAACATCTTTAAGATTATAATTGGTGTATTTTACTAATGATGTCCGATTCATAACACCGACTGTCCTGTTCAATGCATCGATGCCATGAAACGGATTTTTGCACTTTTTTTTAATTATACCCCCAAGTCAAAACGTTATTTTTGAAAATGAAATTAACTGCCTTTATTTTAAAACATAATAGCCAATCTTTCAATTATACAATCGAAACTGAAAACAAGTCGACTTAGCAGCACAAAAAGTAACTTACAAGTTGACTGTCCGTTTCATTGCGGATCTCCCCTACTTATTAAGGAATTCAGTAAGGCTAAAACTAGGTAATTTCTGATTCTTTTTATTTTATTTTTTTCAAATACTTAATACTACTTATACAAATTCGTCTTCTTGCGTCGCCAGAGGGCCTCGCAAAATGGACCTTGCACATAAAATTTAGGTCTTGCCCCGCCACTGGGCCAGTACACTTAGGTCTTTGATGCCTATTGTATCCCCTATTGTCTGGGTAATGTCAGCCAGAAGTAATTACTAACAGATAATTATATGGTATTTAAGAAGGAAGGTAACGCTATGTCGAAATTAAACTTGTTAAAAAAATCATTTGGGGGGTACTAGGTGGAATGGCCTCCTTCACCTTATGAGGACATTAAAAAAAACACCGCGAGCATAATGTGAGGTACCTATATTCCAGGTTCAAAATTGCTGCCAGTGATTTATCACTTTTATATCGGGAGCAACGGGTTGTACAGACTTAGACGAAAAAAAAAATCATGAAAATAAATATTCTGGTCTATTAGAATTTCAAAATTATATTGGAATTGTTTTCCCTGGCATTATACAACCGCTGCACTGTATATGGTAGCAATTTTGTCACTTACGGCATGGTAATTCATTGGTGTGAATTGATTTAACCTCCCACAAATTATTTTATAGATTGTAATTTGGACATTCTTGCATTAATATCCGTACTGTGCTTTCGTATAACAAAAAAAATATTGAAGTGTTTTGGACTTGCTCTGTATTTGCTTTAAATCACAACGTTTCAACTGGTAAATATCCACACTTCAGTCATCTTCAAGTGAACACTGAATACGACTGGAGGTACTTACCAGTTAAATTATTATGATTTAAAGCAATCATTCCAGAAACATCATTGTCTTCAACCTTCAAACAGACAAAAAAAATACGCTCATCATTATTGATCTAGTTTAGGCACTAGAGACCCTAATCTAATAAAATCATCTAATTTCGCAGATGTTTTCCCTGCTTAACAAATAAAAACAAATTGGGCACAATCAGCCCTAATTAATAAAAATGAGCCTGTCCCGCAACCGGAGATGGCATCTAATACCTTCTTCCTTCTTGCGAGCAACAATAACACAATTAATTAGAGAAGAGGTCTAATGGACCCCTTGGCGGCTCGGCTGCAATTGGCCTTTCAATTATTGTCCGCAAATGAGTCGTCAGCGGGGGTGAGCAAAGTGCTCTTGCTCTATTTTGTACTTTTTGGGAGCGATGGATGGGAGGGCGTAGCGCCAGCGGTAACTGTTGAATAATAAAGGTGTATCATGCGTTTTTATATTGTAATTTATCCATCTAAGAAAGATTAAAGGTATATCATAAAATTTTATATTGTAACTGTGTAATAGGTGTAAGAATTCTTTAACAACGGGATTATTTATTTTTACAGTAAGGTAAAGGGCAGTTTTCTAGTAGCGTGTCGCATTAAATATTATCTAGGAGAGAGCCGAAGGTAGAAGAAATAAAAGAAGCAATAACTTAAGGTAAAAACAAAAAAATAACTATGACTAATAAAGAAATTTTGAAGGTAATGAAGAGGAAGGACAATTTAAGGAAAGAGGAATAAAGAGGAAGAGGAGAGAAGAGCATGAATTGAAATATAAAGACAGAGATTTGCTGAATTGATGAGATGTATAATACAACTGACTGCATACGATAAAGATATACATTGACTACCCTATCTTTTGGCCAGAAACCAAATAAAACCCATATAGTGGCCGCCCAAATCTTCAGATATTACACCCTTATATTTTTATTTATGAGGCGATTTAAAAAAAAATGGGGGCCACCAGACCTATAAACCTGGATGAGTTGAAGGCAAGAATTCGGGTAGAGATACGTTTAATCATGCCAGAAGTTTTGGAACGAGTAAGGCAAGAGTTCTACCGTCGGTTTGGTCTATATGCTAACAGATTTACTTGGCACATTTTCAACAATTGTTCCTTAAATTATATGGTTGGACAGAATTTGAAAAGAAAAGTTGGTTAGGGCTATCCTTGGGCGCTTAATTCCTTTTTAAATGACAAAAGCGAGGCCCATAAAAAAATCTTTGAGAACGTATTTTCGGATTTTAGAATAATCCCATTCCTAGAGCAGCTATAAACAGCTCTGCTCCAAAAACAGATCTTTTTAAAGTTATATTAAGGACAATTTTTATTAATTATGTAAATTAATAAAGAAATAAATAAGTAGGTACTACAGAATGTAATGAACTGTTAGGCAGAGAAAGACGGAAATTTGTCTTTGATGTATATAATTTTCTTTATTCAAAGCATATTTAAATATTATATAAATTAAAGAGGGTGAAATTGGTACAAAATTTTGTAGTTAAAAGGAGTATAAGTAGATACATAAGTATAGAGACTTAACTTAGGGTAATTTAAAATAAATTAAAACGAATACGGATTTTTCATAAGGCCTTGTATTAGCTTTAAATACATAATTTTAAAATTATTAAAAAAACAGTGTTTTGTAAGAAAAATAATGTTTATTTTTTTTTTTAAGTGCGTCATCTCTACTCAGGTATATAGGAGAGATGACGCGCTATATTGGGTTAAATGCCGCATTTATAAATCCCCATAAATTTACGCAAAGTACTAAAAACCTTAAATATTATGTACGTAAGTACATCTTTCGATAACAAGAAAACACCAACAAATGCTTTTATCAGATTTTTTGCCGCAAAAATCACAAAGATCTAAAAATTTAGTGCGGCCTTCATGCATTCAGCTTTGGCATTTTATGCATTGAATCCAGTCTTCACTTTTTTTCGTCTGATTGTAATCTTCTCTACTTCCCGACGTTGTATGCAAAAATGTGAGTATTTCAGATAAGACGTAATTACACACTCTAAGCACCTACAATATTCCACTATAAAATATATAAAAATACGACCAAACATACCTGTATAGTTTATTATTCCTAACGACGCGACGCAAAGAAATTTTGGCGGCGAAATAAACAAAAATCTACCGTAAGCACACCTTCTTATTACAATCATGACTGAACTAAATTGTAATGGTCTGCTGGTGTTACAGATATGGCGCAATCGCTGCCCGATTTACTCATAAAGCTCAATTATCGCGGGAACTATGACTGCGTCATCTCACCTGACGCGCCAACTCTCCTCGAATTACCCTATATATTTTTACTGGGTTTAAAACTAAATTTAACGATTTGTAAATTAATTAAGAGTAATATTTTTATATAAATATTCTATATACCATTTTGTTAGAAGGCTATTATAAAATATAAAACAATGATACATGATATAGGTAACTATATGATATGAAAAACTAGAAAAGATCAAGAAATAAAAATGTCTTAAGTTCCGACTACGACTACGACGACAACCCTCGAAAATATTTCCAAGAACGCAGAATTATACCTACATAATATCACTCGCTATGGGTGATGTAACCGAGTAAAGTGAAGTTGAAAAAAGCAGTGAATGGTAACCATTATCCTAAAATGGAATTTTAGTATTATTGTAATGTGCCATTAACGACAAAAGGCACTTATATGTATGGTAGGTACGTATATAATAGTTTTATTTAAAATGTTACCTATTTTTGTATACCACTTGTGCAAATATTCTGTTCAGCTCTAACAAGCTATTATTGGAGTATATCATCCGCTTTCTGTTATTACATTAGCGTGGTTTATTTGCTTATCGCTGATCTTATTAGGTTGTTATTCTAACAAACAAAACAACTAGAATGTATTGTTAGTTCTAGTTTAATTACTTGTTTAAAGAAGAAATATGATGACAGAAAGTGTTCGTTTTCTATTGTTATGGTGCATTATGAAAATATTTTATAAATTGATATAATATCCAACATTTACCTACCAATTTTAATTGTATCATTATTGGAGTCCTATTAAAATATACAAGAGCTAAACATTATCTGAGCCACGCCCAAGTTCTTCAAGAATTTAGCCAACTACTCTCTAATTTTGTAAATTAAATTTTAACCCCTATCCCTGTTAGAAATCCTGGATGCCTGGTTCAAAAAATTTCATAATCATAATCATAAATTTTATTTGACTACGTTTTGTACAGATCAAGAGATAATTATTGTAGCAGATCAATTAGCACTTATATAGAGTCATTGTGCTTCAGAATTTAAAACACACATTTATATAGGGTGAGTCAACGATAGAGAGTAAAGTTCTTAAAGTAAGTAAAGTCTCCTTTATCTTAAAAACTAAATAAAAATTCGAATACAAAAGTTGTATACCGGGCGTTGCATCGTCAAGCGGGACATAGGAAATCCCATGTAATTTTAAATGGGGTCAATTATTGGCTTCCCTAATTATTTTAGAGAAAAATTCTATTTAGGTTTATTAAAGAACACTAAAACCCACATTCAAAAGAATAACTTTAGATATTTTTGATGAGCCCATTTACGGGTTATCGCCGATTTCTTTTTAACTATTTCTCCTTTTTATGGCCCCGTATTTGCGGGCACCAGTCAAGGTAAAAGATGACTGTCAAATAAAGTTGTCATTTTAAAATGTGTGCTTTATTGTAATAAAAACTCGTACATCGAAAATATTAAAGGTGTATTTATGAGTACAAATTAATCTGAATAAAACTAAAATAAAGTATCCAATTACAAGGTGAATTATGACATTTTGTTTCAATATTTTACTAATTAATATAGGTAGGTACTATTAAATTGTTAGAACTTTGGGATTTAAGATGTTCAAATATTCCTCCATTCACTGCTAGACAATAACCGAGGCGATCATAAAATTCTCTTCTTACATTCGCTAGTTGGTAAACTGAAATTCTATTGCATTCGGCAGAAATAGCATTTTTTAACTCGTCTAGATTTGGGTATTTTTTATCTTTGTATATCCTGTTTTTAAATGGCCCCAGAGAAAGAAATCATTTGGCGATAAATCAGGAGACCTGGCTGGCCAATTTACTGTATGATTTAAGCCAATAACATTTCCATTAAAAGCACGGTTTAAATATTCCCGGACAGCCAGGATACTATGGGCAGCCATCCATTTGGTACCAAACTTCCTGATTTTCAAGTAGTTCCAAAAAATATTCTGCATTTAAATTTCGTGTAAGAAATAATGGCCCGATAATATTTTCTCCGAAAATCCCAACCCAAACATTAACTTTTTGTGGATATTGCGTCCTTGTTTCGACAAACCTGTGTTGGTTTTCTTTGCTCCAATATCGATAATTTTGAATGAGGGTTCATTGTTTAAGGTAAATGTGCATTCGTCAGTGAAAAAAATGTTTTTAAAAAATTCCCTATCCATGTTTGCTCTTTCAATCATACCCAAACAAAACTTCTGTCGTCGTATTTCGTCCCTATCGCTTAGCTCTTGGTGCTTTTCATATTTGTATGAATTATATTTATGTCGTTTTAAAGCTCGTAACGCTGTGGTGTGATCCAATCCTATGTCATCCTCAAGTTTCCTTGTGCTGATCTTCCCATCATTTTCTTCCACGCACAATAAAACTTGCAAGTCCCTATCATTTCTTGTATCTCTTCTTTGTTCCTGCCTTTGCAAGTCCCTATCATTTCTTGCATCTCTTCTTTGTTCATGCCTTTCTTTACATCTGCAGTTATTTATTACAGTGCCTTTTGTCTCAAATTTCTTGATAGTCCTTTCGACTGTAGATTTTGCAGGTATCGGTCTATTCGGATACAGAGCAGCAAACATGTCTGACACATTTTGATAACTATTTCCTTGATAATACCATTTAATCATCAATATTTTTTCTTCAGAAGCGTAATTCATGGCTAATATTTTCGATGTACGAGTTTTTATAACAATAAATCACACATTTCAAAATGATAACTTTATTTGACAGTCATATTTTACCTTGACGGGTGCCCGCAAATACGGGGCCATAAAAAGGAGTAATAGTTAAAAAGAAATCGGCGATAACCCGTAAAGTTATTCTTTTGAATGTGGGTTTTAGTGCTCTTTAATAAACCTAAATAGAATTTTTCTCTAAAATAATTAGGGAAACCAATAATTGACACCATTTAAAATTACATGGGATTTCCTATGTCCCGCTCGACGATGCAACACCCGGTATATGGATCAGCTTATTGAGGTAAGCCCTCCTATTGTTTTCATATATGCACACTGTAATATGGCGTAGCTTGGAATACTGTGGGAGACTTCCCTAAAGGGAAAAGATGCATTCTCTGGTCTTACTCCGTATATCCCGCTTCGGCACCCTCTTTGGCTTTAGAGCCTTCTGTATACCAGATTATTGGCCCAGGCATAGTTTCTGGTGTTTAGTTCATCAATTATATACGACCTCGCATGGTATGTCATAGCGAAACCTTGGGTGTGTTTTATTTCTAACTCAGGTTCAAATATAGTCTATAAATTCCCATTCTTGCCTCTCCTTTTATCACCAAGTATAGCGGAGAAAAGACTAGGATGATCTCCATTGCGGATGTAAGGGTTGATTTCATGGTTCCTGTAATGCCCAAGCCGATCAATCTTTGGGGGCTTCCTATAGCTTTGATATTATGGTTTTCTGCTGTACCTACATTTTTTGCCGAGTTAGCGCTCCATCCAGTCCGAACCTGATTGTTAGAATATAACAAATGACCCAATAGTTCTAGGTGTATATTTATATGCAATAATAAAGATGTCAAGAAGTTAAGTCACGACCGTTACTTAAGCGTTTTGAAAGCGGTACCGACATAAAAAAAAATACTGCACCCATTTTAAATAATTTATTTACATTGCTTTCTATGGAAGTAAGTTTACAGAAAGCGTCTTATATTTGAAAGTACGATATGACTTCGCTTTAACCACACTTTGACCTTTAATGTAATAAAGAATCAAGCTCATTTGAATCAGACCAGTTTTGTAAGGAAATAATCGCGCGGGATTTATTATGAAAAATATTTTATTTAAGGATATCGCTGCCACGTATTTAAATGTATTTGTATATTAGTCTGTTTTGTTCCTATTGTAAATATTATTTACGTTTTTATACAGCATCTACCCAGATTTAGGTATCTATCTACCAAATGGGAAAATCTTATATTTTACAGGAAAAGTAAAATTCTCTTAAGTTTCCTGTATCCCAATTGCTTCACTCTGAGAAAAGGGACTGTACACACATCAATAAAATAATCCTTTTTTTGATGAAATCTTTCACCTTGCTGTTCACTCACGTCCCCAAGATTTTCCGGGGAATAGTTCAAATGAGAATGTAAAAAGTGAATTTTTATGCTCATATTGCAACCAAGAATCCTGAATTATTCCAGCATATTTTCAACGATATCAACATAGTTTGTGTCTTTATAATTCCCTAGAAATGTATGTACAACTTCTTTAAAAGCATTTCATGCATGTCTTTCCTTATTACATTTTCAAATTCTATATCTCCACACCCTTCCCAGTTATGATTTTCATATTGTATTCTTAAAAGTAATTCCTCTAAATTTTTATAGTTTTTCTTAAAATTAACTGAATGACTGACCGGAACAAAAGCAAAATCATTGCCATTATTTAATAGAACAGCTTTGAGTCTCTTTTTTGAAGAGTCGATGAATAGTGTCCAGTCAGAAAGGTAAGGAGCTCCGAAGCAAGTAACTAGATCAGCAATTGCTTGGTAGTACACAAGTGGTGCGTTTTGTGCAAAGTATTTTACAAATTCAACATCACGATTTCTACACCAAGAAAAGGTAGTTTGGGACAAGCAAATTTTTTATTTCAACCTAGACCCCAGTACTTCAGAAAGGTCTTTTAAAGTCCCAAATATGTTACTAAATGATTCAGTTCGCCTTGTGAATATAGGTGAGGTTCGTTTTGACCTGTGGTTAATGGTTCAAAATCACTATCCATAGCCTGTAGGGAGCCGGAAGTTGAGGAGTCTTCAGTATCTTCTTTTAGTGCTTTGGGGAGTATAGGTATAGGTATTCGGTATTCCAAAAGGAATGCTTTTTCTATTCTATTTGGCCCAATGTCTTAAACCTTCTTCACATACCTTACAAAACGTGCAGTGCCCAATCTTTATCTTGATCTCCTAATTTGATTTTGAAATAAGCATAATATGCATTTTTCACAAATTCACCAATTGATCTCCTAAACTTTTTCAAGACGAAATATCCACAAATGTAACAATATCTATAATATAGATATTATAGAAGCCATGATTCTTTTGGATTAAGATAATATTCTTTGAATTGGGAGAATATTTTATGTTAATATTTAATATTTTCTATGTAAAGATGGCCTAATGATAATGATACTATTATAAATTACTGTATAATTTGAAATCTGAACATTTCTTATAATTACAGAAAAACGAAACCAAGGGAAACCATCAAATGTAAACATTTTATCGCTTATAATTTTGGACGACCTACGTCCAAAACGGTAACGGGTTACGCCAAACTTGGTCTTTAATAAACATTAAGCGAGCGCGAATATTCGTCCAAAGCCACTTCGCTTCTCGGCATTTACGTCGAGGCCTTGAGTTTCGCTTTAGCCTATTTAAGTGATGGGATGTATATCTAGGTTTACTTAGTTTATGTTATAACTGAAGGAATGGATCTCAATTTTGAGAAATGCCTTAAGATGATGTTACATGTATTTCATGATATTGTATCTAGCGAAGAATGTGGAAAAGTGCCGCCGGCAAAAAAATTTCGGGGCAAAGCCTAAAGTTCGTCTAAAATTCACCTAACTACTATCAAATTTCGAAAATTAAATTATTACCTCTCACCCTCTGCATTGTTTTTGTAAATGTTTTTTTTACTTTTTTTTTTGATATTCCTAGCTGGCTCTATTAAAAAAAAATGTATAATTGTGAAAAATACACGGTGTTCCACCGGGAAACAAATCGATCTATATATAGAAAACTATACATAGGAAAATTTTGAAAATTTGACAGTATGCTGATGCTGATGGGGGCGACCGGGCTAAAATATTTTCATAATGGTGGCACTTCCGGTTATATCGGAAGTAAGTGTCAACTTGCTTCTTTTAAATGGGACACCCTATATATTATTACATTTTTGCATTCTACGCAAGATTCTAGGCAGATTTTGTATACCATATCCTATACCTATGTCTAAACGTTTTTGACATATTTGAATTTTTATGTCAAAAATGACGTTTGCAAGCCTTAGAATAATTATCAATTTTTTCTATAAAGAAGCCTTATTTATTTAATTTAAGTGGGATTCTTTGTTATAAAGGACCTGCTTTAATAGATTTTTTATAATATTTTGATAACTATTAATACAGGGTGTTTAAAAAATAAGATTAAAAATGAAAAAACTGTCAAAAGTCCAGATTTTCAAATGGAAACACCCAAATTTTATAATTATTTCTTATTTAACATTAAAAATAAGGGTAAGTTTGTATAAGATTGTATATTCCAAAAATTCTTAGTTTTCGAAGTATTGCCAATTTAATATTTTTATATAAGGATTTTGCTGCAGATTTTAGGTTCAGTTACTCTTAGTTGGCTATCAATGTTAAACAATCTATGAGCAAGTTGACACTTACTTCCGGTATAACCGGAGGTGCCACCATTATGAAAATATTTTAGCCCGGTCGCCCCCATCAGCATCAGCTTATTGTCAAATTTTCAAAATTTTCCTATGTATAGTTTTCTATATATAGATCGATTCGGTTCCCGGTGGGACACCCTGTATGAATATTGTGTCAATCCAAAATTTTAACATAAGACGTATGTATGACTCTAACCAGCGTTTTCGGGCTCGGTTTTTCATGATTAAAAATAAAGTAAATATCGCTCACCACGCCAAAATGATGATTTTTTCGGAAATCATGTATTTTAAGAGCGTAGATCTAAGAGCAGTTTTTGGTGCAAATGCTTAGGTTTTGAAATACTCCTTCTTAAGTGCCGTTTTGTATACTCATAATAACATATTCTCGTTTCTTCCCGCACTATTATTATAAATTATCACACTTATTCCATAAAAAATGTTTCAATTAAAATTTTTCCTTTAATTTTTCTCTTTAAACATAAATGTCTACCTAATTCTTTTTAGTGTTTGTTATAAAAATATTTTATTAAATAGGGTTACATTTTTGTTAATTTAAAATAGCCCAAAAAAGGGAAAACGGAACAGACTAGTATATAATAGAAAAATACTATAAAATATTATTCTTTTTACTCGTTTTCCTATAAAATTGCATCATAAATCAATAACTAAAACGATATGCGTCCGAAACCACAATCTCTATATAAAACAGGACTTTTAGAAGGAAAAGTTTAAAAACTTAACGTTTCCTACAAGACCCTTGTAATCTAAGCCAAGAATACATTATTTAAAAATTTAAATTAGGAGTCCAAGCGTGAGGCGAAAAATTAGGTTGCAATTAGACTTTTAGACCCGAGCTCCTAGGCTTGGGGGAAGGGGGGGCTGCAGCCCGGCAACTCCCCCTAAATACGCCACTGTTAGTGTTTACTAATTTTAATTACTAAATCGAAATTTATAGTTATTACAAACTTTCCGTGACATTTCCTTCGAAATTAGCCGTTTTCTCATGAATTTTTAATTAAGTTGGTAGGAAACCCTAACACTCCCCTTCAATAATTATCTCTAATAACTTCCAAGCCCCCAAAAACACATTAGTTTTATTAGAAATTTTCAAAATATATAAACAAAGAAGATTAATATCCGTATTTGTAAAACTGATTGGGTTCCTGGTGAGACTCCCGTTGTGAAAAATCGTAAACTAGAAGTGAGCTTGCATCTGGTGATTTATATTTTGGTTCCTGGGTCCTAACCCTTCATTTCTAAAATTATTTTTCTGAATGTTATTCGGCCTTTTGCCTGATGGTATACGTGTAAGTGTATAAGTTTAACCGATGATTTAGTGTTACGAGTTTTATACAGGGTTGGGAAAAATTACCAGTACGTTCGGTTATTTTAAAAGATACAGGAGTTAGCAAAAAATGTCTTATACCGGGTGTTGCATCGTCGAGCGGGACATAGGAAATCACATGTAATTTTAAATGGGGTTAATTATTGGCTTCCCTAATTATTTTAGAGAAAAATTCAATTTAGGTTTATTAAAGAGCACTAAAACCCACATTCAAAAGAATAACTTTAGATATTTTTGATGAGCCCGTTTACGGGTTATCGCCGATTTCTTAACTGTTTCTCCTTTTTATGGCCCCGTATTTGCGGGCACCAGTCAAGGTAAAAGATGACTGTCAAATAAAGTTGTCATTTTGAAATGTGTGCTTTATTGTTATAAAAACTCGTACATCGAAAATATTAAAGGTGTATTTATGAGCACAAATTAATCTGAATAAAACTAAAATAAAGTATCCAATTACAAGGTTAATTATGACATTTTACATGTTTCAAAATTTTACTAATTAATAGGTAGGTACTATTAAATTGTTAGAACTTTAGGATTTAAGAAGATGTTCAAATATTCCTCCATTGACTGCTAGACAATAACCGAGGCGATCATAAAATTCTCTTCTTACATTCGCTAGTTGGTAAACTGAAATTCTATTGCATTCGGCAGAAATAGCATTTTTTAACTCGTCTAGATTTGGGTATATTTTATCTTTGTATATCCTGTTTTTTAGTGGCCCCAGAGAAATAAATCATTTGGCGATAAATCAGGAGACCTCGCTGGCCAATTTACTGTATGATTTAAGCCAATAACATTTCCATTAAAAGCACGGTTTAAATATTCCCGGACAGCCAGGGTACTATGTGCCGGGCAGCCATCCATTTGGTACCAAACTTCCTGATTTTCCCTGGCGGCATCATGTAAAGTAGGTAAAATAGATCTTCAAGTAGTTCCAAAAAATATTCTGCATTTAAATTTCGTGTAAGAAATAATGGCCCGATAATATTTTCTCCGAAAATCCCAGCCCAAACATTAACTTTTTGTGGATATTGCGTCCTTGTTTCGACAAACCTGTGTTAGTTTTCTTTGCTCCAATATCGATAATTTTGAACATTGGGTTGATTGTTTAAGGTAAATGTGCATTCGTCAGTGAAACAAATGGTTTTTAAAAATTCCCTATCCATGCTTGCTCTTTCAATCATACCAAAACAAAACTCCTGTCGTCGTATTTCGTCCCTATCTCTTAGCTCTTGGTGCTTTTCATATTTGTATGAATAATATTAATGTCATTTCAAAGCTCGTAACGCTGTGGTGTGATCTAATCCTATGTCATCCTCAAGTTTCCTTGTGCTGATCTTCCCATCATTTTCTTCCACGCACAATAATTTCTTGATAGTCCTTTCGACTATCTTTGCAGGTATCGGTCTATTCGGATACAGAGCAGCAAACATGTCTGACACATTTTGGTAACTATTTCCTTGATAATACCATTTAATCATCAATATTTTTTCTTCAGAAGTGTAATTCATGGCTAATATTTTCGATGTACGAGTTTTTATAACAATAAAGCACACATTTCAAAATGACAACTTTATTTGACAGTCATCTTTTACCTTGACTGGTGCCCTCAAATACGGGACCATAAAAAGGAGAAATAGTTAAAAAGAAATCGGCGATAACCCGTAAACGGGCTCATCAAAAATATCTAAAGTTATTCTTTTGAATGTGGGTTTTAGTGCTCTTTAATAAACCTAAATAGAATTTTTCTCTAAAATAATTAGGGAAGCCAATAATTGACCCCATTTAAAATTACATGGGATTTCCTATGTCACGCGCGACGATGCAACACCCGGTATAAAAGTTGTAAGGCTTTTAAAAATCTACACATCTGTAATAAGTTGGAATATACAGATTCGCCCAAAAAGTTGTGGAGAATTAAAGTTAATTTCTTTAAATGGTTTATTATTACTTATTTTAATCGTTTGGTTAATTTAGAACAGTGGTGGCGCCAGGATTCTTGGGATGGAAGGGCACAAATGGGCTCGGTGATTTTTGAGTGGGCACTACCCAAAATAAATATAAAGATTTTACAGAATAATACCTTCTAAAGACTAACTAATTTGTTAAATGCGTTGATTTAAAGCAAATCATATTTTATGATTTGGAACTTTTTGCCGGTCTCTGTACATTTAGCTAATAAGTCAAAACTTGGTAATGAGACGTAGGTTTTCAACCACAACAACTTTTACTAATTACTTTTTATCCTATCTTTACACATAAGGGTACTTTGTTCTTAGCTTTTTTTTATATTTTTCTAAATTCTGAACACCCGGTATATAAATTTGAAAAAATAATATGCCTTTTGGTCATTTGAGAACAAGCAGGAGTTTTTATGAAAAATAACTTTTTTTCATAAACCCACAAATAAAAAAGTTTTTCCTTCTAGTCAATCCGTAGACACACTGTATTTTAACAGTTTCTTAGCTGGGCCTTATTTGCCGCAGGTACCTTATAAAAAGTGGGTTTTGTTTTTTTCCAACTCAACAATAAAGGCGCAAAAAATTAAAAACCGAAACTAAAAATTTCGTTTTTTTCGGATATCTCCGAGGGTATTCGGAATATTGAGAATTCTCTTTTACCAAATTATTAAACCCCAAATTTCCTCAATTTAACCATCCTTGTATCTCTTGCCGTTTTCGAGATCCCCTTGTACGCACATCGAATTTGTAGTACCCTGTACATATATAATAACTATTACGATACCCAAATAAATAAATAACTTTTTAGAATTTTAAAAATACACACCACTGGAACTAATTTTCCTGACGTCGCACAACCCGCTGATGCTCTCTTCATGAAAGCGATGAGTCACTTAAACTTATAGTTATAGTTAAAAAATGGGCAACGTATAAATTTTATTGTAAACTTATTTTAAAAACAATATTGTCGAAGAGATTGAATAGTCAATTCAGTGAAAGCATCGTCAAGTTTAAGTAGTCGTACGGTCACTAGATCGTAAAATTAACGAAAGTCTTTAACTGGAAAAAAATTAATACCATTAATTAAGAAATCTATGTTGCAACTTCTTAGTTTGCGAGTTTCGAACAAAATTATTTTCGTTAAGGGATCCAAAGTTGGAATCACAGATCGTTATCAAATGCATCAAAGTATACCGAAAATAAAATTAATGTTTAAAAACACGTCTTTCTATAAATGACGCGACAGTACAATTTTGGAGGGATTGTCATAAATTTTCAGCATAGTCATTAGGGAGTGACAATGTAAATTTGAGCAGGACAGTACTGTAAAATATTTAGATACCTATACTTACCTTTTTCTCGTCATAATAAGTGATATCATAGAACCAGGAGAATTTTATTTTGGAATTTCATGAATTTTTGGATAGTAAAGTAAAAAATAATTTTCAAATAACATGAAAAATCCTTATACTATTAACGCATATTTTGTCTAACTCTAACACTATTGAATATCAATACAAATCAGATTGCATCGTACCACCAAGAAGTGATGGCTTTACAATTACCGGTTTCAAACTGTTTTTTCTCGTCAGTTCAGGATAGATGCTGATGCTCGTTTATACCATACCTAATGAAAGTCTTAATACTAAAGCCTATAATATCAATTTTCTTCGATTGTAGGGTCATCTCTTGGTGGTCCTATGCCTATCTGGAGGTGGTGACATCCTACCAAGGTTAAAATTTTCACATCTTAGTAGTAAGTACTATATGCAACCTGATTTGAATTTTGATATCTAACAGTGTTAGACAAAATATAACCTTATAGGTATATAAGGAACTTTCAGGTGGTTTGATAATTATTTTTCATGCATTTTTAATGTTAAATAACCGAATGTTAGATCAAAAGTCAGAGCCATTTACCAGTGGCGTGCAATGCCGTTTTAATCAGGGTAGGCAAAAACTGCATTTAAGACAAAAATTTAACTCGAGCATCTAAATTTCAAATTTTGTCATAAAATGTCTAGTTTTTGAGTTTGTGGAAAGAACACTGGGAGAAGAAGAACAAAACGACATTATTTGTAAATGAGTTGAACGCGGCGGTTTTTACGTAAAAATTCTTTTAAAACATCGTCATAAAAATTGGTTTTGCTTTTTAAATCCTGCAAAAGTCGCTCTCCAGATAGATTTTTGTTAATAAGCGTGTCTTTCCCTGTGTGTTTTGTAAATAGGTATGAATTCTTTTTAATCTAGAAGAGGATCGTTTTGCAGACGCGCTGCTAGCCGGTATAGAAACAATTAACGCCTCCATATTTATTTCTTCCCGAAACCCGACGGCCCGAAGTCTAGCAAAAGGCCGAAAATACTAATTATAAATTAAAAATCTATTATCCACCTGATTGAATCAATGTTGCCAAAACAAGGTCAATTATTATGTGAAAAATTATAAGCTTACTGATTTTATTAAATATTATTAACCTATCAGCAAAAATTATTTTAATTGTCACAAAACTGCTTCTTATTTTACGATACCTTATCCGTTATCCCTTTAAAAATATCTAAACTAAACTAATTAATAATAAAATTTATAGAGGCTTCTTTCATATTTTATATTGAGGAAGCGAAGTATTTTCAAAACTACGGTAAAACTTAAAAATTGGCACCAATGCACACAACAAACGCAGGCTTTCTTGGCGCGGGCTGATAGATGAAGGAAGGTCGACGACGGGTTTATTTGTTACATCCCTTTCTACCCTACTGCCAACCGGCTCTCTCGCTCGCTTTCACTCGTACAGAAATGGTACTTTAGCTTTTGAATAACGCTAATGTACAACGAGATCTTTGCTTTTAGAACGGTCTTACGGAATGCTTATACCTACAGGAATCTAGTTTACGATATAAGCAAAGAATGCGTTTGTGGAAATGATATAGAATTCATTTTTCGGTCCTATATTATGATTTGAGAAGAGTGGCGGAACTTAAATGGCAATGGGCGGGCCATGTTGCCAGGCAGGACTCGTCCAGATGGACAAACAAAATAATGCAGTGGCAACCGAGAACCACAAAAAGGAAAGCAGGAAGACCACCAAAGCGATGGCGGGATGACATCCAAAAAATAGCAGGGAGAAATTGGATTCAATCAGCTCTAGATAGGAAAGCATGGAAGTCACTGGAAGAGGCCTACATTCAGGAGTGGATGAGCATGGGCTAGAGAAGAAGAAGATATTATGATTTATTATATTAATGTAGAGATAAATTGCCAAAGTTGAATTACACGGATAAAAACTAAAATACAAAAAAATTGTTTCTGTTTGTTTTATTGTTCTCAGGGTAGGCAATGCTTTTATTATATGAACGCCACTGCCATTAACCTACTGTTAATTATTGAAAGTAGGTACGTTTAATTTTTTTTATGATTTAAAAAAAAATGCTTTTAATAAAGGGCCAGTCCTTTCGTGTTGTTTCACCACAGCGTCGTATATTACAAACAATTTTCATAATCTGAAACTATACACCCTACAGGGATCTAGAGGAAACCCTATTGGGTCTTATCAGATCGTCTTAAGAGGACACAACCGAAAATTGATGTTTTGCCAGCTTTTTAAAATTATCTCTGTTCATTGTCTGCATTCACCGACCACGGTTAGGGATTTTTTTACACGAAATTCTGTGGAAATCATTATAAGTCATTCGAAATGTGACAGCGAATTTAAATTTAAATTAAAAATGTGTTTGGGTTTTGGGATATCATCTCTTTATTGTCCCTTCGAGGTACAACAAATGGTTAAAAATATATATCTTTTTAGAGTATTTTTATCCGATATTTTAAAACTTACCTTTTAAGTGATGTGTTTATTGTTTTTGGCTTTTATTGACTTTTTGTAGGGCACGTTTTATTCAAAGGGGACCGTCCATAGAAACAGAGCCCGCTCTAGCAATAACGCCGCCCTGGGAAAACAAAAAATTGCCGCCTTTTTCCTAGTCTCGCACATAAATTCGAAAGTGTTTTTCCTAATTTAAAAAAAATAAATCACTTGCCAGGTATTTTTAATTAAAACAAAATATTGAATTTTTTTTTATTGCGTATTTATTGCACATAAATAAATTCTAAATACTAACAAAGTGAAAATTAACAAAAAAATATTAAAATTTTTAGGCAATCTAATTGCACATTATAAACATATGTTTAAAAATATTAAGCCCTTTGCTGCGACGCGGTCATGACCGAAAAAAGCACCGGTGCCGGCGTTGTTCGGCATGCTTTGTCGCGGAATTGCTTGATATTTTAATAATATTAAAAAGAAAAGGGATCGGTTGAAATAGTCACTGTTTAAAAAATAAAACAGCAAAATAAAGGAAATTAATGTTGTTAACTGAGAATTGGAATGGTTCAAAGTTCAAATATACGTAGGAACGTAAGTAGGCAAAACGGGGATTTATGATATTTTTTAGAATAATCATGCCGCTCTTCCAACTTGCCGCCCTGGGCAGGGGCCCAGGTTTTTCCCCCCTAGAGCGGGCCCTGCATAGGAACGGCTGGGAGGGGGCAGGGTAATCATTTGCAGTGGCGTAGTTAAAGTCTAATTGCAACCTAATTTTTCGTCTCACGCTCGGACTCTAGTTTTTAAACTTTTCCTTCTAAAAGTTCTGTTTCATATAGAGATTAAGGTTTCAGACGCATATCGTTTTAGTTATTGATTTATGATGAAATTTTATAGGAAAACGAGTAAAAAGAATATTTTTTTATAGTATTTTTCTATTATATATTTGTCTGTTCCGTTTTCCCTTTTTTAGAGTTTTTTTAAATTAACAAAAATACGGGGTGTCCGGTAACTTATGGGCCGTAGAGTAACTGGAGATACTAGACATCAAACTAAGCCGATTATGTTATATAAGTTTTTTGGGATTGTTGCTCGTTCTAGAGATACAGGGTGTTGAAAGTAAAAGTTTTTTCTCGAAAATAAGCCATAATTTTAAAAAGGTTTAATGAATCGAATTGAAAGGTGGCAATATTATGTTTGTATGAGCAAGAAATAAGAATTTGTAGAAAATTTTAAGTTTCAAACTAGAGGGCGCTAGTTGCATACACTAAATAAATCTATGATTTTTTTTCTTACCTGTGATATTAGGTGTTTTTCAATTATAGTTTCTTAAAAAGGGCATTTTCTGAGGCAAAAATGTGTACTTGATTGATCTTAATATCTTTAACGGTTTTCGAGATATTTTCTTTAAACATCCCAAAGCATAAAAAAACATAGTAAATAATTAAATTAACAAAAAATAAAAGTGACAATCCGAAAAACTTATATGATATAATCGGCTTAGTTTGATGTCTAGTATCTCCAGTTATTCTACGGGACACCCTGTATAACCCAATGCAATAAAATATTTTTACAACAAAATTAGGTTTTTATATTTAAAGAGAAAAATTAAAGTAAAAATTTTAATTGAAACATTTTTTATGGAAGAAGTGTGGTAATTTATAATAAAAAAAATAGTGCGGGAAGAAACGAGAATGCTTTATTATAAATAAAGAGCCAGCTAGAAATCTCTCTCTCTAGAAATATCAAAAAAAAAAAGTACAAAAAAAAAATAATAAATTTTAATATCTAACTTAATTTTCAATATTTGATAGTAGTTATAAGTGAATTATAAACGAACTTTGGGCGTGGCCCCGAAAATTTTTAGCCTGCGGCGCTTTTCCGCCTTCTTCACTGGGTACAGTATCGTATGATACATGTAGTCCCGACTGTCCCTTTCTCCAGAAAAAAAATGTCCTACTTAAGCCCACTGAGCCCCCCCCCCCCCCCCCGAGCATATTTTCTGGCTACGCTACTGGGTACCGTCTATAGGAACGGCAGGGAGGGGGGCAGGGTAATCCTCTGCCCTCCCTTAGTTAACCATTGCTTCTTATGAGATTAACAATGCTAAAGCTAAGCCTTATAAATTGTAGAGTTTAAGTAACCCTTTAAGGTTATCCCGTTATATTAAAATTTAATCTTATACAAATTCATTTAAAACTTTATTAACTCTATAATCCTCCCTGGCTCTTTTGTATTTTTATTTGGGATCAATTCTTAAATAAGATGCAAAACTTTTCAATACAATACTCAAATAAAGGGATGGAGTGGTACAGTGGCGTAGCGAGAATTTTATTTCGCGGGGGGTGGGGGGGGGGGGAGGCAATGGGTAGGGAAACCGACGAGCCAGCGCCGCAGGCAAATCGCCGAAGACGAAAAATTTTTTGGGTGCTACGCCCAAAAAACCCTTTTTTTGGACAATCAAAAAAATTTCAAAATAAAAAAATACATACATTTAAAGAAACTTGTAGTGAGTTATACAAATACACTAATATAGGTAACATAAAACAGATAATATATACTTGTTAAACAAAAAATTCTTCATGAAATAATCATAAAGCACAACATATTTTTTTGCCAAAAACTAAACCGTGATTCGTCGCCTTTTTTGACAAAATATATTGATTATTTCATATATCAATGTGGATTTTTTTTATGAATACTTATTAAAGCTGAACTTGTTGTACGCTCTTCACCTGAATAATTTCTCAAATATCTTTTTAAAATGGAAAAACGTCTTTCTGCTGAAGCTTTAGTTACTGGGAGGATGATTGTTATTTTATTTGGCGCGTTATTGATAGCGTTGTCGTCAAAGATTTTTTTTGTTGCCCAATTATAGTTTATATCTTCTTCTTTTTTTGGATTTCAGGGGGGGGGGGGGGCCGGGCCCTTTGACTTAATAATATTAATTCAATCCGAATGTAGCTATGGATAATAGGGCCACGGTTAACTCCTATATGGACAGTAATTATAAACAATCGTTCATTTTGGCGCGCCCCAGCCGACCATGTCCGTTAGCTCAAAGCAAGTGAAGACCCAACGCCCAACATGGCTTTGATATTCACCGTCGCTATGGTTACGTGACGTCAGTCACGCAAATCGCATGTAACAATTTGTATTATGATGAAGGGCAATTTAAAAATAGATCAGTCGTATGCACCATTGTTTTAGCATTGGTTCGCCTAACCGTATTTATTTTGAGGCTTCGCGAAACTTACGGTTATAGATATCGTTTTTACGTGATTTACTGTGCGATTAAAAAGTTTTGTTTTTATTTTTCAGTTATTTCAGTAGTGTACCAGTTGT
Source organism: Polydrusus cervinus (assembly GCA_935413205.1). Taxonomy (NCBI): domain Eukaryota; kingdom Metazoa; phylum Arthropoda; class Insecta; order Coleoptera; family Curculionidae; genus Polydrusus; species Polydrusus cervinus. Next base: position 15,517,700 of record OW284511.1, read on the forward strand.
ACTTAGTACTTAGTTGTGTGTTTTAAAAATGAACCCAATGAATGACATAGTTTGTAATTTGTTGGAAACTCCATTCAGTCGTTGGACAGATGAGGATAAGAGAGACGTTTTGTTACACGGGTTTTTATTCAATGTTTGTTTAAGTACCCGCACTATACCTAGCTCTTCACCATTTTGTAAGACCGCGAGCCGCCACTGCTATAATAGTTTTATCAATAATGCAACTTGCTGAATGTTCAAAGAAAATTAATTTCATTTAGCATTAAGTAAGTTTTACCCTAATTTCCAACATGAGAATCTGGCGAAGCGACATAACATCCAGCTTTGGATCAAATGGTCGTGAGTTCAAGCCCGGCAGCCTGCAAACTTTTTTTTTACATTTCTTAGCATAAGGTTCGTAAGTTTGGTCGTAGAAAAAATATACTGTGCAACTCGAGTGGATTGTCCATATCGTACTCCGCCTACGACGTCGTGCTTAATTGACTTGAGTCAATAAATTTAAGGATTAAAAACAAATTCATTCAAAACCAATTTATATTCTTTTAATGCAATCAACGAATACGTTAAAATTAATTTATCATTTTTAAAGGAGGCTGCAAGAATCTCAAAACTTTAATTCTAATCGCCGTTCCGTCTTTTATTACACAATACCGGGACGGAGACCATATTTTATCCCATAATTACTAAACGACATAAACATAAAAAATAAAATTCCCTCGAACGAGCCTAATACAAATTACTAAAATAAATATTTATATATTCAAGTTTTGAATATGGTTTTATGTATATTATGAATGGACATATCTCGAGAACCATAAAATTTAACTGACTCCTTTCGAGACGCTGCCTGGCTGGCCAGCGGGGTTATACAAATAAAGGCGCTTTTAAATATGAATGTTTATGTTTTCGAAGATGAAGTTCTTTTATTTTCAATTATTATGGGGTTGGTGCTATATATATTATTTAGCAAAAAGAAATGAGACAGGCCATGCAAATAATTTATAGGCCAATCAGTATCCTTAAACTGGTTATACAAACTTTTTTATGAATATGCATATACCGGATGACACAAGAAAGTGTTACCCTTGCTACCATTTTAGCAGTTAATTAATAAGCATGTATATTGACATTTTTTGACCAATTGGAACCTTTGAAACTACTTCCGGTTTAACCGGAAGTAAAGTCAATTTTTAAATTTTAAATAAAAACCCCCTATTTTTATTCTATGGAAGATTATCTTTTTAATGACATTACAGTTTATCATTTGTTTTAAAAATGACCGCCTTTATGTTTCGCGTTTATGGAAACGCGTTTTTAAAAAATTTACTTTTTTATTTTATTTTACAATTGTAAAATTGAAAAATAGAGTACAATAAAAACATATATGTTTACTTGATAAAGTCTATGTCAAATCTGAATGTTGAAAGCCAAGTAGAATGCACTGTTCGGTTCTCGTGGGAACCGTGCTTAGGTCAGCATTCTGCAACGCAGCAGTTCTATGAATTACCGAACACATAACTCCTCCATCCCTAAAAGGAACTCGAGGGTGGAACCATCTGAGTTGCTATAAACGGTGCTTCAACTGGATTTCTTTTGGCTGCTGTAGGCTTCTTCTTGCGTAATAATTTGTAGATTTTTTCTTTTCGTGTAATCAGGAAGTATATAGTGATACATGAGACTAGCGTTACGACGCAGGCCAGAGACCAAGTGGAATAGCTTGAATGGAGATGGAGTTCTTCCAGTGGCTCCTCTTGTAGCTGCTGGAGCTGAACTTCGTGGAGTTTATCCAATGATACCTTTTCTAGTTTAAGTTTATGTACTTCCAAGGTGGGGATATGGAGCTCTTTGATATCTTGTAGTGTGACTGGGTGGCCGGAAATAATACCTTTTTCATTTTTGTAAATAAACTTTGTGTCTTTTATTGCGCAATTTGGCGGAACAACAAAAAGGTAGGTCCCTTGTAGTAGGGCGACGTCATTTTCGGTGCATTCAGCTTGAAGCTTCTTGGTTTTGGGAAAGATACCAATGTAGTGAGCATCATTGATTTCTTCGATGATTTCTTCACCGACATGGACAGGAACTTGTTGACATTTCTCTATTTTGGGTCCATTGGAAAGTAAAGATGTTACACAGTCTAGGTTGTCCTGTAGTGGTAAGAGGTGGTTCTTCATGCAGAGAAAATTTGGTCTTAGGTCGATGCACTCGTCTTCTTGGTATTGGTAGTCATTGTTGCTTATAACAAGGTATGTGGATGGTGGAATTATTATTGATTGGTTTTGGTTTGGAATGGAATACAAATGATAGTGATCGAAGGTATCGGGATGTACCAGAGGAAAATCGAGTGAAAAAATAATTTTGTCTTTAATATAGAAAACATTTGTTTCTACTATGCTATAATATTTTAGGTAGTTATTATCATTAAATAATATTTGCGAATGACTATGAATTTTATATAGGTTATTTACGATTTCTTTGAGGTCTGTGGGAGAGACGATGCTGTGGTGTAGTGTCTTAAGACTTGCGAAACTTATAGCATTTTCTATTTCTGAAAGAAAGTTTAGCAACGAGTCTAAGTTTAATTTGATTTCATCTAATATTTCTCGTATTTCTATATAATGGGTGTAACTAAAAGCAAGGTCGTTTAGGTCTTTCCGTATTTCCTCAATTTTTGATTCGATTAATTTTTGATTACGAGTTACGCTCGTCATAGTTTCGTTAATGTTTTGCATTAAATTTGATGTTAGAGACATTTGTTTGTTTACCTTCTTTACTATTTTATTTTGGTTAGATTCCAGCTCTGACAAACTGTCATTAATTTCTCTAGCATCTTCCTGATCTAAATTACCAGAAATATATTTTACTAGAGAGCCTAATGGGTTTATAAGGCCCCGTTTATTTCTTTTATCTGGAAATAATGATTGTAGTTTTCTGTTAACAACTGTTACTTCGTATTCTAAATGTTTGTATGCACTATACAGGGGATCTGTATGAATGGTAGCGGACTTATTAAATAGTCCTTCTAAGTTATTGTATTGATTTGTTATGGACTTGATTTGGTTTTGGAGAGGTTGAAGTTGAATATAATGTAGAAAAGTATGAGAGGCGATTTTTATTTTAGCAGATCCCAGTTTAAAGGGTAGGATTCCCGGGTTGGACTGGAGGGGTCGTATCTGGATTTTCTGTGTCATCGAGGTTTGAACCAGAAAGGTCATCAGCCTGTAACAACGATTTGTCTATAAATTTTCGGGGGTTTTTAAATACTTGTTTGTGGTAAGTATTAAGAGGGGTTGTAACGGTAAGATTGTTACTTCTTACTACATGTTCGGGTCGATAAGGCGGTTTTGTTTTTGACTGTCTGTCTGTCAGTTTTCTATACGCAATAGTACCTGGCTCGACGTCTGGTGGGTCATCGCGTTTTTCATTTAATTTTGATATGATATTAGATTTTTGTTTAGATGTATTCTCGTGTATCTTTTTGTATAGGTCAACCATAATTTCTTTGTGTTCGTTTATTTGGTGACTAATTGGTTCCGCTTGATTATCGATATCGATCGGATCTTTAAGTTCCAAATGTCCTAATAGTAAGTCAATCGGTTTTCGTTTAGTTGCCGAATGAATAGAATTATTGTAGCCTAGGACTGCGTACGTGATTTTTTCAAAAGGGTTTAAGTTGGGTTTTGTAATAGATAATGTACGCATGTGTTCTAGTATTGTAGAATGAAATCGTTCTACAATAGCATTACTATTGGGGTTTAATGGTAGTGTATAATGCCAGTTGATTTTGTATAGTTTTGCAAAATCTTTTAATAAATTTTGGGAAAATTCAATTCCATTATCAGAAATTATGTTTTCGGGTATCTTGTATGAAGAAATAAACTGTAATAGTGATTGGTATACGTGTAATGCCGACAGACTAGGTAGTACGTAGGCTTGGCCAAATCGAGAAAAACTATCGCAGATTGTGAGGGTTACGGTGTTGCCAAATTTAAATGTGTCTATGTGAATCGTTTCAAATGGTTTTTTTGGAGTAGGCGTTAATTGTAATCTAATTAATGGCGGATGGCGGTCATATTTTACTTGTTGACAGATATGACAATTATTAATAAATTTTCTGACGTCATCGCTCAACTTAGGCCAGTAATATTTAGTCCTTAATTCGTCGATCGTTTCGTGGATGCCGCGATGGTTCGTAATACCTTCGTGTTGCGTTTTTACGAGGCTCTGCTGCGTGTTTTCGCGTGTGACGTCATGTGAGAGGGTGTTGGATTTAAGAAGTCTATATGTAGAATTTTTAAAAGTTTCCGGGATAAACTTACACATTTCTTTATAAAAATTTTGATCGTCATCGTTTTCGAAGTAAAACACATATTGCCTTTTTGGTTCGGCATATTCTTTTAAGAATTGTATTGTTTGTTCGCGAAACGTTTCGTTTGTCACGTAGAGATGCCACCGCGTACGATTGATCGGGTTGCCAAAAATTCTTTTCATCTCAATGCGTGGATTTTGGTCAACTTTTTTAATTATGATTTGGCAGAGAAAATAATTTATAGGTTTTTCAGTAATATTAATGGTTAATATGGGATTTTCGGCACTAGTGTGCACTGTCTCGTTGTCGGTATTTTCGTCCGGGTCAGCTTGTACTATTATCGATTGATTATCGGTTTCACGGCTTGTCGAGGGTTGTGGATTTAACACAGCATTAGTAGTTTCATTACTCGTAGAGGGTTGTGTGTCTAAGACAGGGTTTTCGTTAAATTCGTTCATGTATTGTAAAACAGGTGGGAGGTTAGTTTCGGTGGGGTATATTTCTACCCTAGAAAGCGCGTCCGCGTTTGTATTTTTCTTTCCTTTTTTATATATTATCTCGTAGTCGAACTCTTCGAGCTTTAATCTCCACCGAACTAAACGGGAATTTGGTTCTTTTAGAGACATCAACCATTGAAGAGGCTTGTGGTCCGTGATAATTTTAAATTTTCTGCCAAACAAGTAGGGCCTAAAATATTTAGTTGCCCATACAATGGCCAGTAATTCTTTTTCTATAGTCGAGTAGTTTTGTTCCGCGTTGTTAAGAGTGCGCGACGCGTACGCGATAGGTTTGTCTTTTCCTATTATTCCTTGTGATAAGACGGCGCCGACGGCGACGTTACTTGCGTCGGTGGTCAGATTAAAATTTTTAGAGAAGTCCGGATATTCTAAAATCGGGTCATTAATTAAAAGTGCTTTGCAATCTTCAAATGTTTTTATATATATTGGGTCTTCAATATTAATTGTGGAGCCCTTTTTTAAACAATTGGTAAATGGCTTCGTAATATTTGCAAAGTTTTTTATGAATTTTCTATAGTATCCCAAAAGCCCTAAAAAACCTTTAATTTCTTTTGTTGTTTTTGGAATGGGATAGTTTGAGATTGCATTTATTTTGTCCGGATTTGGTTTTATACCTTCAGGTGTTATAATATGGCCAAGAAACGCGACTTCTTTGCGCAAAAACTCTGACTTGTCGAGTTGAATTTTTAGATTGCTTTCACGCAGTTTTTGGAAAACAGCTTTTAGGTTAACTATGTGCTCTTGAAGAGAGGTTGAGAAGACAATTATGTCGTCCATGTAGACAAAACATATTTTATTTATTAGTTGTTTAAGCACGTTATCCATGACGCGTTGAAATGTTGCGGGGGCGTTCTTGAGCCCAAAGGGCATGCGCAGATACTCGTAATGCCCGTTCTCGACATTAAACGCGGTCTTTTTGATGTCGTCGTGATGCATTTCTAACTGATGAAAGCCGCTGGCTAAATCTAAAGTCGAGAAGTATTGGCAACGGCCAAGTTTGTCGAGAATGTCCGTTATATTTGGAAGTGGGTATCGATCATCGATAGTTTTATCGTTTATTTTTCGGTAGTCCACAACTATGCGCCATTTCTTTTTCCCGGATGCGTCGGATTTTTTCGGCACGATCCAAATTGGGGATGACCAGGGTGAGTCACTTGGTCTTATAATTCCCTGATTTAACATGTCGTTTATTTGTTTTTCGACTTCTGGCTTGTGGATGAATGGATATCGATACGATTTCGTATATACCGGCGTTTCGTCCGTTGTTTTTATGCGGTGTTTGACTTGATTTGTAAATGTCAAGGGCGAATTTTCGCGATGAAAAATATCAGAAAATTCTATGCATAATTTTTCAATGTGATATTTCTCTTCGGCGTTCATGTGTTGCGTTCTTATTAATTCGGATACATCGATTTTTCCCGAAATTTTGTTATGTTCTACGGTAACGTGAAATATTTCGTATTCATTTTCGGCGAAAGATTTGACCGGTATCGGAGAATAGAGATAAATTTCTTGTACATTCTCAGTGCGATTTTGAATATCAACCGGAGCATATCCGTTTGTCGATGTTGTCAAACATTCGCGAATAACGCAGTTAAATAGTCTTGTTTCGATAATAGTGACGTCACCATCTGCTACGGTGACGGGTATTTTTAAGGTTTCTATGCTGTATGGTTCAATGCGTGCGAAAAATAGAAGTTTGTTTTTTGATTCGTAATGAGTTAAGGGTAATTTAGCTGAGGGTGTTTTTAAAACAGAGTTTTGTAAGTCTAACTGAACATTTAGGGTTTTTAAAGTCTCATAACCAATAAGGCCATCGAAAAAATGGTGGAATTTAAATAAATAAAATTTTATATTGTTTTCAGAGTTAAATTCTTGAAATGCTGGTATTTCGGCACATAAATCCCTGCTAGTAGTTTGAAATATTGATGATATAGTGAATGGTTCCTTTTTAATACAATCTGAAAAATATTTTTCGGCAATTTCTGGGTTTAAAAATGATTTTGTCGCACCGGTATCGATTAGTAATTTTATAGGTGGATTTAATATTTTTATATATGGTAAGTCTTTGCGGTCATAAATTGAATGAATTTCTATATGATTGGTTCGTGAGGCGTAATTTCCTGAAAATTTTGCTCGGACTCGTCGTTTTGTTCAGGGGCGTATTTATTGTTTTGTTCCTCGAAATTTTCGCGGTTTTCGTATTGTTGGTTAGGTACGTTTACATAGTTTTGGTTGTCATAACTGGGATAGAAATAATCGGGTTCATAGGAACTATAATTTTGGTAGGAAGGACCGGGGGTGTTCGGGTCAAAGAAAGAGGGTTGTTCCATGTTATAGAGTTCTTCGAAAACAAGGTTTGGTCTAGTGTATCGGGGAGGTTGTTGTTGCATCATGGTTCTAGGTTTTGGGAAAGTCCCGTGTGAAATTCCGCTCATAGGGGTTGGTTTTGGTTGATATTGAGTTTGGGGGTTATGTTTCCAAACATTTGTTGGATTTTTAGGGGGCCCAAAGACTTGTCTATTCGTTGGAAATCTTTGATTGAATATGGGCCTAGGTTGAATATTAATGGGGCCGCGTGGAAAAGTAGGGTTAGAATAAGATTGTTGGGGGAAATTAGGTTGAAAATTATTATTATTATAAAAATTATGCGGTTGATTGTTATTATTGTAAAAAGTATTAGGTTGGTTGTTATTAAATTTTTGTACTGGTTTATTTTTTTGAAATTCGACTTGTGGTTTTTGTAAATGACGGATATTATTTTCTGATATAATGAACTGTCTGGCAACTGCTAAAGAATTAGGTCGCATAGCACGAATAGTCGAACCTAAGGGATCTTTTAATCCCGCTAAAAATATTTTTAAGGCATGTTTATTGTAAAATTCTTTCTTTACACCAGTAATATCTGCGTTATTTTCATGTGTGTCTACGTAGTTATGCAGAGCACTTAGATTCGACATTATTCTAGTATAAAATTGTAAAGAAGGTTCATTATTTCCTTGTCTCAATTGGTCTAAATCAAACAATAAACCGTTTTCGTCTCGTTGATCACCAAAGTGAGAAATTAGGGCGCTTGTTACGCTCGCCCAGTCTTTCGCAATACAAATGCTATAAACTTCCCTAGCTTTGCCTATCAATTTTGCATAAATACCGTAAATAAGTGTGACGTTTTGAACAGAGTTCCTATTTTCAGGTGTTGCGTCCCAGTAAGTTTTAATTAAAGTATTGGCAGTATCCAAAAAGGAAGATAATTCTAGTGGGTTCCCGTCAAATTTGGGAACAATTTCTAAAAGTTTACTGTCAAATTTTGGTGTTGCCATTTTTGTTTTAATATTACTTGGGTTCTCTTCTACTTTGTTTAAAGAAAGATTCGAAAATAACCTATCTAAATTAAAATCAGTTTCAGTACTGATGAAGTCGTTTAAATCTAACTCGTTACTACTATTTTCCTCTGTGGAACTAGAATGAGACGAGGAGAATGACATAGACAGGAAAAATGGAAAGCAACTTACATAAATGAAGCAATTTTCATTATTTTAATCCAACTGGTATGGTCCAACACGATGCTGCACTTTCTCTACCACCTTTACGCACTACACTGAAAGTCAAAATTTTGCACGATGCAAAAGGTTCGATTTTTGAATAAACGGTTGAAACCGACGGGTTTTTCACGATGAAAGTCCCTTTCAAATCCTACCGACTGCGCCACTTTATGTTTCGCGTTTATGGAAACGCGTTTTTAAAAAATTTACTTTTTTATTTTATTTTACAATTGTAAAATTGAAAAATAGAGTACAATAAAAACATATATGTTTACTTGATAAAGTCTATGTCAAATCTGAATGTTGAAAGCCAAGTAGAATGCACTGTTCGGTTCTCGTGGGAACCGTGCTTAGGTCAGCATTCTGCAACGCAGCAGTTCTATGAATTACCGAACACATAACTCCGCCTAGTATAATTTGCCTTTCTTTTTTAAAATGTCCATAGTTTTCGTAAAACAAGGTAAGTAGTAAAGAGTAGGCTATGGAGACGTTAAATGGCTCATTTTAACGAACTTAATAGTATAAAACTGACTTTCTTGAGAAAAATGTATCCGTTAAGGCTATTTTATTTACACGGTGTTTTCTAAAAAAAAACAAAGCGGAATTTCTCCATTTTTTTAAATACCAACCCATCTTTGTTTTATTATAATAATATTGTTCATTTAATTTTCTTTTTAACAATGTAACACAAGTTAAAATTATTCATTAGGTTATAGTAGAAATTAACAAGAAACATCATAAATGTAATTTCTAGACTCGAATAAGCTACATATAAGAATTTTAGTCAAGACCAGTCTAGTATGCCGTGGAAAACAAAAATATTATTTCGGCATTTATTAGACCAAAATGTCAAATGGTCTTAAATAATAATTACGAAGGTTGAAATAAATGAATTGTTTTCTACGGCATACTTGGCATAACTTCTTATGGCTTATTCGGGTCTAGAAATTACATTTATGATATTTTTCTTAATTTCCACTATTGCCTAAAAATTAATTAGGTATTAACTTGCGATACACCGTTAGAAAGGAAATTAGATGAAGAATTAATATTATAATAAAACAAAGACGGGTTCCTATTTGAAAAATTCGATAAATTCCTTTCTTTTATTTGGTTGTACTTAAATATAATAGCCCTAACGGACACATTTTTCTCAAGAAAGTCACTTTTATATTATAAAATCGGTTGAAATAAACCATTTCAACGTTTCCATGGGGTACTCTTTACCACTTACTTTATTTTATTAAAGTTATGGACATTTTATAAGACAAAGGAAATTTGATTTTGTCCCGCCATTTTTATCAAATGATAAATTGTGATATGTCATTGAAAAGAGAATCTTTTAAGAATTCAAACATTGAATAATAAAGGGGGTTGGGGGGGTTAAATCGAAAGTGGATTTAAAGGTTTTAAGTGACGGAAAAATTATTTAGTTCTGGCCACTGACATGGAGACCCCCTCCGCACCGAGATTACTTAAAGTCCCCAAATGAATCGGCTAGAGATTCTATCTCACTCACTCTACTTACATCGAAAAGGCTCTGGGTGATACTGTTCATTGTTGCAAAACCGTCAATGTAAAAAAAATTACTCATCTGGAAATTTTGGATTAACGACGTAGGGGATACTAAGAGTAAATGAAAATACAAAGAAAATGAATAAATTTGAAAGTTAAATATAAATACATAAAAACATGTTTATAACTTTGGGTAATGTTGATCTTATTAAAAGTATAAAAATATAAATGAGTTTTCTGCAAATAACCAATAAACAAAAAAATGTCATTTTCGTTAACACATCCCATACTAAGGTAAGTTGACGAACCTATTGGGGTAAGATGACTATGCCTAAAAATCACAATAAAAATTGCTATCATGACAGCTGCATGCCTTGTGCTACCATAGACAATTACAACATCGCAACCAATTTTTAGATGGCAAATGGCCTAACGTTCCAAATAGTAGGAAAGGACTCATTTGAAGTGTCTTTGTCTAGAAATAGTTGATGTATAGGTATCTCAATTTGAACTTTGGTTGAAATATTAAATGTTTATATTAATGTGGTATATTTGGGTGTAGAAACAGATTTTATTTTTTTAGCCAACACACTCAGACGTATTTCATTAGACGACGACGATTCCGCGTTTTCTATTGACGACCTAGCTTCGTCATCATCATTATTTATATCAAAAGGGTACCGTTCACTTCAGGTTGTTCAATACTTTCAGTTATTCTTGAAGGTACGAAATCACTGTCGTCAAAAACCAGAGGGTTAAAAGGCTCAATACCACAAATTCTGAAGTCGCTTACAGCATTATTTAGATATTTTGGTCGGTTATTGCAATTCCTCGATGATAGATTAAAAAACGAATCACACATTTGATTGTAAAATGCCCTAAAAGGTCCGAATAACGAAATGTATAATGGCTGTAGTCGTTGGGTTGTGAAGGGAGGAAATCCTACCAGTACAATTCCATTTGCTCGACAAAAGTTGATTCCAGGAATGGAAATATGTGAACTGTGATTATTAACCAGTAACAATACGGAATCATCAATAGACATAAAAAAAATAGTCGCTTAATATATTCTTTGCATGGGTTAAGATAATAAATTCGTCATCTTACCTCCGTCAACTTACCCCCAGTGTGTAAATTTATCAAATTTTGATGCTAAAATTTAAACAGAAACTAAATATCAATATTTTTACTACTGGCAATACCTATTAGTATTAAAGAATTGCTAGTAACAACTTGGGTTTTTTCACTTACTTCAAAAAGGCACATATCGTTATTAAAATTGAGCAAATATTACAAGTGATACTATCGAAATAGCTGTTTACGTATGACTGCTACCGTAGTGAGCGGGCCGGACAACTGTGCAACTATTTTAATGCGGGGCATTAGTATCTAAATGACGCCAGTAGTAGCACTTCAAAATTTAATTTTGTTATTTAAATATAGAAGTTTGTCATCTTACCCCATTCGTCATCTTACCCAGATCTCCCCTATACATTTCTCCCAATATAATAGATACGTTTTTTCAGTGTTCCGTAATTAAGGTTTGTTTTCATTTTAAATCCGATTAGAATTTTTTAAAATATCATTTTGACGGTTTCACTTATTATTAACGGCCTTTTCTTCACCCTTCGATAAAATCATTCAAAAAATGCCTCGAAGCAACATATCTTCGAATATGCAATTACATAAGAATATCTCCCCGAGAGCCAACTATTGAATCAAGAAATCCGTCACATTCACAACACAATAGATCTGCGAGAAATCAAAGCACAAATCCCTGCGAATTACAATACATGTTACCCCTCATTGCGCCAGTTATTCTACGTATAATTACGGGGCAGCAAGTCAAATCGCACGTGTAACTTCCGGTTAAACGGCGACATAATTATCCAGGAGTGGAATAATCGGAATCTTAGATTCGTGAGAACGAAAAATTTCTATGTACCGTGACGAAAACGTCTTTTGACTTTTGACAATGGTACGTAGTGTATTGTACATTTGTAATAATGAAGTCGGAGTACAATGGCTCGAGACCTTGCGATCATTTGGCTATTAGTAATGTTGGGTATGTTGAAAAGGTTCAAGTATTGTCTGATTTGGCTTTTTGAAATTTGCAACCGTCAAGTGGGTAAGAGTTTGTCACGCACTTATAGAAAACGCGGCGCGGAGAAATATGAGGATAGAAAATTTAGCATTGAGTCAATGGCGGCTCGCGGTATTTAAAAAGAGTGAAGAGCTAGGTATAGTGCGGGTACTTAAACAAACATTGACTAAAAACCCGTGTAACAAAACGTCTCTCTTATCCTCATCTGTCCAACGACTGAATGGAGTTTCCAACAAATTACAAACTATGTCATTAATTGGGTTCATTTTTAAAACACAACTAAGTAGGTACCATTGCGCCCAAAAAAAACTGGGACAGCAAAATGTAGTTTAATCTCCCAGACTATTAGCTTTTTTTTTTGAAGTTGTCAATTTAATTTAATTTTGTGACTGACAGTGGCGTGTCAAAAGAAATATTTTTTGAAATCGTTAACCACCGAACAAAAAGCGATCATTTACACTTGATTGAGAGATTGGCATCAAATAAGAAATATCGCAGATAAATTAGGGATTAGCAAAAATACCGTGTTGTTGACTAAGCACAAAATTGCAGAATACCTATTGAAGTATTTCGAATGACGGCCAAGATAATTAATTAATTTTCTAAAAGATCATCCCTTCGAAATAGCAATAAAAGCTAAAGAAGAAACACATTTTCCTGGTTCGGCTTATACAGCGCGTAAAAGAATTCGTAGTTCAGATATAAAAAGTTGTTGTGCTGCCAATAAAATATTTTTTACCGAAGCAAACAAACAGAGAAGAGTAGAATTTGCTTATAAATATATAAGTCAAGGTAATATATGGGAAACCGTAATATTTTCCGATGAAAAAATCTTGCAATCATTCAATAATGGGAAAATCCGCGTTTATAGGCCTTCTGGTACGAGATACGATGGAAGATATACAAATAAGACTAATCAAAGTGGACGCTTTTCTATAAACGTTTGGGGCTGAATTAGTGCAAGGGGCCCAGGAGTTTGCCAAATAGTGCATGGGAGGTTCAATGCACCATTCAATACAACATACTAAACCAAGGTATGATACCATCTGTCGACGCAGTATATGGCCAAGGTTTTATATTTCAACAAGAAAGAAAAGAAAATCAAATTCGTATTCTGCCTTGGCCCTAGAAAAGTCCGGATATCAACCCAATTGAAAACGTTTGGGGTAAAATTTACGTATAAACACAACTACCAGCCTAGAACTCGGGATGAATTAAGCCAAAGGATAATGCAAGCATGGGATGCAATAACGCAAGAGTATATACGAGAAACCTAGTATTAAGTATGCCACGACGTTTTCAAGCATTAATCGATAATAATGGTGCAACTACCAAATATTAAAAATATGTTATTATATTAAGGTTTAAATATGATTCAAATTAAAATTTATTGGAACATAATATTAAAAAATTTTGTTTTATTTTTGTTACATTTTAAAACACAATAATATGCGTATTTTTATTTTTCCTCGTATTTCTAAAAATGTGGTATTGTTAAACCTTTTCACTTCCATGACAACTATTATAACAACAATGGTAACCTTCCCTCAATAGATTTTACATATTCCTTATAGTCAAGAAGCTACTCTACAACAACAATTTTGCTGTCCCAGTTTTTTTTGGACGCAATGGTACCTACACTACTGAATTAACTGAAAAATAAAAACAAAACTTTTTAATCAGACAGTAAATCACGTAAAACCGATATATCTATAACCATAAGTTTGAGATGCAACTTACCTACTAAACAGGTGTCGCGCGATGGACAATGTTCAATGTAGAACGTTCCTTTCCAAATAAGAAGTTGCCACGGCATCATAAGAAGGTTTTTGGGCAATATTACATGTAAATGAGTACAACTTTTTATTTTGCATTTTTAATTTAGATTTAGATGTATACATGGGTACCTACGCCTATGGTTCGAACACAAATGTTTCAGCTTTACTCATTACAGTGTAGTCAAATTAAAAAGTTCTCCTTAGCTAACATTTCTTTATTAAAAGTTAATTCCATTTGTAACAAAGTTGTAATGATCTTCATAAAATGTTCCCACCAACATGAACTATTTACACGCATTCTTTATGTATTTATAACATTTATTTACAACGTCATAAAATTATTAAATACCTCCGCATAAAAACAAAAACTTTTATGACAACATTCTTCTATAAAATTAAACCCATTTTACTTCAAATTCATGACGTCATTAAATCGTAAATATTTTATAAATTAGTTGTAACGTCACAACATAAAATACTTGAATTTTGTTATTAACTAAGTAGGATTATAACTTCAAACAAAATGGTCATTTTATGTAAGATTCTTATATAAACATTTGGTTATGAAAGCCCTTGGATAACTGAAGGAAAAGACTTACCCACCAAACATGTTACATTACAAACACATTCGGTAACATCGTTTAAAAGTAACTTTTGTTACAACCGCGGCGATGGCTTAGAGGTGAGTTACTGGCATTCGACCGTGGCTACCCTGGGTTCGATTCCCGGAGTTTGCATACGTACAATAAAAAAAAAGTATGATCGAAATTTAGTGAGTTTAAGAATGCAGGGAAGAGTGTAAAATTTATCATCTTTCAACCCACCCCATTCACGCCGGTAACCTGGCCGGATGAGATCGGACATCTCGTGGGGTGCGGAAGAAGATACACACTCCCCAATCTGTAGGTCATGTAAGGGCAAGAAACCAAGGGTTTATAGCCCTTGGGGCGTATCGCATGACCGAGGATCGGGGTTCGGAACCCACGTTAAGATGCAGGTCCCCTCGGGAATGGCCCTGGCTGCGAACGAAGAGGAAAAAAGCCTGATTTGAAAGGATGGCAAGAAATGACAAAGACAATGACAACTTTTGCTAAGTTTTTTAAAAGTAGGTAGGTAGATATAGAGCTTTCATATAATAAAATTCAAAGCGACCTAACTTTTCTTATTACAGATTGATAGATATATTTTCTCAACTTCACAAAGCGATAGGCCAGGAATATAAGTGTCGAGGGAGTTTGTGATTTTTTGAAATGGATAAAAAGAAGTCGAGCGCCCAATTCAGGAAAGTAGATCGCGAAAAAAAAGTTGCAATTAGCGGCAACTTAAAGCAGAAAATCATAAAGCGCCCCATTATATGTTTTCCCCCTCCGTCCCCAATGGCTGACTACGCCACTGCTCATTATAGAGCCCTGCACGGGCTGGAATTTCACGATCGGACTGAGCCCTAACCGGAATTTTGCGACACGGTCCGACCTGGCTCGTCAACCAAGACCGAAAGGCCCAGCAGGCCCAAAAAGCCCGGCAGACTTGAAAATCCCGATAGGTCCGAAAAGGCCGGTAGGCTCGAAGGGCCCGGTAGGCCCGAAAAGCCTTGTTGGTAAGCCTGAAATAAAATAACATGGGGAATTTAGAAGAAAAATTACTTTTAAATAAGGTCGTTACTGCCTTGTGAAGATCAAAAAATTACTTTGATGATTTAGTGGGGCTCCTCGTTGCCTTCTTAAAGCCCGCCAGACCCAACAGCCCGATAGACCCAAAAGGCTCGGCCGGCCTGAGAAGCCCGGCCGGCCCTGAAAACATGTTATAGAACCCGAAACCCCCAACCTTTATTAATTATAGTCTATTTCAGAAAGGTGTAGAGTAATAAAATAGGATATTCCGTCCTTATTTGGCTCAATTTCGGTGTTAGCCATAGGCGCAGGTAAATTTTGTGCATTAAATTATTTATAATAACTAACCAAAGAAGAGAGAAAAGGAGATAATTTGATAAAGAAGGAAGTATTAGCTCAAATTTACACAAACATCGTTTCATGAAATATGCCGTGGAAGATATAGCTGAAAAACATAGTGTAACTGTGATGCGCACACCGCCATATCATTGCGAACTAAATCCTTAAATCCATTAACTTATATGGGCGCAAGTGAAAGGATTTATAGCAAGACACAACACAACATTCAAAATGAAAGACGTTCAGCTACTGTTTGATCAAGCCATTAAGAAAGTGAAACCAGAAAACTGACGAAAAGCAGTCTATCATGTCATTAAAGAAGAGGAGAAAATGTGGAATCTTGACCACCTGATCGATCGGACCGTCGACCCGTTAATTATAACGTCAAGAGGAGACAGTTCCTCAGATGACGAAGATTATTATGATTTTTTATAATTTCTGTATACCTACTTAATGTTTTCTTTTGTATTTTTGTTAATGTTTATTAAAAAATAGGTTTACCTAATACTATATAAGGACCTACATAATGCACGCCTTATAACTAGCTCGGGTTGGGCCGCGTAGATAACGATTCCTTCTCTATAAGCTTGACAGTTCTGGTCTCCCCATGGAAGCATATTAAAAATTCCTATTATAACATTATAAACTTGTACATAATATCAAAACCTAACAAATTTTACGATCGTGGACGGTAAAAATAAACGTTTTCTGAAGTAGTTTAATTGACCAGCGGGAGCTCCGTGTTTATCCTTACTTTATTTTTACAATGTCATAGAAACGGTGAACCGTCTTGAAACACAAGCAATACCATATCAAATAAGGTATTTTATGGTGCATCCTGGTTATAAATTGAAATGAATTACTATATTTTTTTTTAGATTTCTTTCTTCTTTTATTAGGGATCAATAGGTATAAAATAAAGCCTACTTATAGTGCATTCTCAAGTTATTAAAAATGAAGTGTATGCATTGGAACAAGAAACCTTAAATATAACAAAGCAAGCGAGTCAATAACGTGTGCTCCAAGAAGACCAGTGGAGTGGCCAGAAAATGTGACTGGGGGGGGGGGGGCTTCATGGGCGTTAGTAGGATTTTTTTTTCTGGAGAGAGGGACGGTCAGAACTACATGTACTTCATAATATTATACCTAGTAAAAAACGCAGAAAAGCGGGGCAGGCGAAAAATTTTCGGGGCCATTCCCAAAGTTCGTTTAAAATTCACCTAACTACTATCAAATTTCGAAAATTAAATTATTACCTCGCCCTGAATGGTTGGATTAAATTTGTTTTTGTAAATGTTTTTTCTTGATATTCCTAGCGCTCTCTTATATTGGTATCAATCCAAAATTTTAACATAAGACATGTATGACTCTAACCCGCGTTTTTCATGATTGAAATAAAGTAAATATCGCTCACCACGCCAAAATTGACGATTTTTTTAGAAATCATGTATTTTAGGAGTGTAGATCTAAGAGCAGTTTTTGGTGTAAATTCTTAGGTTTTGAAATATTCCTTCTTAGTGCCGTTTTGTATATTCATAATAAAGTATTCTCGTTTCTTCCCGCACTATTTTTTTTAATTTAAATTATCACTCTTCTTTCATAAAAAATGTTTCAATTAAAATTTTTACTTTAATTTTTCTCTTTAAAAATAAATACCTAATTGTTTTTTGTTTTTGTTGTAAAAATATTTTATTGCATTGGGTTATATTTTTGTTGATTAAAAATAGCTCTAAAAAAGGGAAAACGGAACAGACAAGTAGGAATAGAAAAATATTATCATAAAACAATAACTAAAACGATATGCACTCGAAATCTTAATTTCTATATAAAACAGGACTTTTAGAAAGAAAAGTTTAAAAACTAAACGTTTCCTTCATGACCTTTGTAATCTAAGCCAAGAATACATTATTTAAAAATTTAAATTAAGGGTCCAAGTGTGCGACAAAAAATAAGGTTGAAATTAGACTTTTAGACTCGAGCTCCTAGGCTTGGGGGAGGGAGCTGCAGCCCGGCAGCCCCTCCCCTAAATACGCCATTGAAGAAAACCCACTCTTATGATGCCATTTCAATCAATCAGTTAAAAATTAATCACCATGCAAAATTCAACCAATGGACAGTATTTCCGATCGCTCGAAGTCGACTCACCGATACGGCTTCGCTTCGTTCTTATCTACATATCACGTTAAATAGGGATAGTACAAAATCGCAATAGGGTCTGGCAACTAGCTACCCTACCGCAGTAACAAAAGGTAATAGGCCAAAAATTTATTTAGCCTATTATTTTACTATTATTTATTTAATATAAGGTACTTAAGCCAATTATTGCCACCCTAAGAACTTTTTATTTTTTATTTCCACATTTTCAACTAGATCAACCTGTACGTTATGGAAAGTATTCTACAGCATGTCCTCTAATATGGAAGGCATACCATATATTTGTAATTTCAATCAATTTTTTGTTTTATCATTTTTCAAAAATATTGTAAAATGGCAATTTTTGGAACATGTAACCCAAATATTGCCATGTAGTGGTAATATTAGGAACACCACTAAAAACACTAAAATAAGTGAAATAACGAGCAAAACTTAATTTACACCCACATTTAATCATATCGTAAATGCTACCCAAGTACAAAATAAAAATGAACATTCTTATAAAAACATTAAGTCTCACAATCTGGACAAATAAAGGTTTCTTTGTCAGTCTTAGTTAGACCGACACATTCTTCGTGGACATATCTGTTACATAGAGAACACAACCTCATATCGATTTGACTCTCTAGTTTGCATAGGAAACAGAACCAAGACTCAACCACAACCGACGATTTTTTTGGAGCAGATTTTGCTTGCAGGGCTTTCTTTGAAACAGATTTTGTTTGTACGACTTTGGGCCGAGGAGAGAATAAATCTCTCGTTACTTCTTGGGCCCTTGAATTAATAGCAGGCTCTCTTAGTGATGATGCAACTTTTATTTCAGAAGTAACCAAAAAACCCATGTCTTTGAACGACGTATTTAAATCATCACGAGGTACTTCTTCCTCCGTAATGTTCCCTGTAGCCGTAGAAATTAATTTTATTAGTGGTTCGTTATCACTTTCTGTATAGGAGTCATCATGAAGAGAATATTCTGAATCTGATGACGAAAAGGTAAGCAGTATCTTCGTTGTTTTTGGTTTTTTACACCACTTGGCCCGGGAATGGGACTTGTTGGCTCTGTCATATTCATTTTTATTTTCATCTATTCTTGTCACGATGCTGGGTGCAAATCAGATTCTGGAGTTGCATCAGGAGCAAATGGATGGATACCTGTACTTCTTAATCCAGAGAGTATATTGGACGGCGTCTTTGCTTTTAACCACACCTTTGAAAATATTTCTCCAAACCTTATTTTGGTTAAAGCTTTTCCAGGTTGTGTTGTTAAAAAGTTTAATACTTCCTGGTCCCAAAATGCTGCATTTTTTTGCCTCTATAAATGACATATTATTAATTTTTGGTTAATAAAGTATTTGTCTACGACATATTAATTACAAAAGCCAAAATATATATAGGTATGCCAAATATTGCCATGGCAATATTTGGTCTACTCAAGGATGGCAATATTAGGCATCAATGAATCTACTAAACAATTAACGATTTTAAGAAATACCTTTATATTAAACATAATAACTTTACAGCAACAAAATATGTACCTAAGGACTTACCTTGTGTAATTTATTGCACCTTTTATTTTAACTGGGAAGCCGATACGACGTCAAATAAACGGTACGTTTTTTTATAACAGGGACAAACAAAACGCAGTGTCTACAGTTCCGATGCTTTACGCAGACTGGTCAGTTTTTTAGTACGTTCAATTAGTTGATTTCTTTCCTAAGAATATTTTAGTACATATACCGGCCACAAGAGTAATGACGTCATGATTTTAGCTGGGGTGGCAATATTAGGAACATGGCAATAATTAGCTTAGGTACCTTATGACAGGCAATTGGCGCTACTGTTTTAGGAATTTTATTTATTAATTTCTGTAATAACATTTTTTAGAGGAAAATAATTGTTACTCTAATAAGTTAAGTAGTAAACATAATAATAGGTAGGTACAGTGGCGGCTCGCGGTCTTAAAAAATTGTGATAAGCTAGGTATATCTAGTGCGGGTACTTAAACAAACATTGGCAAGGATCGGCAATAGTATTTTGATTTTGTTCAAGAATTTTTAACATTAACTGACATTTTAAATGTTCTCCAGAATCCCTGTGTTTACGCCAACGATCGAGTAATATTTAAAAAATTTGTAAATCCGTCCCTATTCCAAACGCAATGTTTATTCGAAAAGAGTAAACACGACCAACAAAACAATTTTTGTAAGGCGGCACTACTACATAGCCAATTATATTCTGAAAACCAGGAACACTAAAAATTTATCTTATAGGATCTGCCACTTTTTTAAATTTTTTTTAAAAATCTATGTTTAAGATTCCAGTAGGTCGTCCGTGTAACAAAACGTCTTCCTTATCATCATCTCTCCAATGACTGAATGGCGTTTCCAACAAATTACAAACTATGTCATTAATTGGGTTCATTTTTAAATAACACAATAAAAATTAATCTAAGTAGGTATACCTACGTACACACTACTGAATTAACTGAAAAATAAAAACAAAACTTTTTTATCACACAGTAAATCACGTAAAAACGATATCTATAGCCGTAAGTTTCGCGAAGCCTCAAAATAAATACCACGAACCAATGCTAAAACAATGGTGCATACGACTGACCTATTTTTAAATTGCCCTTTATCATAATGCGAATTCTTACAGGCTGGCGCGTGACTGACATCACGTAACCATAGCGACGGTGAAATTAAAACCGCTTGAATGTATGTTTGCTCTTCACTGCTGCTTTGAGCTTACCGATGCGGTCGGCTAGGGCGCACCAAACTGCACGAGTGTTTATAAATTATTGTCCATCAGAGTTAACCGTGACCCTATTATATGCATATAACTTTCGAATTAAATTAATACTATTAATTCGAACATAATAATTTTTTAAGGGCTAAAATGGTAGCTGTATTGTTACATTAATATTTAATTTTGTCGAAAAAATTTCCTCCTGGTTTTATTTTTCTTGGTGAAGAGCGGCTAGTCGCGACTGTAATAATATAAGAAATCATAACTTTATTTGATAGCTGTACTAAATATAAAGATCCCTTGTTATTAAGGCAAAAGGCAACCGTACACGACCAGATGTCAATTATAGAATGATCTAAGTAAATCTATTCGTTAAGATAAATCACAATATAATGTAATTATATAGTAATAATAAGAAAATGACGGTACTACTGATCGTGTAAGGGAAAATTTCATACATTAATGAGGTTGATATCATTCAGGACTGTCAGTAATATTGATCGTGTAGGATCTGCAATAGTTCACAAAGAGGGCGCCTTTTTTATTGGAGTTTTTATACAGAAGAAAAAAATGTAAATTTTTTTTAAATTTTGAGTATTCCATTCTAAAATTCCATTCAATTCGGACCAAGAAAAGACGAAATTTATCACAGCAAATTTTAGCGCGGTCGAATCCACTTGAGCTCGAAGTTTCTACATTTTATAATAATTTAGTTGCAATAATTTATTTTAAATTATTAAAATCACATTTATAAACAACCGAGAGTAATAATTTAATTCATCATCAAGCGCAGTGCGTGAATGATTTAGTGTCTTTGGGTGCACGCGAGGCGTTTCGAAGGCGTTCCAGACGCGCCCACGTGCACCAGCGGAGCAGCAATTACGCCCCCACTCGCCCCAAAGAACACTGGTTCAGCCACGGAGGAACAGGCAAAAGAGCAGGAGGACATAACACCGGGACACGCTACGAAGAAGAGTGTGAAAGGTGAAAGAAATACGTGTTTTACATTGGCATTATAAAATGAGAATAGAGACCTTTTGCAACCGGTAATAGTACATTACGTAATAAGTGTTGTAAATAGCCTATTACGCACGGAGACGCGTACGTAATGGCATTACAACTCCAATTAGGTATGTACCATACCTTTGACTTTCAAAGTTTAAAGAAAGTCGAATAGATAGGCATGTGGCGAAACTACCGGTGTTCAATGTGTGCGAAGCACACGGGCCCGGTCTAAAGAGGGGCCCGGAAGTGGAGCCATAAAACATAGAAATGCAAAACAAAATGTTTTTATAGATTATTTACTATTACGGCCCTGGCATAACTTCATTTTTTCAATAAGATTAACCGTCACAATACTCTAAGCTAGGAAGTAAGCAAGTTTTTAAGACATGAGAAGTAATTATATTTTTTATTAATATATTATTTATTTTATTAATATAACGTATAGGTATCTTAAGTCCTATTTTTGCCTTCCTAGAACAAAATACTGTAAAAGAGAAAAAAAATAATGCTCCCGAGTGAAGAAAAGGTAACTGGAGTGTTAGTCTAGTTATGTTACTGCAGGGGCGGATCTAGGATTTAAGAAAGGGGGGGGGGGGCTTGAATAATTTTTTTTAAAGTTTTTTAATTTGACAAAAAAATGTATTATAATATAGTACATATATACATAAATACAACAAATTATATCAACGATAATCTAAGTAGACCAATTACAAGTTTCAATTCTTCTGGACTTCATTTGACAATATATCATTTATATTAAGTTATCTAGATTTATTAATGTATGCCAAAGCTAGCCCATTGAGTCTCTCCTGTCCCATCGTTGATCTCAAATAGGATTTTAGTAGTTTTAGCAATGAAAAACTTCTCTCGCCCGTAGCACTTGTTACAGGGATTGTGGCAAAAATTTTTAGTAGTATCTCTATATTGGGAAAGCATTCTTTGGACATACTTTTTAAGATTTCTGTTGATGATTTTGGTAGATCAACACTGAGAGTGTCACTCCACTTATGTCTCCATATCGCTAATTCCGCCTGTAATTCCAGCATGGATCCTGACATATCATTTTCATATATTCTTGCAGCCTCAACAATTTTGGCATCAGTACAGTATATTTTTTAAGGTGTATTGGAATAATACCTTCTATGGGTATTACAGTAGAAAGTTGTTTAAAAAGATTTTAAATTCGAACGCAAAGACAAAATACCATTACCTTACCATTACCATCCTATAAAATGCTTAAACCAAAATCAATACAAATTCCTTTTTTTCGCTCTAAGAAGCTTCTAACCCAAATCAACACTTAACAGTTTTCACATATTTGAAAATAACGGTAAAATAAAACTAAAATACAAAATGTTAAAATAATTTTTTTTTTAGATCTAATTGTACGTCACATCCTGTAATTCTTTGAACATACAAAAAAATATTGTTTATTTTTATCCCTTTTCCTTTTTATCATTTATTTTTATTACGAAATATGAATATGCGTATCAAATTAAAGACCAAAAGGCATATTATAATTATATACTTACGCTTTGCTGCGAGCGCTCCTCAGGAAAACGGCTAGGTTGACTACTACTACTACTTGCCGCAAATTCTTGCGAGCCACTGCCAGTACTGCCACTACTTGTTGAAGCTACTATAACGATGTTTTCTTCTATAACACTACTACCACAATGTCCCACCTCCACAACCGTATTATTTTTTGGCTTTTTTGTAAAAAAAGATGTTAATGTCGTTTGTGATCGCTTCATTTTACGCAGGTCCAAATGAGACAAAAAATAACTTGTATCGTCAAACACAATCTGAATACTTAATAAAATAAATTTCTTCTTATCTTCCAGAAATATAGATTTATTATTTAAAGCCATTTCTTCGCCATTTCACAGAGAAAAAATGCATCAAAACACATTTTTATTTCAATGTTCTGCAAACCAAAGACGCGGCCCGCGATTGTCTTTATCTTCAATCGGAAAGCGCCGCGTTTGAGCATTTTGCCGACTACCTAAATTCAGACGCTCACCGCGCGGCTGGTTTTGTGGACGTAAAATTAAATTATTATTTTAATAAAATCATATTTATTTTATTATTCTCAAATAAAGCTTTTGGTAAACATAATATATAATTACTGTATTTATTATTTATTATTAGTATTTATAGCAATGTTTGACTTTTTATGACCTAACAAGTCTTCTTAAAGGGGGGGGGCTTGAGCCCCCAAAGCCCCCCCCCCCCCCCCGTGGATCCGCCCTTGTGTTACTGTGTTGGGTTTGTTTGTTTCAAAAACAATTTAACATTTTTTTACTGTTTAGAAGATCTGATGATGTTAGTTTCAGGCAAAACTAGTAACAAAAATAAACAGACCTAGATATTTGAAGCCGTGACTTTTTTTCTTACAAAATATCAAATATTAGACCTCTTTGAGTAAAAATGTACGGTTTTTTTAAACCAGACATTTTTTGTTTTTAGTTTGGCTTTAAATGTTCAGGACCGTAATGAAATGAAAAAGATAATTTGAAAAATAGGTTTTTAGATGACAGAACGTTAAAATTTCAAAAATTTGTACATTGAATTAAATTTCTAAAGCTTAGAAATCCCTTAAACTGTATATATATTAAAATTCCAGGTGCGTATTTAAAAAAATTGACTTGAGGTTGGTAATTAAATAATGAAACATCGAATTTGAAAACTAATAACGCCATCTTGTAGAACATAAAAACGGCTACCAAAGAGTGTTTTTTAATTCCGGTTTTTTTTCGGATATATCCGAAAGCATTCGGAATAATTACAATTTTTTTTCACAAAATTATTAAGCCCCAAAATACGCAACTTTGCCATAATTTAACCATCTTCGTATCTCTTACCGTTTTCGAGATCCCCTTGTACGCACACGAATTTGTAGCATCCTGTATAACTTATTATTCTTATCACACCTTGTTTTTGATTTGTACTTGCAGATATTTTTCTATGTTCAGGAACATAACTATTAACTATTTATTAGCATAACAATAATTGTGTTTTTGTGTACCTATTCAAAATTAATAAATTAATATGGTTATCAATAATAATACTCCGTATCATAATGGGGGCCCGGCAAAGTATTCGCACACGGGCCCATGGCTACGTTGTTTCGCCACTGAGATAGGCGCCCTATGATTCAGTCGCTACGTAAGACTTCGGAGCGCGCCGTCTTTCATTGCATAAAATAATACAATATCTTGTGTCTGAAATCGATCGAAAATGAAGACAAACATTAGCTCGTCTCCAAAAACGGTTGCCACATTTTTGCACTGATCTGTCGTTCTTTAAATATTGAAATTCAAAGACCATATTTAACTACAATCATATTTATTAAAACTAAAAATAAAATATACTGCTAAGCAGTCCTCAAACAGAGAAACATAAAAGAAACTGTAGTAGTGTTGAGAATGGGAGACTAGGATAATCTATATAGTTGTCTCTTATCTATCCTCACACGGCCGATAATATATAAAGGGGGGGGGGGGGGGGCGATGGCTGTCGTTCTGAGCCTTACAAATTGGGTGTTTTGTTTACTTTGAGCCTTGAAAATTAAAGGGCGTATGAAGGGTCAATATTTTTTTAGAAGTTACTTTTTTCAGGCCAAAGTCACTGTGACCAAAGCTTTTAATTCCATATTCACATATTATATACTATGAGCAAGAAAGAGATAAATGCATGCTAAACCACTTGCACGAACGGATAATTGCATTGTTGCGAATTGCTCATAATTCAAGTCTCCCAAATTGTAACAAAATCTGCAACCGCGGAAGTGGCTCCGAGGTGAGTTACTGGTATTCGACCGTGGCAACCCGGGTTCGATTCCCGGAGTGGGCATACGTACAATAAAAGAAGTATGTCCGAAATTTAGTGGAGTTAAGAATGCAGGGAAGAGTGTAAAAGGTATCATCTCCCAACCCGCCCCATTCACGCCGGTAACCAGGCTGGATGAGATCGGACATCTCGTGGGGTGCGGAAGAAGGTACACACTCCCCAATCGGTAGGTCATGCAATGGCAATAAAACAAGGGTTGATAGCCCTTGGGGGGTGTCGCATGACTGAGGTTCGTGGTTCGGAACCCACGTTAAGCTGTAGGTCCCCTCGGGAACGGCCCTGGCAGCGAACGAAGAGGAAAAAAGCCTAATTCGAAAGAATGGCAAGAAATGACAATAACAACAAAATCTGCCAATTCTTTAGAAAATCACCTACTTTATTCGATTCTTATTCTCAAGTGACCCCAGAAAGTCAATAATCAATAAAGTAAATTTTCCATAATCTATAATACTTATTCATTCTTTGTCACGTGTCAACGATTGTCCCCTTAAAACCAGTGTTTTTTACACTTCAAGTCCATGACGCCATGCAGACTTCCACCTTTTAAATCTTTCCATTTCCCCCTTTGTACTACCTCATGCACTTAAAATATAAATGACCGTCGATTTTTTTTCATTTTTTCTCTTCGTGCGAGCATTGACAATGGCGCCTGTACATTTACAGTAATGGCTTCCAGAAATTACAACATTAATCTTAGTCCGAGCTCTGTCAGGTAAAATATCGGCCGAACAATTTTGTTTTATTAAATTATACAACCCGAGCCATTATTTATTTCGTGATGCCCGTGTCTGTCTGCTGCGAGTGTGCATGTGGTTGGTTAAAGGGGAGAACTATTGGTTAATGCAGTGGCGTAGCCAAATATGCACGGGGGGGGGGGGCTCAGTAGGACATTTTTTCTGGAAAGAGGGACACCTAGTGAAAAAAGGCGGAAAAGTGCCGCAGGCGAAAAATTTTCGGGGCCACGCCCAAAGTTTTATTAAAATTCACCTAACAACTATCAAATTTCAAAAATTAAATTATTACCTCTCCTCCTCTGCATGATTCGATTAAATTTATTTTTGTGTTTTTTTTTTTACTTTTTTTTTTGATATTCCTAGCTGGCTCGTTATTTAAAAAAAAAACATTGTTTATATTTGTGAAAAATATGAATATTGGTGTCAATCCAAAATTTTAACATAAGACGTATGTATGTATGACTCTAACCAGCGTTTTTCGGACTCGGTTTTTCATGATTAAAAATAAAGTAAACATCGCTCGCCACGCCAAAATTGATGATGCCGTTTTGTATATTCATAATAAGGCATTCTCGTTTCTTCCCGCATTATTTTTTTATTATAAATTATCACACGTCTTCCATAAAAAATGTTTCATATAAAATATTTACTTTAGTTTTTTTTAAATAAATACCTAATTGTTTTCTGTTATACAAATATTTTATTGCATTGGGTTATATTTTTGTTGATTTAAAATAGCTCCAACAAATGGAAAACGGAACAGACAAGTATATAATAGAAAAATACTATTAGGTTGCAATTAGACTTTTAGACCCGAGCCCCGAGGCTGGGGGGGGGCAACCCGACCCCCCCCCCCCCCCCCCCAAATACGCCACTGGGTTAATGGATTCGGATTTAAGTTATAGCCTATTTCAGAAAGGTGTAAAGTAATAAAATGGGAAATTCCGTCCAGTTCCGTCCCATTTCGGTGTCAGCCATAGGCGCACGTATGTACGTATTATGAATATTCCCTGGAAGATATATCTGAAAAAAATAGTGTAGCTGCAATGTGCTGCGCACACCGCCATTTCATTGCAAACTAAATCCTATAGAACTTATATGGACGCAAGTGAAAGGATTTGTAGCAAGACACAACACGATATTTAAAATGAAATATGTTGGGCTACTGTTTGATCCAGCCATTAAGGAAGTGATACCAGAGAACTGGCGAAAAGCAGTCCATCATGTCATTAAAGAAGAGGAAAAAATAAGGGATCTTGACCACCTGATCGATCGGATTGTCGACCCGTTAATTATAACGTCAAGAGGAGATGACATTTCCTCAGATGACGAAGAATATTTTGATTTTTTATAATTTAATTTCTGTTTAATGTATTTCTTGTATTTTATTTTGTATTTTTTTTATAATGTTTAATAAAAAATAAGTATACCTAATACTATATACATAATGCACGCCTTTGTCACACCATTTTCAGTGTTTGTGAATGGATAACATTAGGCAAAACTCATAAATTGACCCAAACCCTGGTGGTACTACCGCCACTTGATGAAAATAAAGAATTTTGCAATGAAATCAATGCCTAATTATTAAAGTGGCTTAAATATTCGTTGGGTCACTCTGTAGTCCCTTTGCATACCTAATGACTCATTAGTAGTGAGCTTTTATTAATCTACACCTTTCTGAAATAGACTAAGTATAGCTGAAAATACCTTTGGTTATGATACACAATCTTAAAATTACTTTCTCCATTACTAGGACGAATTACCATAGATAAAACTATTTACTGTCTGATGAAGGTGGGAGACAATGATGATTCTTGAATGATAGAAGAGTTTTGGAATTGGATTGTCTTTATTTATTTTTAAATAACAACGTTTCAACTGGACCAACTGGTAAGTATCTCCAGTCGTCTCTAGGTGAATACTAAATAAGTACAGTAACTTAATTTCTATTTATACTAGCTATGTGCTTTAAAATGTGAAGCTGTACAGATTTTTCGATACAATAACAACGTTTCAACTGGACCAACTGGTAAGTATCTTCAGTCGTCTCTAGGTGAATACTAAATAAGTACAGTAACTTAATTTCTATTTATACTAGCTATGTGCTCTAAAATGTGAAGCTGTACAGATTTTTCGATACAATAACAACGTTTCAACTGGACCAACTGGTAAGTATCTCCAGTCGTCTCTAGGTGAATACTAAATAAGTACAGTAACGTAATTTCTATTTATACTAGCTATGTGCTTTAAAATGTGAAGCTGTACATATTTTTTGATCTCTCCTTTTCGCGTATTGTTTCCATGTTCCTTGATCCTTATTTCGAGTGGTCTCTTGTGTCTCACAGCCATCTTCGCAGGGGATCAGGTAGATACCGTTTCCTGTCTTTTTGGCTTGTTGGTTTCGTCTTCAAGCAACGACGAAGAGCCTAAAGGACAGAAAAACCTGTGTTTACCCTAAAAATATGGAAATGTTACTCTATGAAAATTTCAAGTTTGACCCAAATAAATGATTGCTTTGGCAATATTTGTAGATTGCATCTTTAACAAATTTCAATTTTCCATATTTACACATTAGTTGTGACAACTAATTTTAAAAGCGAGAGTACCATATACATTTAGTTATCCGTATATAAAATTTCGTTGTGACAACTAAAATTTGTAGGTTGAGTTGGTTAATGTTATTAATTAGTTCAACAGTTTAATAACGACAATTTTTTTTGGTTGTACAAACTAATTTTTTCGTTGAGTCCGATTTCACGAAAATAAATAGTTGTCAGAACCAAATTTTAGTAATGTTATTTTTAAGAGTGCAGGCATTGAAAAAAAACTGCCAAAGTTTTTTGTTTTTATTATTGATCAGCTCTGGAGGGGGGTTACACACTACTACACACACAACCAACCCCCCCTCCCGTAAAT
Organism: Polydrusus cervinus; assembly: GCA_935413205.1. Lineage (NCBI taxonomy): Eukaryota > Metazoa > Arthropoda > Insecta > Coleoptera > Curculionidae > Polydrusus > Polydrusus cervinus. The sequence goes on from OW284511.1 coordinate 15,546,824, forward strand.
TCCCCTTTAATGGGTTATAGTATAATAATGTTTTTTTCAGCGAAAAAAAACATTTTTTCGTTGCTTAGCTCTATTAATCGCAATCAAGAATTAAGCTCGTACCAATTAATAAAATGTTATGCCCCTTTTTCTACATATGCTCCAAACCAAATTTCCATTATATGTCATCATTTAATCGACTAGCCTGTGTTCATTTTGTAAAAAATTATATGGACCATCAATAATAAAGTTGGGTAAACAGCAGGATACTTTGGTTTAGAGACAAATAGAATTTAATAGTAGTTGTATTATTAAGTACGGTCAAGCATCGACAGTATTTTTAATGATAAGAGAAACTAAAAATTTTATATGGTATATTCTCGGGTATAAAATATTTAAGTAAAACGACTTAACTAAACTGCAGGACAATTGCTTTCGAGTAAGAAAAATTTCGCCTAAATTTAACAGTTAATATTTTCTGAACCAGATATGATATCGACCTACGGTTTTGAAAGATTGATAGATTTATCTCTTGGGAAACAAGTGTCAATATTGGATATTCATTTAACTGTCAAAAAAATTTATATACAGGGTGTTAAAGAAGACGATGATTTTTGCACCTAATTTAATGGCGTGTAACTTTCACAATAATATTTTTAAATTTTATCACTCTACATCAATTGAATCACTGGTTCATAGCAAAGAAAGTGATTTGTCAAATTTTTGATATCTGCTATATTTTAAGAAATACTGATTTTTTTGGAAAACCTTGCTTTCTTTTAACTTATTGGTAGCTACATCTCACTGTGCGTTGTATCGTGCAAACTTTGCGAGTGATTATTACACCTTATGAAAAGCTTGATTATGTTCAGTAACAATAGTTGTACCTAAATGTTATGACGTACAGTGGCGTACTTATAAACACCTACTTATATGTGGTTTATGAATATCTCACAATTTTTCGCGATTGTTTTATATTGGAAAGTACTCGCCCCTAGATAAGGTCAATTTTTTCTTATTTTTTAGTTTTTCATATCGCACTACAGGTATATTATACAGTGTGTTTACAAAATTTTAACAAAGATAATTTTTTTAATTTAATTTTTAGAAAAAATGTATTTATTAATTTCTAAGTTTCTAACACTATACTCATAAACCATAGACATATAGGTGTTTATAGGTACGCCACTGTACATCATAACATTTAGGTACAACTATTGTTACTGAACATAATCAAGCTTTTCATAAGGTATAAGAATCAGTCGCAAAGTTTGCACGATACAACGCACAGTGAGATGTAGCTACCAATAAGTTAAAAAAAAGCAAAGTTTTCCAAAAAAATCGGTATTTCTTAAAATATAGCAGATATCAAAAATTTGACAAATCACTTTCTTTGCAATGAACCAGTGATTTAATTGGCGTAGAGTGATAAAACTTAAAAATATTATTGTGAAAGTTACACGCCATTAAAATTGGAGCAAAAATTATCGTCTTCTTTAACACCCTGTACATAAAATTTTTTGACAGTTAAATGAATATCCAATATTGACAATTGTTTTTCAAGAGATGAATCTTTTAACAATTTAAAACCATAGGTCGATATCATATCTGGTTCAGAAAATATTAACTGTTAAATTTAGACGAAATTTTTCTTGCTCGAAAGCAAATGTCCAGCAGTTTATTATTAGAAAATCGGATTTAAATGATTGTATTCTATTAAATTAATTAATATTCTTTTAATACTACTGAAGTCAATATATTAAGTTTTAAATATTAATTTTATTAGTTTTGGCAATCAAATAATTATTAACTCCAAACTTATTAAATTTTATTAGGAATTTTAATTAGGTACTAGCAATCTGAGTTTTAATATTTTGTAAGAAAAAAGACACAAAGTCTCGGCTTCAAAATTTTTACAAAATATCAAATATCAGGTCTCTTTGAATAAAAATGGACAAATTCTTTGAGTTTTAATAGATAAACATAAAAAAATATGTAAAAAATTATGACTAAGACCCAATTTTATAAAGTCCTCTTAAACCTAAATTTAAACCTAGGTTTAAACAGAAGATTAATTCTAAAATCGTAGAAATGTCAGAAATCGTCGATTTATAATGTTTTATTGAGAGCAAGGTTGAATTTGAGCGTAATCAACCTATTCCAGTGGGGACTCGCGGTCTTAAGAAATGGTGAAGAGCTAGGAATAGTGCGGGTACTTAAACAAACATTGACTAAAAACCCGTGTAACAAAACGTCTTTCTTATCCTCATCTGTCCAACGACTGAATGGAGTTTCCAACAAATTACAAACTATGTCATTAATTGGGTTTATTTTTAAAACACACAACTAAGAAGGTACGTATTACTGAATTAAGTAAAAATAAAAACAAAACTTTTTAATCACACAGTAAATCATGTGTAAACCATATCTATAATCGTAAGTTTCGCGAAGCCTCAAATTAAATACCTTAAGGTTAGACGAACCAATGCTAAAACAATGGTGCATAGGAATGATGTATTTTTAAATTGCCCTTCATTATAATGCAAATTGTTACACGCTGTTTGAGTCACGTAACCATAGCAACGATGAATATCAAAGCTATGTAGGACGTTGGGTTTTCACTTGCTTTGAGCTAACGGACATGGTCGGCTGAGGCGCGTAAAAATGCACGAGTGTGTAATTCGAACATAATAATTTTTTAAGGGCTAAAATGGTAGCTGTATTGGTACATTAATATTTAATATTGTCGGAAAACTTTCCTCCTGTTTTTTTTTTGGTGAAGAGCCCCTTCACCTACTTCACCTGACGAGCCGTCACTGACCTATTCATAACTTGTTATGTTATATTGGATTATATTAAGTTAGGTATGACCAGGTAAATAACTTTTAACTCGAACTTTGCTGTCAATCCCACATTATAAAATGACCAATTTTTATATTTCTTCGATTTAAACTGGAACTGGACCTCGGTTTAAATCATAGATGTTCTTTTGCCCGATTTTATAAAGTCGATTTAAACCGAGGTTCAGTTTAAATTAGAGAAATGTCAAACATGGTCATTATATAATGTGAGATTGATAGCAAAGTTCGAGTTAAAAGGGATTTACCTGGTCATAACTTGGTATAATGTAACATTACAAGTTATGAGCAGGTTAATTACTCATAAATTGAACTTTACTCTCAATCCCACATTATAAATCGACCATTCCTAACAATCTTAATTTCCCAAACGAATTTTAGCTTATTACTTGGTTGGTTTAAACAAAATTATTTAGTTTAAATATTTATCTTAACCAAACACACCAGACCAGAACTACCAAGAGATGGCGCTAAAAGTTATATACAATAGAACACTGAGGGAAATGCCTTAATACAACTGATAGCCTGACACGAGTTTAATAGTGGATATACAATATTGTATATTAATAATTACACATCTACTTACTGTTAGAACCTTGTCACATTGTAGCAGACAAACCCGTTGTGCTACAATGAGGAATATACCCGTCATACAATTTTTCTTCTGTAGTTAAATAGCTCGTACCCGTTATATACTGATCCTACTATTTTAATACAACTAGTTATATAAATAAAAACTTTCTAAAATGTATATAGTAAGTATACAAATACTGTATAATGGTTATACACCAATTGAAAAACAATAAGTTACTCCGGTATCAAAAAGTTATATAACCCCAAAAATCAGTTGTATTGCTGTAGTACCCCTTGTTGTATAAATTACCTACTTTTTCAAAAACCGCGCCAATCTCTAGCCAATCAACGTAGCTTCCGAACGACCTGTCGAGCAGCCGAGTTCCGCCGAGGCCCGCCATTTCCTTTGTTCTTTCGTTCGGCTCGTAGCGTGTGCGCATGTTTTTTTCTTTGCTTAGACTTTTTAGTTTTTTGGAAGAGATTTTGTGGTCATGGAGTCCTTTGGACTAGCTGAGGACGTGTTGGAAAGGTTTCTAGGTAAGTACATTATTAAAAATCCTCTTTTCAATAATTTAATTTGTTTTATTGGCATTTATACCGAGCTCCATCTAGCGTTCATCATATCATGGCGGCTTTTTAAAATCTTGCGTAGGTAATTGTTGATATTGACTTAATACTTATTGAAATTATTATATTTTTTGTTGTGGATTTGTACCTTAAAACTGTCATTTACCTTTATGTTACCTATAATAATATTTAAGTTACCTATCTATAAAATAGGAGTTAAATATGTTTTTATACGCATTTTTAGTATTTTTGTTCGATATACTTATAATATATGAAACTTTTGTTCAAGTTTTGATGCGAGGGTAAAGTTTTAGGTCTTGCGTAACAGTTTCTTGTACATGGTGTTTCATAAAATTTTGGCAGATCCTGGTGACTGTGATATTTGAGATACAACAAAACTTTTCTGACAAAATTTATATGGCTTCATCCAAAACGTAAGACGTTCCCCACTATCGAATTCATAATTTAAGATTCTTTAAAATTATTGCCGTTCACAAGTTGTTTGTAAACTGTTAGCATAATGCTATAATAATCATTGATAAATTTAAAAAAAAAAGAAACAATTCAGCTTCTCTTGTGCATTTTCTGGCTTATTATATACTTTTTTCTATGAATCTCCGTGTATTTATCTCTGCTGAATAGCGTATAACACTTCCTTTTCGAAAATTCCTATATAATAAAGTTGTTGGCCAAATTAGGTAGTATAAATATCAAAATATTGCTAATTTATAATATACATGTATGTTATAACAGTCGTCGTTATTTAAATGGTCAATAGTTTAGTAACAATTTGATATTTTAATAGCCGATATTCCAACAAATGGCTGAAATGAATACTTGAAATAAAAATTATATATTTTTGATAACAAATTTTATATACAGGGTGTCCCACCGGGAACCGAATCGATCGATTACGGAAAAACTATATATAATTAAAAGAAATTTTGCAATTTGGTTGCTTACTAATGTCGGTGGGGGACATTCGTCTAAAATATTTTTAAGAATCTGACACTTCCGGTTATACCGGGAGTAGATGTCAACTTTATTTTAAATGGGACCCCTTACATATTTTTAAATATTCAGATTCTACATAAACTAATAATAATTTTTTATTAAATTCATTATTTGTCTATACTTAATAGTATCCGAGATATTGACTTTTGAAAAATTACATTTTTAAACATTGACAGCTTATAGCTATCTAACAGTATACGTCTTAGAGAAAAACGACTTATAACTTTCAATATTCTCAAGAAAATCACCTTCTTGTTAAACCGGAGGAAATATATTACCTGCTTTCGAGTTACATCCGGTTTAACCGAAAGTTGATTTTTTGGAAAGATAATAAAAATTAAAGATAGGGCATAGAAAGATCTACCATGTAAGCCGTTTTGCTCTAAGACATACTGTTAAATATATTTAGCTATAAGCTGTCAAAGTTCAAAAATGTCATTTTTCAAAAGTCAATATCTCGGAAACTATTAAGTATAGACAAATAATGCATTTTATAAAAAATTATTAGTATTTGATGAAGAATCTGAGTATTTAAAAATATATAGGGTGTCCCATTTAAGTTGACATCTAATTCCGGTATAACCGGAAGTGTCAGATTCTTAAAAATAATATAGATGAATGTACCCCATCGACATTAGTAAGCCACCAAATTTTCAGATTTTTCCTATTTATAGTTTTTCCATAATCGATCGATTCGGGTCCCGGTGGGACACCCTGTATGCTATTGAGCAAAGAGTTGAAATACATGGCAAAAAAGTATATAACAAGCCAAAAAGTGCATAAGTACAATTGTTTCTTTAAGTAAAGTAGTCTTATATGGAGTAGTTTATTACAATAATTATGATATACGTAGGTACAGGGCATATAAATGTAACTAAAACAGGTAAGACTCATAAAAACTCATAAAACTAATAATATATCATGTATTAAAAAAAAATTATATTAATGGTCAAATATGATAATACAGGTATCTATATACAATCAATCTTGACCAGTATTGAAAAATTGTAAACTTTGTATATATAACTAAAGTATAACCATTTACAGGTATAAATGGACCCCCGCTTTAACTTTTTTATTCAATGGTATTAGAAGGAACGGTAAATTGAAAAGTTATTGGTGTTTTCAGAAAGGTGTCGCAAACAAAAATATATTTTTTTCTTATAGAACACCCTGTATATAATATTTCTAAATGATAGACCTGGTCTACCTGATAAAGAATATATAATTTGTTATACTTACTTGAAATGTTGAAATTGAAAAAACGCATATTAAAGTTAATAAGTTAATTAAGTAATTATAGTGTGGCATGGATTCTAGGTGCTTTCCATTGCATAAATATCGACAAGATTACTACCCACCCAAAGATATAAAAATTGATTTTTTAATCCATAACATAATATGTACCTACCTAATAATTCTATTATTTATAATGCATATCTTTTAAACAACATTTAATTTGGAAAATTAATAAAAAAAATAAAAAATAGCCTGCCATAAGCACAATTTGATTAATAATAATATGCGTTTCTTGACTTAAACATTTAAAGTGTAACATAGGTTAGGTTAGGTATAACAAATTATATTATTATTTATCAGGAAGACCAGCTCTATCATTTAAAAATGTTATATACCGGGTATTCCATAAGAAAAAAATATATTTTTGTTTGCTACGCCTTTCTGCAACACCCTATCTATATATTATTTAAACTATGTCGTAAAAAACTTTATGTTGTATCCTACAACTTTGGTATACCATTTTTTAATATCATCGAATAAATAAGTTAAAGGGGGGGTGGGGTCCATTTATAGTGGAACACCCTGTACATACCTATATAATAAATTTTGGCCAGTATTGAAAAATTGTATACTTGGTATACAACTAGAGTATACCCATTTACAGTTACTATAACAGTAAGTTTTGGTCAGTATTAAAAAATTGTATACTTGGTATACAACTAAAGTATAACCATCTACAGGTACCTATACAATAAATTTTCGTCAGTATCGAAAAATTGTATACTTGGTATACAACTAAAGTATAACCATAGTCAATCCATATTATTGCTGATATATAACAGGGATATATCCATAGACAATTCATATTATTGCTGATATACAACAGGTATATACGGGTTATAATATCGTATAGAACCTGGTAATTGGTTGGTATACAATTGATACTAACCAATATATAATTTTTATGTAATCAGTATACAAGCTACAACAAATTGACTATGACTGCTGTACGAACGGTATACAATAGTATTATAGTCATTATTGTAAATTTCTTCACATTCCAGAAGAACGCATTGTATTACCCCAAAAAACAGTTCACTTGTCACCAATAGTATATTCCTTTTGTATAATCTTTATATAATTTTTTTTTAATGGTTAGTTTCTCTTCTCTCAGTGAAGGTTGATAATATTGTAATTTTTAGTATCAATACTAACGTTTGGAAGGTATAGACACCTACCCTGTACGGACGAGAACGAAAGAGTTCGAAATCTGTCTGCAGGTGGTTGCATCCTGCCAATAGTAAAGTCTTCACTTCTTGGCGGTGCAAATTCTATATTGATATCTAATACAGTGTTAACGTTGACCAAATATCACCTTATATTATTTCTTATGCATCTTCAAACAAATTAGTACTAGCAACAAACAGACTTTTTAACCTAACAAACAGTTAGTTTACTAATGATAAAAATAATTAGTAACCAATGCCGGAAAATGCCTAGCAATAAAATGTAATCTGCGTCACTAAGTTTCCTTTTGACGCTATTTTAACTAACTTTTCTTGTCTCGAAAACTAAGATTCTGGTATAGTCACTCTTAAAAATTACTTGGTATTTGGTACTAATTTTTATTTGTTCTCGTGTTTATGTTACCAAAAATAACTATTTTTAGTTAGGAAAACAAAAAAGATTTTTTTCTTGGTTATATTTACCAAAAAATGATGCCATCAGAACAAAGAAAATATCTTGTTTTCATATTAGTTGGTAGAAATAAAATATTTTGTTTAGCTGAATTTTACTCTGTATATATCTTATTTAAATGTTACATCAAGGTTCCTACAAACTTGTATTTATCAATTAAGCTTGTTGTAATAACACATTATGAATTTGTAGTCCCTATCATTTTGGTAATTTTGATTAAGATATATTCTTAGTTACCAGAACTAACTTTTCTTTCCAAGGAATTTTAATTATTATTCTTCATATTTATAACTAACGGCATCAACAGAGACTTGACGCCTTTGCCCGGTGGGTGACAATCATGTGACATCATTCTAGCCAGGACTGTCAGGAGGTTATGTTTATGTTAGGGTGCTTTTGTGGTTCCGTGTCCATTTTTTCGTGTTTTTAAGGCAATAATTGGCCATTTTCATGGCCGTGCCCGTGTGGAAAATGAATGTGACAATATTTGGTGTAATTTATTTGTGTTTATTGTCCTTCTTGTGTACGTTCTTATTGGCAGAAGAAAGGTAAATCATAAGTGAGTAAACATTTTATTTTTTATCATTGCAGTTGTACATTAGAAAGTTTAAATGAGGTTTTTATAAAGCATGGCAAGGTGACCCGATGAGAAATAACTTAAAAATAGATTTTTTTGTTTTTGTTCTATGTTCCATTTCTATAAAAGAACGTTATATTGATGACTTTAAGCTGACCAAGTACAACAATTTTCATATAGCTGTATATTTTAAATAGAAAGTCCAAAATTTAAATAAGGACAATTCAGTTCTATAAGAAATTGAACAACCCAAAAGGTTGAGTAAAATAAGTTAAAAATCTAGTGTTTCTGTTTTGCATTGCATTATAAAGAACATGAGAGAACAAGGACACTGGAAATAATATTTTTTAAAGAAACCCTAATATCCCTGATAATTTATTCCAATTAGTTCACGCATACCTAATAGAGTAGTAATACCAAGACATTTTTTAATTTAAATGGGAACCTAGGAAGAAATATTTTTCGTTACTAAGTATAAATTACATATGACATTTTTCTTAGAAATGAAACAGACTTTTTTTAAAGTTATTTCTATCAAATCAACTTGCTAATTTTGCCATGCGTTATAAGCAGTTCATTCAAACTTTCTAATGTGCAACTGCAATGACAAAAATATAAAATTTTTACTTATTTATGATTCATCTTCTTTCTTACAATGAGAAAGTACAGAAAAAAGATAATAAACACAATGTTGTGACTACATACGTAATTGTTATTCTATGAAAATTTTAAGTTTGGCCCAAATAAATGATTGCTTTGGCAACATTTGTAGATTGCATCATTAACAAAAACAATATTGCCTTGAAAAGAAATTTCCAGTTTTCCATATTTACACATTAGTTGCGACAACTAATTTTAAAAGCAGGAGTATCATATAAATTTAGTTATCCGTATATAAAATTTCGTTGTGACAACTAAAATTTGTAGGTTGGGTTGGTTAATGTTATTAATTAGTTCAACAGTTCAATAACGACAATTTTTTGGGGTTGTACAAATTAATTTTTCGGTTGAGTCCGATTTCACGAGAATAAATAGTTATCAGAACCAAATTTTAGTAATCCATACCATGTTATTTTTAAGAGTGTACTAGGCCAGTTTTAAGAAAGTACATATTATAACCATCATCACATCCACATACCTCCGATTATATAAGTGAAATGTTGAGGTAATAACCCCCCCCCCCCCCGTCACTGATCAAATTTGTAAATACGACACTGCCCGCAAATAATTGTAATGTAACTAAATTAATTGCTAACAAAAAATACTACGTCCTTATTTATTTCAGGGCCCATAGTACCAACTAAATATATTAATTTACATACATAATTTTAATATAAGTACCGTCTGAGAATCTACATTTACATTCAAACAGCCATAAATCAACCAAATAGTTTTATAGCATTTACAAAGCTTTTAGAAATCTTTACAAATTCATTAACTTTTTCGCCATGACAATGACAGTGCTATAAAACGAAATTAGGCAGTTTAGAGTCTGTTATAAATTAACAAAATGACCACCCATGAAATCTTAAAAGGTTTAGTGGTATAAACAACCCCAGTTTGAATTTAAACGAATGCATGCCAAAGTGTCACCCCCAACTTTTAACAAAAGAAATGGGATATATGACCAATAAAATATTGCATTGAAGTTTTAAAATAAGTTTTAAGGGACTATTGAAAAGTCAAACGTTTGATGTTTCTGGGAACGATTTAGAATAACCTCTGGCTTTCTCCATCGGTTTTGAAACTGAGATGTAATTTGTCCAGTGTTAAAAGTTAAGTAATTTTGACGTTTCTGCATTGTTGGATTTTTGTAATTGAAACTGATATATGAAATTGTTAGAGCGAATATTTTGTGGGTGACAACTACCTAAATTAAGAAGGGTGGCAGGGCAATCGCACAGATGCGAGAGGATAACTTTATGTCACAAGATGGATGTAGTTATATTTATAGTCTATTTCAGAAAGGTGTAGAGTACTGAAAGCTGATTAGGTATGCAAAGGGACTACAGAGTGACCCAATCAATATTTAAGCCAATTTCATAATTTGGCATTCATTTCATTGCAAAATTCTTTATTTCCATCAAGTGCAGGTAGAACCACCCGAGTTTGGGTTAATTTATGGGTTTTTCCTATTGTTATCCATTTACAAACACTGAAATGGTGTGACAAAGGCGTCCATTATGTACATAATGTTGGGTACACTTATTTTTTTTATTAAATATTATAAAAAAAATACAAAATACAAGAAATACATTAAACAGAAATTAAATTATAAAAAGTCATAATATTTTTCGTCATCTGAGGAACTGTCATCGCCGCTTGACGATAGAATTAACGGGTCGAAGGTCCGATCGATCAGGTGGTCAAGATCCCACGTTTTCTCCTCTTCTGTAATGACATGATGGACCTGCTTTTCGCCAGTTCTCTGTAGTCACTTCCTTAATGGTTTGATCAAACTGTAGCTTAACGTCTTTCATTTTAAATGCCGTGTTGTGTCTTGCTACAAATTTTTTCTCTTGCGCCCATATAAGTTCTATAGGACTTAGTTCGAAATGATATGGCGGTGTGCGCAGCCCAGTTACACTATGTTTTTCAGTTATATCTTCCACGGCATATTTCATAAAACAATGTTTGTGTAAATTTGCTATAGCTAATAGGTAGTTCCTTCTTTATCAAATTATCTTCTTTTTTTTCTTTGGCTAGTTATCATAAATAATTTAAGGCACAAAATGTATCTGCGCCTATGGCCGACACCGAATTTGAGCCGAACTGGACATAATTTCCCATTTATACACCTTTCTGAAATAGACAGAATAAGTACCTTTAAATCAGAAATTAAAATTTGTATGTTCATCGCGTTTTTTTTATTTGGTTAGTTATCATAAACAATTTAATGCACAAAATTTACCTACGCCTATGGCCGACACCGAAATTGAGCCAAACTGAACGGAATTTCCCATTTTATTACCCTACACCTTTGTGAAATAGACTACAATTATTATTGTATTCTTTATTTGAATAAAAGACGTTTAGTATTAATAATATTTTAATCAAGCGTTTGGTAATTTTTACAATTTATTATAAATTAATAGGTACCTACTATACAATCTTATTTTTATTTTAATATTTAATAGTGTTAGACAAATATGATAGTATTAGGATCTTCCAGGTGGTTCAAAAATTATGTTTCATACATTTTTTAAATATTTACTACTGCATGCCTGACTAATAAGAAATTCTATGTTCTTACAATTCTTGTAAAGCCCTTGACGGGTATGCGTAGGTAGATTGTATGGGACTACCAAGAGATGGCGCTAAAGTTATATACAACCTGTCACAGAACCAAAAAATATAGTTTAAAAACCAGTGGCGACTCGCGGGTACTTAAACAAACATTGACTAAAATCCCGTGTAACAAAACGTCTCTCTTATCCTCATCTGGCCAACGACTGAATTGAGTTTTCAACAAATTATAAACTATGTCATTAATTGGCTTCATTTTTAAAACACACAACTAAATAGGTACGTGTACACTACTGAATTAATTGAAAAATAAAAACAAAACTTTTTAATCAAACAGTAAATCACGTTAAAACGATATCTATAACCATAAGTTTCTCATAGCCTCAAAATAAATACCTTAAGGTTAGACGAACCAATGCTAAAGCTAAAACAATAATGCATACGACTGATCTATTTTAAAATTGCCCTTCATCACGATGCAATTTGTTCCATGCTGTTTGCGTGACTGACGTCACGTTACCATAGCAACGGTGAATATCAAAGAAATGTTGGGCGTTGAGCTAACGGTCACGGTCGGCTGGAGTACGCCAAAATGCATGAGTGTTTATAATTATTGTCCATCGGAGTTAACCGTGGCCCTATTATGCATAGCTACATTCGGATTAAATTAATATTATTAATTCGAACATAATTATCTTTTAAGGGCTGAAATGGTAGCTGTATTGGTACATTAATATTTAATACTGTCGAAAAACTTTCCTCCTGGTGTTATTTTTTTATTAATTTTAAAAATTAAATATCGATTTGTCCGCGTACGTCACTGTTTGTATACACCTCCCCCCACCCCTTGAACCCCCACAAAAACCTGTGTTTATAATTAAAACAAGAAACTTATAACTTAATTAGGGAACCACGGCAGTATTGTCTTGCTCCCCGCTGCCGACGACATAAATTAATTAATTTCGCTACTTATTTATACCAGGCCAGGAAGTCGTAATTAAAAGTTTAATTAAGGAGTTTATTACAAAAGAAAGAAAATTGAAACTGCTTGTTGCAATAACTCCTTATTGTGGGAAGGAAATTTTTAATTTTGCTTTTGTTTGGGAATTACTTTTGTCAAGTCATTAACAAAAATATTATTTGTTTGGTTCAATAACACGACACGATTGTTTTATATTTACGAATTTCTGATGGTCAAAAATTCATAAGTCTTCGAAAGTCATGGTTACAGTGTACTGGGCAGTGGCGTAGTCAGAAAATATACTCGGGGAGGGGGCTCAATGGGCGTAAGTAGAACATTTTTTTTTCTGGAGAAAGGGACAGTCGGGGCTACATGTATTTCATGATATTGTACCTAGTGAAGAAGGCTGAAAAGCGCTGCAGGCGGGGCCACGCCCAAAGTGCGTTTAAAATTCACCTAACTATTATCAAATTTCGAAAATTAAATTATTACCTCTCCCCATCTGCATGGTTGGATTAAATTTGTTTTTGTATATGTTTCTTTTTACTTTTTTTTGATATTTCTAGCTGCCTCTTTATTAAATTTTTTTTTATATTTGTGAAAAATATGAATATTGGTATCAATCCAAAATGTTAACATAAGACGTATGTATGACCCTTACTAGTGTTTTTCGGGCTCGGTTTTTCATGATTAAAGTAAATATCGCTCACAAAATTGATGATTTTTCATCAAATCATGTATTTTAGGAGCGTAGATCTAAGAGCAGTATTTGGTGCAAATGCTTAGGTTTTGAAATACCTATACTCCTTCTAAAGTGCCGTTTTGTATATTCATAATAACGCATTCTCGTTTCTTTCCGCGCTATTTTTTTATATTATAAATTATCACACTTCTTCCATAAAAAACGCTTCAATTAAAATTTTTACTTTAATTTTTCCCATTAAAAATAAATACCTACTTGTTTTTGTTGTAAAAATATTTTATTATATTGGGTTATATTTTTGTTGATTTAAAATAGCTCTAAAAAACGGAACAGACAAGTACCTAATAGGAAAATACTAAAATATTTTTCTTTTTACTCGTTTTCCTATAAAATTGCATCATAAATCAACAACTAAAATGATATACGTCCGATACCTTAATCTCTATATAAAACAGGACTTTTAGAAGGAAAAGTTTAAAAACTAAGCATTTCCGACAAGTCCTTTGTAATCCAAGACAAGAATACATTATTTAAAGATTTAAATTAAGAGTCCAAGGTTTAGACGAAAAATTAGGTTCCAATTAGACTTTTAGACCCGAGCTCCTAGGCTCGCATCTAGCTAGTATTAATAGAGCTGTAGTTACTGTAATTATTTAGTATTCACCTGAAGACGACTGGAGATATTTTCCAGTTAAAACGTTGTGATGTAATAGAATATACAGGGTGTTACAAATTCGACATACCAGTATTGGAATCTCGGAAACCATAGGAGTTAGAGAAACGGTTAAATGGGGGAAAAGTTGTACAATTCGGTGCTGATTATAATGCCGCTTTAAAAGTTTTCATATTCCGAATACTTCCGATTTTATTCGAAAAAACCCGAAATTTGGCCAAATCGTTTTTATTTTTTCCTGAGCTCATTTGACTAGCTATTTAAAAATAAATGACACTTTGTCATTGCCACTTTTTCTCCTCTACAAAATGACGTTACTAAACTAAAGATCCGCCGTTTCGTCTCCGAGCGGCCATCATTAACTTTACTTTTTTAAATACGGACCTGAATTTTTTTTAACCAATTTTTAAACCCTCCTACCCTCAAAATGTAATGGCGATATTACTTTTTCATAATGATGAATTGTCCTTACTTATTTTTTTAAATTAATATTTTTTACACTTCTTGTCAATCCGGTCCTGGCAACGAATCACAATATTATTTAAAAACTTCATTTTATTTAAAACATTCATACATAAGTAATATAATTTATTTTATAAGAATTTTCTAATATATCTAAATTTATTAATTATAAATCCTAATTTTCTAAATGTTCAAAGATATTGCCGTTTTGCTCAATAAAACGATCGATTTTTCTTCCAATTTTGGCGACAGCCCTTTCAACCGATCTTCTTCTTATCCTACCAAATGCAACCTTGCTAAGCAATTTTAAAAAATATGAATTTAAAAAAATAAGCAAGGAGAATTCATCGTTATGAGAAAGTAATATCGCCATTACATTTTGAGGGTAGGAGGGTTTAAAAAATCCAGGTCCGTATTTAAAAAAGTAAAGTTGGTGATGTCCGCTCGGAGACGAAACAGCGGATTTTTAGTTTAGTAACGTCATTTTGTAGAGGAGAAAAAGTGGCAATACAAAGTGTCATTTATTTTTTAATAGCTAGTCGAATGAGCTCAGGAAAGAATAAAAACGGTTTTAAAAAATTTCGTTTTTTTCGAATAAAATCGGAAGTATTCGGAATTTGAAAAGTTTTAAAGCGGCATTATAATCAGCACCGAATTGCACAACTTTGCCCCCATTTAACCGTTTCTCTAACTCCTATGGTTTCCGAGATTCCAATGCTGGTATGTCGAATTTGTAACACCCTGTATAAAGGCAATGCATGCAAGTCCAAAACTCTTTTTTCATACAAGAAACATCATTGTCTCCAACCTACAAACAGACATTAGGATTTATTTTGGTTCACAATCAATTAAATAATCTTTTTTTCATTTGGCTTTTGGCGAAATTTGATTGTTCTCCCTTTTTCTCAATTGTTCGCTGCACTATACGATGATAAGTTTTAAATAAGGTTGCCCAAAAGTCATCATATCGCCGTTGATCCTATTTACCACACACAGAGCCTTTCACAGAATGTTTAGCCGTCACCAGGCCCAAATAAAGCCCTTAAACTCGTATAACCACCAATTACTAGTGCAAATTCGTTGCAAATTCATACATATGCCCTCCACCGCATAACGCACACAGGGGGCTGGCATGTGGGCCTTTTTAGGCCCGTGCCCCCTTCGAGCTCGCTTTTTACAACTTTGTAGGAAGTAAGGGCCCCCCACGTGGGCCCCCCAGAAAGTTCAGAACGGCTGCACTCGTTTCGTTTTGTTTAAAGTCGAAAGTTCGAGCCCCCTCGTGTTGACAAACGGACGTCATGGTGTCTGTTCTTGGGAGACGCGCCGCGGGTTTATTTGCCGTGAAATGGGCGCAAGGAGTGTGTCCTGTGCGGTACCGGGCCAATAAGGACCTGAAATGGAGAGAGCGAAATATATGCCAAATTTTTATCGCATGCTTGTAGGTCAGTGCATTTAAAAGATGTTGCAAAAAAAATAAGTAAATTATTGAGTTTTTTTCACCAATGGAAAGGTCGGTTAGTTATTTTCATAGATAAAAAATCGATGAAAAAGATATACAGGGTAATTCCGAAGTTGATACTTCTTTTTTAGCTGTGTATAGAAGGCATTAAAATAAACAACATTTTCAAATACCTTTTTCAAAAAACTTAAAAAATAGGAGAGAAGATACAGAAGTAAAAAATCTAAGTGGGGGCCCAGGGCCCGATTAGGCAAGAAAGGCAGCTGCCTAGGGCGGCAGGTTGATGGAGGGCAGCAAAATTTTTAATGAAAATACTATCCGAAAAAGGAAAAAATAAAAATTAAATACACATCTTGCCTTAGTACACTGATCGGGCTGATTTGTTTACAGGAGGGCGGCAAAAAAAAATGTGTATAGGGTACCAATTTGCCTTAACGCGGCCCTGTACGGGCCCAGTCATCTAAACGTAGCCTGTTATACTTTATATTGTTTGTCTTGTTAGTCATGCAATTTACGGGTCGGTGGTCAGTTATTTGGCAATTCGATGTGTTTTTCTGAAACAAGTTAATTTTAAACTGGTGAAACATGAAAATAGTAAAATTTAAAAACAATGAACTAGTAGATATGGTGTTAATTTACGGTGAGCGTCGTCAAAGTGTGGCTGCTGCTTCGAGATTATCTTTAAGTTAGGCAGGACCGTACTTAATTCATAGTGTAATAAATGAATGTAAGTACCTTATTTTTTTGTTGTTTAAAAAAATGTATTTGAAAATGTTGTTTATTTTAATGCCTTCTATACACAGCTAAAGAAGAAGTATCAACTTAGGAATCACCCTGTATAAGCCAATGAAAAAAAAACCCTAAAAATAAAAGTTCATTGTATTGTAACAAATATTAAAAATTAACATTTTTAAATAAAACTCACTTTCTAAGAATCTCTTATATCTGTAGAGTCAAAATTTAAAAAGTGTTTAAAAATTCATTAACAAACATGACCAAGATTCGGACCAAGAGAATGAGACAGGGTGTCCCGAAATTAGCATGCAATATTTCTAGTATGTAAAGTACCGGGTGGTCAACTAAGAATGACCGCTGGCCATATCTCAGAAACTAGTAATCGTACAGCATCCGGGTAAATTTTTTTATGACAATAGTGTACAAAAGAAAATGCTGGAAATTATTTTTAAGTTCCGCATTTTGCCGCAAGAGGGCGTAATTGAAAAGTAAATTTTAAAATTTTACATATCTCCGAAAATTCCACATTAAGGTGTATCTTTGATAACACCATTAAAAAGCTTGGACAATTATGCATCATTTTGGTCTTATGCTCATTGGCGTACCAAGTTTAATAAGAGGGGGGTTGAAAGTGTAATCAGTTAAATTGCTGTAACTTTTAAACGACTTATCCGATTTTAGCAAACTAAAGACTGTTTGGGAGAGGAATGTATGCACTTTCACCAATCGTATTTAGTTGCCCATAATAGTTCTCAAAAAAAATGCTAGAGGGCGCAATTTGCAATAATAACACATTTTTTTATTTTACTCCAAAAAAATAAATTATACGGTATAATTATGATACCATAATCGAAAAGTAGATAAAATTTGCTAGAAAAAATATTAAAGCCGCAGCTCGATATCTCCGTTCGTTTCAGCGTTATCGCCAATAGAATAATTTTTAAAACTAAGCGATTACATATTTTTTAGAAAAAAAGTGGTACGCCACTGATATTTTTTCATGTGGATATTATTTCTGATTATCATGGTCAATTCTGCATAAAAATGGTCTCTTGCGTTTTTCTTCTCAGGCACACCGTTCTTAATTAAAATAATTAAATTAAATTAGCTCTACTATTATTAATAACATTCATAATGCAAAATTTTGTTTTATTAAAATTGGTGAAAATGACCACCTTCACTTAATCCACACATTCAAGATGACGAAAATATCCTATAAACATACTCCGAGAAATGCTTCATTAGGGGGCTAAAGCCTCTCAAAGAGGGTCGGGGGCAATTTTTTTTGTAATAGCATGGAAATCATTTAAGATAATAGAATGCCAATTGGTACATGACTTACAACCAATAAGATGTAAAGTACAATGAATTTAAAGTGAAAATATTTCTTCCATTGCAGTAGCACGAAGTGGAACTAAATTTAAAAATCTAAGAAATAAAAAATATAGGATTATATTTACCGTAAGCCCCACTTTGTGCGACGCCACTGGAAGACATATTTTCACTTTAAATTTACTGTGATTTACAACTTATTGGTTGTAGGGCATGTACCAATTTTCATGCCATTATCTTAAATGGTTTTATTAAAAAACTTTCCTCCGACCTTTTTGAGGGGCTCTAGCCCCCTAAAGAAGCTTTTCTGGAGGTATATTTATAGGATATTTTTGTAGTAGTTTTTGATGTACCGTACGCAATAAAAATATTGCACGCTAATTTCGGGACATTTCTGTAAAATATAATTTTGGATGGAGCTGGTATCCGTGGAGAAAAACTTATATTCTATTTCAGAAAGGTGTAGAGTAATAAAATGGGAAATTCCGTCCAGTTCGGCTCAATTTCGGTGTCGGCCATAGGCGTAGGTAAATTTTATGCATTAAATTATTTATGATAACTAACCAAAGAAAAAAGAAGATGATAATTTGATAAAGAAGGAATTATTAGCTATAGTAAATTTACACAAACATCGTTTTATGAAATATGCCGTGGAAGATATAGCTGAAAAACATAGTGTAACTGTGCTGCGCACACCGCCATGTCATTACGAACTTATCCTATAGAACTTAGATGGGCGCAAGTGAAAGAATTTGTGGCAAGACACAACACGACATTCAAAATGAAAGACATTAAGCTACTGTTTGATCAAGCCCTTACGGAAGCCAGAGCACTGGCGAAAAGCAGTCTATCATGTCATTAAATCAGAGGAGAAAATGTGGGATCTTGACCACATGATCAATCGGACCGTCGACCCGTTAATTATAACGTCAAGAGGAGATGACAGTTCCTCCAATAACGAAGAATATTATAATTTTTTATAATTTAATTTCTGTATAATGTATTTTTTGTATTTTGTATTTTTTTATGTTTAATAAAAAATAAGTGTACCTACCTAATACTATGTACATAATGCACACTTTTATCACACCATTTTCAGTGTTTGTAAATGGATAACAATAGGCAAAACCCATAAATTGACCCAAACCCGGGTGGTACTACCTGCGCTTGATAAAAACAAAGAATTTTTCAATGAAATCAATGCCAAATTATGAAAGTGGCTCAAATATTCGTTGGGTCACTCTGTAGTCCCTTTACATACCTAATGAGTTTTTATTACTCTACACCTTTCTGAAATAGACTATAGAAATATGGGTTGGATACTATTAATTAAATAAAAAATGTGCCTCTTTTTTGTGTAATAATTTTTTTACATTCGCACAAAAAAATGTTTTTCGTAAAGCACGATAAAAGTGTCTTTTTTACACTGTAGACCGAACGTCGCCCGTCCCCTGTAGTAGTTCTTTCCGCACTTGTTAGAAACATTACTTTTACAATCTCTAATTATAAAATCTCGATGGCCAGTGTCCTGTGGATAGAGCCATCAGGATAGCCATAATTATGGTCATGTGACAAATGGCGGGTGATTTGTTAGGCAAGTTTGCAAGATGTTTTGGTTAAATTTTCTAGTTTCTTTTGATGAATCTGACTTTTTATTACCTCCGGTTTCGGTAATTTATTTCTATGGAAGACTTTATTTTCTTTGTGTAAGTTTTACTTATATAATTAAAAAAGGCATTTTAAGATAGAATCAAATTTAAAAACAATTTTCGACTATTAAGACTATGTATAAAATATATTTCAGGAAACAAGCTATACAATGTTGCTAAATCCACACCAACAGCATTTTTTGAGCCTTTCTTTGCCAATTTATCGGCTTTTTTATTTCCTGTAATACCTTCGTGTCCTGGTACCCACTGCAGTATCACTTTGTTTTTTTGCCAGGGCCCCCAGTTTCTCTTGACATTACCATATCAGTCGAGGTTACATTGTTTCCTATTAGCCATCTAAGGTAAGCCCTTCTATTGTTTTCGTACGCACATTGCAATATGGCATAGATTTCTGCTTGGAACACTGTGGGAGACTTTCCCAGAGAGAAAAACACATTTTGCTCCACTCTTAAAAATGACTTGGTATTTGGTACTAATTTTTATTTGTTCTAGTGTTTACGTTACCAAAAATAACTATTCTTAGTTAGGAAAACAAAAAAGATTTATTTCTTGGTTATGTTTACCAAAAAATGATGCAATCAGAACAAAGAAAATATCTTGTTTTCATATTAGTTGGCAGAAATAAAATATTTTGTTTAGCTGAATTTTACTTTTATTTAAAAGTTACATCAAGGTTCCTACAAACTTGTATTTATCAATTAAGCTTGTTGTAATAACACATTATGAATTTGTAGTCCCTATCATTTTGTTAATTTTGATTAAATTCTTAGTTACCAGAACTAACTTTTCTTTTCAAGTAATATTATTCATCATATTTATAACTAACGGCATCAACAGAGACTTGACGCCCTTGCCCGGTGGGTGACATGTGACATCATTTTAACCAGGACTATCAGGAGGTTATGTTTATGTTAGGGTGCTTTTGCGGTTCGTGTCCATTTTTTCGTGTTTTTAAGGCAATAATTGGCCATTTTCATGGCCGTGCCCTTGTGGAAAATGGATGTGACAATATTTGGTGTAATTTATTTGTGTTTATTGTCTTTCTTGTGTACGTTCTTATATTGGCAGAAGGAAGCTAAATCATAAGTAAGTAAACATTTTATTTTTTATCATTGCAGTTTTACATTAGACAGTTTAAATGAGATTTTTATAAAGCATGGCAAGGTGACCCGATGAGAAATAATAAAAAATATTTGTTTTGTTTTGTTTTTGTTCTATGTTCCATTTCTATAAAAGAACGTCATATTGATGACTTTTTAATCTGACCAAGTACAACAAATTTCATATACCTAGCTGTATATTTTAAATAGAAAGTCCAGGGGATATTTTTTGTTTTTTAATAATCGCAGTTGCAGATAAGAAAATTTCAATAGCAAAGTTCTATAAGCAGAACAACCCAAAAGGTTGAGTAAAATAAGTTAAAAATCTAGTGTTTCTGTTTTGTATTGCATAAGTATGTATTATAAAGAACATGAGAGAACAAGGACATTGGAAATACTTTTTTTTAAGTTATTTCTATCAAATCAACTTGCTAATTTTGCCATGCGTTATAAGCAATTCATTCAAACTTTCTAATGTGCAACTGCAATGAGAAAAATATAAAAATTTTACTTATTTATGATTCAACTTCTTTCTTACTATTAGAAAGTACAGAAAACAAATAATAAACACAATGTTGTGACTACATACGTAATTGTTACTCAAAGAAAATTTCAAATTTGTCCCAAATAAATGATTGCTTTGGCAATATTTGTAGATTGCATCATTAACAACAAGAATATTTCCTTGAAAAAAAATTTTCAATTTTCCAATTTACACATTAGTCGTGACAACTAATAGGTGTGGTTTAAAAGTGGAAGTACCATATAAATTTAGTTATCCGAATATAAAATTTCGTTGTGACAACTAAAATTTGTAGGTTGGGTTGGTTAATGTTATTAATTAGTTCAACAGTTCAATAACGACAATTTTTTTTGGTTGTACAAACTAATTTTTGGGTTGAGTCCGATTTCACGAAAATAAATAGTTGTCAGAACCAAATTTTGTCCGTGTATCCCCGCTCCGGTACCTTCCTTGGTTTTGGAACCGTCTGTGTACCAGATTATTGTCCCAGGTTTCTGGTGTTTTATTTATCTATACGTTTCGTTTATCAATTACGACCTCGTATGTCATGCGAAACCTTGGATTTATGTGGTCTGATCTCATTTCTAACTCAGGTCCACCTATATAGTCTAACTTAAAAGTTCGTGTCCAGTTCTCTGCCTGCCTAAAAGCGGCGTCGAACTCTACAGTCTATAGAGTCCCATTTTTGCCTATCCTTTTATCACCAAGTGAAGTGGAGGATGGTTTAGGATGATCTCCATTGCGGATGTGGGGGTCGATTTTATGGCCCCCGTGATACTCAAGCAGGCCAATCTTTGCAGGATTCCTAGCTTTGGTATGACGATAATTCGTACATTTTTTCTATTAATTAATTAAAACGGAAATGTAAGGAAATAAAATCCACCAAAAAAAAATCAAATTATCATTACAGCGGCCCCTTTACCAACGACCGGCCAATTAAATTCCAACAAAGAGTTGACCAAGTACTAATTTCATTCAAATCAAATTGACTGCCCAGTCGTAATAACGTTAAGAATAAATGTGCAAATCATTAACTCCTCTCAACAGTGGATTCTATTATTAAATAAAAGTCGAACTTTGCGGGGGGCGTGAATAAGTCGGATTCGGATCTACTTTCAAAGAAGGTACCGGCGAAAGGAGATAGTAATTAATAAAAAGTGAAGAGGAAGCGGTGATATCGTGCACCTGAAACTCTGTTGGATGTCCCTCTGCGTATTTTGTCATTAGGTTTTTGATTCTATTGTGGATTTATTATTAATTATTACTTGGTTGCATTGTCAGGTTTATTATTTATTTTGTTTGTGCGGCCGGCTGTAACTTGTAATACTCGGGAAACTGGGAAAAAAATTTACGTTGCCTATAGATACCTTAACGGCGGAGTAGCCAGGCATTGGGGGCGGGAAGGGCGAAATGTTTTGGGTAGCATCATGTTTTCAATTTTCGATTTTTAAGAAATCCTGGGGCACCTTTAAGCTAGCCAATATATATTTTCTCATTTGCCTTGCATTGTTAAACTTTTATTGAAAAAAAAGAGGACCAAACATTTTCACAGACAGACTATTTATCTCCGTTCATCCAAACTGGCAGAAGGGATGTTGGTTTAAAAATAATCCATGCACAAGGAATAAATACAGTATCTAAGTGGACCAAAACTTCAGCGGAAAGGATTGGAATTGATACAAAATTTCTACCAAACTATTATTTTCTGAACGAACATATTTGTGCACAGATTCACTTTGGTATTTTTAAAATCTCCAGTTTTCCAATCATTTCTAGTAAATCACTAGAAGATTTAATGCATAAATTGTACTATACCTACACCTGACATAGGGACCTGTTTTCTGGACTCTAACAGTGTGTACTCCTTATATGCTGACGACCTTAAGATTTCAACTGTCATTAATTCGCCTCTGGACATAGTGAAACTGGAGGGGGGCATTAACAGATTCTCTGAATACTTCACACTGAATCGTCTACATTTAAATGTTGATAAGTGTCACTACATTGTTTTTTCTAAGTTAGACCTCTCAAGAAATCCAAATATAGATTTGAGCCTAAATAATATACAATTAAAACGGGTTAATGTGGTTAAAGATCTGGGGATTATTTTGGACTCCAAACTGTTGTTTGAGTACCACATAGAGGCTACTATTCGGAAAGCGTTGCGCATTTTAGGATTTATCCTGAGAACTACTGAAAGCTTTAAGAGCCCTGCATCGTTACTTACTTTATATTGCAGCATGGTAAGAAGTACTCTGGAGTACTCGTCAACAGTCTGGAATCCGATGTACCACAAATATATTGATCGAATTGAAAGTGTCCAAAAAAAGTTCATCAATGCTCTTAATTTTTGTTACAATAGACACCGGCACTTTTACTCGTATAACGAGAATTTGTTATTTTATAGCTTGCAATCGCTGAGGTCCAGAAGACAGTGTTTTGATATTTTCTTTATTTATAAGATAGTAAATAACCTTATCGACTCTGAATTTAGCTTAAACTATTTACTTTTTAACGCTAACTCATATACACTTCGGAACAGGCTAACTTTTAGTGTCCCTACTTTTACAACTAATTCTAACTCTCCTCTCATACTTTGTATAAGAACATACAATGATCTTGTAACGGGTGATCGACGCATTGACCTGTTTAATACTAACTTATGTGCCTTTAAAAAACTTCAGAAAAAAAGTTTCTATTATCCTTTGATTAGGAAGTGCATTGCTATCACTCGCGTATCTTTAGCTGTAGAGTTTGTCTTTGGATTTATTATTTGATTGTATAAAATAGCATTTTTTTCTTTAGTTAAACTTATTGTGTACTTCTACCGAACTTTGTAAACATTTTTTTTTGTAATACGTGTCACTCTATAATTGGTTTGCTCCAAGCAGTCTGTTAAGTGACCTTGTTTGTCTAAATAAATAAATAAAAAATTAACATACTAACCTTGGTTGTTTTTTTTGTCATGCAAATATTTTTCCACCGCAATATTTTCTGATATATTTTGAAAAGGGATCCAACCCCCAATGAACCTTAAAATTTTTAACATATGCAACAAATATAGAAAAATTACTGGTAAATCTTTTTTCAATGGTGGAACATGAAGATGAGTACATACAACCAGATAAAAGAGCAGAAATTATAAGATTTCTAAAAAAAAATTTAATTTTATGTTTTCAGGTTGTGTTATAGTATCTATTGCCACTTCTCTTTCCGCGTTAATAGTGTTGCTAGTTTTTAAATTGGCAATTATTTTGAAAAACTTTACCATAGCGAACGTTAAAAATTCATATTAATGCACAAAAGCCAGTTTTAAACAAGTTCCACAGCTGTTTTGTTGTACTTTTGGAGTTATAATTCTTACGCAAGCAGGAAAAAACCAGAACGAACCATTTTTGCTTTGGTGCATTTTAGCAGAACAATTTAATCAAACTAGCTATGGTTGAGAAAAATAAATTGTTCATTTATATTAATAAATATATCGCATTTTGTCTGTTATTCTGCAAAAGGCCGAATGTGAGAAAGATAGATATATTCAAAGTGATTTTGTGTAACTATCAGAAATGACCTAAATCGATGAATATGTTACAGTGTAATTTGGTCTATGGATTTGCCAATGAAATGAATATTTCTTCAATAAAATTGTTTTTTATTATCTTTCTCACAAGTTCACGGCCAACTAAAAAGACAAGACAAGACCTAATTTAAATAATTTTTTAAACTTTTTAGTATGAAGTTCGGAAGTTAAGTCGTAGAAAAAATATACTGTACAACTCGAGTGGATTGTCCATATTGCGCTCGGAAATTTGAGCACGACGCCACAGTGCGTAGTGAATCACACCTGAAGTCGACTGGGGATACTTGCCAGTTGAAACGTTGTGATTCAAAACAAATAAAGACAATGCAAGTCCAAAACTCTACTGCCGTTCAAGAAACGTAATTGTCTCCAACCTTTAAACAGACACTATTGTTCTCGTCACACGTGCTGACCCCCTGAAGATTTTTTAAGACCCTTAAAGACCCTAAGTAACTGAATTTTTCCTTGCATGACACTTACGAGATGCTATTGTGATGTAATCACTGAACCAGAATAAAATATTCTATGTAGCAGCACACAAAAACTGAAGGTATTACTCAACATGCAACAACACAAAAATAGGCTCTATCTCAATTTCTATCGTATTTATTATTAATTTAGGTTGCACGAAAAAAAAAACCTAATTCTTAACCAACTATAAGCAAACACTTGTTATTTAACATTTAATATAAGTATGGGCAAGTGCCTGTCGACATATTAAGCACCGGTTCCCGCAGATCACCGAAGTTAAGCTGTGTCGAGCGCGGTTAGTACTTGGGCGGGTGACTGCTTGGGAACACGGCGTGCTCTTGCCTCAGGGAAGAGTGTAAAATGAATCGACACCTAGCCATCCTCCCCAGTCAGTAGATCACATTTGTGGTCGATGACCGGTTCAAGATGGCCCACGTAGTCGGCGAACCGTAAAAAAAAAATAAAATATATAAGTATAATTTACTGGATGTAAGAACAGTCACTATTTCGATCAAGAACTTATAAGGTATTGTTTCAAGAGCTGTCGCTCTTATTTAGAAATATTTATATTTAGATTAAAATTTTATTCAATGTAAAGGCATCCTTCATCTTAGTTTTTTTTACCCAGTATACTTAATACTGTAATATTAATTATGATTATATTATGATTATTTAAAACAAATAAATAGTGATCAAGAAGAACCAATATGCTTCATTAAGCCTACGAAAACTAACCTCTACAAAAATCCCAAGCAGCATTTTTCCGACGTCCTACGAATATTGTACTACTTGCGATGTTACATTAGATATAAATAATAGTCAGTACTCGACTACGAAAAAATAACTGCGGCACATCGGCGGTATTGGTAATATTTTACAACGTTGTAGTTCTATACCTAATCCAACGCTGTAACGATGGCACTACACAACTACTTATTTTCAGTAATATAAATACAAAATGGCTACGTCGACGCGACCTCGGACTTATATAAACATTATATCGAGACCTCATAATTTCCCCCAGATTATTAGTGTGCCGTCATTAGTCCACACGTCACATCGTGAATTGTGTTATGGAAAATAAATATACTAGAATTCACGTGTGTATGACTCCATCTTGCGAGAGTACCGTGGTAGTGCCTCAGAGGTGAGTTATTGTCATTCGATCGTGGCGACCCGGGTTCGATTCTCATTATTACATAAATGGAATTACTAAACTAAATCCTAATCCAATCAAGATAGCTTGGTATGAAAATAATCTCAAACCTGAGGTAGATATATTTAAATTTCAATTGGTAAATTACAACGAGGTAGAAAAAATACTTAATTCCATAAAAGCTAAAGCTACAGGTGATGATGGGTTAAATATTAGCCTGTTGTTGTTGGCATGTCCATATATAATACCTTTTATAACTCATATAGTAAATTGTTGTTTGGAAAGGGGCGAGTTCCCGGACTGTTGGAAGCATGCAATTGTTACACCATTGCCAAAAATTCCAAATCTTAAAGGCTTTAAGGATCTGAGACCGATCAGTGTACTTCCTACACTATCCAAAATTCTGGAGAGGGTTATGGAGTCACAGTTGCGTGAGCACGTAAAAAGGTTTTCTATTTTACCTGAATTCCAATCGGGCTTCAGACCGGGACATAGTTGTGAAACTGCACTCTTGAAGGTCACCGATGACATATTAAGGGGTGTAGATCAGGGGCATCTTGCCGTGCTGACTTTGATTGACTTTTCTAAAGCCTTTGACACCATAGGTCACCAGTTTCTTTGTTCCATATTGAAATTTATTGGTATCGGTAATGAAGGTTTAAAAGTACTGCAAAGCTTTTTGGACGCAAGAAGTCAGTCTGTTCTTGTTGCTGGTATTCAATCGGGGTCGCTTCCTATTTCTTGTGGTGTTCCCCAAGGCTCGATCCTGGGACCCCTCTTATTCTCTATATATACCTGACAACTTATAAATCAAGTAAGACATTGTAAGGTACATCTATATGCTGATGACACGCAGGTTTACCTTATTTTCGATCCTCGTGATACGGACATATCTCTGCAGGATATAAACGATGATCTATCCAGGTTGGTCTCAGAAGCTTCTGATCACTCATTATCTATTAATTCAAAAAAACGCTCTGTCATGGTCTTTGGTCCTGCAAGGATTCGAGAGGTTCTTTTGCCATCGATTAAACTAAAAATCAACAATGATGAATTGCCCATACTTGACAGTTGTAGGAACCTCGGTCTTACAATATATTCCACTCTAAAATATAGAGCTCACGTGAGCAACTGTATTAGAAAGGCTTATTTTAATTTAAAGATGATTTTCAATTCTAGAAATTATTTAACTCAAAAGCTAAGGGTTATCTTGTGTGAAGCATTGGTTTTGTCACGGTTTAATTTTTGCGATAGTGTCTATGGTTTTTCAATAGACTCGTCCGATAAACGCCGCATTCAGGTATTACAAAATTCATGTCTTCGTCTAATATTTGGTATTCGTCGTAGAAATCATATTTCGCATAAACTAATAAATCTTGGCTGGTTGAACATGGGTAATAGGCGTTTACTGCATGCAGCTTGTCTGTTTCATCGAATAGTTCTAACTAAATCCCCTTCGTATTTAAGCAAAAAAATTAAATTTAGGTCAGATGTTCATGCCTTAAATATTAGATTTAGGGATCGTCTAACACCTCCCACTCATAGAACCGAACAGTTTAAAAAATCATTTTCTTACCAAATAACCAAAATTTATAACGAAATTCCCGAAAATTTCAAGTCTAAAAGTCCCACGTCATTTAAATTTGCATATAAAAAGCTTTTATTGAGTCAACAATAAATTTTTTAAATTTGCCACTTGTACGGAAAAATACTAGTTTATCTGAACTTCAATGGTTTATCCCCATATATATTTGGAGTCAAAAAATAACAAACAAAAAAATTACAATAGTTTTTATAATTTTAAAAGAGCGAATCTAGTAAATCTTTATCAAAATTTTTCATATATAAATTGGGATGTTTTAACCCAATATACTGATGTTAACAGTGCATGTCAAAAATTTTATGAGATTATTTATAATACTTTGGACATACATGTTCCAAAAACGCAAAAAAGAAATCGAACTTACCCACCATGGTTTACTGGTGAAATAATAAAGAACATAAAGTTAAATTATAAAAATTGGAAGCAGTTTAAAAGAACAAATAATCCACTCTATTTGGAAAGTTTTCGAAATTTGCGCCGGGCTACTAAGAATGACATAAACAATTCCTATAAATTATACTGTTCCCGTGTTGAAAACGACATAAAAGACGAGCCAAAAAGATTCTGGCGTTTTATTAATGATAAAAAAAATAGTCATAGCCTACCAAATACTATGTCCTATGAAAATACAATTATTCGTGATCCCAAGGTCATTGCAGACAGTTTTGCCTCATTTTTCCAGAACTCCTATGTTGCTTCCTCCAAAAAAATAAGTGATTCGACTGATTTCTATCCCTCACAGAGTCCCCTAGATGTCTATAAAATAACTGAACAGGTGGTCACTACTGTACTAAAACAACTTAAACCTAAAGCCACTATAGGGCCAGATAAAATCCCTGCATTTTTGCTGAAAGACTGTGCGATTGTTCTTGCTCGTCCGCTTGCAATTCTATTTAATTTATCACTTTCAACTTCTACATTTCCAGACCTGTGGAAAATATCGCGCATAACTCCGGTTTTTAAAAAAGGGGACAGCAGTAACATTACCAACTATAGACCAATCAGTATAATAAATAATTTCTCGAAAGTTTTTGAAATTATTTTACACGAATATATATATAATTCAATTAGCATTCACATATCTGCTCAACAGCACGGTTTTATGAAGGGTCGCTCAACCGTCTCAAATCTATTTTGTCTTACTCAGGATCTTGCGGAATCTCTTGATGCGGGTGAACAAACTGACGTCATTTACACTGATTGCTCCAAAGCCTTTGATCGGCTCGATCATGGTATTCTTCTCGATAAATTGGCTACGTTTGGTCTATCACAAAGACTTATTGCATTTTTTGAGTCATATTGGACTAACCGCCTACAATATGTTCAATGCCATGGTCAAAATTCCAGAGAGTTTGCTGCCACCTCAGGTGTTCCCCAGGGGTCACATTTGGGACCCCTACTTTTCATTATATTTCTTAATGACCTTATTTTTATCCTAGATGTCGATCATTTAATTTATGCCGACGATGTCAAGTTATATCTTAGAATTAGAGACGAGAGGGACTGCATGAAATTACAAGATAACTTTGAGAAAATGAATAGGTGGTGTTCAAAAAATTCAAAACCAGTTAGATATACATGCCTGCACTGTGGCCTCCATTAAACGCCTGACTCTGTAATTATTTACATATTATATATCATTGTTTAATTATTTTTACTATATCTATGTTGTTCTTTTTTATAATGCTTTGTATTATGTTAAAACTTTTTTTATATCCCATTCGATAATTGGATATTTGATTCTGTAGAATGTGGTAATATTAAATAAATAAATAAAAAAAATATAATCTTTATTCAATAATTATAATTATTAATTTTATTCATGCCCCACGGTTATTTGCTCCTGAACAAGTAACTGTTTTTTTCCCTATATTATAGTTCTTCTATTTTTTTTTCTTGCCATAGCCTGTCTATTGTATATGCTTAAGGTAAAGAACAGGGGGAGTGTATTGCCTCCAGGTTTTTACACTCCTATCTGACCTTCGGCATTTTCCATTAGGTACCTACACTTTAGTATTATTAAATGTATTATAATTACAATGGAAATAAAGACCTCATTTATTTATTTATCTATAACTAGTGCATACACGTGGTTCGGATTCCACGTTAAGCTATAGGTCCCGTCTGGCCTGGCTAACATTACCCAGATGATAGGGGATACAATGGGCCTTATATAGGCCTAAGTATACTGGCTCTTCCGCCAACCCCAGCAAAAAAAAAATCTTTCGAGAGTAGTAAAAAAATCTACAATAGCGACTGTGGATGAAAACGTACCTTTAGAGAAGGCCGGCTGCGGCTAATATGTTTATTGTTTATCCACGGGATTCCCAGGGCATATAAATAAATTAACTTTCCAGGAAATTAAAAATTTGATCACTCAAAACAACATAATAACCCCAAATCGTCAACTGTGCGGGGCCCTTTCTTCCTCCAATTCCAGATCAAGAAAAAGATAAAAAGCTACAAATTAAGCCGATATTCGTGTTATAAAAATAATATTAATAACAAAGGGCCTTTGTCAAGGGCTACAATAAAAAGTACCCTTGGCGCGCTAGGGGGCGCTGCGGGACACAGTGACATAACATCTGCTGAGTTTAGCCCGCAAATTAATGTAATTTTTTTTGAAATGCAATAATAAAAACGATAGAAATAATTTGTTATGGAAAGACAGACGGCCGGACGCGTAGGGCTTGAAAGGGTCTATCTTAAATTTTTGTTGTTTCGTTGTTTGTCCTTTTTTATGTGTTGTTTCATTTTAAAGCACTGGCCTCCTTGGGGTGTATATAATTTTTATTATTTATTTCTTTGGTTTTACTTTATGTTTGGGTGCGGTCAAGCATAGCTTTCCATTGAGCCAATAAAAATTAATAATGTTCATGGGATATACACACAAAGATGGAATGAAGTAATTTTTTTTTATACGATTTCCTTCCTCTTCGTTCGCTGCCAGGGCCATACCCGAGGGGACCTACAGCTTAACGTGGGTTCCGAACCACGCTCCTCGGTCATGTGATATCCCCCCAAGGGCTAACAACCCTTAGTTTCTTGCCACTGCATGACCTACCGATTGTGTGTGTGTGTATCTTCTTCCGCACCCCACCAGATGTCCGATCTCATCCGGCCTGGTTACCGGCGTGAATGAGGTGGGTTAGGAGATGTGTTATTAAAATTCGGACATACTTTTTTTAATGTACGTATGCCCACTCCGAGGATCGAACTCGGAACGCCTTGGTCGAATGCCAGTGACTCATCGCTGAGTCACCACCGCAGTTATGTTTAAATTAAAAATAATGTAAAAAAATATTTGTTATATCACCACCGTTATTAGTTGATACGCTATCTTCAACGTAAAAAGAGTGGAAAAACTAAAATAACTAACAGACAAGCTCAGCCACTATAGTTCTAGAAGGTTGGTTGGTTGGTTTAAGGCGGGGGTTGGGCGTTCGGCCCAAGCTTCTTGCACTGCAGCCTAGTGGCCTTTTGTGCTCCCCCTATCTTGCTAGAAAAGATTTGTTCCTTTTATAAGGTCCAGCAAATTCCTACTAAGTTTGTCATGTGGGAGGTTATCCCCACATTGAATGTCTCCGAAGATTCTGAGTCTTCCTCGGGTCAGTGCTTCGCAGTTATATATGATATGTGAGGCGGTTTCGTCCTCATCGCCGCAAAGCCTGCATTCAATGGGACCATTGTAAATTCCTGCTCGGTGTAGGTGTTTTCTTAAGCAGTGGCCTGTTAGTAGGCCGACCACTTGTTTTAGCTGGGTGCGCGTTAAAGGCATCATTCCAGTTGATAACTTTTTGGAGGGTTTTCCAATTGTGGCTTGGGTATGACCAGGTATCCTGTTCCATCGGGACAGGTGTTGTTGTTGTGCCCACCTGTCTGATGCTGTTCTGGTTGCCTGTTTTGATATGCCCAGGGCGGGTTCAGGGCCCCTGAGTTTTTGAGATGATCCGGCTCTTGCCAGTTCATCGGCCTTTTCGTTGCCTGCTATCCTTGAGTGGCCAGGAACCCATAGGAGTTCTACCTTGTTGTTCCTTGCGGCCAGGTTTTTCAGGTCTGTTCTAGAAGGTAGCTTAGTATCTCACATTTACAAAAACAACAAAATAGTTAACTTTCGTATGTATTTTTTTTAATTAGACTGGTGAGAAATTGTCCTTTCTCTCTATACTTGCATAAATTATCTACGGTACATTCCGAAAATAAAAGTTAATTCCTTAAATATGTTACACCACAGTTTAAGAGCCTTCCATACCACCGTGACACGCGGAATCGTTTCCTGGCATGGAAAGGAGGGCAAGATGACAACAGTAAACATATATTTTTATTTTCTTTGTCATATTTCGCCCTAAAACTTTGTTTCATATTTTAGAGCATTCAGGAAAATTGTAGTTCCCAAGAGTTTGTTTCTTACCATGCTATATCTTCACTGTAAATTTTTTTTTTCGTAAGTTTAAAATTGTATGACAAATTCGTCATCTTGCCCTCATGTATGGGTAAGATTATGAAAGCATGCGGGTAAGATGCCGAGGATTATTGAATAAAAGAAAAACAGTAGGTATCTAGAAAGATATATTAATTATTGTCACAAAAGTCGCAAATATATGCTTTGCGCTACGCTTCTGCGGATGTCAGTCCTGAGCATGCTGCATGAACCCATTTACGACAGGGAACAGGCGTACCAAATTTTATTTTTTCCAGAATCGTTACACATTAAACAAATTTCTTCTTGTTCCTCCACATTATCGTCATCTTCTTCCATGTAATTTACTGATATGGAAGAGTCAGAGGATTCCCCATCATCTTGATCGTCAAACCTCACTTTTCTGACATGTTTACCTTTTTTGATCTGCTTTTTCTTCATTTCGAATTCGTCATCTTAGCCGACCAATAAATTTTAAATCGAGTTTTGTATTAACCAACAAAGAGATTTTATTTCACGAAAACTTAATGGGCTATAGATAAACAATACCACAACATTGAAGAAAATAGCAGTAGAGTTTTGGACTTGCATTGTCTTTATTTGTTTAGAATCACTACGTTTCAGCTGGTAAGCATCTCCAGTCTCTGAATACTGTATTCACCTGAAGACGACTGGAGATGCTTACCAGCTGAAACGTAGTGATTCTAAACAAATAAAGACAATGCAAGTCCAAAACTCTACTGCCATTCAAAAAACGTCATTGTCTCCAACCATTGAAGAAAATACTTACCGATTGCAAATAAGATTCAACACAAACGCTATAAAGCTTATTTCTTCTTGCACTAATATTATAATGACATAACCATTAAACACAGATGGCGAAATATCGTTAACAAAGTAAGTCAGATTTTGATGTTAATATATAGGCAACTTACGAAGCACACCAGCTAAACTCGACAATCAACCAAGTGGCGCTATCTAATTACAATAATCGGAATTTTCCAATTCGTCATCTTACCCGATTCGCCATCTTATCCCCCTTTCCCCTAATTGCAAATTTAATACAAAAATTTTACTAAGGGATTCATAAAAACTTCTAGTTTAGCGGATAATACCTTTTCAAAAAAAAAAAATTATTTTAAAGTTTCAATTAAATAGGTTCAAACTATATCATCCGCCATGCAGAACATAAAAATGAAAATATTGCGGCAATTCATGTTAATTTCTTATTTTTCATTAAAATTACAAACGATGCCCTGATATTATCTTAAAAATCTCCACCGACGCCGCGCCACTTAATTCTCGTCAAATTCGTTTTTATCATATTTTGTATAAAAAAAAAGATATTTTATTGCTATCGCCAGACACAGGCGCGATGTGGTGTTTCGTGATGAGTCATCGACTACGGTTTTCTCTTAAGGCTACTCATCTTTCAATATCTTTAAACTAAATTAAATCCTATGTTCCAATTTGGATAAATTCAGTGACAACGGATTGCGAAAATTAGCTTTTCATGCGTTGATAAATTATTTAATGTTGGCTTATTTTATCGATAAAACAAATCAACCAAAAAATAAAAAATCGATTAATTAAGGTGTAGATACCTACCTATTTACACCAATTATTATATTGAGCACTTTTCGTTATTTTCGTCATTTAAACATAGATGTCGCTAAAGTTTGTTTTTTTAGAGATTTAATTTCCAAGAGACAGCCTACCCAATCAGTGGCCTAGCCAGCGGGGGGGAGCAGGGGTATGGCCCCTCCCCGAAACCTAAAAAACAAGAAGATTTAAAATATAATTGGGAAACGAAATTACGGCAACCCTATCGATAACGCACTAAATGAAATAACACATTATCTTACATATACGATATATGCTTGAAAGATAAATTGACAATCATGCAAATCTTAAAATTTTTAAATAAACCTGCGGCGCGCGACACCCTCTTCGGATTTTATTTATTAGTTTAATTGGTTTTCAATAAATAGACGATAATTATATGTAATAAAAAATAAACCTTATTTTTCTGCTCATTTATTCGTGGCACCCGAAATAATTTCCGCCAGCTGAGCTAGTTTCAGATCCTTTTGCCCCCTCCCCCCAAACTGAATTTCTGGCTACGCAATACATTGAAAATAGAACGGATTATTAAAATTTTAATAAAAATATGGGCTTTTAAAATTAAAGTAATTTTTTAATAATTAATTAACGCAGCATAATAATTGGCAAATTATTAGGTATAACAATACAAAAAAATGCTTCTTCTTACCCAATTATTCCTATAAATAATTTTCCTTTAAAGAAATAATATTGCCTCTTTAATAAAATTGAAACAAGGTTAATAATGGAAAATAACTTGAGAAAGTAAAATCAATATCAATAAAGAGAATTAAGAAATAATTACACTTTAAAAGGCAAGATACTTAAATTAGTCTAATTTTTTTTATTGAGAACAAACAAATAATAACAAAAAAACAAAATAATGACGTCAATTAACAAATAACAATTATAACATAAATTACATTCCAAGCACTATTTTCACGATTTACATAATGTCATTGTTGGGTTGATTTTTTTAAAACTATTAATTACATTAACCATAAGTGGGGCACATTTATCTAGATAAAATTGGCTGGTTAAGTGTTCCAACAGTTAGTTTAATACATACATTGTTCGGTAAGTGTCGTCCAACAAACATTTACAGCACATTCACTTAAGAGGTTTAAATTATTGGTGACATTTTGCAAGCCAACAAAATCCCGCTAATTGATTTTTCAGGCCGTGAAATCTTCGCACTGGCTGATACCTGAAACCGCATTCTCGATTCGCTGGAAATAATTATAATTGCCGCTGAATATAAAACAGGTTTTTTACAAAATTGTTTGTGTGGATTCCGAGAAAATCACGTTTAAAATAGCGTTTAGAGGGATTTTGTTGGTTTGCAAAATGTCACCTTTATCAGCGGGCTGCATAAAGAACCGCATATAGAGCCCTGCTACGCGGCCCGACCCTGCCTGTTAACCAACCCGGCAGGCCCGACAAGCCCGGCAAGCCCGAGAAAAATTATTAGGACTTGATGAAAATAATTTTTCAAATATTTCTTTAAAAAATCTCACATAAGCAAACCAAGGCTGACCCCCAAGGCCGACTGGTCACAAAAGTCCGGTGGATTTGTGAGGTCTATCCGGCTTATCAGGCCCGGCAAGCCCGACAGGCCCTAAAAAAAGATGAAATCTCGACCCGTGCAGGCCTTTAATCGCGTATTAAAAGACAAAATTTAATGAGAGACTGGCATGGCCATTTTTTAAGACTTATTGGGCCAGGTAGAAGCTACTTGATGTCGGATACCTTTTTATAAATGAATTTTCCAATTTTCGATACTTAGTATCTTCTCTACTAAAATACTGTTTAGGGTTTTAAATTTAATTTCTCCTATTCAATAAGGCAATTTAATAAAACCTTGCCGTTCTGCCTCTCTTTCGAATTAGGCTTTTTTCCTCTTCGTTCGCTGCCAGGGCCATTCCCGAGGGGACCTACAGTTTAACGTGGGTTCCGAACCACGATCCTCAGTCATGCGACACTCCCACCCAAGGGCTATCAACCCTTGGTTTATTGCCATTGCATGACCTACCGATTGAGGAGTGTGTACCTTCTTCCGCATCACCCCACGAGATGTCCGATCTCATCCGCGGCCTGGTTACCGGCGTAAATGGGGTGGGTTGGGAGATGATACATTTTACACTCTTCCCTGCATTCTTAAATACGTATGCCCACTCCGGGAATCGAACCCGGGTCGCCGCGGTCGAATGCCAGTAGCTCTACCTCTGAGCCACAACCGCGGTCTCATAAAACCTTATTAATTACCTTTAATAAGATCGTTTAGCTAGCTTACATATAATATATTTTGTAATACAAATGAATATTTTTCTTTTTGAATGATTTAAATTATTTTGTCATTTTTTTTTTTAGTTATTCAGGTGAAATGATTGAAATCGATAAGAACAGAGGACCTAAGAGTACTGAGTTGGCCGCAGATATTAAACCTAAACAGGAAAATAACGTATTAACAAATGACGAAGAGTTTTTAGAAACTTTGCCATCGTCTTACAACTTTAGGTAAGAACCGCCTTTTAGAATGAAATGAAATGATTGAAGTGAATGTCTCCTAAGAGCCCTAAACGAGCGAATAAATAAGATTTTCTTTAATTCCCTGGTAATATTTGCAGACATTTGCGACGGTAACACATATTACGCATTTTTGGGTTTTCAAGCATTCCAAAATGAACTTAGAAAATTAAATCTATAAAATTAGCATAAGTACACATTCGCCAACTTTATGATTATTTGTGTCTCTAATCAATGCAAAAATAACTTTGAAGTGTAAAAATTCTAATTTTTAGACATAACTTTGACTAGTAAAAATTATGCAGCATTTTTATATATT
Source organism: Polydrusus cervinus (assembly GCA_935413205.1). Lineage (NCBI taxonomy): Eukaryota > Metazoa > Arthropoda > Insecta > Coleoptera > Curculionidae > Polydrusus > Polydrusus cervinus. The sequence continues at coordinate 15,583,867 of OW284511.1, forward strand.
GACGAGAACAGAATAATTTATTATTATTTTGTGTATTAGAGTCCATTTATAAAACATAATTTATAAAGTTAAGATATTTTTCATATTTTTAGGCATGTGGATAAGAAAATCAAACCTAGAAAAATTAACGCGTGGGCAGCAAACTCTGTCAAACATGGAAATTTTACCAAAAATCGTATTTCAGTTTCATTGTCTCCGGACAATGTAAAGTAAGGAACAGTTTACTTTTATTTCTTATAAGAATCGAATTCAAAAGACTCATTACTTTAAAACTGGAAAAGTTAACAATTCAATCATATCTTGATATTTCTTTTTACATGTAGTAGGGTACATTGGAGGCTCCAGGATTTTTGGGATGGGTGGGTACTGGTACTACCCAAATAAAAAATGACGACTAAAAAAAAAGTCATCGTCGTTCTCCTTATCTTTTATTACATCCTTCTATAATACCACTTCTTTATCAAAAATTTCATAGTCAATACCCCCTCACAAAAATTCCATTACAAAAGCGATTTCCTCAATTTTGGGTGGGCACTAGGGTAGGTCAGTGCCCCCCCTCCGCTGGTAGGGTAGTTCTTTAAGCGGATACTAATCATAGTATAATTATATAAAGAAAAGAAGCTTAGCGGCAAGCGGACAGAGTAGTGCGTCTATCTTTTGCATTAAAGTACACAGGGACGCCAAAGGTAATGGAATCCCTGGGGCACAGGTAGACAATGACAGGCTGTTTCGTTCTTGTTAGAACTCATCAGAAAGTCATAACCCGTAAGCGACTCCCAGTACAGCGAGCCTCTTCTTTCAAGGCGTTTTTAAAAAATAAAAACGCGATGAAAACCCAGTAACGCCATCAGAAGGAATCAACTCAATGCCAAAGATAGCCATCTAACGTGAAAACGTAGAAATATAAATAAATCAATCACGGAACGGCCACTTCACCAGTATAGGAAATATTTTTTCGCTTCTCTATACATCTCCACGCTTTGTGGATTCAGATCTAGATCGCGCTGCAGTCGCCCACTGGTTTGCAGCACTATTCCGTAAATGCCGTGTGTGTGTGTAAGTATAAATAAAACAGTGGAATTTAGTGTCCGTTAAAATATATAAAGAAAAGAAGCTTAGCGGCAAGCGGACAGAGTAGTGCGTCTATCTTTTGCATTAAAGTACACAGGGACGCCAAAGGTAATGGAATCCCTGGGGCACAGGTAGACAATGACAGGCTGTTTCGTTCTTGTTAGAACTCATCAGAAAGTCATAACCCGTAAGCGACTCCCAGTACAGCGAGCCTCTTCTTTCAAGGCGTTTTTAAAAAATAAAAACGCGATGAAAACCCAGTAACGCCATCAGAAGGAATCAACTCAATGCCAAAGATAGCCATCTAACGTGAAAACGTAGAAATATAAATAAATCAATCACGGAACGGCCACTTCACCAGTATAGGAAATATTTTTTCGCTTCTCTATACATCTCCACGCTTTGTGGATTCAGATCTAGATCGCGCTGCAGTCGCCCACTGGTTTGCAGCACTATTCCGTAAATGCCGTGTGTGTGTGTAAGTATAAATAAAACAGTGGAATTTAGTGTCCGTTAAAATATATAAAGAAAAGAAGCTTAGCGGCAAGCGGACAGAGTAGTGCGTCTATCTTTTGCATTCATTAAAGTACACAGGGACGCCAAAGGCAATGGAATCCCTGGGGCACTACTCTGCCCGCTTGCCGCTAAGCTTATTTTCTTTATATATTTTAACGGACACTAAATTCCACTATTTTATAGAATAATTATGTAAAAAATGTTGGGGAGGGGGATAAGAGAAGAAATGTGTAACAGAAAAAAATATCTTATCAATAATGTTAAGTTTTTTATTTTAAAGATATTTGAATTTAAGAAAGTTTAATTAGATGCTGTTATTTTTAAGAAAATCCTAAACTAGTAAGTGAGAGTGGATGAACTAAGTTTTAATTAAAACTGTTAAGTGGCATGTCGTTTCTAAGGTTATTAAGATTTATTTTATAAGGTTAAAGACATGGAGGTAAGAGGGGATTAAATAATAGTGTTATCCAGAATAATGAGCCCGATATCCTTTTCGGGGTTTAAAATTACCAACCACTAAATATAAATTAATAAAAAATTGTAAAAATAATTGAACTAACTCTCCAGAGAACATAAGATAAAATACAGAAGAAGAATTTCCTTTCGTAATATTAAGATAAAATATTTTTTTTTCTTTCTGTGATTCTGTTGACTTTTTAGTTTTCACTACACTCAACATTTACCTACTCCAAATAAGATGAGAAATAAACCACCCAACAAGATTTTAAAAATCAAGGAAAATATCGTTACTCTATTCGAGAAGTATTGCAAGATATCTACTCTTCATGGGCTAAGATATGTTGGAGACTCCCAGTTTACTTTCGGAGCAAGGTAAGAGGAGAAAAAATTCGTTAAGTCTTGTTATATAATATTTTTTTAAATATTTTCTTTATTAAAGATTATAGTCACCGTCAACTATAATTCAGATTTTTAGCAATAAACTCTATAAAATTTAAATTACTAAAATATATCCTAAATAGAAACAAAGTTTTTAGCTGCAGGCGGACAAAGTAGTGCATCTATCTCTTGCTTTAAAGTACTCAGGGACGCCAAAGGTAATGGATCCCCTGGGGCACAAAATGACAGGCTGTTTTGTCCTTGTTAGGACTCATCAGAAAGCCAAAACCTGTAAGCAATTCCCAATATAACAAAAATATGCTGTTATGATATTTTTTAAAATTAATGCATATATGATGAAAACCTAGTATTGCCACCTGTAGGAATCAACTCAATACAGAAGACAGCTATCAGACGTGAAAATATAAGTAACAATAAACCAAGTATACGTTAGGCCAACACATCCAGTATAGAAAACGTTTTTGCGCTTTACTACACGTTTTCCACTGGTTTGTAGATTGAAATATAGATCGCGCTGCAGTAGCCCACTGGGTGCCGCACTATCCGTAATACAATGTCGTGTTTAAAAAATAAAGTAGTAGGGTTTAGTGTCCATAGGAGTAAAATAGAAAGAAAGTTTTTAGCTACTGGAGCGCAATCAATACTTATTTAAATCTACAAACCCGTAGAAAAGTGTAGTGATGCGCAATAACGTTTCCTATACTGGATGTGTTGGGCTAACGTACTTGGTTTATTGTTAGTTCTATGTTTTCACGTCTGATAGCTATCTTCTGCATTGAGTTCATTTCTACAGATGGCGACATTAGGTTTATTGCTATATTGGGAATATGGAAATTAATTACAAGTTTTGGCTTTCTAATAAGTCCTAACAAGGACGAAACAGCCTGTCATTGTCCACCTGTGCCCCAGGGAACCCATTACCTTTGGCGTCCCTGTGTACTTTACTGCAAAACATAAATATAAATGCACTACTTTGTCCGCCTGCCGCTAAAAAATTTCTTACTATTTTACTTATACGGACACTACTTTATATCCTTAATGTTCACAGAAAATCTGGGCACGAGCCAAACACCAGCAAGAAATCGCCAGCCTTGTTTTTACCTTTAACATATTCTTTGTTTCTTAATACCCCAATAAATACAGAGTACTATTTTTGTATACCTATGTACCTATAAACGGTAACAGTGTTTTTAGTGTCATTCCTATTTTTAGCAGTAAATAATTACATATTATACACTGTTACATTTTATTCTATTCTATTCTAAGTTGGAATTGTTTCTTTTCACGTCGCATAATATTTTTCTGTTTTAGAATTTTTTGGTTTATCGCATTCTCATTGGCCGTTGGTTTCGCATCTTATTTTATCACAAATATTTACACAAAATGGAGATCCAGTCCTGTCATCATAATTTACAATCCTGTCGACTCAAATATAAACTCTATCCCATTCCCCGCCATTACTATTTGCAACATGAATCAGGCGAAGAGAGATGAAGCTGAGAAAATTTTAATAAATGGGTAATATATTTATTCATAAAAAAAACATAGAAAGGTTGCACCAGGCTCTTTTCTCAAAATTATACATTGTAGTTATAAAATGCATTATCTTTACCAAAGGGCCTATGCTTACCCATCGCCTATAATAGTCGCCATTCCGTAGTATTTAATTGTAAGAAAATATATTTCTATACGCAGGACTGAATCAGTTGATGTCTGATTGATACAATGATCATCAATGGCATGGGCTAGTTGTGGTTTATCGGCCTTTCTAAAAATGTATAATTCCTCACCCAGTGATTGCGGATAGGAACTAAGCGCATACCTCATCACCTCCTCTAGATTTAATTGTCTTGTCTTAAAAACTGCAAGAAATCGCGGAAACAGTAAGCTTTGATCAATGCGTTTGCCCTACGCAACTGTGACTGCTAAAGAACTACTGAGGGTTCTTGCTTTGTTGATCCTCTTAAAAACGAACGAAAATATATTTTATCCAATTATACGGTGCATAACTCTTCTTCTCACTAACTCGTACTCATACTTATGCACGTTGACACTTTTCTTTACCCAAACATTTTTTAATTGTCTAGAGTATCTCTTTCAATTCTTAAGCCACTGGAATCTTTGTGTTATTTAGTTGTGGAGTAAATAATTTCATAAAGTCCCACATTGCAAGATTCTAGTCAGCCATTATAAGGGCTGACATGGTCTATAACGCTCGCTGATCTTCAATCATCTTGCCTCAATGAGTTAAACCATTTGAGGTTTTAAGTGACCTTATAGGTGTTTACAAGATCACGAAATATACCAGTCCAAAACTGATTTATTCAATGGATAACATTCAACCCATTTTAAAACACCCTATTAACATAATAATAATAATAATAATAATAATAATAATAATATTAATAATAATAATAATAATAATAATAATAATAATAATAATAATAATAATAATAATAATAATAATAATAATAATAATAATAATAATAATAATAATAATAATAATAATAATAACGCTTACCTGGGGAGACATAATCAGGTGGCAAAGATCATCCACAAGGAACTGGCCCATAAACTAGGGCTAAGGGAAAACCTCCCACCATACTACCAATACTCACCCGAGCCAGTCCTTGAATCCCCTGAATATCTCTTATACTGGGACAGGCCAATAATAACGGATAGAACAGTAGACCACAACCGTCCGGATATTCTTCTCATCGAAAAAACCACCAAGAAAGCTTTCATAATCGATATAGGTTGCCCACTAACACACAACCTCTCTAAAACCGAATCGGAGAAGAAGACCAAGTACTCGAATTTGGCTATAGAGATAAAAAATATATGGAAGCTAGATAAAATTGACATAATTCCGATTATAATATCGGTGGAGGGAGCTATGACGAAAAATTTCAAGCCCAACTTGGAAAAACTGGGCCTTTCAGGTTATTTATACCAACTTATTCAGAAAAGCGTCATCCTCCAAACGTGCCATATAGTACGGAAGTTTCTAAACAGTACAGGTTAAGATGAATTTCTTCTCTGTACTGTAAATAACACCAGCCTTACCAACAAAAAGCTGAGAAATAGAACACTGAAGACATAATAATAATAATAATAATAATAATAATAATAATAATAATAATAATAATAATAATAATAATAATAATAATAATAATAATAATAATAATAATAATAATAATAATAATAATAATAATAATAATAATAATAATAATAATAAAGGTCTTTTATTATAAAAAAATAAACAATATAACAAAGAATAGGCGATGCAAACAAAAGCATGGCGCAGTCTAGCCTAGACGGCTACTCAACTGAACCCTGCACTGCTTGCTTAAGTATAAAAAATATACATAACTAGTGATAGATGTAGAAATAGTATTTAAAGATTATCATCTAAAGGAAAAAATAAAAGAACAATTTTATAAAATAAGTCAGCACGAAGAAGAGAAAAATTAATACCTTACACTCAAATACAATGGAGAAGACGATAAATATATGTTATCAATGCATGACTCGCAGAATATTGTTAAGATACTTATATATTTTGAAAGAAAAAAAAGTTAAGCTACCGAGTTTGCTCATTTTGAAAATTTTGAAGATGTTTTTTATATTTTAATTTAAATGTATTATTATCAAGTGAGATCAATTCATTAGGCAAGGAGTTATACAATTTTATAGCGTTATATGTAAAACATCAAACATCAAACTGCTTTTTTTTGTAATTCGCTCGTTTCCTGCTGATGCTAATTTCAGAACTGAATGAGAAAGCAAATTGAATACAATTACTGCCTACACGTTTCGGTAAATACAATCATCAGAGCTAACAGGTTAAACATTTAGTATCTAAAACAACCAAGATATATCACTGGTTCTGGTCAGCAAACAAATCATTCAGATAGTTGTAGTGTCCAAATGCAAATACCGGTGATCTATTGTAAATCGCATGCAAATGGTGTATCCAACACCCAGTACGATCTGCCTTTATCAGCGGTCGCAAAGTACTCATCATTTGCTGATATACTAGCTTCAATTTACTTGGTTTAGATTAAGCACTAACTTTATTTAATAAATTGTACTCACTACAAAAATAAGGATTTAATTGAAAAAACGCCCAAAATAAATTCTAGCAATTTTTGTTTACCATAATTAGTTAATAAGATCTTTAACGAAAAGTAAATGGGTAAAATTATACTCCTTAACTTAATTTTTTTTCTATTATTTTATTTGAATACATATTATTATTATGTTTTTTAATGGTTTTCCAAATTCCCAATTTCTCAATAATTATTTTGTAATAATAATTAGGGAATGACGATACTAATACTGATCGTGTAAGGGCTAATTTCATACATTTTAGGGGTGTTGATATCATCCAGGACTGTCAGTAAAATTAGTCGTGTAGGGTCTGCTATAGTTCACAAATAAGGCGCATTTTTTTGAAGTTTTTATACAATAGAAAAAGATGTAAACAACAATGTTATATTTGCTGCGCTTACTGCTACTTGCTTGTTTGAACAAATAACGTACTAAAAAATTATTATTTATTTTTTAAGATCAATTTTGGAAAAAAAATTGTTAGATGACACTTGCGATGGAAATACTACTTTTAATAATGCTGAAGATATTAGTTGGGAGACTTTACGAGATTTTTTAATACGGGTAAGTAAAGAAAATTCGGATCTTTCTTTGTAAGGAGAGATATCATGGATTAGGTATAAAAATAATTTATCAGAAGAAGAAAAAGAAGCAACAACATCTTTAGCTCGAGGGTCTTATCTTTGATTATAAGTAAAAATTATATTAAGTGAAAATTTTCTTAGAAAATCGAGTTTCGAGTGAAAATCAAAGGTATGAAGATAAGACGCCACTTCTAGAGGTGTAATATATTGGATAATTTACTGAAACCGAAATAAAACCGTTTGTGATAAAGGAAAATATACAAACACATCATTATGATTTACTTTTAAGTTTATAAACGCGCCACAACTGACAATTAATTAAAAATCCAAGACTAAATCAGACGCGTGGAAAGTCAAAAATCAAATTCGCTTGTTGTCATCACGGTTGCCATGAAAACGCCAAGATTTCTTAAGCTTACGTCAAAGCAAAGCACACTGAGTTTAATCTTGCATACCTTTTGTCATAAAACATTTCGTTAAAAATGCCAAAATTAAGTTAAGTTTATGCCCTAAAATCACCTCAAATACTGTTGTGTGTCACTTTTATTTTGTAGGGGTTATAATATTTATTTATTAAACTTGATTTCTTGAAATAAATTACTGTTTGTTTGACAAAAAGCTGCAGTGGTCTTACCGAGCTAGCGGTAGGTCTTATCGGATAAGACCACGCTACTAAGGTGGTTGCTATGAAAATTTGCGTTCTGATTGGTTCTATATATGTGATGTAAAATATAATAAATTATTTTCATTACACCCTGCATACATTTGTTTACTTCTAGTTCGAGATAAAGGCTGTTTATTTATAGGTTGGAAATACCTGTTCAGACTTGGTAAAATTATGCGAATGGGGGGGCCATCCAGTAAAATGTAGCGAGTATTTCAAAAATGAGTTGACAGATGAAGGTCTTTGTTGTTCATTCAATCGTTTGCCTCCTGAACTAATTTTTCGAAATGCGTAAGTATGATTGGCAATATTAAATATTTGAGAAATTATTCTTTAAAGCAATAATTTCAATTTGTATAAGATCGACGGGGATGCGAACCTAGGAGCTCGAATTAAAAGTCTAATTGAAACCCAGTCTTTCGTCCCATGTCTTTATATATTTATTTAAAACATTTAAAATGAATACAGCACAAAATCAATTTATTAGTTTTTTTCTCGGTAGATAGTACATACATATCTATTATACCCGCTCATCACGCCAACATTGATGATTTTATAAGGAAAGATGGTATTTTTGGCTTAGATTACGAAGCAGTTTTCGTCGAAAACTCTTAGTTTTTAAAATTTTTCTTCCAAAAGTCCTATTTTGTATATAAGGTTTTGGAAGCATATTGTCTTAGCTATTGGTTTGTGATCTAATTTTAAACGAAAAAGAACAATCTTTTATAGTATTTTTGTATTATGTACTTTTCCGTCCCGTTTCTCCTTTTGATTATATAATTAAATAATCATTAAATAGCTCTATACTATTTTAATATAACCAAATGCAATAAAATATTTTTACAACGAAAACAAGTGACAATCATCAGTCTCCTTTACTTATTTTTAAAAACAAAAATTAAAGTAAACATTTTAATTGAAAAAACATTTCTACTTTTTTATTGAAGAAAAAATGATTTACAATAAAAATTATTGCACTTTAAGAAGGAATCTTTCAAAACCTAAGCGTTTGCAATAAAAACGGCTCTCAGATTCGTAATCTCCGCTCCAAAAATACATAATTTCAATTTTTGCATGGTGAGTGTATAAAAGATAATTACTTTAGTTTTAAACATGAAAAACCAAATCCATAAATACGTCTTATGTAAAAATTTTGTGTGTGTGTTTTTTACAAATATGTAAAAAATATTTTTCTTTTTTAAAATTAAAGATCCAGCTAGAAATATCAAGAAAAAAGTGAAGAAAAAATTTACAAAACCAAATTTAATCCAACCATGCGTTAGTTAGAAGGGTTAATTCAAAATTTAATAGTAGTTAGGAGAATTTTGGGCGTGGCCCCGAAGATTTTTCGTCTTTTTAACTAAGACCTGGTTGTACAATTACGACTTAAGGTTAGTTCAACGTTGAACCAAGCTCAAACTTCCTTTTGACACCAACAACAATGTAAAGGTGTTGTCAAAATAAAGCTTGAGCTTGGTTTAATGCTGAACTAAGCTTAAGTCGTAATTATACAACCGGGCCTAAGTACATTATTATGAAATACATATAGTCCAGACTGGCCCTCTTTCCAGAAAAAAAATTAACCTAGTTACGCACGCTCCCCTCCCCCGAAATACTTTCTGGTTACGCCACTGAGATACGGCACTGCCATTTCAGTCATAGAACTGATAGATAATGAGTAATATTGAAATGACAATTTAAAAATATCATATTTTGCTTTTAGAAAAGACATCAATATATTAAATCAGACTTATACCCGAAAAGTCTACGACTGGAATCCGGAAATTGGTTTTCAAGATACTGCTGGTGACTATGTTCCAAGAAGAGCATTGGGTACAGTTTATAGCTTAAATATACAGTGCGATTGGTATTTATAGGTCATAAAATTACTGAAATTAAAAATTTTGTTATTTTCATATTCAGAATACTAGTTCTTATATAGATGTTTTCTCACTCAAAACTCACTTAACTTTTTAAAAAATTTTATTATTCACTAACACAGTACTTTTAATTATAACACAAAGTTGAACATAAAAACGGACAGAGTAACGGTCTTTAAATTAATGAATGCCACAATGTAAATTATTAAGGTATTTATAATAATATAAATGCTTATTTAGCAACTTTCTGGTCGTAAGAATTGCGACATGAAGTAACTAATTACAAAGCATCTCAGGTTCGTTGCAATATGCTGATATGACACCGGGTTACTCGTGGTCAAATCCGACACGTGGATATATGAGCATATAACAACTCCCCCTTTAATAAAAAAGTCGGTGCTTTGCAGCGACTTTTAACGTCCATGGAGAGACCGAAGTTCCAAGGGTTCTTGTTCCAAGGCTTCTTGTTCCAAGGCTTCGTCCATTGAACGGCCGGGTCGTCTTTTTGGCATCAGGTGGCGTAATTTTTGTTGAACGGTTTCTTTTGGTCTTGGCATTGGAGGTGGTGGACCAGAGCTGTCGTTGGTGATGGCCAATCCGATTCTGGGATGTCTCTTACGTCTACATTTACAAAAGACGTACAGGATCGTAAGGGCAACGATCAAGGTGATGGTGAAAATTGTGAACCAATGGAGATGTTTATTCACAAAAGGCTCGTTGATAAGTTTGTCCAGCTCATCAGAATATTGATTTAGTTTGTCTTGTGCAATGTTCAAATCTTCAACGTCGATGTGGTTCAGTTTTAATGGTTTTAGATCGGGGATGTGAGGCTTGCTAGGAAGGTGTTCACAGCATTCGAAGGGTATTATTACTGGATGAGTTTGGTATGACAACGTTTTGTATTTGTCAACAGGGTATCTAGCATGGACCCTAGTGTTCCCAATAAAGGCAGTACATCCGGGTTGTAGCTTCAGAAGGGAGTTGATATTAAGCAGTTTAGTGACAACGTCCCTGTTTTCACATTTAACTGTGACTGGCAGTAAGTCAGAGATGGTGATCAACCAATAGTTTTGGCTGAGCTCTTGAACATTGTAATCCTTGGGAAGGAGCAGTGAAGTTTGGCATGTCTTGGGTAGCTTGCTAAGGTATTTGAGTAGCTGGGCTTCACACGTGGCATCGCTGTCGATTGGGTATGGAAGGATGTTAGAACAGACTTTGGTGCTGGTGCCTAGTTGCTTGCAATTGTCCAGGTTTCGCAGTGATATGTAGAGTAATGAATCATCATCACGCGCGATATATTTTTGAGTGGTTGGAAGAATATGGTGGAGACCTGTTCGATTATCTAAGATCGGGATTGGGTACAGGTGGTAAAGGGTGTATGTTTCGGGATCAGTTAGTGGTATTTTTAACACGAAAATTATTTTTGAGTCGGATTGATAAGCTTCTAGTTCTATAATGTCTAAATATTCGGCGATGTTTGACCCGTATGTCGGTAAGGGTAAATTATTTTTTACTAAAGATCGAGAAATATCTTGTAAAGAGGAGACCAGATCTCTTGGGGTAATTATTAAGCTGTGAAGAATTTTAAGACGTGCGAAAGTTATTGCGTTTAATATATCGTTCAGAGAGTCCTCTAGGAATACATAGCTTTCCATTAGCGTTTCGCATATACTTAATACTTTTATTTGACCTTCATAGAAAATCATGTAATTTGAAACATAGGAGAGCTTTCCTTATTTCTAAAATATCTTGATTAAAAGTTTCCTCGTCTATTTGAATTTTTTGGATGGTGGTATTAAAAGTTCTGATTACCGATGTAGTTACCGAAATTTGGTTTTTTAATAAATTTTCTATTTGGTGCTCGTCATGAGTTACTTTCTCGATGCAATCATTAAAGTATTCGCCATCCGAAGCGTCCAAGTTACCTGTTATGGATTTCCAAACAGTTCCAACGCCATTGAATATACCACGTTTTGTTCGTAGATTGTACTGTTTAGTGTCTGACATGATTTCTCTGTATTTTAGACTCACCGAGTCCGATATTTGAGTTAAGAGACTAATGTGTGTTTGGACATCAGCTTTAAAGGGTAACATTTTAGGGAGTTGGAATATTTCTACTAATCGGGAAAGGATTTTATTATTATTTGTAATTGCATCTTTAAGGGGTTGTAGTTCTTTATAGACCAAGAGTGTCCATTTGTCGTTGGAAACTTTGATGGTATTTTCTTCATGGAAGAAGAGTCCCACTGTGTTATTGATAGGTGTTATGGTGTACTGCGCCGTCGCGGCTGATAGTAGCACGAAGAGTCTGAAAAGAAGTGACTATTCGTAGTAAGGCTTTAATCTATCAAAATTAATTTTAGATATTTGTTTTGTTAGGGGATTTTGCAAGGTTGCCGATGTTCTAAAAATTTCTTTTATTACAAAGGGCCCGTTAAATTTGTTTTGAGCCTTGTCTTTAATTTGCGATTCTTTAACGTATACTTTATCGCCAGGTTTGTAATCAGGAATTTTTTCTGAGACAGATTTGTCGAATCGTATTTTGGCTTTTTCTTTTTGCTGCTCGGTTTTTATTCGTGCAACTTTATAGTAATATTCCATTCAATTGCTTAAGTCTCTAACATATTTTGAAATCAGTTCCTTTTGATTGTATAGGGTTTCGGGAGGTCTATTGGAAGTATGTCCAAAAATGAGTTCATAAGGTGTAAAACCATGGGTCTTATTTTTAGTATTATTATAGCAAATAACTGCGTAAGGGAGTATGTTAAATGGGTGTTCGTCGGGGTTTTCTGCCGTATGGGCTCTAAGCATTTCGGTAAGGGTAGCATGAAACCTTTCTAAGGAACCGTTTGATTGTGGATGGTTAACGCTCGAGAAGGTTAATTTTACATCGTAAAGTTTACATAGATCTTTAAGCAATGTGTTGTCAAATTCTCGACCGTGGTCGCAATGAATTCGCAGTGGCGTACCGTAATGCTGGAAAAATATAAGCAAAGTGTTAACTACCGTGGAGGCCTTTTTGTCTCCCAATGGATAGGCTTGAGTAAATTTGGTGAGTTCGTCCCAAATAGTTAGTGCATAATTACGCGTCGGGTATTCAAATATATCAATGTTGATTCTTTCAAAGGGAGTTTTTGGCGTTTCAGTTATCACGAGTGGAGTGCTTAAGTTTTTTCGGCAAATTTTTACTTTTTGACAAATTTCACAATTTTTTATTAATTTTTCGACGTCTTTAGTAAGGCCTGGCCAGTTGTATTTTTCTTTTACTCGTTTTATGGTTTCATTTATGCCACGATGTAGATGATTTTTGCCTTGATGATATTGATCTAATATTATTGGAATTTGATCAACATCGGGGGTGGTAACGATGTTTTGGCAAATTTTTAATTTTATTTCCTTTTCTTCAAAAATAAAGGAAAGAATGTCCAATATAGGTAAATTTAAATTGTTTTCTATACAGTACGTGTTCGCGTTGTCAAATTCGTTTTGACCTTTGTATAGGATATAAAATAAATGGGATACTACATTCCCAGGGTCGTATCGTAAGGGAATTATAAAATATTTTCGGTCTTTGACACTTTTACTTGCCAAAATGTTTATTTTGTCTTGTGAAAACTCGGGTTGTTCCTCGAAAATATCTTCAATAATTTTGTAATGGAGATCTTTCATTTTATTTTGCCAAAAGAATGTGACTATGTTTTTGTGGCTTTTACCTAAGAGTTGGGCATTGGAGATTTCGAATTTTGAATAGTCGATGATTGATTTTGTTTTGTACAAATGTACGAAGGTGTTATATTCGTCTTTAGCTTTTTCCGTTTCAATTTCCGTTTCACTATTTTCGTCTTCTTCTTCTGGAATCTTTTGTAACTCGTTCGTGGAGGGCCTATTTTGGTCATTTTCGTTTGAAGCAAGAATACTATACTTGGACTGAAATTAAGCGCATTCTTGAAAATAGTTTATTTTTATTCGAGATAGGGCGTCAGCGTTCTTATTTATTTTTGGTGAGAGGTTTAGAAATTTTTGCGAAATTTGGTATGAAACGGCGGTAATATCCTGCTAGTCCCAGGAACGATTGAATGTCCTTAGATTTTTTGGGTTCTGGAAAATTTTGAATATAATCAACTTTTGATGGATTGGGTTTGACGCCATCTTGGGTAATGAGGTGACCAAGATATGCAACTTCTTTTCTTAGAAATTCGCATTTGTCGGGTTGAATTTTAAGGTTAGATTTTCTGAGGCGTTTAAAAACTTCGGTTAACCGCGAGATGTGTTCATGGATAGTCGGAGAGTAGATAATTATGTCGTCCATGTAGACTAGACATCGTTCATTTTGAATGCCTTAAACGATATTGTCCATGACGCGCTGGAATGTGGACGGGGCGTTCTTAAGGCCAAAAGGCATTCTAACAAACTCGTAATGGCCGTTTTCTACTGAAAAAGCAGTTTTTGGGACGTCTTGGGGCTCAATCTCTATCTGGTGGAATCCAGAGGCGAGATCTAATGTCGTAAAATATTGACATTTTCCTAGCTGATCCAGGATATCTGAAATATTGGGTAAGGGGTATTTATCACCTACCGATACCTCGTTTAATTTTCGGTAATCGATTACGACGCGCCATTTCTGCTTACCGGAAGCATCCAGTTTTTTGGGAACTACCTATACTGGTGATGACCAAGGTGATACGGAAGGCCGGATTATTCCTTCAGTTAACATTTTATTAACTTGGGATTTTACCTCCTCTTTATGTATTTGAGGGTACCTGTACGATTTAGTAAAAACGGGGCGTGCGCCGTTAGTTTCGATAGAGTGTTTTATTTCGTTTGTAAATGAGAGGGCGTCTCCCTCGAGATAAAATATGTCTGCAAAATCATAACATAAATTTGTGACTAGCTCTTTTTCTTCGTCATTCAAATGTTCCGTTCTTAATTGGTTTTTTATTAAGGCGGTTCTGTCCTGCGGACAAGTTTTTTCTTTATAACCGGCATTAAGGCTGTATATCGGTTCGGTAGTGTCATCTACCGGTTCCAATAATATGTTTGAAAAAACGATCTCTTTTGGGATAGCGTTTGCATTAATAAGAGATGTATAAAATTCACCGTTTTCATTTATTCTTACTAAAGCATTCGGTAACCTGACTTTATCCTTTTCTTGCGCGGTAAGTATAGCATCAGTACTTACAAGGTCGCATTTTAATTTGAATACTCTTTCAGTACGAGGTTCTATTGATATTTTGTTTACATTTTGGTTAATCGAAATATTTTTAGGAATAAGTAAAAACATGTCAAGTCTTTCTCCACTGGTTTATTGAAATAATAAAAAAATTTTAAATTCTACATGTTTCGGGTGTAGTAACACCCATCATCAGGAAAAAATACAAAGAGAGAGCATTAGTAAATAAAGGAGCAAGATTAACTGGTAGTGAACATCGATGGAGCTCTATCGAGCCATGAGAGATAAAAATTAAGAACTGATGATTTAAAAAATTGGTATACTTAGAGCCTCGAGGCTAAGTTTGGACACTGACCGTGGGCAAAAGGTAACAGTGACAAGAGGGCCCGTTAGGGCTGAGAAAAAAATATATAGGAAAAATGGAGACTCATGGGTCCAGAAATCTCATCCCGAAGAAAACATGGGGAGAGAAAAGAAAGTGGTATGGAAAGAAAAATTAATTATTTGGGGCTACCATGGAGCTTAATTGGATGTGCCAATTATATTATATTAATCTGTAAAGAATAAAAGAAATTATTTAGTTCAGTGTATTGAAATAAACATTTAAAAAATTAGCCAAAAACTTTCTTTTATATATATTTGAAGAGGGGCTTACCTTAAGTCAAAGTTGTAAAATAAAAATTTTTGAAAAAATTGGGGGAACTAGTCCAGAAAAAGGACTGGAACCCCGGTGGGTTTTAATTTCAGCATGGCTTATAAAACTTTAAAAAACTTTTTGAGGTTTAAGTAAAACTTGGAAAGAAAAAAGCCGAAGTTACTTTGTTAGACCTTAGTCCACACGTGGTTAAAAGGAAAAGAATTTGATTTTGAACTTGACCGCTTGACCCAGTGATTCGTCACTTGACACATATTTTCAAGGTGGGGAAAAAAGACAAGTGTTTTAGCGGGTGATTTAAAAAAGGGGTTGTTAGTATACCAATAATAACATGACAGAGAAAAGCTCAATCGAAGTTCAATATGGTGAAAAACGAGTCGACCTTATAACTATGAGAAATCAAAGTTAAAATTAAAGAATGGTAAAGAGACATTGAAAAGTTATTTTCGGGTCACTACTTATATAAACAAGAACACAGTATATATTGGCGGCCTCTATTTGAAAAGTCTAAAATACAATCATATTTGGAAAATAAAAGAATACTATATGAAATATCTGAAGGGTAGAAATCTAAAAAATCAAAAGCGACATCTATAGGTGAAGGATTAAAATAGGTAGATGAGTAACAAGAAGAATAGTTATAAAATATTATGGAGCTGAGGGCTGGAACAATTCAATAAGTATGGTTATAAAAATAATTTTCAGATTTAAAAATAAAAGGACCGAAAAAGGAACGCCAAAAACAGAGAAGGGTAAGTTTATTAATTATGTAAAAATGAGAGAGTTAAAAAATTGAGTGGCACCATGTTGAAGTTGGTCATTTAAGCAAATAATATTATTGTTGTTTAGGGTTTTGTTAATTTCTAGAATTTCTAACAGGTCCAGTTTATTGCCTTTATTACAAAAATGTATGTATTTAGTATGAGAGTCCTGAATAAAATTGTGTTTGTTTGAATCGATATGTCTAGAAAAATTAGATTTGATTTTGGAAGGTGAAAGATTGAGATTATGTGCCTTCTCTATTTCTTTACAATGTTCCTTAATTCTGGTTGAAAACTTGCGTCCTGTTTGGCCAATATACACTGCAGGGCATCCCTCAGTCGAACAATGTAAACCATAGACTCCAGACCTGTCAGAGACAGGTGTAGGGTCCTTAGTCTTACCTATAAAACTTTTCAAAGAATGTTGTGTTTTGAAGACTATATTAATATTGAAAGACTTAAAAACATTTTTGAGTTTATATGAGAGAGGGCCCCAAAAAGGGAGAGAAAAATATTTTTTTGGGGGTGTGTCTTTGGATATGAGATTTTGGTTAATGAATTTGTTTAAATGTTTGTAATATATTTTATTGATCAGACTTAAAGGGAAGTTATTGTTAATACCTATTTGTTTAATTAAGTTTAGTTCAGTTTCAAATTCCTCATTCCCCAGGGGGATGGAAAAAAGTCTAGAGAAAAAAGAGTGAAAAGAGGCAAATTTTTGGTTATGTGGGTGATTGGAATTATATGGGATAATAGAGTCTGTACTGGTAGGTTTATGATAAATTGAAAAAATTATTTTATTGTTTTTCTTTGTTAGTTTCAGGTCAAGGAAAGGGATTGAACCATCCACCTCCGTTTCAAAAGTAAAATTAATGTTGGGGTGTATAGAATTGAGAAATTGGATGAAAGAAACCAGGTCCTCGTCAGTACCAGTAAATATCGCAAAAATATCATCCACGTATCTTTTAATGAAGAAGATGTGTTTAAAAAGGGGGTGAGACTGTATTTTGGATTCAATAAAAGACATGAAGACCTCCGCTAACAGAGGGGAGAGTGCAGAGCCCATGGCTAATCCATTAACCTGTTTATAGAATTTATTGTTAAATTGGAAAAAGTTTTGTTTAAGAACAAGGTCAACTAAAGTACAAAGGCCTTCCACATGTTCATGTTCAAGATTAGTGTTGTTGATTAATTTAATTTTTGTTTGTTAGTTCCACCGGATTTTCGACTTTATAAAGCGGAATAGTTTTGAAATTTGTAATCAATTGTTTAGATTTAAGGTCTATTACACATTCGTAATGTTCTAGAAAATCTAGGCCTAATATACCATCAAAATCGATATCAAGGTTGTAAATGTAAACCTTATGGGGGTTTCCTGAAGTAAACGGAACTAGGGTTGATTCGTTAATAGAAAGTTTTTGGTCAGTAATGCCCTGAATGATTACATTTTCGGGGGTCCTTTGCTTAAAGTTTTTGACAGTTTCTTCTTTGAAGATAGAAATACCTGCTCCAGAGTCGATAAGTAGATTACATTTTTGGGTACTGTCTTTAATATAGTAAAGGTTTTTAGAGTTGACGGTAAGAAGCGGGCTTAAAGAAATGTTTGTTCCGGGAAGTTGAGGTTTGGATTCATATCGTCCAGGTTCATTGTTTGGATCTGGCTCTGAATTTGTTCTATGGGGTCTATTGCTTGGTAGTTCTCTCCTGGAGGGTATTGTTGCACGGGATGCGAGGGAAAATCCTGATGACTTTCTAGTTGTTGTTCGGACTGGTAGTAATCGTTGGTCTGAACATATTCGGGATACATAGACTGATTGTTCGAAGGGGTTTGATAGTCGTTAAAGTCATTGTAATGATAATAGTCATTAGGGTAAGGCTCAAAATCGTCCTGTTGATAGTCGTTGGCATTAACGTGGTACGTTCTTTGGGGATTAGGCCTAAAATTAGGATTTCTATTTGCGAACGGAGGGCGGTTTTGTGGTGAGTAGTTATTTTGTTGAGGCCTTGATTGGTTTTGAAATTGGCCACTTGTCTGAGTGGAAAAGCTTGTTGCAGGAGTTTGATTGGTTGGCCTTTGGAATCCAGAATTTTGGGGCGAGCTATAGCGTTGTTGTTGCGGGGCACGACACTGATTGGCGGTATGGCCAAGGCGGCCACAATTAAAACATTTTAAGGGTTGAGGTGGTAACCTTCTCGGGATTAAATTGGGTTTTGGCAAGCTGGGCTTGTCGACTTTATGTACTTCCAGGTATGATAACTGGAGTTCTCTTCTGATACGTGAATGGGCTTCTAAAAGACCGTTTGGATTTCCGACACGAATAAGTTGGCCTAATTTGGGTTCTAGCCCTACTAATAAGGTGTTTAATGCCATGGTATCGATTAGCGATGCTTGAGCAGTTTTTTGGTCGGAGTTTAGGTTAGTAGATTTTTGAATATTCGCGTGTATTTTTGCGTTTAAAACTTGAAGACGGTTGAAAAATGTTAGGGGTGACTCATTTTGGAGTTGTTTAAGTCTCTGAAGATCTTGTATAAGGGATGAAAGATCCCTAGAGTCTCCGAAATGTAAGTTTAAAAGTTGTTTTATTTCTAAGTATGAGCCAGGATTTCTAGAACTCACGAGTTGTGCCGCTCTTCCCATAAGTTTATTTTTGATATGTATTACTAAGAGAACTTTCTGGTCGGTTGTAGCCATTTCGTACGCATGGTCACACGCGTATAAAAATGTTCCTAAAAAGATCTGATCCCCTTCAAATTCGGGGATAATAGAAAATATTTCTGATAGTGATATTTTCGATAGTTCGATTTCAGGTAAATCGAATTCATCCTGTGAAGTCATTTTTATTATTTTAATTTTGACGATTAAAATATCGCGGTACAAAAATAATTGTTTTATCGCTTAGGATAAAAATAATATACCGGGAAAGCACAAAATTAATAGGTAAAATGGGGGTCAAATATTTAGAAAACCGAACAGTTTAAAAAACAACAATAAAATAAACGAGATGATTCATTAACTTACAATAGGAGCATCGATGTGGTCGTGTTCTTGACAGTTGACTACCAGGGGCTTCACTAGGTGTTCCTTCCGTAGTATGACAAGTGAGAGCTGTCTCGAAGTTTCCAGGTCCGTTATTCTTTAAGGGATTGGAATCCGCCGCTACCAGTTAGATAGTCTCTTGTTCTGACAGCGTTAGAAGAATCCTACCGTTGACTGCGCCAATTTGTTATCTCACTCAAAACTCACTTAACTTTTTAAAAAATTTTATTATTCACAAACACAGTACTTTTAATTATAACACAAAGTTGAACATAAAAACGGACAGAGTAACGGTCTTTAAATTAATGAATGCCACAATGTAAATTATTAAGATATTTATAATAATATAAATGCTTATTTGGCAACTTCAGGTCGTGAGAATTGCGACATGAAGTAACTAATTACAAACCATCTCAGGTTCGTTGCAATATGCTGATATGACACCGGGTTACTCGTGGTCAAATCCGACACGTGGATATATGAGCATATAACATAGATATACCAACAATAATGACACCTAGATAACTTTTCTAATTGCTTCCTTTGATGTCTAAAGGAATTTCTGTTTTATTCCTAGGATATTGGACGAACAGCATGAGTAATTCTGCTTTTTAGTACGTGAATATTATTTGGTATTTGAGTGGCATAAATGATTTGTTTTAAACGGCCCCTAAGAAAAGTATCGGCCAACGTTAAGTCTGGGCTTCTTGTAGGTCACAAAATTGGGCCATTTCTACCCATCCATCTTGGACCAACTATGCGGTGAAGATTACTATTACCTCGAGTTCTATTATAGATGTTATTAAAAACTATGGACCTATAATGCCATGGATAGATATCGTGATTCTTTTTCTTCTTCTTCTTCTTCTTCTTCTTCTTCTTCTTCTTCTTCTTCTTCTTCTTCTTTTTCTTCTTTTTCTTCTTCATCTTTATCATCTTTTTCTTCTTCTTTTTTTTTCTTCTTTCTTCTTCTTCTTTTCCTTCTTTTTCTTGTGAATTTTTCGTATCTTTTACTTTTTAGTCCATTTATTCTCTTCTAAACCCCATCGGCGGACATACTCTAGATTAATCTTTTAGGTGCTGGTCCTGATATGGGTCTGTCTGTAGTCGTGGATGCGCAAGTTGATAATTATTATTGTTCGTCAACTCGTAGCACTGGATTTAAGGTAAATATATTTTTGTATAAAAGTGATTAAAAATGACGTTTCCTATACAAATCATATATTATTCTCAGAGCAAGTCACTGATGGCGACTGATTTAAGGGAACTTTACCTAGCGCTATACAACATTGATTTAAAAAAAAGTGGATTCTGAGATCCGGTTGTATAATTACGGCTGCATTTTGACAACCACTTTAAATTCTTGTTGGTTGTCAAAATGTAGTTTGAGCTTAGTTCAACGTTAAACTAAGCTTAAGACGTAATTGTACGACCGGATCTCAGTGTGATCAAAGGAGTCATCCGTTTAAATTTCCTTGACACCCTGTATATTATCGCTGCCAGTTTAACTTAATAATTTGTAGGTTATGCTATCTAGTCCAAGAGAATCGCCCAAAGTTGCAGATTTCGGCTTTCTCGTGGGTCCTGGATTTGATAATAATGCTTTCATCGAACCACTGATTAGAATAGCTAGTCCTTCCATCAGAAGCGTTCCTATTGAAAAAAGACAGTGCTACTTTACCAATGAACGTCCTTTGGAATATTATAGGTAAGAAAAGGTATATTATATTTGTATCAATTGTGAGAAAATTTGAAATGCGGGTGTTGTATTCCTTCGCTTTATTCAAAAAGGGGCCAAATACCCGTACTTAAGTAGGAATTACCTAAACTTTTGAACTAAGGAAATTTTTTATAAGTGAATTAATAAAAGCAAAAAACGAAAATTTATGAAATTTGTTCATTTTTATTTTCCTTATAAATTCAAATATGCTTAACTTTAAATTGTAGGTAATGGTGCTTCTTATGTCGGTACTTGACCGATTTTTGGATAAAAGCAAGAAGTAACGAAATATTTATCAAAAAACGAAATGGCGAATACGTCACTAGACCTCATTGGTATTGTTAAATTTTGTTGGTATTGTTACTGATATATAATTATGAAAATTAATTATCCAAATGCAACTCGTTACCGTATTATCCGCTATATTTTATTTTAGATCATACACACAGAGAAACTGCCTTTTAGAATGTCAGTCAAAATATACTTTTAACTTGTGCCAATGTGTTCCCTACTATTTACCAAGTAAGAATTTGTCTTTCGTTTTATTATAATTTTATTAAAAAATTTTAAAATATGCTTTCTTATATTTTTTAAAAATAATTATGTTAGTAAAATATACAGGTGATACGATAACTGGACATCGAACGTGTCACATTTCCAAGCCAAATCACTGACGAGCACCCAGAATCAGAAACAAGGATGACCTCACAATTCATTTTAAGTGAGGCAGGGAATGTTACCATCAAACATATGGAGAATCCAGCTTAATAGTCAACAGGATGAGGGATCCCAACCAACCAAGATTGGGACCGAAACCATAGGGCACACCTTATAAGTGGCACATTGAAGCTTTGGCGGTTTTTCGCTATTCAGCTTTCTATGGTCAATCGGCTTTGAATACCGATGTCGATCACTGTTGAATACTTCACCTTCCCGAACACACAAAGGCTTTATGTCTTTATTGTTCACCCTATGTCACCCGCCTTGTGCGACCGACAGCGCCCATTCAAGGGTATTTCATTCGCATACGAGGGTATCAGCGGGGGGGAGGAAGATCCATAGTCTAACCATTAACATCTCAATCCTTCGTTGTTTCGTCCTAGTGGGACTCATCAGAGACGCGCGACCTTCCTGAGGCCGCGGCCCGCAAAGGGTCTGCGCCTATGGATGGTCCATCGTCTGAGACGATTGTGTGTTCGGGAAGGTGAAGTATTCAACAGTGTTCGACATCGGTATTCAAAGCCGATTGACCATAGAAAGCTGAATAGCGAAAAACCGCCAAAGCTTCAATGTGCCACTTATAAGGTGTGCCCTATGGTTTCGGTCCCAATCTTGGTTGGTTGGGATCCCTCATCCTGTTGACTATTAAGCTGGATTCTCCATATGTTTGTATGTTAACATTCCTTGCCTCACTTAAAATGAATTGTGAGGTCATCCTTGTTTCTGATTCTGGGTGCTCGTCAGTGATTTGGCTTGGCAATGTGACACGTTCGATGTCCAGTTATCGTATTGATCCTCTAGACTCCTTAGCTCATTTTGTCGGTGATTTATTCGACATATGAGAGGTAGGCAGCTTGGCTGCTCCTGAGTTCTAGTTAAGGCTGATTTAGCCTTCCCTTCGATCAAAATACAGGTGATAGTTAAAACTTTTGAGAGAACTACTGGAAAAATTTTCTTAAACCTGTGAACTTGGTAATTTTAATGGAATACAGTTATATTTATTGTATTTTTGAATTTTAAAATAACAACTTTGACACCTACTTTCGGTATAACCAGAAACCCCAATATCTTAGTTAAAGAGGGCTCATCTAAAAATATAAAACTCCAAAGTTTTATACTTTATAATTCACAAGATGGCTTAATATAAATTAACAAAAAGTAAATAATAAATTAAAGAATTTTTTCAGAATTACTTTCGACTAAAAATATCCATTAAAATACCACTATATTTACATATAAATAAGTAATTTCCTTAACATATTGTATTTTAAATAATAAACACTGTATTTTGTGCTAAAAACTTTGAATAAGGCAGTCTACACACGTGGAAACTTAAAACAAACTATAATAGCTTGGATACTAGCTACTCACACGGCGCTATCTTAGTTGGGGCGACTGGAAGATTAGGCAACCCAGGTAACCGTGACTCGGCATGCTGGTAGCCACGCTACTCCAGTCTTTTGAGCGACGCGAAATATGGAGTAAATTCTTAAGCTGAATGTGCGGCCTTTAGCTCGCGACTGCAGTAGCGCAACTAGAGTCTTTCAGTCTCCTAGTTTTCAAGTTACTACAGTTTCTTTTCAGTTTTCCAGTGTGAGGACTGCCTGATGATTAGTTATAAAATAAGAACATTTTTTAGAAAACAAATCGATCAAATATTGTAGCAAGAGAGAGAAAAACTGCATTGAAAATGCTAAAGTATACATGGAGACTATCACAGGACATGGGTATGACTATTTATTTACTTTAAAATTCGGTTTTATCCCTGAGGGGAATTTCACAATAACCGAACTTATAAAATTAAGCACTGAATCGAACCTATTGACAGTATATCCCAATAATAAAAGTCTTCCTAGAGTAACGATTCTAGAACCAATTAAACAGATGCCGCAACAGCTAATAATTTGAAAACGTTTATCATAATGCTTTTATTTGCCAGTCAAATTTCGATAACCTAAATTAAAAATTACAATTTATAAATAAGAATCATGGTGTATGTAGAAGAGTTTAAATAAATATGGTAACTACAGCTCTATTTATACTCGCTGGGTATAATGACGCACAACTGAGATGAGTTCCCAGATGAGTCATGCGCATACCGAGTCATGCATTCTAGCTCTTATGTGGTTTTGTTAATTTTACCTTAAATTTATCGTAGTTACGAAACTTATCACTAATACTGGGTCCGTACTTGGCTTCTAGTGTATGTTTGATGGTTGGAGACAATGATGTTTCTTGAATGTAGAAGAATATTGGACTTGCTTTGTCTTTATTTGTACAGTATTTACCTAAAGACGATTGGAGATACGTACCAGTTAAAACGTTGTGATTCAAAACAAACAACGCAAGTCCAAAACTCTTTTACATTCAAGAAACATCACAGTCTTCAAAAAGAATCAGGGTGTCATTCAGGGAGCTTGTCAGGCACAACATTATCGGCACCTGTAGACTAGTAGGAACTGATTTGTTTAATTATTTTATCTCTTTTACTCTCTTCATTCTAGATCAATTTACACTTCCAAAACCTTCTTTACCTAAACAGAAGGCCGCGGTTAACAGCAGGGGCGAGGCCTCGGGGCGGTGGAAAGTAAAGGGTTGCCTGTAAAAAATAATTGTCAGGCCAGTAGGTCATCCCACGGTTATCATTATCAGGCGTCCAAGTAATAGGCTGCTAGATCCATCTCCTGTTTTTTCTATGGAAACAATTGTCTCAACAATGATTACTTTGGAAATTATCTTGCTGGTAAAGATATCAGGAGATGCAACTATATGACCTTAGATCCGCTAGATTAATCTCCTAGGCTATATACGGTCTGTTCCGCCAATCCCTGCTATAACGAAAAAAAAAGTTATTCCTTTCTAGGTGCGGAAAGAACGTGGTATGGCAATATTGTTACTGTTTGTCCCCGGGCTTAGCCTACCCTAGACTAGACTGGACAGTTATAGCATTTCTTTTACGTCCTGTAAAAAAATTTAAATCAATGACAAACGTTTTATTTTAGTGTTGGTTGTTACTGCCTTCCTGCTTGTTATTCCGTAAAATATAAATACGGCAAATCAATGTCGTACCTATATAGAACTACGTATAAAGATTTGCCCAATGTTACTGGGGATTATTTTGGGTAAGTAGGCCCTATACCACATACAGTGGCGCAACCAAATATTCTGTGTGGAAGTAGTAAAGAGTTTTATGAAAAAATAAATAGATAATCCTTTTCTTTCAAAACATTATATCTATAGTTCGAAGAAATCGTCCATAATTCTCAAAGATACCAGATATAGATTTAAAGGAAAAGTAAGACAACAAAGTCATGGTCTCAGAAAATTTAATTGTGTATAGTTACACGTGTTTCACCCTTTCGGGCATCATCAGACCTAAAACAAGATACCTAACTAACAGATACACGAATAATTAAAAACCACTAATTACCTAGAATTTTTCGCAGTTTTAAATTCTAGGTAATTAGTGTTTTTTAATTATTGTAGTAGTACCTACAAAATATTAATTAAAGGATTTTTGATAATTCTAATTGGTCGTAGGAACAATGGTGTGAACGTAATATTCTAAAACTAGCAGGATTATCGCACTCGGCTGATGGCTAGTGCTAAAAATCCCCTCGTTTAGAAAGTATCACTTTCATCAATTGTTATGTAATATACTAATTCGTTTGTTTAATTAACTTGACATTTTGATCTTTACCTTTTTTTTGATGTAACCAAGTTTTCATCTCTTTTGTTTAAATATGTGTCTGTTTTTAGGGACAATATGGCAGTTATGCATTTTTTCTTTCAAGTCAATACGTTTACAGCAGAACTTAAAAGTGAACTCTTTGGATTTACTGAAAATTTGTGTAAGTTATTTCTATATAATGCATTATTAATTATGTTTTATTTTTTCTCGAAAACGAGAATCTCTTCTGTGTCTGTGTCAGATCAAAAGATAGTACAAATCTGTTGCTTTGTTAAAGAATCATCATGCTCTAAAAAAACTTGATTCTTATGGAAGTTATTACGATAATGCCAATTTTAAAATGGGATAAATTAATATAAATAATATAGCTAATAATATATAATTTACGGGTAGAAATAGTTGGAAAATGGTCAGTAAAACAATTCAGAAAGCTAAAGTTTGTATTTTGCCAACGTTGTGTATGTGTCCAATGTACCACCAACGTGTTTATAAATCCAATGTACCTGATAATTTTATTGATAACAAAAAAGTTCATAACTGTATCGCCCTGAGGATGATTTCATAGAGGTCGAAATGTTGGCAAAATACAAACTTTGAATTTCTGAACTGTTTTACTGGCCATTTCCCAACTATTTCTACCCGTAAATATTAGTCAGTGTGGTCATTAATTATACCAATAAAAATATTATGTTTTATGTTTTTTAGCAAATACTGGTGGATTACTTAGCCTATTCCTGGGATTCAGCTTTTTAAGCTTGATTGAATTTATCTATTTTGTGACTCTAAGAATACTTTGTGATATAGCCAAAAACCGTAAAAAGAAGGCAAAACTAATAAAAAGAAAATCCGCACTTAAATTATAAAAATATCCACATCAGACATTTGTATTTAACAATTTAATCAACCTGAATAAAACTGTCATAGTTCTATGATGTATAAAATAATTAATCCTTTTTGGTGTCTCTTGCAGCATTTTCTATCACCGGTAATTTAACACCATAAAAACCAGGCGTTAATAAATCAACTTACACCAGCTTGCACTTTTAGATCAGTAAATTGTATTAATTTTATTTATTATTAATGCATTGATTCTCACATGGGTATGTACCTTAAATAAAATTTCACAATTAAAAAATTAATTTTATTATTGAACTTTTAAGTACTTACCTAATTTATTAATCGAGTAATCGATTAGACATTTTTAAAATTTCTTGCTAAAGTTGTTGGACTGTACCAATGATACTATAACTAATAAGATAAACCTACGCGTTTTAACCCAAGCAAGTTTATTTTAAATTCTAGTAAGGTACAATCGTGTGAAATAATGATCCAAATTGCAGACAATGATGTTTTGGTGATGCTTGATGTTTGCTTTCGGGCTTTATAGATATTAAGTGATGTATTCCATCAAAATAAGAAATATGGAATTTTGGCCTAGAACTGGCAGAGCCTATCTACTTGTCGGCGCTTCTTATGGGCGAACTCTACGGTATATTATTACTTACTCCCCCTTCCTTTCCCCTTAATCTTTTTCAAATATATTGACACAGATCCTTGACCTCAATAATCCTAAAAACGATATATCACTCACTATTTTTATAAAAATGTTATTTTATACCCTGTGTATGTCTCATTGTTAGAAATACAAATTAAGTTTCCCCCTCTTCCGCCTCCTAAACCTGCTTACGTAATATTACACGTAATATACACGGGCGGCCAACAATAGGGGCTGCCAAAGTTGAATAGGGGCGACATTTTTTAAAAGTTAGCGGTAGGATGGAGAAACGTGTGTTTTTAGAAATCACTTTCGAATGGAGAAGTTTTGGGAGGGACGTACATTTTTGAATTCCTTATGAGTCAGTAAGAGAGGACGATATATCTATTATCTCTTTCGTAAGCGATGAACAGTCTGGCCTGGCCATACATCGAATTAGCCGGCGTTGGGTAGTGCCAGGGAATTTTCGCGGCGTCAAGGAGTTTTTATACCGCTAGGCGTTATCAGATATTAAATGATCGCATCTTGAATTTTAAATGATTCACATGTAAAAAAAAAAGGGAGCGTAAAGATACAAAGCAATGATTATGAGTGTGTGTGAATAAGTAGCTTCAAGGGCGTCGATAAGGGGGGGGGGGGGTAATTACCCCCCCCCCCCCCCCAAGATTGACAAAAAAAAGTTTTTTGCCTCCTACACTTGACGAAAGAAAAGTGAAAAAAAAAAGGTCGTCGGTCGAAAATAACATACATCTGATTTAAGGTTTTGGCACCGGGATGGGTACTTATGTTTATAGCTTATGCCAAAAGCTTAAATCAGATGTATGTTATTTTCGAGCGACGACCTTTTTTTTTTTTTTTTTGTAGAAATCACTTTCGATTTGATCCCAAAATCCGAAAGGCATACAAACAATAAAAATGTTTTGAAAATTTATCTTGTTAATTTGTTACCCCCCCCCCCCCCCCCCAAAAGAAAAAATTATCGACGCCCTTGAGTAGTTTGGGGTACAGGTAGGTAGAGCTATGGCACTGTGTCCCAACTGTATCAATCTAGTTCTATTTTATCTTATACCTCATATTCCACAAATTGGTATACAGGGTCCTGCGCCTCACCTCCCGTCTTCTCTAGCTCACTTATTAATTAAGTTAGGATTTTGATATTTTGCAGACTTTACCTGTATCCTAGGGCGCATTTCAGGAAAATATTTTTGTTCATACAGGGTGTTCCAAAAAAGTGTGACGTCATATGTTTTTTTAGATTACATGCCATATATTTTCTTACTTATTTGGGTGCATCTTGTAGTTGCCTACATACCCTTAAAATTTTAATGAAATCGGTCCAGTATTATAGGCGAGAAAAAATAAAAACTAAAAAAAATCAGTTTTGCACCTTTGGTTTTAAAAATTAATAAAAATTAAAAATAATGTCTTGTTAATAAAATTTTACAAAGGTACTTAATAAATAAGTTCCTAAAATCTCGTTAACCAAGTTTAATTAATACGAATTGTACAGGGTGTCCAAAATTTAGTGTCAAACTTTGCAAACTTTAAAGCAATTTATTTTTCTTATTTCATATTGGAACCCCTCTATATTATTATGTCATTAGATGCAGAATTAAAATTCAAACATTTGTTCTAATTACAACCCTATCGCAATTTCTAACGCATTAAGACTTATTTACAGAAAACTCGTTTTATCAACCTTTCCACCAGTCATTATTATATAATAAATATCAAAGGTGGCTTTAAAAAACAATTTATTGATATTAAAGTATATTGAAGTGACAAAAGCCCATTTCGACTTTAGTTATTTTATAGTTTCAAATATTGTTAGATTAGTATTAATTATTTAAGCTATTTTATTTTTTGTGATGGAATACAACCAAAAAGAGCTCGTAGATATGATTTTCATATTAGGAGTATACTAAAAGAATTTTTATTTGTCCTGTTAGTAAACTTTAATATCAATAAATTGTTTTTCAAAGCCACCTTTGATATTTAATATATAATAATGACTGGTGGAATAGTTGATAAAATGAGTTTTCTGCAAATAAGTCTTAATGCGTTAGAAATTGCGATAGGGTTATAATTAGATCAAATATTTGATTTTAATTCTGCATCGAATGATATAATAATATACAGGGGTTCGAATTTGAAATAAGAAAAATAAATTGCTTTAAAGTTTGCAAAGTTTGATACTAAACTTTGGACACCCTTTACAATTCATATTAATCAAACTTGGTTAACGAAACTGTGAGACGTTATTTATTAAGTACCTTTGTAGAATTTTATTAACGAGATATTATTTTTAATTTTTATTAATTTTTAAAACCAGTGGTGCAAAACTGATTTTTTTATTTTTTTTTTCGCCTATAGTACTGGACCGATTTCATTAAAATTTTAAGGGTATGTAGGCAACTACAAGATGCATTCAAATAAGTAAGAAAATATATGGCATGTAATCTAAAAAAACATATCCTTATGACGTCACACTTTTTTGGAACACCCTGTAAAAACATTAATATTTTCCTGAAATGCACCCTAGGATACAGGTAAAGCTTGCAAAACGTCATAACTTAATTAATAAGTGAGCTACAGAAGACGGGAGGTAAGGCGCAGGACCCTGTATATACACTATACACTGTGTATATTATGTATTAAATGTCCTTTCTTGTCAATCAAAAGAAATCAAAGCCCATTACTGGTATTAATAATGGCCTGCAGTAAACAAGCACATAACCATCAAATCATTTAATCAATTATTCCTATAGAAAACAGCTGTAAATTAAAGGTAAATAAAAGAGCGCGTGGATGGTCGATCTATTTATCTAAAAAATTTAGTTTTCCAACATTGTACGTAAGTCGTCCTTGTTCGTGCATGCTAATGTGTAATTAATGTCGAGAAAGAGGTTGATAGATATATTTTTGTATAAATATAACACATTTCGGAGTTTACTTTGTGCACTAAGTAAATGTTAGTATTATATATTCTTAGAAAATAAGAGCTATTTATATGGTAAGATGAAATGTTATTTTGTGTAAAAAAAATTTATATACAGAGTTAATCGTTCGTCTTCAAAATATTATTTTGGGACTACCAGGCTAGGGTGACGGAAAATCCCGGACATGTCCGGAAACGCAGAGCTTAATTTCAAGTCCGGGCGGAATCACAACATTCATTAAAATGTCCGGAATTTGAGTCCTAATCAAAAAAATTGGTATAATAGCAAAATAAACTTTTGCAATTTAAAAAATTTTGTAAAAAGCCAGGAAGAATCGTTTCATGTCCTAAATACAGGAGAAAAATGGACGGTTTTTTTTCAAAATTCAAACAGATCAAGCAGTGTATGTTACAGTGAATTACTAAAGATGGCTCAATTTTTTTTTGTCATTCCTGGACACAACGCACATGTGGAAAGAGTCTTTTCTCTAATTAACGCCCAATGGACCAAAGAAAGAAACAGATTTACGGTAGAAAGTATAAGGGGATTGACTCTGGTCCAATTTAATTATAAGAACGTAATGTGCACTGAATTTTACAAGTACTTATTGCAAAACAAAGACATTCTTAAACAAATTGGAAGTTCAGAAAAATATGGCACATGCACACCAGCAAATGCAACCAGTTAATGCAGATTTGAAAAGTATTATTTGTGAAGTGTCGTTCTTTGTTTAAGTCGTTTTTCTTTAATATTAATATCTGAATATATTTTTATTTAGTTATTTTTTATTTTACGTTAAAAATTTAAACATGTTTTTCGTTTTTAAATACATAGACCACATGTGACACATGTCACATGTATACCTCTCATTATTTATGTGTTTAGCATTTTTTTTACCGACCCCAAAAAATATACCCCCCGGCCGGGTCCGGATTTGGTCTATGGAGTATATGGTCACCCTATACCAGGCACATGCGTAATAAATAGGTATAGCAAGTATATACAGGGTGGTCACTTAATATGTCAAAATTCAATAGTTGGGTTGTTATTTAAAATACATGTGGTGATTCATTAAGGGTGACGAGCGGCCATATCTTGGAAACTACTGGGCATAGAAATTCAGGAAAAAAAATTATAACTAAAGTGGCCAGGAGAAAATTCTGGAAATAATTTTTAAGTTCCGCATTTTGCCGCAAGAGGGCGTAATTGAAAAGTAAATTATAAAAGTTTACATATCTTCGAAAATTCCACATTAAGGTATATCTTTGATAACACCATTAAAAAGCTTGGACAATTATGCATCATTTTGGTCTTATGCTCATTGACGTAGGTACCGACTTTAATAAGAGGAGGGGGAGCTGTTGAAAGTGTAATCATTTAAATCGCTGTAACTTATAAACGACTTATCCGATTTTAGCAAACTAAAGACTGTTTGGAAGAGAAATGTATACACTTTCACTAATTGTATCTAGTTATCCATAATAGTTCTAAAAAAATGCTAGAGGGCGCAATTTGTTATAATAACACATTTTTTGATTTTACTCCGAAAAAATAAATCATACGGTATAATTATAATACCATAATAGAAAAGTAGATGAAATTTGCTAGAAAAAATATTTAAACCTCAGCTCGATATCTCCGTTCGTTTCAGCGTTATCGTCAATAGAATAATTTTTAAAATTTTAAATAAAGAAGCGGTTATACAGTGTGTCTACGTAAGTTGGCGTCATATGGGAAACTTTTTTATTATTAACTTTACGAAAAAAAGGTATTCTTCATAAAAAGTTCTGCATGGTCCAAAACCTAAAATGCAACCATCAGATGTTAAATTTTTTTAGTGGTATACGAGGTTTGTCAAGAAATATGAATTTTGCCCAAGACTAAAGTACCTTTATTTTTGACAACATCGAAAACTGTAATTATAAAATGTTATTCGGCAATAAAAACTATTTTCTAATATACAATTACACTGAAAAATATTTTTTTTATTTTTACAAATTTATCGGTAATTTGAGACAAAATTTGTAAAAAATTAAAAAAAATTTTTTAGTGTTATTGCCAATTAGAACATAGTTTTTCATACTGAACAACTTTTCATCATTATAGTTTTCGATATTGTCAAAAATAAAGGTACTTTACTCTTGGGCAAAATTCATATTTTTTGACAAACCTCGTATACGACTGAAAAAATTTAATATCTGATGGTTGCATTTTAGGTTTTGAACCATGCAAATGACTTTTTATAAAGAATAACTTTTTTTCGTAAAGTTAATAATAAAAAAGTTTTCCATATGACGCCAACTTACTTAGACACACTGTATATTTTTTAGAAAAAAATTAAGACGCCACTGTTGGGGTACAGGTAGATAGGGCCATGGCACTGTGTTCCTACTGTGCGAGCCGCCACTGATTAGGTAGATAATACAATATATACGAGTGCAGTCATTATGTTTTTAAATTTTTATTGTTGATATCTATGCTCTACATCACTGTCCCTTTAATAGGTCACGAGCCGCCAATGATATCCAGACAGACCTATTTAAAGATAATTTTAGTATTTAGTTTAGTTTTACATGGAAAATTGTAGATTTCCGGTACGAAATAAAGGCTGTATAGTAAATATTTTGCTTTAATGAAACAACAGTAATTTCGTTTCATGTTTTAATGTTTAAAAATGAGATACATGTTTTGTTTTTTAACATTGCTTGATATTACTTTAAAAATAATTATTTACACTGTTTTCTTTTGCAAATTGAAATTGCTAATGAAAGAATGTTATTTGATTAGAGTCGACATCTGTATAAAATAAATATTCAACAGGTATGCATTTTATTTTTTAGTATTGTGAGAAAATTTAGTTAAAAAAAATTAAATTCTTAGTTGTTAAAATATATGCACCCTAGTAGCATTTTGGGAAAAAGTTCCTAACCTTGGGTAAATGACCTATAAAATGAAATATTTGAACTTTCCAACTACAAAATCATTTAGTGATTTGCTGAAGTGCATTCTTGGTTGCCTGCTTGTGTAAGAATAATAGCGCTGACAGATTATTTATTTATTTATAAACGGGCCTTGCTAATAAAATTACAATAACAAATAGTAAACCTCAGCAATTAAAATTAAAGTTAATAATTAAAATCAGTTCAAAAAGTACAGTACCAACAAAAATACCTTATTATTATGAACATCAAAGAAAAATACAAAAGTTATAAAAAACATTCAATCTTCAGGTACATGACTTATTATCACACACTATAAAGTTCAATCAGTTAATTCTAGATATCACAGCTGACATATAAAACTTCGGTATGCTGCAAAAAAAGCCAGTAGTTCAGGATGTCAATTCGCAAGTTTGATAACACGGGGAATAAAAGAATTTAAAGCAAAGTTGGTACGATAAAGGGGTTGATAAAAAGTTCTGTATAATCGCGTATTTCCTGCAGGAACAACTAACCCAATTTAGGTTAAGAGGGTCGGACAACCGACATGAGCATTAATGATATTGTATAGAAGTTTAGGATCCCTATCATCTCTTCTCTTTTTAAAAGTTTCTAAGGAGAATGTTTCCTGAAGCATATCGAAGTCAAAAGTGTAATCGATTGGGTTGATACTTGCCTTAAATGAGATATATCTCAAAAATCTACGCCGAACTTTCTCGAGTTTATGGATATGACAGGCATACAAGGGATTCCAGACAGAGGAGTCATACTCTGGGTGAGGTCTGACAAGACTAGAATATAGCAATCGGATGGCAGACAGGTTGTTAAAGTCCTGCGTGAATGTTTTAATAAATCTAAGCATTTTAAGAGCCCTAGAGACAACATCATAAATGTGAGGAATGAATGACAGTGAAGAAACAATGATTACCCCAAGATCTTTAATTGATAAAGCTTTTGATAAGATGGTATCATTGATTTCATAGTCAAATTGTACAGAATTACGATTTTTTGAGAGACATAAAGCATGACACTTTAAGGCATTAAGGTCCATGCCATTCTGCTCGCACCAAGTGACAAGTCTGTGGAAGTCCGTTTGTGATTTTTGACAGTCGTCCGCTGATGACACAGATAAGTAAAATCTTAGGGCGTCTGCAAAGCAAACAAATTGTGAGTTATGGAAGCAGGTGAATATGCCGTTTATTAAAATATTAAACAGAAGGGGCCCCAAGTGAGATCCCTGGGGTACCCCGGATGGAATTTTAATTTCCTGTAACCTAAAGCTGTTAATTTTTACAATTTGTGACCGGTTTGTAAGGTAGCCGCCAAAGTCAACTTTCTCGAGTTTATTAAGCAGAAGAACCTTGGAGAAGTCGGTGTATATTGATATCAGCAAAATAGATGTAAAATTCAATTTAAAAAAATTAAAAACGGCTTTTGTGCATTAATATTATCTTAACCTCACTTTTGTTAAGTGTCATACAATGACGTGTAAAATTTACAACGAGTAAATTTGGTTCTTGGTAATCTTTTTCAAGTTATAAGTATCTGACCACTGTGACTGGCCAGTTCCATATCCTAACAAGGATGAATATGATATTATATCCGTTCAGTCAACAGGAATAGTCCACTTATTCAATTACTTTAGTGTAAAGAAAACAGCAAGCGTGGGAATAGAAAAACTACTATTTTGTGATCTAGGAATCATAAGTAACTTCAATATCGCAAACATAATTTTTTCGCGATTATTTTCCATCTTGCGATGAACATACAAATTTTAATTTCTGATTTAAAGGTATAATGTCTATTTCAGAAAGGTGTATAGTAATAAAATGGGAAATTACGTCCAGTTTGGCTCAAATTCGATGTCGGCCATAGAAGCAGATAAATTTCATGCGTTAAATTATTTATGATAACTAGCCAAAGAAAAAAAAGAAGATAATTTAATAAAGAAGGAACTATTAGCTATAGCAAATTTACACACACATCGTTTTATGAAATATGCCGTGGAAGATATAGCTGAAAGACATAGTGTAACTGTGCTGAGCACACCGCCTTATCATTGCGAACTAAATCCTATAGAACTTATATGGGCGCAAGTGAAAGGATTTATAGCAAGACACAACACGACATTCAACATGAAAGCCGTTAAGCTACTATTTGATCAAGCCATTAAGGAAGCGACACCAGAGAACTGGCGAAAAGCAGTCCATCATGTCATTAGAGAAGAGGAGAAAATGTGGGATCTTGACCACCTGATCGATGGGACCGTCGACCCGTTAATTATAACGTCAATATGAGATGACAGTTCCTCAGATGACGAAGAATATTATAATTTTTAATAATTTAATTAATTTATGTTTTGTATTTTGTATTTTTTTTATAATGCTTAATAAAAAATAAGTGTACCTAATGCTATGTACATAATGCACGCCTTTGTCACATCATTTTTAGTGTTTGTGAATGGATAGCAATAGGCAAAACCCATAAATTGACCCAAACCCGGGTGGTACTACCTGCACTTGATGAAAATAAAGAATTTTGCACTGAAATCAATGACAAATTCTGAAAGTGGCTTAAATATTCGTTTGGTCACTCTGTAGTCCCTTTGCATAACTAATAAGCTTTTATTACTCTACACCTTTCTGAAATAGACTATACATTTTTGGAATAACTGTTTTTTACATTAAGTTATTCCTGTATATTTCGTAGTTAAATTTTCACAATTATTATAACATTTTATATTATTTTTTCCCTTGATGTATACACGTCATACATTATCGCAAAAGATCCGGTTAGATAGATGAGCCTGATTAAACCAATACAAGTCGGTTATAAGTCACGCATACCTTCTCTACAATTATTTGCCTAATTTAGTTTTTTTTTCTTTTTACATATTAGTGCTTAGTTTTATTAAAAAGATAGTCAATGCTAACGGTCAATTAATCAGCGTTGATGACCGTGATAGGGTCAATTTTTAGAAAGGATGGTAAGGGGTCTTTGCCAGTTGGAAGTTCTATAAAGAAAGCAATTTTAAGGTATTTGTTTTAGTGAAAAGTTTACTTGACATTTTTATTTTTTGGTCTGTTACTATAGTTTTTAGGAAGAAAAACACATTTTGTTACATAAACACAATTTGTTGTTATAGTTTAAAATGAACATGTGACAGAAAGAACTAATCCCTTGTAATGCTTATAATTTTCATCAATTTTTAATGATAGAAAAAGCTGACATTTTTTGAGTTGAAACTTCATCTTCTGGGGTTCAGACCTTCTTAGAGAGACACTAGTTTGTCATTCGAGAAATCAAGTATGCCTTGAAAATGTACTAAAAATCTATTTTGTCCACTAATAAAGTGCGTTTTCTTTCAAATTGCGGTTTTTTAACCGAATAACAAAAAAAAAACTAAGCAGGATTTTGAAGTCCAAATTTAAACAGTGTTTAAAAATCCGTCAATAAACATATATATGATTCGGTTTAAGAGAATGCCATGTTTTTAATATACAGGGTCCTGCACCTTACCTCCCGTCTTCTGTAGCTCACGTATTAATTAAGTTAGGATTTTGATATTTTGCAGACTTTACCTGTATCCTAGGGCGCATTTCAGGAAAATAGTTTTGTTTATACAGGGTGTTCCAAAAAAGTGTGACGGCATAAGGATATGTTTTTTTAGATTACATGCCATAAATTTTCTTACTTATTTGGATGCA
Organism: Polydrusus cervinus; assembly: GCA_935413205.1. Lineage (NCBI taxonomy): Eukaryota > Metazoa > Arthropoda > Insecta > Coleoptera > Curculionidae > Polydrusus > Polydrusus cervinus. The sequence goes on from OW284511.1 coordinate 15,620,387, forward strand.
TCTTGTACCCCTAAAATTTTAATGAAATCGGTTCAGTATTATAGGCGAAAAAAATAAAAACTAAAAAAAATCAGTTTTGCACCACTGGTTTTAAAAATTATTAAAAAATAAAAATAATGCCTCGTTATTAAATTTCTACAAAGGTACTTAATAAATAAGGTCCTAAAGTCTCGTTAACCCAGTTTAATTAATACGAATTGTACAGGGTGTCCAAAATTTAGTGTCAAACTTTGCAAACTTTAAAGCAATTTATTTTTCTTATTTCAAATTGGAACCCCTCTATATTATTATGTCATTCGATGCAGAATTAAAATTCAAACATTTGTTCTAATTACAATCCTATCGCAATTTCTAACGCATTAAGACTTATTTACAGAAAACTCGTTTTATCAACCTTTCCACCAGTCATTATTATATAATAAATATCAAAGGTGGCTTTGAAAAACAATTTATTGGTATAAAAGTTTAATAAAGTGACAAAAGCCCATTTTGACTTTAGTTATTTTATAATTTCAAATATTATTAGATTAGTATTAATTATTTAAGCTATATTATTTTTGTAATGGAATACAACCAAGAAAAGCTCGTAGATATGATTTTCATATTAGGAGCATGCGAAAAGAATTTTTATTTGTCCTTTTAGTAAACTTTAATATCAATAAATTGTTTTTCAAAGCCACCTTTGATATTTATTATATAATAATGACTGGTGAAATAGTTGATAAAATGAGTTTTCTGCAAATACGTCTTAATGCGTTAGAAATTGCGATAGGGTTGTAATTAGAATAAATGTTTGAATTTTAATTCTGCATCAAATGACATAATAATATAATAATATATAGGGGTTTAAATTTGAAATAAGAAAAATAAATTGCTTTAAAGTTTGCAAAGTTTGACACTAAACTTTGGACACCCTGTACAATTCGTATTTATCAAACTTGGTTAACGAAACTGTGAGACTTTATTTATTAAGTACCTATAATTTTATTAACGAGACATTATTTTTAATTTTTACTAATTTTTAAAACCAGTGGTGCAAAACTGATTTTTTTTTTAGTTTTTTTTTTCGCCCATAATTCCGAACCGATTTTATTAAAATTTTAGGGGTATGTAAGCAACTACAAGATGCATCCAAATAAGTAAGAAAATATATGGCATGTAATCTAAAAAAATATATCCTTATGACGTCTCACTTTTTTGGAACACCCTGTATAAACACAAATATTTTCCTGAAATGCACCTTCGGATACAGGTAAAGCTTACAAAACGTCATAATCCTAACTTAATTAATAAGTGAGCTACAAAAGACGGGAGGTGAGGCGCAGGACCCTGTATATAATATAGATAGACAGTGTTATTCACGTTAAGTGTTCACCATTGGTAACTTCGTTAATATTAAAGATGCAAAATTGTTAAAATTAGCAAACTAGTAGTATTTTTACAGGTTATTACGATAAAAGCATAAAAAAAACAGTAGAGCATCGTGTTTTTGAGTTTAGAAGTAAAATGTAATTTTTTCAAATGAAAACATCAGAAATGACGTCAATATTCAATTTCTAAATATTAATAGTAGTAAAATAATAAGGAGGCTATAAAGACCGTATCACCATCGCACTATTTAATATTTATTTGGCATCTGGAAGGCTTTGGAAAACAATAATAATTTAATATGAAGTATTTTGTTTTAGTAGGTACGGTTTTTATTCTTTGTTCGTTTATAAATTTTGTCTCCATAAACGGTTGCCACATTTTTGCACTGATCCGTCGTTCTTTAAATATTGAAATTCAAAGGTGTAACCAATGTTTTAGTCGTGCTTATTTTTGACTTTTTAGATTTTTCCTGTAGGTAGCTTGCTTTCGTTACGTTCCACGACTCGCTTGTGATGACGTAACGAATTTTAATCTTCTTGATCACACCATGGTTCAATGTAATTTTTTTAGACGAATGGGTAAAATGATGCGCAACGAAGGAACTATACGACCAAGAAAAAATACTAATTGGCCTTCAGATTCATTTAAAACTAAAACAGGGCCCATTTTCAAACTAGATGATAATGATTATTCATCAGTAAATTTGCCTCCTGGCAATCTAAGGTAACTAAGCGTAAATTTTTTTATCAAGTAATATGGCAAAGCTTCATTTCTCGTTTTTATCGCTAAGCTTTTTTCAGTAGTAAATTTTTAAGTGGTTTTTTAAATGTTTTATAATTTTTTTAATATAATCTGGAAGATAATTGTAAAAATTTTAGAATCATACAAGTAGACTTAGACTTGAAGAAGGAATAGATAAACTTTTTATTAATATCTTGCCTTGTACCTATTATGAGTAGGTAAATCAAAATCAATTTTTATGTTTCAAACAAGCTTTCTAATATAAAAATTAAAGTTGTAAATTTTTGTGGGACGTAGATGTCCTGATAGATATTTATTACAAAATGAAAATAGAATAAAGAAGATACTGACATGAATTGGGTCCGTCCGAGCCATAGTGGCACAACTGTGAATTTTCCACTATTAAATGTATGCATAGCCGATATTTTAAATCCAACTGGCCCAAATGCGCTTTTCCAACTTATTTACAGATGGCGTGAGTACAACAGTTAAGCCACTTTCAAGGCTCATTTACATTTGGAAAGTTTAGTGGCGGAAAGTACCTGCCAACAGTAAACTTTCCTTGTATAAATTAGAGGAAAGCCCAACTTTCCACTTGCAGCCAAGTGGCAAGTGAAGTTGAGAAGCTGGCTCGTTTAGTGGCCGGCTTTCCTGTCAAGACTTTTAGTTTCAAGCACTATCGGCAAATTGGCGAAAAGACAATTTAAAAAAATTAGGTAACAAAATTAAACGTTAAACGTTTTTATCTTTGTTTATAGTATTTACATAGTTTTTGGAAACAATTTTTTAAAATAATCCACAGGCGTCTTAAAATTTTCGTACAGCTACAATGCAAGTCACAAACTTTAACCTTTTTTTATTGTGGGTTATGGAAAACCTATGACGATGTTTTTCAAAAAACAAATGCATAAAAAAGTTTCGCTAAGTTTTGCGCGGACACTGTATAGTTCATACAGAACCATAGCAAACCAACAAACAACGTTATTTTATCTGAGTAATGTTTCTATATACCAATATTTTAGAGGACACTTTATAAGCAATTATTTCACTAAAATGCTCCATTTTATTATTTTCAGTTACAATTACTACTCACATAATACAACTAGTTCCGATAAAAAAGGTACCAAGCCACCAGAAAACTCCTCAAATATAAAGAAAAGTTTTTATAACCAAATAGAGAAATATTGTGAAAATACCACTCTGCATGGACTGAGATACGTGGGGGATTCACAACTGACTTTTGGCGAAAGGTAAATAGAAATATTGTGCGACTATTTATTACATACGGAGTTATTTACTCTATTTAAAACTTTTTTTATATACAGGGTCTTATTTGAAACTACTTATTATATTGTTCCTAGAGAGACTAGTGGCGAGTCGGTATCCGTGTATCTGCTACTTTGAAACGGTATTTTTTAATACCGTCGTGTCACGCTCCACCTCATACAAGCAAGCAATTACTCAGGAACTATTAGGATTTCGTCCTTCGCCGCTTTAGCTGCGATGCAAACCGAGAGAAAGCGACAGCGGTCGGCCTGTTAAGCCATTCGTTGTGGAGCGCGCAACCGCAAACTGAATCTGAAGAACAGTAACAGTCCCGTGGTTGACGGTATTTTGTCGTTGAAGGTATTTTTTCTAGCCGGGACGATAGGTTGCCAAGGGAACTATTGCGGCCGCCGTTCGCGGGTTTGTATGTCATGTGACCGTTTGATTTTGACGCTGCGAATCGTAGTTACGGTGGTATAGTATTTTTTAATAGATGCGGTCTCGAGGATCCCGTTGGCGTGGATCGATGATGAAAAAAATACAAAAATAGAGGACTGATAATATTTTTCAGTCACTAAAATAGTTTTAATTGAACAGTTTCAGAAATGAGCAAAAAAAACTTTAAATAAAAGACAAATGTTGATCGATCAAAGGAATTTTCTCGGTATTTTTTTCCATTATAGCGGAAATCTCACCGAAAATTACTCTCAAAAATCACACGATTTTTATCATTTATTGGTTTGAGATTTCAAGGTCACAGATAGGAATGATAGATTATTTTCAATTTCAATACATTTTTTACTTTTTCTTTGCAAACTTTGCACTCTAGTTCGTTCCCAAGTTAAGGTTATCTAGTCGCGGTATTTTCCAGTCGCGGTATGAAATGAAACGTTCCATATCGGTAACAATATTTCCCAATTCTAAAAGATACGCTGTATACTTAAGAACCTCTAAAATCAAACCTATATTTCGCCGCACGTCATCGTCACTGAGAAAACATTGTCGTGTGGAATTCTAACATTTAATATTGCAGTGTTGCCAATATTCGCAATATTATCAATAACAAATGTAATTAAAAAAATATTTGTAACGAGTTTACTTTATAGCTAAATAGTAATGATTTAAAACATGAAATAAGTATGAAATCATTAGTTTTTGTCGGGGTATTATGTAAAGTTTGCCTAAGATAACATAACATAGGCAAAAACTGTCTATCTGCACAGTATAAAACTTTAACGGGAACATATAAAAAACATTAGAAAAAGTGTTTTATTAATTTTACTAGTATTTTTGACATTTCTTGGATTTAAACGGAGTGTTGCATTTCTTCTTAAATACCTATTAAATTTACTAAATGCAAACACTGTTTTTAGTGTTTATCAAAAGTTGATGTCCTCACCCGGATAATATTTTGTATTGTTTTAGGATATTTTGGTTCATCTCTTTTTCTCTCGCCATTGGGTTTGCCGCCTATTACATTTCAAACATCTACACCAAGTGGAAGTCCAGTCCTGTCATCATAAGTTTCAGTCCTTTTGACGCCGACCTGAGTTCTATTCCATTCCCAGCCGTTACCATCTGCAATATGAATCAGGCTAAAAGAAGTGAAGCTGAAAAAATTATTAAAGAGGGGTAGGTATACATATATTTTGAGTAGAAATTTTCTTTAACTGGTTAGAAAGTCAGTATTTTATAATAGCCGATTTATAGGCCAAGCAGCTTGCGTAAAACAGATGGACAGAGTTGACAACCTGTAGTACATCTAGGCAACTGTGGCCCATATTCGATAAAAAGAGAACCGCAGAGCTATTGAGGCACAGTCGGAAAGACGTGAGAAATATTACTGCGGTTGTTACCGGACATTACCTCTTCGGTAGACATGCCGAGGGTATGCAAATACCCACTAACGACTTCTGCAGAAGTTGCAGAGATGAGGAAGAGGAAGAAAGTATTCAACATTTTCTGTGTGAATGCCCTGGCCTCGCAAGAAGAAGGTTCACTGCTCTGGGTAAACCATTCTTCGATAGCCTGGAGGAACTAAGCAACTTACAACTTGGACGACTGAGCAGGTTTCTGAACAGTAGTGGCTGGTTTGAATAAGTTTTTAAAATCCTTCTGCGGAGTACGCCGCACTAACCATCAGAGATCTGATGAAGGTGGGTTCTACGGAACACGTGTGGTATCACAACGGACCTAATAGGACTAATGGTTTAAAACTTGTGCAAATTCCAATTTTTATAGTATTTGCTCCTGAACAACAAAATCAAAATTTTTTAATGTGACTATTGCTAATAATATCTATAATATATCTAATATCTATACCAACTAACTAATTTTTTGGTGGCTAGATCAAAAGCAAAAGAAATTATAAAGCATGCTTTTTTTTGAAAAACTGTCAGGGCTCAATATGATAACAAAACCATTTAGATAATAATTGTTAAAATCTAGAATGTTATTTTTAATTGAATATTTTTCTATAATTATAAGAAAACTTTAAAGCAATAAATAAATTCTATAAAAATCTTTTGAAGCTTTAATATTTTTCATATGTCCACTCTTGCTTGAATTACGGAATTTTGGTCTGGGGAGGTTGTTCTAGGGCTGACGAAATCTTTATTCAGCAAAAAAGAATAATTAGAACCATGCCATTTAAAAGACGTAATTTTTAATGCCGTGAAATTTTTCCCCGGCTAGGTATTTTAACATTCCATTCCCTGTTTATATTGAATTGTCTGACTTATGCTAAGGCAAACTTGGACGTATTTTCTATGACCCGTGAATCAAATGAACATTATCATTTTAGACAGAATTTTAATATTGACATACCACGTCATAGATGGTCTGCTGTGGCTCACAGTCCTTTAGTCCTACCAATTAAGTTATTTAATAAATTGCTACAAGGAATTAAGCAACTACATCATCCAAAAAGTTTAATAAGTTAGTTAAAGGTATTCAACTTGAAAACGCTTTTTACTCCACTAATAAGTACCTTAAATTTAAATTTTGAATATTTATTCAATAATGTCCAAACTGATGGGATTGTGTATGATTTTTTATTGTATGTATTTGTTTACCTGTTCATTTTAAATATTGTTTTATTTTTTACACCTATATATTAATAATGTATAGTGACAATATCCTATACTACCTAAGGAAATAAAATATTTTTATTTTATTTTATTTTTATTTAAATAAATAGATTAATTTAATTTTAGATCAATTATAGAAAGGAAATTATTAGATGATTCTTGTAATGGAAATGCCACTTTTAACAGTTCGGAAAACATTGATTGGGAATCCTTGCGAGATTTTTTGATACGGGTAAGTTAAATATATATTTTAAACTCCATCGGGACCGAATAATATTGCAAAATATTTACCTTTTCTAGGTTGGAAACTCGTGTTCTGATATTCTTAAATGGTGTCAATGGGGAAATGAACTCGTTAACTGCGATGACATCTTCAACAACGACCTGACCGATGAAGGATTGTGTTGTTCTTTTAACCGGCTTCCGCCAGAGAAAATTTTTAGAAACTGGTAAGAATAATTAACATAAAATTTTGTACATTGTAAGTACTAGTATTTTTAAAAATTGCCATTGACCACAACTTATTTAACCGACAACGCACAAACAAAGACACAAATAAAATGTGCGGTTTTTTTTTAATAGACAAGTTATACTTATATTCTTAAAGATTATTTACTTTTTAGTAGTTTCTGAGATATCTGCATATGGCATAAACTATAATGGTTAAAAATATCTATTTTAGGAAAGATGTCAGTATTTTAAATCAAACTTATCCTAGCAATGTTTATGATTGGGATGCAGAAAAGGGATTCGAGGATGCTGACAACAGAGATTCCATACCCAAAAGACCATTGGGTAAAAATAATATTTGGTTTATTTCAAAGATTTATTCGGTTGCGCACAGCAACTGTAACTTAAATAACTTTGACAGGCATTATGTCCTGACAATCAAAAGTGCCTGATAAGTAAATTAAAAATTAAGGTAACAGGGCCGGTATAATTATGAGAAAATTATTTCTGCCAATTTCATGTCCACAGTCAAACTTGCTGGTTAGTTAATTATAAATAAAATTCGTTGTACAACCCGACATTGGACGGAACTGGAAAAATATACCTATTTATTAACATTATATAACAACAGCCACGTTCTGGCATGGCTATGTGATTACAGTAAGGATTAATAATAATTTAAATTTTCTGACCTGAGAAACCACCAAAAAAATAGTAGCGAGTAATTTGTATAATACATTAGAATTTTGCATTTAGTCCATTAATATTGGTACACCTTGTACCATCTAAAAACTTGTAGAAATATTTTCTGTGGAAATATTGCTTTTTCGCTGTATCCAAAAAAAAAGTTCTAAACCTTTGAAATAAAACTGCAGAGAGAAATTCGTTTTTTATTTATTTTGGTGATAAGTTTATATTTTAGGGGCTGGTGCTCACTTAGGACTTTCTGTAGTTTTGGATGCACAAATCGATAATTACTTTTGTTCATCAACTCGCAGCACAGGATTTAAGGTAAATAAAAACTTTTAAAGTACTTTTGCTCCTTATGGGAATCACAAAGGGTTTTTTGAGACCAAACTATAATGCTATAATAGGTATTTGAACCTTCAAGAAGCTCTGTGTAAGATTTATGGATATTTTCATAAATCTTACACAAATCTTTATAAAACAGCTTAATTTTGACTTCCACATTATATTTTAGGTTATCCTATCGAATCCAATCGAAACCCCAAAAATGGCGGACTTTGGTTTTCTAGTAAGTCCAGGATTTGAAACCAGAATAGCCATAGAACCTTCTGTAAGAGAAGCGACTTCTTCTCTGAGAAGCGTTCCTATTGAAAAGAGGCAGTGTTATTTTGCCAATGAACGTCCTTTACAGTATTACAGGTAAATAAATAAGTATCATTGATTTTGATATTGTCACACAGGTAATGATACGGGTATCATACATGCCGATGTTGTGATACAGATAAAGAACTGGGTGTCATAAGTTTAGAAATTGTGAGAAATGTAGATGATATAAAGATTTAGGTATCATGAACTTATGTATTGTGACATAGGTGTAAAGAAATGGATATCATGAACCTAGATATTTTGACGCACAGGTAAAGAAATAGATATCAGGAATTAAGAAATTGTTGAAGAGAGTGATATTAACTATTTTAACAATATCTATACAAATATTTTGTATACAATATCTAGATAATAAAACGATTTTTAGTACTCCTTGTCTGTTGTAGAGAAAAATGTTTCGGATGTGAATATAGACATTTAATCAAAACTTAATTTATTATGTCTATACGATTTATATCAAGAAAAGTAAAAATCGTTTTCTAATCAGTTAATTTTCCATAGTTGATTTAAAAAATCGTTAAGGATAAGGACTAATCAAAATTTTGACTTTTTTGATTATGATCACTTACGCTTGATCAAGCAGTTTAAAAAAAAATAGTGTTCAGAAATTAATACTTGGTAAAAACTACAAGTGTAGTGTTAAATAACCGTAATTAATAAAAAATTAACTATAGTCTAGACTAGATATTTCCAACTGGCACCGACTGTAAACAATAACATAACTACGGGATCGTTGCTTATTGATACAATTTTTCGATAAGGACTGCATTCAGCTTTCGAAATTAAATAAACACATGCTCCCATTATATTGTAGAGTTATTTTGCACAACATACTGTGCTATTATTTTAAAACCTATCTTGATTTAGGCATTTAGGTTGTGCTTATTGTAATGGTTAACTTAGAATAGTTATCTTTAGGATTAACCTGAGGTAGGAATATTTAAAAGAGAACATGTAAATAAAATATCGTTACTTCCATGCGGTTGCTATGAAATATTCTTATAGTGCACCTACCTTATTATGTTGTCATAGTATCACGACATATATTTGACTACGATGACATTTTTTTAAACTCTCAGATATAATAATGAAAATTTAAAAAAATTCTTCACTATATTCTATTCTTAACGAATAACAACAATTTTTTCAGTGATGCAGATTCGATGAGTTTGTAACCGTCATTCTAGCTCGATGGACTCGCGTCTATTTCCCAACACTATTACAGACACACTGCGCACATCAGGCCCTTAACCTGATGGCGGGATATTTAAAATATATGTAGAAATGGGTTTAATTATTTTTTAATGATTTATTACGTCACCGTGTGAGTCATAGTTAGGTTCTAGTCTCTATTAAAAAATTTTGCAAAAATATTGTTGTAATTCGTAGCTTGCCAATTTGTTTATTTATGGGCCATAATTAAAATGGAGGGACAGGCTGTTAATCAATAAATTTTATTATTGTTAAGGCCGTAATTTACATGGAAAGTAAAAACCTAACCTCCCATTTTTTAACTGTTAAACAATTGATGTATGCACAGACTGTAAGATGAATTGTATGTAGTATAAAAATATATTTGCTCCATTGAAGAAACTAATGTCGAAATATGGACCTATATATTGTTTTCTTCAATGAAGTAAATATATATTTGTACTTTATACAATTCATCCCACAGTCTGTGCACAAATAAATTGTTCCACAATTTAAAAAAGTGGAGGTAAGGTTTTTAACTGGCAAACTTCGAATGACAAAAATATTCTTGTAATAAAAACTTAATTGGGACTAGAACCTCGAGTATGACCCACAACGTGACTTAAAAAAACAATAATAAATAATTAAACCCATTATTTTAAATATTCCGTAATCAAGTTATCCGCGTAGCATGCGCAGTGCGCCTACAATAGTGTTGGGAAATAGACGCGAGTCTCGATATAGTATATTACATAACAAGTGATGAAAGTGATACTTTTCAAACGAGGAGATATTAAAATTCTCCGAGTTTTAGAATAATCACTTTCACACGAGTAATGTACACTATTTTTCCTACGACCACAAAGAATTATTAAAAAAGTCTTTGATTTGTAAAAAAAAAATATTTCAACTCTAATGTTGAAAAAAAATATTTCAACTCTAGAGTTGAAATTAGCATACTTAGGATTATGTTCCACTTAATATCTGGTTTCATATGGTTTGTCAATAGGCTTTTCCTTTATTTGTAGTTTAAAATTTTCATTTCAGACCTAATCCTGGATTGACATCTAGATTAACCAGAATGAAAAATTTTAAATTTCAAGGAAATATACATTTAACCAAAATTTAAAAAATCCATCCAACAAGAAAGATTTCAATTCAAAATAATTCTATAAATTATTTAATGTTTTTATAAAAAAAATCAAATACTCCTGATGGGATTTGAACCTGTGACCTCCCGTTCTGTAGACAAGAGCTTTAGTGTCTACGCTATGGCGTCCATGGCTACCAGTTAACATTTGTTGTTTAAATATATGACATTTTCTTCAGTGCGACTGGTTTTTTCTTTTATTAACATTTTTTATAATTTCACATGGCGTATTTTCACACTCTAATTCTAAATCACTCGACAAATACATGAAAAATAAGTTAAAACACTTTACAATTACTGCTTTCTAAAATTTGTTCTTTTTAATAAATAGGTGTGGTCTGTCAAATTGACATCATATGTTTAAATTAAATAGTGTGCCTTGTATTACCACTCTAGAGTTGAAATATTTTCTTTCAACACGCGTGTGATATTCGGCGCTTTCGAGCCAGGTTAACCGTGCTTTTTTTCTCATTTTCATAGGTGGTCGTAGGAAAATAACTTTGTTTAAATTATGCAGGTAAAACGGCTCCATATATAAATACAATAATACAACCCGTTTGCTTCGAGTGTATTGTTTCCTTGTGCGAGAGAGAAAACAACCATTTGACTTGTGTAATCGAACGGGCGCGCGGTGTAGTGCGGAGAGGAAAGAAGCAAGGATAGCTGTAACCGGGCGCAATATACTAAACCTGTAAATGTGATTTATATGCAAAATAAGCAGATTATGTTTAAAATCGTGCAGCCTTAAACATATTATGAGGTTTTAAATACGACCGTGTTCAGGTCGAGATGTCACGTGTATTTGTTTACATTTGATGCCAGTTGGAAATATCTAGACCATATGGGTAATTATTTTTATGCATAAAGAGATTTAATGTCTTTATAAAAGTATAATTTTTAGAAAACTAGGTGTTTCGTTTAGTAGTTTTCTTTATAATTTTATTCCCCTGCTGTTTATTTAACTGTTACGTTTGAAATAATATATTTTAATAAATAGTTACATGATACCATGTTACGGTAAGTAATTATCAATTAAACTAAAATAATTATAGTTAAAAATTACCGTAGTTATTTTTGTTGTAGGAAATATTCCGCAAGAAATTGTAATTTTGAATGTCAATCGGCTAAGACCCTACAAAAATGTGGCTGTATTCCATACTATTTACCTAGTAAGTTTAATGGCTGTTCCATATTTTAAGTGAAACCTAATCTGAGGCTGACCTTACGTTTGAAATAATTTTGTAACTTATCACTAATCACATTTATGTCAAGCTTTAGGCTCTCTCCATTTCGACTTTAAGAACTATGCATATACAGAATGTTGTGGAAATAATTTACTATTTTTACACACGTAAATTCTGATATAATAGTAAAAACACATAGCAGAAATAGTATATTACATAACTAGTGATGAAAGTGATACTTTTCAACCGAGGAGATATTTAGCACGAGGCGTCAGCCGTGTGCGGCAATTCTCCGAGTTTTAGAATAATCTCTTTCATACGAGTAATGTACACTATTTTTCCTACGACCGCCAAGAATTATTAAAAAAGCCCTTGATTGAAATAATATTTCAACACTAGTGTTGAAATTATCATACTTAGGATTATGTTCCACTTAGTATCTGGTTTCATAGTTTGTCAATAGGCTTTTCCTTTATTTGTAGTTAGTAGTTTTTATTATTTTTATATTTTATATATCATAGGAAGAACTAATACTGGATTTACTTCTAGATTAACCAGAATGAAAAATGTTTAATTTAATCAAGGAAGGATGCATAACACATAAATTTAAAAAAACCACCCAACCAGGAAGATTTCAATGCAAAATAATTCTATAAATTATTTATTGTTTTTATAAAAAAAATCAAATACTCCTGATGGGATTTGACATAAATTCAGAAAATCCACCCAACCAGGAAGATTTCGATGCAAAATAATTCTATAAATTATTTATTGTTTTTATAAAAAAAATCAAATACTCCTGATGAGATTTGAACCTGTGACCTTGCGATCTGTAAGCTAGAGCTCTATTCTCTACAACACTATCGCTTCCGAGAAAGATTTGTTTTTTAATACACGACACTCTCTTCAGCGCGATATGTTTTTTCTGGTAATAGATTTTCCAGTATATTATTGACATTTTCATAATTTTAGATGGCGTATTTTTACACTCTAACTCTGAATCACTCGACAAATACATGATAAATATGTTAAACACTTACTGCTTTCTAAAATTTGTTATTTTTAATAAATAGGGGTTGCGTGTCAAATTGGCACCATATGTTTAAATTAAATAGTGTGCCTTGTATTTTAACACTAGTGTTGAAATATTTTTTTTCAACACGCGTGTGATATACGGCGCTTTCTAGCCAAATTAACCGTGCCTTAGTTTCTCATTTTCATAGGTGGTCGTAGGAAAACAAATTTTAAATATCGCGAAAATAATCATAATTTGTCTTTTCAAATTTATGGCTCGCCGCCACTGTTATAGCAATATTCTGTAGACGGTTGGACGTCCGGCGCTATATTCTTCCCAGAACAGGTCACTGACGAGGCGTGTACACTGATTTTAGGGGTGCTTACCTAATTTTCTTGATGGCCGATTAAAAAAAAGTTTGGGGTCACTCTCTAGGACACCCAGTCACTTATTTAAATATAGGGTGTTAATTTCACAACACCCTATATAGTCTAACTTAGATTAAATACGCTTGTTTTTTTTATGATAGCGACTACATCAACGTAATATCAGACTTAGACAAGTATCACTTGAACTAGAACGTGAAGGCAAGTGTGTGCATTTATGTTTTCAGAGAATGATACAGTCCGCGTTTGCAGTAGAAAGGATAAGTGTTTTGCAAGAACTAGAGGTAAGTAGCATTACGTTTAAACGTATAGAAGGATCTTGCCTGGGGCGACATCTAGCATCAAGGTTGGACACTTCCAAAGCAAACTCAGGAATCCCACAAACTTATTGAAATAAGTAAAATATTGCTAGAAATCACGCGTAACAGGGGTTCCGCTAAGTAGCGCTAGAACCCATATTAGTTTAGTGGAATATATACAATGAACCATAATATAGTGAAACGCGTCTGGGGATGGATCTGACGAAATGAAAGGAAACTCTTCTTCTGTATACATTACCTAGTTAAGTCAGCAGCGGGATTCTCAGTTACTAGTGATTGTAAACCATATCTGCTGTGTGCGTTCCCGAATGAATATGAGTTTATTAACAAACGAAAGTCGTTGGTTTGAGAACATAAGGTGAAAAGAGATACAGGTACTTCATTCTATTAACCGCGCACTTCGCTTATTTACCAGTCGTGGGATCGATAATCTTCATGGTATAATTTTTAGGTTTATTTACTCAATACACTCGTAGGTTTCGTGCAAATCAAAGTAAACGGTATAACAATTATTCACTCTGCATTAGAATTATACAAATCTATTGTCAATGTCGAACGCATACAACAATAACTGTTTTATAAACTGGGAATTCCGCTGCAGTAATAGTATTTTTCTAAAATAATTTACAATATTTTATTTTAGAACTAATAGACAAAGCAGATGGCATTTTGAAAGATGTTGAAGGACAAAGGTAATGACGACTATCCTTTCATTTACTTTTTCATTAATTTTTTTTATGTAAATATAAAAATATGATTAAATTGAAAAAGAAAAAACTGATTCTTTACTTTTCAGTATCGACTGCGACTGCTTGTCACTGTGCTTTAAAATCGAATACTTTTTTTCAATAACAAATTCGCCATTAACACTTTTTCGACAAACCAATTATACCGGAGATTTTATTCGGTAAGTATATTGACCTGATTCATCAACAGCAGTGCGGTCATATGCATATTACCCTATACAATACTGATTTCGGTTAATAGATTGTTACCTTCATGGTTCATAAATGGTTACCTCTACCACACTGAGGCATGAATATTTTCAATGAAAAATTAAAATTGTAAAGAAATATGTAAATTATTACACAGTTTTTTTAAAATTATTATATCTGTATAGACTATTTTTACTAACATTTTTTATTTTAGAAATAATTTGGCTAAAGCAGTTATTTACTTTGATTCTACGACTTATTCTAAAGTAAAAAAAATGCCACTTTACAATTTCACTGATTTAATTGGTAAGCATAAATATACTTTATCTACTTTCATTTAGTATTATGAATTTTACAGTTCTGTAAATCGTTTTGTAAGGGCATCTATTACAGCACTTTACAGCACTAGTGCTGTAATGGAAAAACCGGTTTTATTAAAATTTTGCTGTTAAATAAAATTACACTTTTTAGAAGAATGATTTATTATTTACAATTATAAAATTAATTACCAATTGTTATTAATTAAAATATAACACTTAAGGTTTATTATAAACATTAATAATACACTTTTTATAGTTAGAAATTTGTATACCAGAAGTGGATGTGATAGAGCCCTTTACGTTCGAATTTCCAATCATTAAATCCGTGTCTGACCCCATGATCTTTTTTGCTATTTGTTTCTTATTTTCTAAAGAATTCTCAACGTAGCCTTCTGCCGTAGAAGAGGATTTCCAGCCCCCATGACGCTTTAACATCTGCATATCTGCACCACCATCAACTAGAATGGTGGCTGAGGACCTCCTAAAACAGTGTCCACTGTATCCTTCGGGATTATTCAATCCAAGTTTTGTGCAATCTTTTTTGTTATACTTCCAAAACTATTAATTCCGACAGGCTGAGAGGTGCATTTTCCTTTTCCATAGAATACAAAAAAGTTGACACCTGTCACATTTCCTTCTGTTATAACAAATTCTCGCATAATTTTGGTTTTCGAGAATGGAATCACAATTTTTATATACAAATCATTGTGTTCAATATAATCCAACATTAACTTAGCTAGTTCTTCGCGCCGACAAGCCCCAAAAATGCCGATAATCATAACAACCTTCATAAGTAAAGATGTTTCATCATCTGCAGTACTAAGAAACTTACATATGTCTTCCTTTGTGAAAACTTTGGACTTTTTGGCCTTGTAACCCTCGGAAATTCTTTTCAAAAATGCGATTAGTTGAGAAAATCTGCTTATATCTTGATTTTTCTTGACTGAAATCATAGTTCTCAACATTGAGTAGTGAGTCCATAGTGTAGATGGTTTCTGGGAGCGTTGCTTTACGGAAAAATAACCCAAAAGGATTTTCTCAGACACCTCCTTTATTTTGTTAGCTTTGCACCAATCTTCAAACTTCTGATACTCCAACATACATCCAGCCTTGGATTTTGATTGACAAAGTTTCGACAGTAATCATGCGAAATAGTAACTATGCGAAAGGTAACATAAAAAACTTGATTAGTAAACTAAATAGCAGGTGCATTTTTACAGGTGCATTTTTATTTTTAAAAATGCCTTTTGCCAAATATTCTTATTCATAGATGAAAGTAGATAAAATTTTGTACAATATTCTTGTTGTAAATTCATATTATTACACTCGATGTTTTATTAAACTTGGCTGACACCTCGTTTGACAACTTTAACATCTCGTGTTGTAATATGAATCTTTACAACACTTATATCGTAAATAACTATTGCAAGATGTACTTAGTTCTTAGTCAATTGGAGGAGTGAAAATAACGTTTATTCACAACCATATACAGTGTGACCCACTCTTAACGTAGATTTTCATATCATCTAAACTACTTACCTTTTTAATATTTTTCAAAGACAGAATTATAAGGAGACATTAGATCTACAATTTTTAAAATAACATTATATGGAAAATAAAACAGTGGTTACTTGTTATGTTTCACAATTTTTTAATTCAGTTTCCTGACACGTGTTAAGTAGCTTTTTGTACTCATTACCTTTGAGAATGATCTAAAAAGATCGAAACACGTGTCAGGAAACTGAATTGAAAAACTGTGAAACATAACAAGTAACCACTGTTTTATTTTCCATATAATGGAGATTTCGTTTCACCAAGAATGAAGCCCAGCTTACCCCCAATTTTTTCCGTCATTTTAAAAGATTTAAAAAGTTGAAGAATTAATAAGTATGTAATTTACCATTTTTCGGCCAATTCAAACCTTTAAACCCACATCTGGTTTAACCGAAAGTAAAGTCAACTTTTAAATGGCAACCCCTCATTTTTATTCAATACTTGAATTCTTTGAAAAATTATATTTTTAATGACATCCCACTTTATCATTCTTATAAATTATTCGATTCGAGAAATTACAGTTATGATGTTTTTTTATTAATTTCTACTATTACCTAATGAATAATTTGAACTTGTGTTATATCGTTAGAAAGAAAATTAAATGCACAATATTATCATATTAAAACAAAGATGGGTTGCCATTTAAAAAAATGGAGAAATTCCGTTTTGTTTTTTTTAGAAAACACGTAAATAAAATAGCCCTAAATGAGCCATTTAACGTTTCCATGGCCTACTCTTTACTACTTACCTTGTTTCTCCAAAACTATGGACATTTTGAAAAACAAAGGAAATTGATTGATCTAGGCGGCCATTTTTAAAACAAATGATAAAGTGTAATATGTCATTGAAAAGAAAATCTTCTATAGAATTTAAATATAGTATAAAAATAAGGGGTTTTCATTTAAAATTTAAAAGTTGACTTCGCTTCCGGTTAAACCGGAAGCGGTTTCGAAGGTTTTTGTTTTATAGCCCTTATTTTGCCTTTTCAGGAATGCAATTATCTTCCCAAATTTTTAAATGTCAATTCTGTCCCTACTTTTGTCCTGAAAGATGTTGGTCAAAGCTGGCGTGGAATTCGATTAATTTTTAACGGATTCTCTTTGCTATATGCTCCGCATACTTTACACAGAGTATACATTTTTTTAGCTTATACTGGAGGACTCTTGGGCTTTTTTATTGGATTTAGTTTTTTGAGTATAGTTGAAATATTTTTTCACATTATATGGCTGACTTGGCAGGAATATATTGTAATGAAGTATAAGAAAAAAATTAATTCACCAGAAGATAGTCAAGTTGCGCTGACAGCATATCCATTTTTTAATTAAGTGATTTGAAAAGCATCTTTTAGTGTGCGCGTACCCACGACTTAACGTCAAGTATTTTTAAAAATTAACTTTGTATTGTGAGAGTGTTCAGAAGAAAAATAAAAGAAGTAAATAATATATAAGTTGATTTAATTTTTATGTTCGAAATTTTATAATCGTTGAAACTGAAGTGCATAAGAAGCAAAACTGAATAAATATGTGAATGTTCGTTAACTCACAGAACACTAAGCCCGAATTCACATGGGGCGTAAACAGGGTAAATATAACAGCATAAGTCAGACGTGATTGGTGGACAGTCAGCTGATTGACATTGATTCTGTTACAAGCAAAATGCAGTTTAGTCTATAATTTTGCAAAGGAATAATTACTTACCTTCCTACTAATAAACACTGCGAAAACGTAAAATTGCTTTTTTGCTGTGACTTTTTTAAATATAATAATAAAACAGCTTTATATAACCCTCTTACCTTTATGTAGTTTTGTGTTTATATATCAAGTCGATTCTTCTATCACTAGGTCATTAAAATTATAAATACTTCTAATAAAAGGTTCATTCAATGCTTAACATAGCTAAAAAACCTAACCTTGACACCCCATTGAGTTTCTTAAAAAGTCTTAATTATTTTTATTGTCGAAAAGCACCTCTCACTTTCCCCTGTCGTCAATGAAACAGTACATAAAATTTCTAATAACGTTTATCCTGTCATGTCAATTTTTAACGGATTTCAAAATGTCTTCACGCATAGTTTTGATTGCGATAGCTTGAAGGATTCACGAAGCTGTTCGAATTCGCAAATGCCTATTGAACGTGTTCGAACAGCTGACCGACTAAACGCGCAAGTCGACGTTCATATGTCTTTCTTTCCTTTCTCTTCTTAACTTCCGAGAGCGCGTGTGTCTGTTTCGCTCATAGTTTCCAATTCATTTAAGTAATATTCTAATTCAATATAAACTCACAAGGTTAACGATGAGCTAAGGACCCGGCCGATAATAATAATAATAAGGATAATTTATTTTGAAAAATACAGTAATTAGGTGGGTCAAATTTATAGGTGGGTGATTGACTATATGACCTTATGGACAAGCCGCGTCTGGTAGCTTGACAGACGAAAACAGTGGTTGATAGTTTTTGAACTGACCAGTCTTTTTAAAACCTAGCTCAGTTAACCCATAAATAAATACACAGTTATTAAGTTATTTTAAATAAAAATACATGAAAATTAATAATAATGTAATATATGGATTTAATTCATCCTGCTATATTTATTTCGGCACAAGATTTACCTAAATACAGAAGAAGAATTTCTCTTTATTTCGTCAGATCCATCCCTAGACGCGTTTCGTCATATCATGACTCATCAGTAGAGCTAGGATCCGACAAAACAAAGAGAACTCAAAGCTGCTTATGGCAGCACAGTGGTGGGACACACCAGTAAGATGTGGCACGGAGTGCCATCTGTATCGTTATTAGACACTCTTGAGCATACCAGCACCTCTAACAAACTTATAGAAATAAGTAAAAATGTTAAGAGGAAATCTCCTGTAAAGACATTCGTCACAATTACAGGAGTCCCGCCAGGCAGCGCTAACTCGCATCGGTTTATTAACCTAAATGTTTTGTCACAGTTAATATAATGTACATTGCGTAACTGCATTGACGGATTTCACAACACCAAAAATAGTTTATTTTAGGAGCCTGCGCATCACACGATGCTATCTTTTCTTGTTGTATCTTCTCTGTTGAGAAGTTTAAAAATATTTTAATTTAAAATACATCAAAATTCCACAATACTTCAGATGTAAACAAAAACACTAATATGACAAGATCGGTAACTATGCTCACTATAAATTTTTATTGAATCGACGCCATCGAGTCATCGCTTCTGTTTTAAAATTGGTGCAGGGTTTCAATGAGCTGAAAAAAAAATTATAGGACCATTATATCCATTTCCTGATAACTTTATCAATTGTTTCCATAGACATAATATCGCTGGTAAAGTAACCAGAAGATGGAAATAGCGGTCTTAAAACTATCAAATATGAGAATATTAAAAGAGGTTATTATGTTCTCGACAAAGATAGAAGAACGTCAACGTTTAAAGAGGGAAAAACGTCAACTAAGCTGCATATTTTTTATAAATATACTCTTTGCAATGTCTAAAAAATAATATAAATAACCAAATATCTGGGTCTTAGATAAAATGACACACGTACGGTAAAGTTCATTACAGCACTCGCGTGATTACCACGACTAGGTCCACGACCTGGCAATATTTCCCACTCGTTACTATAATGAAGCTCATACCATACTAGTAATATGAATAACTATTATAATATCCTCTAGATTCTAGATTATTATATATGGTGATTCCTAAGTTGATACTTCTTTATTAGTTGTGTATGGACGGCATTAAAATAAACAACATTTTCAAATACCTTTTTTCAAAAAACTTAAAAATAGGCGAGATCCAGAAGAAAAAAATCTAAGTGCGAGCCTGATCATCAAAACATATCCTGCTATACTTTATGCTTTTTGTATTATCTTTTATTAGTCATGCAATTTCTGGGTCGGTGGTGAGTTATTTGGCAATACGCTGCGGTGTGTTTTTCTGATGCAAGTTAATTTTAAATTGGTGACACGTGAAAATGGTAAAATTTGAAAACAATGAACTAGTAGATATGGTGCTAATTTACGGTGATTGTCGTCAAAGTGCGGCTGCTGCTTTGAGATTATACGCAGAACGCTTTCCCTTGCGGGCTCATCCTGCACCCAGAAGTTTTCTTAATGTTATTCAACGGGCAAGTTAGGCAGAACCGTATTTGATTCAGAGTGTAATAAATGAAGTGTAAATACCTGATTTTTGAGTTTTTTCAAAAAAGGTATTTGAAAATGTTGTTTATTTTAATGCCTTCTATACACATCTAAAACAGAAATATCAACTTAGGAATCACCCTGGATAATTTTATATTTGAATAGCTACCTAATTATTCACTAGTGTTGCTTGATGTACATTTCTACGTACACTGGTTCAATATTATTTGTCTAAAATAAAACTTAATATATATAAAGCTTCATAAAGTTAATAGCAATAATAAATAACAAAGAAGAAATTAATTAAAATTCAATTCGGGTAAAGTTATCATAATAAATAAATCTAAAATTAGAATTGGATAGCAATATAAAGAGTGCCTATTGTATAATAAATGTTTGCTATAAAAATAACTAAGTGGGTAACGTCAGTGTAACAAATAAAAATATTTTGCTTCGCTGGTCTATGTTGGCTGGGTACATAATAGAACATCATTTTATTCTAATATTATTTTTTATACTTTCTTGTTAATATGTTACTTTACTGTAGGAACATATCTTATCTAAATGAAATTGAAAATAAATTTTGGTCGATCTAGAGCCGAAGCTTTGGCGGAAGAGATCCTGTGACAACGTCAGAAATTGTCCAAGATTAGGAAAACAAAATAGTTGGTAGTGACTCCCTATATGTAACAGTGCGGAAGGTTTCAAGAGTCGGCATTTGTCTACATGCAAATATTTTTTATAATTTCTTATGTTAGTCATTAATTTGCCTTTGACGTAAGTTCTAACGATCGTCAGCATCATGTCAATATATTTAAGAACATTTTAGTTTTAGTACCATGTATTTAGTTATTTAACTATTATAGTCTATTTCAGAAAGGTGTAGAGTAATAAATAAAATGGAAAATTCCGTCCAGTTCGGCTCAATTTCGGTGTCGGTCATAGGCGTAGGTAAATTTTGTGCATTAAATTATTTATGAAAACTAACCAAAGAAAAAAAGAAGATAATTGGATAAAGAAGGAACCATTAGCTATAGCAATTTTACACAAAAATCGTTTTAAGAAATATGCCGTGGAAGATATAGCTGAAAAACAGAGTATAACTGTGCTGCGCACACCGCCATGTCATTGCGAACTAAATCCTATAGAACTTATATGGGCGCAAGTGAAAGGGTTTGTAACAAGACCCAACACGACATCAAAATGAATGACGTTAAGCTACTGTTTGATCAAGCCATTAAGGAAGTGACAACAGAGAATTGGCGAAAAGCAACACATCATGTCATTAAAGAAAAGGAAAAAATGTGGGATCTTGACCACCTGAGAGATCGGACCGTCGACCTGTTAATTATAACGTCAAGAGGAGATGACAGTTTCTCAGATGACGAAGAATATTATGATTTTTTATAATTTAATTTCTATATAATGTATTTTTGTATTTTGTATTTTTTCTTAAATGGTTAATAAAAAATAAGTGTATATTATCTATATAATGCACGCCTTTGTCACACCATTTTCAGTGTTTGTGAATGGATAAAAATAGGCAAAACCTATAAATTGACCCAAGGTGGTAATTCCTGCACTTGATAAAAATACAGAATTTTGCATTGAAATGAATGCCAAATTATGAAAGTGGCTTAAATATTTAAATATTCGTTGGCTCCTCTGTAGTCCCCTTGCATACCTAATGAGTTTTTATTACTCTATTTGGACTGGTTAGTGACGCAGTTTGTAGATTTAGAAACTTTGTTTTTGCCGTTGGATAGATGAAGGCACCTTTTAATTACAAGCCGACCAACCAATTTTTTTTATATTGATATTTATTTAGCTTTTCCTCTATATTTTTGCTCACAACCTAATCATTAACTTGGCTATTAACATTTTAGGACATATACTCAAAGAAATTGCTTACAAGAATGTCAGTCAAATTTTACTAACAAATATTGTCATTGTGTTCCTTACTATTTACCGAGTAAGTAAACATATTGCTTGATACAAGGAGCACCAGTGGCGGCTCGTCAGGTGAAGTAGGTAAACGTAGTTGAATTTAGGGCTTAAAGAAATTTTTTAAAATAAAATAACAATGCAGGTTCGTTTTTAAAAAATTAAAGTTAATAACGGTTCCACAAAAACGAAACGTTATACCGAAATTCTTTAAACACAGTAATATAAAGCTAAAAAGTTGATTTAACAATGCCATATTTGTTTTTCTGTAGCGGTTAAAATAAGTCAGATAAATTTAAAAAACCAAAACTCTAAATTTTAATTTTTTTTGAATATTTTAAAAAGTGGAAAATAAAGTTTAAATTTTTCTACAATATTACCGAGTTACTGAGCACAAAATTCCGCAGCTCTGCCCTCATTTGACTGATGCTGCATCTCTTATAATATCCTAGATCTATTATGAGCATCGAGTTTGGGACACTCTGTACAGGTAATAAGAAAACCTAGTAGGGTCGCTCAGTCAAAACTCTTTATAGTTTTCAAATCAAAACTAAATAACCGATTGCCAGGACTGCCTACCTGCAGTCAGGCTCCTCTATCGTTAGCTGATATACTTGGGGGAGGGGGGGAGGGGGGGGGGGTGGTACTTGAGAGACGTGGGTAAAGAACTATTCCGAATTTAAATATAGTGCAATCTGTGGGTAGCCAAAAACTAACTATCGAGGAACATTTTTAATCCGGAAGTTTATAATAAACATACCTTTTTGGTTGTGAATATTATTAAATAGTAATTTTATGCATTACATAGGCACGAGCCGCCACTGACATTACTAAAAAATTTTGTTACCATTTTTCGAAATTTTTTTACTGGATAATGGCACTAACGGCAACGGTTTACGGTTTGGCACTGTGCAATGATAATTTAAATATTTATAATGAATTTTTAGAAAGCAGCAAAGGATTAAACTGTGGTAAGTCTGAAGAAGCTTGCATGGAAAAGATTAAGCGAGATGTGGACGATTTCAAAAATGGCAGGTAAAAAGCTTTGTCGATTTTTTATAATTTAGAGATGGTTAAGATTCCTTATATGCTAAAGAAAGTTGTTTGGCTTTTTCGTAAAATAAACATCAAAGACAATACAGGGTGATTCCTAAGTTGATACTTCTTGTTTGGCTGTGTATAGAAGGCATTAAAATAAACATTTTCAAATACCTTTTTTCATAAAATTTAAAAATAGGCGAGAACCAGAAGTAAAAATTCTAAGTGCGGGCCTGGGCATCGAAACGTAGCTTGCTATACTTTATGTTGTTTGTCTTATCTCTTATTAGTCATATAATTTACGGATCGGTACGAGTTCTTTGGCAATTCGCTGCGGTGTGTTTTTCTGAAGCAAGTTAATTTTAAATTGGTAACACGTGAAAATGGTAAAATTTGAAAACAATGAACTAGTAGATATGGTGCTAATTTACGATGAGTGTCGTCAAGCTGCGGCTGCTGCTTAGAGATTATACGCAGAATGCTTTCCCTTGCGGGCTCATCCTACACCCAGAAGTTTTTTTAATGTTATTCCAACGGGCAAGTTAGGCAGAACCGTATTTCAAATGAAATCAAATCAAATATAGCTTTATTGTCGTAAGATCTACTCATCGACAAAGCAAAGCAACTTAACACTATTACAAAACTACAGTTAAAACGAATTAAATAAATTAAAATCTAAAATACATTGACCAGTTAAAAACCCTAAAACAAACAAAGACCCTCAAAGCGATACCTCGAAAAATTCATTTATTGTATAGAAGGCTCTCTCGGTTAACAATTTTTTTAGGTCTCTCCGAAATTTTCTACGGCAAAGAATTTTCCCTAAACCAAGGGGCAAATAATTAAACAATTTGTTGCTGTTATAATATAGAGAGTTTTTCACTAAAGCAGAAGAGGGAATCGGCAGCGCTATAACGTGTATTCTTCTTGTGGTAGTTGTCGAGGAAGTCTGTATTTCAGATTTATACTTCTTGTGCATAAGACATGCTGTTTCAAGAACATACAGAGAAGCCAAAGTCAATATCCCCAAATTAAGTGCGACAGGACGTTCGGCGATCAACCAACAAATACACGTATTGCTCTTTTTTGCAATACAAATACCGATCTAAAATGGTATTTAGCGCACGATCCCCAGAAACACAACCCATAACGAAGGAGACTCTCTATAAGGGCAAAGTATGCGTTCCTCGCACTAAAAACTCCCAACTCTCGTGATATAACCCTCAAAGCATAGCACCCACGAGCTGTTCTAGTATTTAAATTCGCTATATGATATTCAAATCTCAGTATCATCAATATAAAGCCCCAGAAATTTGCTCATTGCTGAACTATTCACTCTTTGAGCTTCTGGTCCTTTACTGTGAATATGGCATTTAAAAGTGAGTATGTTAGTTTTAGAAACATTAAGTGACAAATAATTTGAGTCGCACCATTCCTTAATCTTCAGCATATCACAATTAATGTCACCCTCCAACTGGGTCACATCAGAGCCCTGCCAAAGAATCGTGGTATCATCCGCGATCCATAGTATAAATGAATGTAAGTACCTTATTTTTGAGTTTTCTGAAAAAAGGTATTCGAGAATGTTGTCTATTTTAATGCCTTCTATATACAGCTAAAAGAGAAGTATGAACTTAGGAATCACCCTGCATATTTAAGTTAGATAAGAATTTCATTTCTAACAAAGTTCCATTCTGGGACACCCTGTATATGTCTATCTTGATCTGCCTTCATTGGGAAGAACTTATAGATTCCTTCACAAAATTGTGTACATTATTTTACAAAGATCTAATTTATTTTCTAATTTACAAATTTTTTTTTTTACTTTTTTTAGTTTTTTGGATGGTGACTGCGATTGCAAACCAGCTTGCTTTTCAATTAAATTTCATCGCAGAATGTCTAAGAGTCCCATTTGGGATACCGGACTGGACCGGTTCAGATTAAGCAATAACAATACATATGAGTAATTATTGCCATATTTTCTTTATTTATTTACCATAATATCCAATTACTTTGACTTTAATGAAATATGTATCATTGTCGACCACCAACTAAAAAATAACAGATTATTTTCTATCTATGTCCCATACCCATCAAACAACGTTTTGTTGCCACAACATTGCATTCGTATAATAGTATTGTAATAATGTGACATTCGGAGTACAGTATGGATGTTTAGTATAGCAAATTACAAAAGCTCCGCTACTATTTCAAATGCATCAAAAACGTTAATATAAAAGTTGAAGGGCAGTAAGTAAGTTATAACTTAATTACAGTTTGTACAACAAGAGTGGATATGATGTCCATATCGCACGAGAAAGTATTGAGCACGTCGCCGAATAATTTTTTTCTCCTCCTTGTAAACAACGCATTTTGACACTGTTTTGAAGGACGTAAAGTTACCAAAAGGGTATCAAATTGCCCTTGACGACGGGTTGTAAGTCAACTTACCACCTTTGGGTGGTAATAATTTATGCCATATAAAAACAATGATTTATAAAAATTGAGTAATCTTAAGTGAAATGAATATTAATAGTACAATTATTACAATTATGAACATTATTTACAAAATTTCGATAAATGTTTTCTCGTTTTTTCTCAATTCGTATGAAATGTTTTGACTCCATAATTTCTCCCCATCTCTAACCAAGTTTTCTGTTACTCTTGAAGTGCTGCAGAAGACTTCTGGCTTCGTTATATTGTATAAAATTTTACTTGCAATTTCCTTTTTATTGTTGACGCTCTCCGCTATATAACTTTCCGCAATAGTTGCAGATTTCCATCCGTCATGTCGCTTGAAAGCTAAGACATCAACTTCAGTATTCGCTAATAAAGTGGCGAACGTTCTTCTAAGGGAGCGTCCAGTATACTCCTTAAAGTTCTAAAAATACAGAAATTTAGCAATTTTACTTGGAATTGAAGAAATAGAGTTTTTCCCGACAGGCTGGTTTAAGAACTTACCATTTTGATATCGCATTAAAAAGCGAGGATTAAAATTCGTCATGTGGGATCTTATATCAATGTAATTTCGAACTATTTTGAAATAACAAACCTTCTCATCGTCACTTTTAGTCACTATAAATTTACGTGCTATTCCATTTTTGGAATTAGGAATAGTAACAAATATGACTTCATGCCTTAATTCAACATAGTCCATTTTTATTGCACTCACTAGAACAGCACGCTCCAGCAATTCCCATTACCATTACAACCTTCATCATTAAATAAATATCATCGGGGACTTAAGGAATTTATTTACAGCTTCCCTGTCAAACACATTAGATTTTTTGGGTTTATATCCGTCATTTTTTCTTATTAAAAATTCTCGAAGTTTAGGATACTTAGAAATATCTATGTTTTCCTCTATGAAAAGGGTGGACTTCAGCATGGAATATTCACATCATAAGCGTGATGGAGACTTTAATACAGCAGATTTTTCGTTAAACTACGCCAAAAGCACGGTTTCTGAAACTGCAGTAGCAGTCTTTGTTTGGCACCATTTCTTGAAGTATTGATACCTTGCTTCATACCTCTTCCTCGATTTTTCTGGCAGCAGCGACAGACAAGCGATATTTGCTTATTCTTCTATATCCACTTGGCTGTTATACAAATCAATAATTTTCTTTTTCTCTTAATTTTTTATATTAAACTATCAACTTAACGTTGTTGATAAAATAACAATGCTTATGATGCTATAGAAATCGGTCAAAGCTGCCCATAATTTCATGCGAAAAGGATCGAATTAAATTAATAAAAATCCGAAATTAAATTCTGCGGGGAGGAGGAAAAATGTTAAATACATCACGGGATGTAAGTATATTTACTAGTCTCGAACTTTATTGCCAGCCCTCGCTATCGCTCGAGAGCAAAATCGTTCTCGACTAGTAAATGTTACTTACATCCCTTGTAGTATAAATAACTATTAAATAGGCATCATAATGTGTCTTTTTAATTGACCGTGAATTTCATTCGCGAAATTGCCAAGCAACAAACTTTCATACCAGTCGAAAATTTTACCGGAAAATTTTCTCTCTTAAGATATTATAATATAAGATAAAATGTATGTTTGTAAATTTAATGTCAAATTTGATTATGAGTCAAAGTTAGAGGATCTTACGGTTTAAAATTAGTCATCTTTTTTTCCATTTTCACTCGTGAAAAAATCCTTTAAGTTTTGTTTTGAAATTTTAGTCTGTCCCTTGTCACTTTTTATTTCGCAGAAGAACGGTATCAACGACAAGTTAAAGATTTTCTGTATGGTTTCGCTGAAATTCTGTGTAAGTATGTACAGAGTGGGTTAACACTGTTAACAGTAATAAAAAACAGAAATTAAATTTTCATTGCAGTGAGTTATGACAAATATTAAATGTTTGCATTTTTTTTGTATGTATTTACCGTTTTTTAAATAACTTTTAAAAAAATACGAATTTTTTGTGCCATTTTTAAAGCTCCATTAAACATTCGAAATGGCCTCCTTGATTTTCATTACAAAATTTTCCTGATGATGTCATAATTTTTGCCAAAACGTAATTAAACAGCGTCGATTGATACATCTTTGTATTTCGCGTAAAACGTACGCTTAAAAGTAAAATGCTAAATTCCAGGCCTGTATTAAAAAAAAATTACAATGATAACTCAGTTATAACACGGGGTGACAGCAGGAAGTTTAAAAAAGCCATTTTATTAACCACTCAATTATTTTATTTGCCAATCTAGCGACCAATTATATTGTTATCTTTGTTTCGATAATTTAAATAGACCTATGTTGGGTTGCACAAAGAATGCACAATTAACTAACCAGCAAGTTTGACTGTAACATAACTGACATCGACAGGCATATAAACTCACAATCAAAGGTGCCTGATTAGTAAATTAAAAATTAAGGTAACCAGCCAGTATGATTGTGAGAAAATTAGGGGAAAGTGTCCTATGATGGCACCTCTAAGGAAAACTGAAATTTAAAATATTCTACTTTATTCTACAAGAATGGTCATAAGTCATATAATTGGCTGTGTTGCAGCACCATTAGTTGAATTTTTTAATTTTAAATAAAGTCATAAACTTTCCTTTTAGAAACGAATTCTAAATTTTTTCCCTTTGAGCCATCATAGGACGAATGTTGTGATGGCACGGTACTTAAGCCAATCATGGTATACAAACTGATTTAAAAAAAAGATCATTCTTTCAGATGTATTTTTATTGAAAAACGCAACAAACATTTTTAGTGTTCTTAGAGATAGTAGAGGATTTCTTCTAAGAAAACCTTTCAACCACTTGTAGCCGGCCTTCTTTTCTTCTTGATTGAAATTATGTGTCAGTTTATTTGTTTCGGCTATTTCATAAACCAGTTTTCGCAGTTCATTCGCAGTGTTGCCAAAGAATCGACTTTCCATATCTTTAATTTTTTCAACTAAAAGGTGCTCTAGGTTTGTATGAAAAACCGGCTTCTTTCCCCCTAAGGTATCCTTTTTGCTCCCTTTTTCTTGCTTTACTCTTCTTCTTAGAGTACTTAGTGAAGGGAACATTGAACATTTTGGAGGCCAAACACCAACCCATAGTTTTACTCTGGACATTTTCTATAGCTTGTTGCATGTCCTCTTCTCTCCATGTCTGCCTTGCGCCAGCTTTTTTTGTAGGTACCATTACAATATCTGAAAGAAAAGTACAATAAAATAGTGATTAGCCAATGATACCATACCATACTATCATAGGCAAGTTGATTATATGCCATAATCGGCAAAAATACACTTGACAAATTAATAACAAAAGAATGATATTTGTTATTACAAATCATTTATCCTAGTGTGGCAGATCTAATACTAGATGTCTACTGAGCATCAAGTAAAAAGATAAACAGAAATGCCTTATAACAATCCAAATTATATCCATGAGAATGACTTTAGAAAATTAGATCAAAACTTACCAAACCACGTTTTACGTCGCAGCACTCACAGAAACGCGTACACGAAACTCTGTCTCCATACCGAACAAGACGTGCGATTTACCGGCACTATACGAAGAGTGACAAAAATGCGTTGGTGGGGGAAACAGGGCTGGTATGCCATCATAGGCAGGATGCCATCATAGGACACTTTCCTATTTCTGCCTAAATAAAGTTCTTTGTGCAACCCGACAAAAGACAGTTTAGAAACAGGAAATCAGATTCTATACTTCAGTCCGGTAGGAGTGCATCGTTGACAGGGCCATCGGCCTCTGCCGTTGCTTAAAATTTTTGTGACGTCAGTGAGTAGTTTCGCGTGTTTTTATTAGGGAGCGTATTTTGTTGAATTATTTTCTCAGTAAATAAACAAGGAATTTGAAAACTGAAACTGTAAAAAATATTATTATTTTCTTACTGGGTCAAATTCAAAAAGCCCATTAAATAGTTATTACACTGTATATTTTAAATGCATATAAAATTAGGCGCACTTTTTATGATGATTAATACCTACTGATATTTTTAAATATACTTTTTAGCTAACTTTGGCGGAATACTTAGCCTTTGCTTGGGAATAAGCTTTCTAAGCATCGTGGAAATTTTCTACTACTTGTCATTGAGAGTATTTTGTATGCAAGTCCGGAAATTTAGACACAAGAATCGTAAGGAAAAGCAACACGAAGAAATAATAAAAAATCTCAGATTTAGAGGGACTAGTAAGTTTAGTTACCCAAATGAACAGCCCATTACTGCCCAAAATGTTAAAATTTCACATATCATCTAAAAAGATTTATTAAAATGGATGTAAGGATTCTGGCACTGCATTTATTACTTTTTGGGGTTTTCTAGGCACTTAATGGATATATTAATACTAAACCAGGTAGAAATAAAATGCATTAAATACATAAAAAGTTTTATTTTTATAAATTACTATATACATATCGGGTGTCCCACTGGGAACTGCCTCGATATATATATGGAAAACTATACATTGGAAAATAGTAAAAATTTAACAGTATGCTAATGTGGATGGGGAAAACCCGGTTAAAATATTTTCAATATGGATGTACGTCACAGCTCGCAATTATATAATCATAACAGACACAAAAAATAAAGTAGGTCTGTTATTATAATTAAACGGTCCTGTCAATTAACCTAAAACTCGTTTTGACAACCTTTGTCATTTCGAAGAACTTTAATTTTATGTGTTTAAAGTGTATTTAAATCATGACAGAATTGAAAAAATATTCAATTTAATAAACGACATATGGCTCATCAAAAATTACGTCAGAAGCTGCGACTTGCATCTAGCCAGTAATTGTATGGACTTTACTTACTTCTAAGCATTTTTGACATATTTAAGATTGTATGTCAAAAATGACGTTTTGTAAGACCTTCAATAATTATCAATTTTTCTTATAAAGACGCATTTATTATTTAATTTGGTTTGGACTCCTCGTTGAAATAGACCTGCTTTAACAGATTTTTTATATTTTAATAACTATTATTACAGTGTTCAAATAATAAGATTCAAAATGAAATTGAAAAAACTGTAAAAAATCTACATTTTTAAATGGAACCCCTTAAATTTTATAATTATTTCGCATTTAAAATAAGGGTAAGGTTGGTAAGGACGGCGCGGCGATGAAAAACAATCAAAATCTATGAAGCTGCGCACTTGGCATTTGACAATTATAAATAATCATGCCGGGGCGCTTAAATTGTACAATCTGGAGCCCGCCTACTATACAGGGTGGCGCATCGAAAACGAAACAGATACATTTACTAGCAGCGCAGTTCTTTTTTGGAAAAACGCTCAGACCCGTCGCTTTTGTTTTCGAGGGGGACACAAAATTAGCAAAAAATCACGTTAACACGTGCAGGCCCCTGGGCGAGGGTGGCACCACCCCTAAAATCTTAAATGGAAAGGGGGGTCAAGTGACACCTTATTTTAAAGTTCTTTCAATTCCCTTTATAACTGAACTAAAGTAGGGGAAAGGAGGATAAGATGGCGAATCGGGTAAGATGACGTATTGGAAAATTCCGATTATTGTAATTAGATAGCGCCACTTGGTTGATTGCCGAGTGTAGCAGGTGTGCTTCGTAAGTTGCCTATGTATTAATATCAAAATCTGACTTACTTTGTTGACGATATTTCGCCATTTGTGTTTAATGGTTATATCATTATAATATTAGTGTAAGACGAAATAAGCTTTATAGCGTTTGTGTTGAATCTTATTTTCAATCGGTTAGTATTTTCTTTAATGTTATGGTATTGTTTATCTATAGCCCATTAAGTTTTCGTGAAATAAAATATCTTTGTTGGTTAATACAAAACTCGATTCAAAATGTATTGGTCGGCTAAGATGACGAATTCGCTAAGTGGGCAAGATGGCGAATTCGAAATGAAGAAAAAGCAGATCAAAAAAGGCAAGCATATCAGAAAAGTGAGGTTTGACGATCAAGATGATGGGGAATCCTCTGCCTCTTCCATATTAGTAAATTACATAGAAGAAGATGACGATAATGTGGAGGAACAAGAAGAAATTTGTTTAATGTGTAACGATTCTGGAAAAAATAAAATTTGGTACGCCTGTTCCCTGTCGTAAATGGGTTCATGCAGCATGCTCAGGACTGACATCCGCAGAAGCGAAGCGCAAAGCATATTATATTTGCGACTTTTGTGACAATAATTAATATTTCTTTCTAATTACCTACTGTTTTTCTTTTGTTCAATAATCCTCGGCATCTTACCTGCATACTTTCGTCATCTTACCCATACATGAGGGCAAGATGACGAATTTGTCATACAATTTTGAATTTACGACAAAAAAAAATTACAGTGAAGATAGCATGATAAGAAGCAAACTCTTGGGAACTAAAATGATCCTGAATGCTCTAAAATATGAAACAAAGTTTTAGGGCGAAATATGACGAAGAAAATAACATTATATGCTTACTGTCGTCATCTTGCCCTCCTTTCCCCTACCTACATAAATTTTACATCATTATTACAGTCAGCCAAACTGCTAGACAGGCCCCAGCAAACAGTTATAGCAAACTAGGAGTAGCAACTTAAAATCCGCAGCAAAATCGCCACAAAAGATATTAAATTGGCAATATGTACTTCGAAAACTAAAAATATTTGGAATTGACAACCTTACAGAAATTTCCTAATGCTAAATAGAAATTAAATATAAAATTTGGGAATTTCCATTTTAAACGAAACGCGTCTGCTATATACAGGGTGGGTGTTATATATAACTTCCCGGTGTCATAGAGAAATCAACCATCTAATAAGAACCCCAAAAACCATTCTACATGCTTTGCCAATAACCTCCTCTGGTAAAGCGATATTTCAAAATATTTTTCTGCAATCTTGTTCATCAGTGGCGTACCCAATAGATCGGTACACGGTGATTTATTTCGCCAGGTTTGGGGAATTGGTAATATTATAACATCCATATTTTTTTAAATAAAACAACATAAAACGTGAATCACGGCTAGCATCAGTCGTTAGAACCTTCAAAAGAACAACTGAACATATTTTCTTGAAACGTTACGAGTTTACATTTTTTGATCTGCTCTCCTTTCCTCCTATTTCTGGTTATACCGGAAATAGCTGTCAACTTTGTTATTTTAATTATATGATTATTTTTATTGCATTTTTGGATTTTTGAAAATCTTGTATAACAGGTCGTACGTCTAAACTGAATAGTTCTTGCGATATTAGAATTTGAACAAAGGACACTAGAAAAAAAACGGCTTCCGGTTAATTTTTAAGTAGAAAACAAAAAATGAAGATAGGAACGTGAAAGCCGATTTTTCAAAAGCACCGTTAAGGTGATATACAGGGTGATTCCCAAGTTGATACTTCTGTTTTAGCTGTGTATAGAATAAGGCATTAAAATAAACATTTTCAAATACCTTTTTTCAAAATATTAAAAAATAAGGTACCTACTTATATTCATTTATTACACTACGAATCAAATACGGTCCTGCCTAACTTGCCCGTTAAATAACATTAAGAAAACTCCTGGGTGTAGAATAATCCCGCAAGGGAAGGCGTTCTGCGTATAATCTCGACGCAGCAGCCGCAGTTGGACGACACTCACAATAAATTAACATCCCATACCTACATATTTATAAGTGCATTGTTTTCAAATTTTACCATTTTCACGTGTCACCAATTTAAAATTAACTTGCTTCAGAAAAACACACCGCTCGGTTTGCGAAATAACTGACGACCGACCCTTAAAGTGCATGACTAATAAGAGATAAGACAAAACAAAAAAAACATAAAGTAAAGCATGTTACGTTTTGATAACCAGGCCCGCACTTAGATTTTTACTTCTGTATCTCGTTTATTTTTAAGTTTTTTGAAAAAAATGTACCTATTTAAAAATGTTGTTTATCTTAATGCCTTCTATACACAGCTAAAAAATAAATATCAATTTAGAAACCACCCTGTATACAATTACACAGCCTGTCAAAGTGCTAAAAAGGTAATTTTTCAAAGTCTTATATCTCAAAAACTATTAGACGTTTGACCTGTTATATAAAATACCTACATTTGGAATTTCCAGAAAAATCTACGATATTTCTGTTAAAATAATACTACCCAATCTTCTGTCGTCGATTACCAAACACTAAAACATAAAAATATTTAAAAGTTATACCAGAAGTTGCACTAAAATACTTACTTGAATTGAGCTAACATTATTTTGAACAGTGTGCTCTAATACCCAAACTGCCAAACATAGTGTAACATGCTTCATTTGAAACCTGAATTTCTAATATTAGATTTTACTTTATATGTGGTGCATATGTAATCAATTTAAATCAAAAACTGATTAATTAACTATTTGTTTTATTACTTATTTTTTAGATCCAAACGACGCTAGTAAATCTAAATTTGATTAGTCCTTATTCCTTGTAAATTGTTTTTTAATTTGTAGCTTGAGAAAGTAAAATGAAAATTACTTTATCCAAAATATACACGGATATTCTTTGGAAATATAATAACATACTATACTATGTAGTATACAGGGTGATTCACGTTGAGTGGCCTATTAGAAGATCTCGGAAACGAGTAGGTAAACTTATATTTCTAAAAATTTGATAGCAGACATAATTGGCTTTGAGCTTTTAAAACATTACATTTGACGTTTTTATTACTTCCGGTTTCACCGGAAGTCAATGCCAACTTTGCTATTTCGAATGGAACATCCTGTATATTTTAGCATTTTTAATTACCTTATTAAAATCTAAATAACTTTTGTTAATAATTATCTATTTCTATCTCTAACCGTTTTTGAGATATGAATTATAAAAAGATTTTTTTGTTTAAAAACGCTCCGAGAAGAAAGTTTTAGTAACTCTGAAACTAATAAAGGTAAACATTTAAAATTTTGTAAGCTTTCAAGTAATACATAGATCTTTAGTTTAAATTACTTAGGTTTCACGTTTTTTATACAGGGAGTTCTTAAAATTGTGCCTATATTTCCATTTAAATAAATGTGTACAAGTCAATTTTTGCAAATGGAAAACTCTATTTTTTAGCTTACTAACGTGTAGAGAATTAAATTTCCTATCTAAATGCCTTATATGTTACAATCCACATTTTTAGTCGTTTTGGAATTATGAGCAATTTTAATAAAAAATCTTAAAATTTCTGTTTGTGTTAATGCGACATTATTTTTGAAAATAAAGCTTCGACTGGGATTTTCGTTTGACTTTGAGCTTTGTTGCCAATTTGTATAGTAGGCTTTGACCAAAATGATTTTAAAGTTGACACTTATCTTAGCCCTGTTGTCATATTCTGGTTAACTTATTTAAAATTACGTTCATTCTTGGTAATCTGAGAATGGCAAATAATAATTATTACAATAATTTTATTTAAAAAAAAAATCAAAAATAGCTAAGCAACGAACATAGGCACCTAATAACAAATGGTAACAAAGATCAAAGTCAAACGAAAATCCCAGTCAAAGCCTTCTTTTCAAAAATAATGTCGCATTAACACAAACATAAATTTTAAGATTTTTTATTTAAATTGCTCATAATTCCAAAACGACTAAAAATGTGTATTGTAACATATTAAGCATTTAGATAGGAAATTTAATTCTCTACACGTTAGTAAGCTAAAAAATAGGGTGTTCCATTTGCAAAAATTGACTTATGCACATTTATTTAAATGGAAATATTGGCACAATTTTAAGGACCCCCTGTATAAAAAACGTGAAACCTAAGTAATTTAAACTAAAGATCTATGTATTACTTGAAAGCTTACAAAATTTTAAATGTTTACCTTTATTAGTGTCAGAGTTACTAAACTTTCTTCTCGGAGCGTTTTTACACAAAAAAATCCTTTTATAATTCATATCTCAAAAACGGTTAGAGATAGGAATATATTATTATTAACAAAAGTTATTTAGACTTTAATAAGGTAAACAAAAATGCTAAAATATACAGAGTGTTCCATTTGAAATAGCAAAGTTGGCAATAACTTCCGGTATAACCGGAAGTAATAAAAACGTCAAAATATAATAATTTAAAAGCTCAAAGCCAATTATGCCTGTTATCAAATTTTTAGAAATATAAGTTGACTCGTTTCCGAGATCTTCTAATAGGCCACTCAACGTGAATCACCCTGTATATAGTCTTTATCTCTTTGTTATATTTTATAAAGAGAATATACACTAATTAACTTATTTTAATAAAGTTATACAGTTTTTTAAATATGTTATATGAGTCAGAAAAAAATCTTATGGTGCGATAAACTTACAGTATAAAATATAACTTTTTCTTCTGTTAGTTTAGCGCTTTTCTACACAAATATCTCTGAAGTATTTTTTTGTATTTCAGATCGTACACACAAAGGAATTGCCTTTTAGAATGCCAGTCAACTCATACTTATGCAAAGTGCCATTGTGTTCCGTATTATCTACCAAGTAAGTTTTTTTTCGAAATTGTGTAAGTATATTTTTAAAAATGATTTGTCCATTTTCCTAGCGTAATATGCAATTTTTTTTATCCCAAAAAATATTCAAATATTATTTTATCTGTATTTCTTTAAATAGTAATAACAGCGATCCTAAGGACTACCAGCCTCACACAAATAGAAGGTCGGGGGGGGGGACTATAGTAATAGGGATAAGAAGGCGGTTGGCTACAAAAAACTATTAAAAATTTATAAAAACATAAAAAAGATGCGAAAATCGAAGATGTAAAAAAGAATATAAATGGTTTCAACAAATTACCGAAAAGAGTTTAAAAAAATTGTGTGCTGCCGAAGAGGTATATCAACCGATATTGCTTGCTTCATAATTGTATCCTGCTTTTTAATATATGGGGTTAACATATGGAATAGTTGTTCATATAGGTACATCGTTATTCACTTGAAAATAGTTCCGATAATCTTCGTGATCCGTTTCCAAAATTGAATGTAGCACATAAAAATGGGTGTATTCCTTTCGTTTCGATAACCATTTCTTTTGCCAGCGTTTTTTTTTTACTTTTTTCTCACAATCAGATAAATTTGATAAAATTATAGCTATACAAGCTTTTTTTGTTATTACTCATCTTTTTAAATTACACCGATGCGACTGAATATTTATGATTATACTTATTGACCGTGTGAGGTTAAATATCAATATATTGACATTATTGACAATAATACTTAACGTGTGAGGGCCTCTTAAGTCATGAATTTCACGGGTCGGTCGTCAGTTTCGCTGCGGTGTATTTTTCTAAAGCAAGTTAATTTTAAATTAGTAGATATTGTGCTAATTTACTGTGAGTGCGGAAAAGTGCTTCGAGATTATACGCAGAACGCTTTCCCTTGCGGACTCATCCTACACTCAGAAGTTTTCTTAATGTTATTCAACGGGCAAGTTAGGCAGAACCGTATTTGATCCATTGTGTAATAAATGAACATCAGTATACCTTATCTTTGAGTTTTTTGAAAAAAGGTATTTGAAAATGTTGTTTATTTTAATGCCTTCTATACACAGCTAAAAAAGAAATATCAACTTAGGAATCGCCCTGTATAATATTCGTTATTTGTTTAAAATTATTTTTTATATTTATTTCAAACAATAAATTTAAATGAGCTTTGATTTGCAATAAAAACTAGAACAATTTAATAGTCGAAAGAGTATAATTAATTTAAATATGCACCCGGACTAAAAATTATGTTCTCAGTTAGTGATCTTTTGCTAGGGTTTGGCTTCTGTCTAGAGTTTTGTGGATATTAGCGAATTAATTTAGTAAGGTAAGCACCACAAAACATTATTGTTCACATTTTTGTCCCAAAAAATGTCACCTCTATTTGTGAAAAAGAAACTATATTATTATTATAGGAAATGACCCATAAAACAAGCGTGTTTTCAAGTTAAAAAATAATATAAAACCACTATTTTCGTAACACAACAGTTATTATTTTATTATCTACATAATGGATTAAAGTACACATTATGGCCCGCGCGGGCATTAAGACGGAAAAAACAGTTTTCGATTAACTTATTCTTTATTAACAAAAGAACAAAATATAAATTTACGTTTATATATTATATTTATTATTTAAAACGAACTGGTATGACATAAAAGTTTGTATGTACCACGGGTACTAATAATAGATATATACCCTCGGGCGACTTACGAACCCTCGGGCCAGAGGCCCTCGACTTTGTAACAATGTCACCCTCAGGGCATAATCATCTAACATAAATAACTATTATTTTAAAATTTAAGAATATTTTTGAAAAAATTAACAACGATGGCAGGTAGCAATCTTAACATTACCAACTCAACATGTCAATGATTTGCCAAAAATCAGCACTAAGACATAGCTAGTATGTAGAATTCTTTGTCTTGCAATTTTCGCTTTAATAAAACGATTGAAAATATCAAGCCACTTAGAAATATATTGTACCTACCTTAATCGATTTGCAGTGTCAAGAGATTATTATAAACCGGTAATACCTATTGATTGAATATTTTTCAGAAAATAAATCCATAAAATACTGTGGGAAGAACGAAAAGGAATGTGTTGCCCAAGCTAAACAAGATATGGAGACTGTGGCTGGTAACGGGTGCGTTAAAAAAAGTACTAATAATATCTTAGATTTAGTGATTTAGATAGGTAGGGGAGACTGTTGTACCTAGAACATAGTGTACAGGTCATGCAATGTAGCATGAGCCCTGAGATGCGCAGAAGAAAGAAAAGGAGAGTCAGTGTACGACAGAGATACCTAATACCGAATTTTAGTAAAGTACAGTCCGCGTAGAAAATAAAAGTGGGATTTGATTGATAAAGCCGTAGTGACTGCTAATCGTGTTTGCTAATTGGGCCCTGTTATGCAAAAATCAACCAACCAACAAAATAATTAATTCCTTTTAATTATTTTTATAATAATTTAAATTATCGGAAATTTTTTCAACACTAAACTTAACTATTCAATATGTAAATTATATTGTAATTCTATTATTCTAACAGTAAAATTATTTTATATATTTTGACCATGCAAACTTAGATACATTGAGGGTTAGTTGCTTTTTGCATAATATGGCGTAATTATGTGTTTATTATGCTTTTATGGCTGCCCTTTCTCGAAACAATATACATATTTGCATCTATTCATATGTGTTTAAATTGTTGGTAATTCTCAGTAATGGGTTTTCCATATTTAATGAGCATTTATTACTTGGCATCCCTGTTTTTTTTATAATTTTATTATGGCCGACACAATTTCGGCTTTATATAATTAAAGATGTATGTACATAACATATGAGTCTAAGTTTTAAAAGTACATGTATGACTATTATATAATATTTATCAGTTTCATCTGTCTAATTCTTCTATTCCGGACAGAGAACCCTCGCTTACATAATCATCAGAGTCTTCGCTTGAACTGCTGTCAGTGTCATTCAAATGTATTATTGGGTTTTCTACAACAATATCCACCATGGGTTCGTTTTCCATATACTCTAATTCAAATCCTTTTGCTCGCTCGCAACGTGATTTCCACTGGTCCACCGAAAATTGTTCAAAAAAAGTATCGGTTAATTTCATAACATCTGTTAGATTAACCGTGACGTTTCTTGTGGCCACAAACTCTTTCATCTGTGCCCACACTAGTTCAATAGGGTTAAGATCAGGGTGGTACGGAGGTAGTCGAACCACGGTGTGCCCCGCACTGGAAAATATTGCATCAATCTTATAACTTTTCTCCCTTGGTTTCCTCATTTTAATTAAACTGTAGAGTTCTGGTTTTAACATTTTTTCGTCAAATGGAATTCTCGCTAGAGTTGGCACTTGCTTTTCTGTTTTATGAAAATTGTGAATTGTTCTGCGTAAAACACCTTGAAAAGCAACGTCCAAGACTATTTTGCTTTTTCTGTTTTCTCGCTTTTTGTTTGGCGTGGAAAAAGATTTAACTGCTCCGAATTCGATATTTTTGGCTTCTTGCTTAATTCGTTTAATTGCGCTTAGACTAATCTTTGTAGCGGCTGAAACACGTTCGTGAACCTTCCTGATATCAATTTCTGGTCTTCCTGTATCTGCCTCTTGTTGCATAAATTTTATTAAATTATAAACTATTTCACGGCTTTGACCGCTCAATACTCGGTTTAAGACTTTACTCTTAAAAGGCATTATTACAAATAAATATAGTAATAACTTTTTTTCCAATGAACGTCCTACTTTTCTGACAGACTGTACAGAAGTGTGCGTTGCAAAGATCATCAGAATAATGAGCTCTCGGCTAGCTCCTCCCACCTGTTTACTGCGCACCCAAAAGTCAGAGCTCAAGCTATATTGCACGAGCTGTACCTAGGAACGATGTCAATTTTTTATTGGTACCGTCATCTAGCGGCTAACCAGCGAGATTCACTGTACCCTTCAGCCAACCATTCTATTACAGTTTCAAATTTTTAAAACGTCTTTTGTGATTTTCCAGTGAAAAAATAGGTTTTACACAATAATAGTAAATATTTTACCTCTAGTTTAGGGTTAAATATTAGCGTTTACTGCCGGTTAGTGAATATACAGTAAGTTTTACGAGATTCCCCGATGTATGGTGAGTAGAATGGCAGCATGCTATTTAGTTTTTAACATAGCATATTAGCTAGCGCTAAATTTTGATTTCTAATGACACCCTCTTGTACCTAGAAACATACATATACCCTGTATGTTCCCAGGTACAAGATGGTAAATAACTAGACTAAATTTTCAATTTTACAATTTTGTGTATTTGTTGCTATTTAATAAACGTTATATTGGGTGAATCATACTTTAAAGGTACGTTTCAAGGTACACGAGCATATCGTACCTTGGAACATTTTGCATTTTATTTTCTAATACTCAGCAATTAGAGCCAATATTATTTTTGGTTAATTTTATTCAGTGATATTATTAAGGAACAAATGTTTGTTGCATTTAGCTAAAAAAAATTAAAAAATCTACTAATTATAATATACGGGGTAACTTATAGGCCGTAGAGTAACTGGAGATACTAGACATCAAACTAAGCCGATTAAGTCATATAAGTTTTTTCGGATTGTTACTCGTTCTAGAGATACAGGGTGTTGAAAGCCAAAGTTTTTTCTTGAAAATAACTAAAATAAGCCATAATTTTAAAACGGTTTAATGAATCGAATTGAAAGTTGGCAATATTATGTTTTTATGAGCAAGAAATAAGAATTTGTAGAAATTTTTAAGTTTCAAACTAGAGGGCGCTAGTTGCATACACTGGGCTTCATAAATATATGATTTTTTTTCTTACCTGTGATATTAGGTGTTTTTTCAATTATAGTTTCTTAAAAAGGGCATTTTCTGAGTTAATAAGGTGTATTTGATTGATCTTAATATCTTTAACGGTTTTCGAGATATTTCCCTTTAAACATCCCAAAGCATAAAAAAACATAGTACATAATTAAATTAACAAAAAAAAACAAAAGTGACAATCCGAAAAAACTTATATGACATAACGGGCTTAGTTTGATGTCTAGAATCTCCAGTTACTCTACGGCCCATAAGTTACCGGACACCCTGTATATATATATTATAATTATACTAATTTTAAAAAAATCTATCTTTAGTCGGCGGTTAATACAAAAAATAAAATAACCGTTCCTAGGTATCACAGTCTCCCCTACATGTACCAAACCAAGGGACAAATATATCCTAAGTTAGGAAAAAAAATTAAATGTATC
The DNA here is from genome assembly GCA_935413205.1 of Polydrusus cervinus. Classification (NCBI taxonomy): domain Eukaryota; kingdom Metazoa; phylum Arthropoda; class Insecta; order Coleoptera; family Curculionidae; genus Polydrusus; species Polydrusus cervinus. Next base: position 15,661,985 of record OW284511.1, read on the forward strand.
TCCTCAAAAAGTCAAGACTAGCACAACCATAATAAAAACAATGACTATAAATCAAACCGAAAAATAAAACTTTTGTCGCAATTTGTTACATCACAACAACTAAACACAACTGTGCCAAAAGAATTTTTTTTTATGTTTTAGATAATCTAAAATATTTTTAAATTTTCAGTACCAGTTGTCACTGCCTGCCTGCTTGTTTCTCTGTAAAGTACCCATATGGCAAATCCTTGTCTTATCTCTCCCGAGTAGTTGCTGACGATTTGGGAAATATATCTTCGGACTATTTTATGTAAGTACTAGTCAGCTAGTCAGTCATGTCCACTCCACTGGCCACTTTATCTGACGAGTCAAAAAATAATATATACAGGGTGTCCCACCGGGAACCGAATCGATCTATTCATAGAAAACTATACATAGAAAAATTTTGAAAATTTGACAGTATGCTGATGCTGATGGGGACGACCGGGCTAAAATATTTTCATAATGGTGGCACTTCCGGTTATACCGGAAGTAAGTGTCAACTTGCTTATTTTAAATAGGATACCCTATATACTATTACATTTTTGCATTCTACGCAAGATTCTAGGCAGATTTTGTATACCATGTCCTATACCTATATCTAAACGTTTTTGACACATTTGAATTTTTATGTCAAAAATGACGTTTGCAAGCCTTAGAATAATTATCAATGTTTTCTATAAAGAAGCCTTATTTATTTAATTTAAGTCGGATTCCTTGTTATAAAGGACCCGCTTTAATAGATTTTTTATAATATTTTGATAACTATTAATACAGGGTGTTTAAAAAATAAGATTAAAAATGAAAATGAACAAACTGCATAAAGTCCAGATTTTCAAATGGAAACACCCAAATTTTATAATTATTTCTTATTTAGCATTAAAAATAAGGGTAAGTTTGTAAAAGGTTGTATATCCCAAAAATTCTTAGTTTTCGAAATATTGCACATTTAATATTTTTATATGGGGATTTTGCTGCAGATTTTAAGTTCAGTTACTCTTAGTTAGCTATGGCAGCGTTGAAAAACAATCAAATGCTAAAAAAATCTATGACGCTGTCACTTAACATTATTAATAATCATTCCCGGGCGCTTAAATTATACAAACGAAGATTATTTAAACTTATTTATTATTTATGGAGAATGTGATAAAGTTATATCATGTCACATTTGCCATTCGATATCCGCAAAATAATATTTAAATGGTAAGTGACAGCTTTATAGATTTTTTAGCATAGAGGAACTGAACTTAAAATCTGCAGCAAAATCGCCTTATAAAAATACTAAATTGGCAATATTTCGAAAACTAAAAATTTTTGGGATATGCAACCTTACACAAACTTACCCTTATTTTTAATGCTAAATAAGAAATAATTATAAAATTTGTGTGTTTCCATTTGAAAATCTGGACTTTTGACAGTTTTTTCATTTTCATTTTTAATCTTATTTTTTAAATACCCTGTATTAATAGTTATCAAAATATTATAAAAAATCTATTAAAGCAGGTCCTTTATAACAAGGAATCCCACTTAAATTAAATAAATAAGGCTTCTTTATAGAAAAAATTGATAATTATTCTAAGGCTTGCAAACGTCATTTTTGACATAAAAATTCAAATATGTCAAAAACGTTTAGACATAGGTATAGGACATGGTATACAAAATCTGCCTAGAATCTTGCGTAGCATGCAAAAATGTAATAATATATAGGGTGTCTTATTTAAAATAAGAAAGTTAACACTTACTTCCGGTATAACCGGAAGTGCCACCATTATGAAAATATTTTAGCCTGGTCGCTTCCATCAGCATCAGCATACTGTCAAATTTTCAAAATTTTCCTATGTATAGTTTTCTATATATAGATCGATTTGGTTCCCGGTGGGACCCACTGTATTTCTATAACTCGTTTCAAAATTGAAAATTCGCAAAACTTTCAAGTGTTTCTTAAGGTTGTAATCTTAACCCCCATCAGGCCCGACAAGAGGGGGGCGGGGGCAGGGGGGGGGCAAATTCCCGGGCCCGCGTCTCTTTTAGGGGCCCGAGCTCGAGCTGCGCAGTTAAAAAATATGGTAAATTATGTAAAAATATAACATTTGTGTTGACAAAAAATTATTTTGTAACCATTACATGTGTAAATTATTATATTTTAAAATAAAAGCGTTGCTAATTATGGGTATCTTAAAGCGTAAACGATCGATGTGGAAGTTAAAAATATTTCTAGCCTGATGGACGATTTAAGTTTAATTAGAAATAACTGGCAGTCCATAAACAATTAATGCTGGCAGTTGCTGAAAATTTAGATTTAACGGGGACTTGTGTGGGTGACATTTTGCTAACCAACAAAATCCTGCTAATCGATTTTTGGGGCCGTTAAATCTCCGCACTGGCTAATACCTGAAACCGGATTCTCTATTCGCTGGAAATACTTATATTTGCCGCTGAATATGAAACAGGTTTTTACAAAATTGTTTGTGTGGATTCCGTTGAATCACGTTTGAAATAGCGGTTAGAGGGATTTTGTTAGTTAGCAAAATGTCACCAATAGCCAGTTTTTGCCAACCAACAAAATCCCGCTAAACGATATTTCAAAAGTAAATTTCTCTGAAACTACAAAAACAATTTTTTTAAAAACCTGTTTCATATTTAGCGGCAGTGGCGTACCCATGGGGCCGGGCCCCATGCCCCCTCCCCCAAAATCCAAAAAACCAGAAGATTTAAAATATAATTTGGAATCATCTTACATTATACAAAATGCTTGGAAGCTAAACTGACATCCATGTAAATCTTAAAACTTTAAAATACAACCGCGGCGCGCGACACCCTCTTCGGATTTTATTTATTAATTTAAAAAGTTTTATTGGTGTTTGGAGGAATAATTTTTACATGACTATGGATTCTAATAATTATTCATTATAGTTATTATATTTTTTTGGTTTTTAAAAAATAAACCTTATTTTTAATATTTTTTTGCTCAGTTATGCTTATTTCATACAGTTTTTTTATAAGTTTTAGATTATTTATATTAGTGAATTAGTAACTCCCCACGAGTTTCTTTAAAAATATTATATGTTTTTTCTAATTTTCAACTTTTTTTATGGTCTAAAAAAGGGTTTTTTGGGCGTGGCACCCGGAAAATTTTTCGCGCTGTTACTTCTTTTCAGATCCTTTCGGCTGGCTCTCGACGGCCCTGACCCCCATACCAAATTTTAACCCTCCAATACATCTAGAAGGGGCTATCGAAAATTCATTTATAAAGGTTGCCGACATCAAACAACTTACCCGGCATCTACCGTGCCCAACAAGAAAGTTTTCCATAGCAAGGTAATCGTTGATATTAATTTTTATTTTAGAAAAAATATGGCTGCTATCCATTTCTTCTTTTACACCTCCAAATTTACTTCAGAACTTAAAAGCGAATTGTTTGGATTCACCGAAATCTTGTGTAAGTTTGTTTATAATTTATAGTGTAAAGTGGTTTTAAAGTAGGTAACGTTTTTGTGTCTTTTTTGAGGCACTTATAAGCTTGAAACGCACTGATGCGTGGCGCGGCTAGAAACCGTGCGGTACTTTAGATTTCAGGCTCGGCTCATGAGTTTTTTACGGGAGGCAAATTTTTAAGGCAGTAAAACCTAACAAGCAAAATGCAGTTTAGTGCATAGTTATGCCAAATTTTTTATGTACCTATCTACTAATAATAAACACCGCAAAAATATAAAATATTAAAATTGCATTTTTACTGTGACTTTTTTTTTAAATTACCTACCTACATCAAACAGCTTTGCTTTATTATTTTTTTATATAATTCTCTTACCTTTATGTAGTTGTGTGTTTGTATATCCCATCGAGCCTTGTATCCTTTTGTTTGGAAAAATGTTCTATCAATTAGGTCATTTAAATTATAAATACATACTTCTAATAAAAGGGTTTTCAATGCTTAACATAGCTAAAGAACTTAACCTTGACTCCCCCATTGAGGTTCTTAAAAAATAAGGCTTAATTCTTTTTAGTGTCGAAAAGCACCGCTCACCTTCCACTGTCGTCATTTGAATAGGACATAAAATTTCTAATAATTTTACACTTTCCGAAACCGTTTCACCGAGGAAACTTTTATCCTGTCATAATTATTTTTAACGGACTTTAAAATGCCTTCAGGAAACTCTTTTTTAAAACTAACAAAATTATTTGTGTTGTGCAAACGAGTGACAATTTTTATTAAATGTTCTGTTGTTGTTTAATATAAGTCACAACTCTCATAAGTACACGTCAAAAACATACATAAACGAACTAAATAAGAGTTGAGGACATACTACGGGCGATTCGGCATTCCTAATGAAACAAAAAGGTTCAATCCGCATATTTTGTAATACGTTTGTCTTTGTCTGACGCAAAATTTTGATTGCGATAACCTGCATTAACGAAGCTGTTTGACTCTGTTTCCGATTATAGAACGTCCCTCTGCCTTATCCTCGGTTGAGGACATACTACGGACGATTCGGCATTCCTAAACAAAAAGGTTTAATCCGCATGTTTTGTAATACGTTTGTCTTTGTCTGACGCAAAATTTTGATTGCGATAACCTGCATTCACGAAGCTGTTTGACTTCGTTTCCGATTATAGAACGTCCCTCTGCCTTATCCTCATATTTGGCCGCGCTGCGCTGCGCCTCGCATAAGTGCATGACAAGCTATAATGTCTTAAATCTTTTTTATAACTATAATATAGCATTTATTTTTTAGCGAACACTGGTGGATTACTAAGTCTTTTTCTAGGATTCAGTTTTTTAAGTTTAGTCGAGCTTTTATACTTCATATCCCTAAGGCTGTTCTGTGATATCGCCACACACCGAATAAGGAGAAACAGAAAGAAGAAAGAAGCACCAGTGCTTGAATTTTTGAGATAAAAATGTAAAGAAAAATGTATATGCATGTATTTGGTACTTTGTTAACGCGCTACTAAATTTGTTATATTTTTACAATGATGACAATACAGACATTTTGTAGCTATTTTTGCGTAGAATACTTATGATTTATGATGTAAGTACTTAGAAAAAGCTACAAGTGTTACAACCGTTAGATGAAGTAATAACACATCGAATAGGGAAATGTCACATATTTTTATTGCTTAAAAATGTTCAATCATAAGAAAAATAACATAATGTAAAATATTATATGTTGAATATAATTCCTTAATTTTTTATTGCCATTCAAGGTTGAGGTGTGACGTTACCTCGTTTGCGCTCCGCCATATATCGTAGTAGGTACGGTTTAACGTCACAACCGCAAACTTTAATCGCGTTGCTGTGCCTCAGCGGTCAGCGGTAAGTCACTGGCATTCGATATAGTGGCGTTCCGAGTCGCTCCTCGGAGTGGACATACGTATAGGTACAATAAAAAAAGTATGATCGAATTTTAGTAGAATTATTAAGAATGCAGGAAAGAGTGTAAATAACTGTATCATATCGCAACCCACCCCATTCTCGCCGGTAACCAGGCTGAATGAGTTTGGATATCTCGAAAGGTGCGGAAGAAGGTACACACTCTCCAATCGGTAGATCAAGATGCAATGACGCAAGAAACCGATGGTTGATATAGCCCTTAATGAAGGGTTTTTGAGTAATTTTTGGGATCGTGAAGAATGCGATTAAGGAGTTTTACTCAGAAAAGATCCTAATATGAAGGGTTTTCGCAGGTTGTCAGTTTTCTAGGAATGTCAAGAATTTTGTGTGACTTTTTTTTAGAAGTCACTTTTGATATTGGGAACAAGTTTTGGGGAAGTCTATACGTTTTTTAAATGTTCTTTGATCACCAACAGACTTGATGAGGTTTGAAACGCGTTTCTAATGGCCATATGTGCCGTATGTATTAAAGTTATAGGCTTAAGCTTTAAACCAGCTTAAGCAACATTTTTCGTATGCGCCGTAGTCAAAATGATCTTAGGCGAGGCTTAAAGATAAGCCCAGAAATTTGACGGCTAAAGTCTGCTAAGCCAAGCTTTTTTTAGAATATAACCTAACTTTGTATCTTTGGATAAAAAAATTTTGTGTTCTGTTTTGCGGGGTGTTTGTTTTTGTAAATTTTATTGAAGGATCATGGAAGTTGAAGATGAAATTCTTTTAGAAGATGATATTGATATAATAGATATTGTCTTGATTGATTTCGGCTGTCCACGACGCATTTATATTAGGACAAATCATTTTGAGGACACGGCTGACCTAGGTTTTTTTAGAAGGTTTAGACTGACAAAACCTAGTGTATTATCAGTTCTAGACATGATAGAAGGACAATTAGAATTTGAAAACGACTTTTAAGTATTTCAATGGGGGTTTTCTGAAATTATGATTCAATTAACTTGACCAACCCGCTGTGCTGGGCTATAAAATAAAAATACTACACATACATTAATCAACTAACTACAACTAGGTTAGGAACTATTTCCCGCGCGCGCGTCAAAGTCAAAGGCAGTTTGACAGTAAATTCTATCAATTTTGCGACATTGCCAGATTCATTTGCGGTTTAGCAAAGCTTCGCCTAATTATTCGCAGTGCATATCATCACAAGTTCAGCCGAGCTTAATTTTTCAACCTAGCTTAACAAAGCGCCGCTTAGAAGCAAGACGGCACATATGGCCATAAGGATTCAGGTCAAACCATAAGACCTATTATTTCTCTGTTAGTTTGTTTCACAGAGAATAGTAGTTCGCTACTGCTGCTATAGGAAAGATGCCTCCTCACAAATGAAAGAAGAAGAAGAATATAGTGGCGCCATCCAGTGTCGTGACGAACTCCCAAATTAACCGCGCTTGATTCTTGACATTCATGGTTTCGTTTTGGCGTGGCTTAAGGTTATAATTTGACAATTCTAAACTTTTTGAGAAAAAAATTCTTATTTTAAACTTTTTCTCAGTATTACTACTTCAATAGGCAGGTTCAAACATGGGCGAAGCCGGTGTTTGTAAAATTAAACCGGGGTAAGTTGTAACTCTTGTATAAAAATCGGCTTATATATAAACCACTTATGTTTACAAACATACCTCTTTTTAGGTTTATTCTTCCTGAACAAGAACGAAAAATTAATCTGGATATGGTATCACAAAGAGACAAGCTTATATTAGAAGCTGAAACACAAGCTCAAAGCTCCCAATCTCTAGAACAACCATCAGATCAACCTGGCCTACCCTCAGATCAACCTACTGAAGATGGTGAACCCAGTACTAAAAAACCACGTTTGACTAACCAGGAACGCCGTAAATTGAGGGGTCAAAATAAAAATAGAGGACCAACAGTTAGGGCCAGGAGGGAAGATGAACTATGTGATTTTCTGGTACATGTCACAGATGGTGAAGAAATACCAACATGCGAACGAAAACACTGTGTAATGATACACAATATAGAAGAGTACTTGAAAAGTAAACCTGAAGATATAGCTATTGGTTGCAACATGTTTCAGTTATCAGGAAAATGTCCTAGGGGACTAGCGTGTAGATTTGGTAAAATGCATATATCAGAAACTGGTAGAAATATTATTAATAAACAGAAACATGAACTGTACCTAAGTCAAGGACCATATGTTAAAAATCAGTTAGAGAAAGAAGTGCAGTGGGCTTTGAGAAAAAGAACTTATAATTTTGACCTAGTAGAAAAGCTGATTGATTCATATGACCAAAAGAAGGGAGACAATAAAACTCCTGAAGAGGTGAGAAGTAGTTAGTTTCTAGAAAAATGACTAAGGTATAATACAAAATATGTGATCAATGTTTTTATTAAGTAATTTTTTTAATTCCAGTTATATGCATTTTTATGCAGACCAAAGAAATCCTTTGGGGCTGTTACAGATGAAGACATAATAAAACTTAAAAGTAAAGAAAAGAAACTAATAAACTGGACAAACAAACTATATCTAAGTCCCCTTACAACAGTCGGAAACTTGCCATTCAGAAGAATATGTAAAGAGTGGGGAGCTGATATTACTTGTGGAGAAATGGCTATGTGTTCATCTTTGCTTCAAGGGGCACCACAAGGTAAAGTTTTACATCTAGAAACTATCCTCATCTCTACTTTGATAAATAGGTAGTGCCTGTAGACTTTTTTATTTCCAACATTTTCATAAAGTATTTATTTGTGTACAAAAAAGTTAACAATTTTTATTTAGAATGGGCATTGGTAAAACGCCACCACACTGAAGATATATTTGGAGTACAGATTTGCGCGAACAACCCTTATTTGTTGACAAGATGTGGCTATTTACTGGAGAAAGAATGCTCTGTGGATTTTATTGATCTAAATTTGGGATGTCCGATTGACTGGGTCTACAAACAAGGTGGAGGTAAATAGACATATATTTCTAGAGAAAATGAGAGGTCAAAAGCTTTGATTGACATGTTTTTAAGGTTATTGTTATAATTAAAAAATATGTATATATAATAAATAATTTTAGGTAGTGGACTTTTACACAGGCCTAGAGTACTAGAATCATGTGTAAAAAATCTCAATGACATTTTATCTATTCCAATGACACTTAAGGCGAGAACAGGGGTTTACAAGGATGATAATTTGACACACGAATTGGTAAGGTATACTTATTTTCATATAGGTTTTTTAATGCTTTTATGGTTCTCTTGTCAAACATATTTGCCCATTTGTGGTTTAAAAATATTCTCTATAACTTATCTTTTGATTGACAATCATTTAAATAAATAAATAATAAGTTTATTTGCAATATTTATAATATAATAAATTTGTTTCTTTATCTTCCTTAATAAACTTCTTCTTTGGTCCCCAAAGACGTGTTTGTTAGGGGCAAATCTTAATATTTTAAATTATAAATATATGAGAATATTAATATATTTTGCTTAAATATTTGGTAATATTACCTATATAAAAGTTAAATTGCAAATAAAAAACGTTTAAGTATATGTATGTAAATATAAACGCAGTTTTTTGAAGATATAGGAATAATAAAATTTTGAAAAATATATTATAACAATATTTATTAAACCATTTCCAAAAATATTTTTAAATTATGCGTTTCCAATATCAATGCTTTTATTTCGACTTTATATTTTTTTAATGAAATACTATATTTTTTAATTTTTGTTGGTAAATAATTGTTTAAATAAAAACAAATATTTGAAATTTTTTTGTCCTATTGACTATTTATTTTAGTTTTTATGGTTATTTCATTTTTATGACGAGTATTATGATTATGGTTTTTAAATTGTATAAGATTTTTATTTTTAAACAAGTATGTATATTAAGATATTATCAATATAAAGTTGCCTAATTTTTTTTGTTTCAGAATATAATTTTATTGAATGATAAAGATAATGTTTATTAAATAAAATTTTTAGACATCTTTTCTGTAATATTTCCAATTATTTAACTAAAGTTCTATTTATTCCTCCCCGACCTAAAATTCCGTAATTTAAAACGCGTCAACAATAATAATAATGAGCCATGATATGGCGAAACGCGTCTAGGAATGGATCTGCCAAGATCAAAAGAAAATCTTTATTTGATTTAAAGTAAACTACTTTAAAAGTTTTTTTTTTATTACAAGTTACTATTTTTTATTTAATTTTTAGCCTCAAATTGGTTCCTCCAGGGATATTTTAAGTAAAATTTAGAACGCCTCTCTTAAAAATCTTTTATTAAATATTTTAGGCTCTAAAATTCAAGGACTGGGGTGTATCCCTGCTGACGATCCATGGGCGTTCCAGGGAACAAAGATATACAAAGTCTGCAGATTGGGCTTATATTAGACAAGTGGCTCTGAATGCGGCTCCTGTGCCTGTTTTTGGTAACGGAGATGTACTCAGTTATGAAGATTATAAAAATTTCAGGTGAGAAATTTGTCAAAGTAGGTTTTCTACAAAATTATTAATTCAATCCTTACTTTCACCCTTTACATATGAATTTTTAGAATAAATTTACCGGCACAACCATGTCACGTATAGCAGCAAATAAAAAAAATGTAAATTTACAAAAAGTGACCTTAGGTGGCGAGATATCCAATATTTGAAAAAGTTATTTAGAATTAAATTCTAGGCCCATTTGTAAATTTCAAGTTTTTATTTAAAAAATCAAATGAAAATTCCCTTTTTTTTCTTGGCTAATGATAATTTTTAATGTGAAACCATCCATTATTTCATGGTATTTAAGCGAGTAGAAAAGTTATTCGCGACTATTGATAAAAATTGATTCTAAAAAAGAAAAATTGTCCTTTTTTGAATGCCTTAACACATAAATATTTTTAAAAATTTGATACAGTCATTAGATACATACCATTGCATAAGCGTCCAGCAAGAACTTGTTTTTCTTTTCTCACATGGATATTTGCTCTGTCCTTTACACCAAAGTGATTGAATAAATGGGCTATTATATGAAACTGGCCAATCACAGTGGTCAATTACAGAAAAACCAAATTTACACGTAAATGTTTAGTGTCGTTTTATGACACTTTACAAATACATATACTTAAAAAAGATGCAAATTTGTCAGGTCAAATTTGTTATTTTTTTATTTGAAATTGAAAATTTAATACAAAATTTTTCTTAGGGGTTCACAAGAACTTCTAGTTTGGCAGATGATCTTTATTTTTATGTCATTTTAAAGTTTCAATTTAGGTTTAAATTATACCGGATGATTCGCGACGAGCTTGCATTAGAACTTTTGAGGAAACTGCTGAAAATGTTTTTTTGAAAATCTATAGGTTTATGTTTATCGATATGCTCTCTTAAACTAAAATATTAAAATGTTTCTGTCACTTCCAGTTTTACCAGAAGTAGCTTCAACTTTCATTTTTTAAATACAATATAGTATTTTTTATTATATTTTTGGTTTTTGCATTAAATTCTATGGAACACGTTTTTTACCTAAGTCAACTAGTTTCTGAGATAACTGCATATTTTGTAATTATTTCGTGAATGCATAGCGATCCTGGACTAAATTTTTTTGTTATTGTATAGTTAAAGAATCAACAAATATCAAAAAACAATTAAACTTGGCATAAAATTTACAGAGAGGTCACAATTAAGGGCTCAAAAATATATAAAAAATGTTATATTGTATTTAAAAAATGAAAATTGGAGCTACTTTCGGTATAACCGGAAGTGACATAAACATGTAAATATTTTAGTTTAGAAGAGCATATTGATAAACTTAAAACTACAGATTTTCAAAAAAATATTTTTAGTAGTTTCCTCAAAAGTTCTAATGCAAACTCATCGTGAATCACCCGGTATACATCATCCATCATGCAGAACATAAAAATTGAAATATTTAAATAACAAGCGATGTTGTCTTCAAAATCTCCACTTAATTCTCGTGAAATTCGTTTCTATAATATTTTGTATAAAAAAAAGAAATTTTATTGCCATCGTCTGACACATGTAATATGCGCGTTGCGGTGGAAACGCACGGTTGTTGACGCATAGACTACTGTTTGCTTTTAAGTTTTTTTCTGGCCGAACTAAAGATTTGTGCACAAATGCACTTTTTTATTTCAAAAGTCTCCAGTTTTTTACTTATTTATAGACAATTACTACAAGATTTAATGCATAAAACGTATAATACAAAATGAACGTTTTTACTTGCCTTTTGTGTGGTATGGACATCATATCCACTCTTACAAACTACTATTTTCGATTTTGACCGGTCAATTGTAGAAAAAAACTATTACATTCGTTTTTTTTTTTATCTAAATACACGAACTTTACATAAGCCAAGCTACCTAGAAGCAGGATTGCGACGATTTAAATCAACAGATTTTTTCAATTCTAATCGTGATTTAAATCAAATTATAAATTGCTGTACAAACAAGTCGCCGAAGCAAATAACTCATCAGGAAATTCAAAAAAAAAAAGATAGTCTATTTAAAATGAAGTGTTTAGATACATTATGTAAGTGTAAAAACATAACTAATCGTCATCAGTCCAGCGTAAAAAATATTCATAATTTACGCTGCCAAAAATTTTCATGTCAATAAAAGTTATTTTGTATGTCGCCGAGGAGATTTTCTAACTGTAAATCTAGACAACAAATATTTTTGGGCGAATAGAGACAAAATAATGAAAATAAGTGATTTTAAAGTTCATTATTGCCATATTTAAGGAAGAAATCAGTATAAATTGATAAAAATCAAAAATATCACGATTTAATCAAAAAATCAGGTTTATTGATTTTTTTTTAAATCGTGATTTATTACAACCCTGCCTAAAAGGAAAAAAAAATAGATATTTATTAAAAAAATTTAAATAAAAACTTGAAATTTTGCATTTGATCCTAGAATTCAATTTTAAACAATTTTTCGCCTAACCTTACTTCTTGTAAATTTACAATTTCTTATACAGAACCAATCCTCCGAAATAAGAAGTTTTTTTCGATACTCTGTTAATAAAATATTTTGTGGCAAACTTCATCACTTCACTGTATCTAAAATTTCAGAGCCCAAGCTCCAGAAGTCCAAGGCATCATGATTGGTCGCGGGGCCCTCATCAAACCATGGATTTTTACCGAAATCAAAAGACAAAAACTCTACGATATATCAAGCAAGGAACGATTCGAAATTCTGAGAAAGTACGTTAATTATGGCTTAGAACACTGGGGTTCAGATAGACGAGGTGTAGAGAACACCCGAAGATTCTTATTGGAGTGGTTGTCTTTCTTGTACCGTTACGTACCTGTAGGGCTTTTGGAACGTCCGCCGCAAAAAATCAACGAAAGGCCTCCGTATTATAAGGGAAGAGATGATTTGGAGACGCTTATGGCTTCTCCTTCCGCGGGTGATTGGGTGAAAATAAGCGAGATGTTCTTGGGAAAGGTTCCTGAGGGATTCCGTTTTCTACCCAAGCATAAGGCTAGCTCTTACGGAGGAAATTAAGCTGGTGGTATTTTATCGTTTTGAATTTTTATGAACTTTATTGACTATTATTTTTTCTTAGTAATACGGTTTTATTTATGAGGAGCATGTATATGTATCGTTGGATAATATATGTCATTTTTGTATCTGTAAAAATTAAATGTCATTATTAGATCAAGTGAATATTATGTTTTGAAATTTGCGATTAGCGGCTCATTTTAAATCATTTTATTTTTTACGTTTATCACTGCCTGTAAAGTAAACGATTTTTTGTATTCTGCTATTACTGAATTTCTCCAAATTAGGACATACGATTTATTTCAGTTTAAACATACAGTATTCACAGTGAATGATGAACAAACCCATGCGTCATAACTTATACGTCATTAAAATCGTACGAATCAAATGGAAGATATGGTCAAAACAAAGTCTAATTTCATAAATATTATAATAGATGTGCCTAATGTTCCGATGTACGGGTTTCTAAAAGTTGTTTAATGTTTTGAATCAAAAATTTAAGTCTAGTACAGAACCAATGTTATATACATTTAATAAATCGTTCAAAAACACTTTGTACCATATTTTGATCAACAAAAGTATACATAAATATTTGATTTTTTAGCATATCTTCATTTAGAGGAGAAGTTAGAACGTGTTACAATAAATAAATACGTTGGTAACATAAACTACTTACCGAAAACACAAGGGGAGAACGATATTAAAAGCTTCGAAAAAAACTATTTTTACTGCACAAAAATAATCATCAAAATCAAAAAATAATAAAATTAAATAGTCAAAACAATTTGCAACTCTTCCCTACAATTTTTTCTCTATCTAGCACGTTGAGTTATGTTTTATTCACTTTTATTATTATAATAAATAAAGATGGGGAGTTGTGAAACTCTAAACTGAACCACTAAATACTGTATTGTAAGATATATTTTTAAATTGTGTTTCTCATGTAACGGATTTACAGATTTAATTTTCGAAATATACATTGATTTATGCTAGTATAAATAGGGCGTGTTTACGAATTATTTTCCTCAATCGAAAGCCCCAATTTCAATATTTATAACAAGACAAATATTTGAACCTTTGGCTTTCTAGTGAATACCAAGTTTATACTTTTTTTTATTCAGTTTTATTGGTGATATTTTGTTAGTCAAACGCTTCCAACTATTTTTCAAATAAATAATATAAATTATAGATAAAAATATTGAAGTTGCTATTTAGTAAATTTAGAGCCAAAGGATCAATTGTTCACATAAGATTTAAAAAATTTAAGTCATTTTTTGACTGACTCAAGACTTTTTGTAAGATTTTCTTTTATCATGAGCGTCTTTAGTTGCTAGTCGATAATATAAATGTTAAATGCAAGATATTGAATAAAATAACCTAACAAACAAGACGAGATTATTTGACAATAATATTATCAACCTGTCCAAAAACTTTTAAGGAGATATGCCTGTTAATTGTACTGGTATATTATTATATTTTTTTCGAAAACTGGATATAGGGTTTGTTTACACACAAAATATGCATGCTATCACAATTTTCAGAATGTAAATGATTTTTAATGCACTGGAACAGACCAGACATTTTTAATGTTTAAAATAACTGAATTTCCTACTTTTTCTATAAATTTTCAGAATTATATATTAATTTTTTCTTGGCTATTAAGAAGTGAAAACATATGAATTTCTGGAAGAAAAAAAGACACTGGCAGTTTTATCCAAATAAATAATTGTGTAGAGCGACTTATAAAAACAGCAAGAAATAAATTCAAGGGATAGTTCAGACTCAAAAATAGTGTCACTTAAATCATGATTTTTTTTTAAATCAAGACGTACCTAATCAAAAATTGAAATTCGAACGAAATTGCAGTGTTTGTTCCTTGTATTTTGCAGGGTGAATTAGACTATTACGAAATATTTTGACAACATTTAGGACTTTTCGATAAAAACAGATAGGTACAAAGAACATTTTCTATTGCTTCTTTATACAATTTCTATTTTTCTTAGACGGATAATCGTTTTCTTGCTATAATTTGTTCTTTACATGAAACGTCATTTTATATACATAAAGATGATGACCGGAGAGATGTTATAAATAAAGTTCGCCCTAAGCCACCCCTTAACCGCGGCAGTAGTTCAGAAGTGAGGTACTGGCATTCGACCGTGGCGATCCGGGTTCCATCCCCGGAGTGGGCATATGCATAATAAAAAAAGTATGTCCGAAAGTTAGTGGATAAAAGAATGCAGAATGTTACTAGTGATTCCTAATATCGGGACCGAAAAGGGCGTCATGGACTTCTGGGGGCGTAAAAAGGATAACTAGTGCATACACGTGGTTCGGATTCCACGTTAAGCTGTAGGTCCCGTCTGGCTGACATCACAGTCGATAGGGGATACAATGGGCCTTATAGGCCTAAGTGTACTGGCTCTTCCGCCAACCGCAGCAAAAAAAAAGCCACCCCTTAATGTTTATAAACGTAATCATAAATAAGGACATCAATTTTCGCGATCATTCCTTCACCTACTCAATGGTAAGATACTTATAATTAAGTGTGGAAGAAGAATTTCTTTTTATTTCGTCAGATCCATCCCTAGACGTAAGAAAGGAGCAACTCAAAACTGCTTATGTAGTATTAGATGGGGCACACTAGCAAGATGTTGATAATTAAGTGGTTATGTGGGATTTTAAACAAGGGTTATTTTGTTGGCCATGTTTTTGCTTTTAAAGTGGAGAAATACTGTATTGGTTCACAAACATTTTAGAAAATTAGATAGTAATTGGGTGAATTCTTGACGAACTTTGGGCGTAACCCTGAAAAATTTTCGCCTGCGACGCTTTTCTACCTCCTTCAGGAGTGACAACGACAGTGGCTCAGAGGTCAATTCGACGTGGCGGTTAGAGTTCGATCCTGGAATGGACATACGCACAAAAAAAAAGTAAGTTCGAAATTTAGTAGGTTTAAGAATGCAGGGAAAAGTGTAAATTCATCTTCCAACGCACCCCATTCTCCCCAATCTGTAGGTCATGCAATGGCAATAAACCGAGGGTTAATACTTGGGGGGTGACGCATGACAGGATCGTGGCTCGAAACTCACGTTAAGCTGTAGGTCCAAGAGCAAGCTGGCTGAATGTTTGAAAGGGCAAGTGGCCTTCAGTAACCCAGAACAGACAACATATATTATAACACGTTTTTTATTTAAATTTTTTTATACATTTAATAAAAAAATTCATAGATTTAAATATTTTTTATAATATTAAATACAATATTTGCAATTAATAAAAACACAACAGTCATAAGGTAAGATATACATAAACAGGGACCGGCAGAATTCTCGCTCCATATGGGAATTTTTTTTATTGATTTCACAAAAAATGTTATTCTTTATTAAAGTTTCTGCACCCCCTTAAACTAAAGAAGAGCTCATTGAAATTTAAAAAAAATAGTGTATACGGGGGAAATGCAATTTGTTAAAGTGTTTTTTAATGTTTACTTTTAGAATATTGGCCAAACTTTATATTTCTCATTATTTCTAATATTTCTTAAACCAATCAAAAAAATTATGCTCAAATTTGTTTATTTTTGAGCAATTAGGTTTAAACCAAAATTAATTCTATACAGTTTGTTCAGAATCTTCTTAAATTACTTTAAAAAATGTATTGTCTTCCCAATTGTAAAAATGTATATAAGTAAAGAAATCTAAAAGTTTGGTAATTCTAATAAACTACTACAGAGTTTTTTAATAGAAGGCCGTAACTTCGTACTTGGACATAACTTTTAATTTTTAACAACTTTTAGAAATGAAAATTGTGCCTAAAACGAGAAATAAAAGTACTCTGATTTCTATATTTCTTCGGAAAATCAATCGGTAATATTGACATTTTTGATAACACTTCTGAACTTACTTATTTACACTTAGTCGTTGCTAGGCAACGGAAAATAACTGTTAGGAAATATTTATTATTATACTGTAAGCAAATATTATTTCTGTACGGCTACTTGTAAACTAAAATGTGTTAAGCTTGACAATTCAATATTACTGTGTTTCCATAGTAACACAAATATTTAATGGCATCCTTTATTTGTGAACAAAGTTAATAATATTTATTTCAAAATTTTAACAAGTTGATTGTAATAAGTTATGTCCTTTTAATAATATTCGATTTACGGAAAAATAGTATACCTAGTAGAAAAAGGCCACATTCCCGGACTCCGTATTGTCAGTCTCGGCTTGCGGCTCGACATACAATCTCTGCGGTCGTCCGGGAATATTCAGCTTTTCCTACTAGGTATACAATATTCTATTACTCTTGAGCAACTTTTAAAAAATTAAATCCACCTCATAGGCACTACATTTTTTTTCAATTTTAATAAGCGCATTTTTAGTTTAAGGGGACGCAGAAACTTTTATCGAGAATGAAATTATCTGTAAAATTAATAATAAAATGTTTCCAT
This sequence comes from Polydrusus cervinus, assembly GCA_935413205.1. NCBI lineage: Eukaryota > Metazoa > Arthropoda > Insecta > Coleoptera > Curculionidae > Polydrusus > Polydrusus cervinus. The sequence goes on from OW284511.1 coordinate 15,679,322, forward strand.
ATGGAACGACAATTCTACCAGTCACTGTATGTTAGCTACAACTCTATATTCTGTGATGTAAAGTAACGACAGCCGATTTACTATACTTAACTACACCTTTTAGGAGATCTTAGCCTACAATTATTGCAAGCAATCACTCAAAATTCATTATTTTTAGTTTTTAAATGACCTTGTTTATATCATCACACAACTTACAAATTAGGTAATCGTTACTCAGTTGATATAGGGCAAGTGGACAGCAGGGTCTTTTTGAGAGGTTAACTAGAAATGTAAAAAAATAACCTACAGAGGCAAGTAGATTAGTGAATGAAAGGACTTCCCACATAGTATAATTATATGTTATTTTAATTTTGTCAAGTTAAGGAGCTCACCATGTTACTATTTTTTTATTTAAATGAACTTTAAATGCAATAACAATTTTAAGTACCAATTGCATTTACTTAATCCTTATTCAAGTACTTCTTCATAGAATTGTACCTACTTGTTTTTTACTCTGCTCATACATACATATTTGTAAAAATGCAATTTTATATATAAATATTTTTATAATATTAAATACAAACTAAACATTTTCTTCTGATACTAGATATATACAAAAAGCTTTTATTGTTATTTACTGTCTTTGGTACCTTTTTGATCCTGCAAATAATTTAACAGGTCATTTAATCCACTAAATTCTGTCCTGCCCTGAGGAGGGTTATTTTTTGGTATTCTTGGTAAAATCTGCCCCATTCTTATTCTAAAATCATCCATCTAAAAAGAAAATAGTAGGGAGCTATTAAAAACTTTATCTTTAGTACATTTTTCTATAGGTTCTGCGTGGAAAAGAACCAAGCTGGTTGCAATTTAGGCAACATAATTGAACGAATTTTTAAATTTTTTGTACAAGAACTAACAGAATTTATTTAGTGTCATTAAAAGGAGATCTATAAATAGTTTTTTTTAAATTAAGAAATGAATAATTATTATTAAATTGTATTTACATCTTGCGCCCCCGATATCTTCCAAATAGCATAAAACAATATTCCACACCCTGTGAAAGCATATACTGTTCCCCATCCAAGGGCTCTTAATGCTAAACTAGCTCCAGTCTCCGATAGTTCTCGTGTAGGTACCATGCCTTTTCCAAAGTATTTAGGATCTTGTTTTCGAGCCGCTGCTACTGTCGTACTAAAACCCACTATTGCAGCAGCCCCTGAAACTGCTGCCAAAAATAGACCAGCTAAAAGAGAAAAATTGTCATTGAAAAGAATACAATTAAATGTTGGACTGTTCTTTGCGTTCGTAAATAGCCCATGGCGCTTTATTATATAAAAATCCAGTGGTCAAATACCTTTTGCCCTAAACTCTTTTGAGTATTTAGGCTTTTTTATGGGCTCTAAAGCCTCAGTACTATTCTCCATTGCTTTATTTCAAAAGAAAAACTACATTAAAAATTTTAAGTTAAAGTACGTTTTTTGAGGTTGGATAATTCAAAATAATCCTGAAGTTAGCATTATCTGTTCAACAGCCCTTGTTTCTACAAGCACAGAGGAATAATAGGTTGTTTTGTCCAATCAATTTTATTTGAGTTTTTCTCAATATAACGAAAAATAACATCAAGAAAGAGCATTTTGATTGAACTGGTGTGAATGTGACTATTTATTTAATTAAAATCAAAACGGCTTGGCGCATTGCGTTGTGCAGAACTCGTTGCGATTACTTTACAGCCAATCGTCTCTCTTAGTCTAACTTCACAGCAGTCAATTAACAGCTGACATCAAAGTCTATTTTGCTGTTTTGTCGTTGCCGGGCTTTCGTTTAGCAAAAAATGTTAACGTTTTTTTTTCAATAAATTTGTGTAAATTTTCTCAAGTGTTAAGTCTTAAAATATAAATGTCGGTTGATATAGTTAGGACGGTAAAATTTCCCCAAGCAGCTTTTCAATATATACCGCAAGAGATTTTAGGAGGAAATGCAATTGAAGGTTGGTTAACATTTCAACCTCAAAAAAAAACTGAAATTCATAAACATTAACAAATCATTTAGATTTTTTAAAACAAGAATATTTGAAGGAATGAGCTGGCAAATTGCCTCGTAGCAGAGCCAAAAAACACACAAGACAAGACAATATTTGAAGGAACAAACAGCACACCATTGTATTTATTTTTAGATTTTACCACCTTAGGGGGCATATTATCCGATTTAAAACACCTATGGCAGGCAAAGGGACCCTGTCTGGAAGTCCGAAATATAGCAGGCAGGAAAGTAGGATCATGGACTTTTGGAGGCATTTTAAAAGATTCAAACACAAAAATAATTGCAGTAGATGAGCTAAAGAGGCCATATGGGAGATTGTCCCTCTTGATCGTAGCCCTAGAATGTACAATAAGTGGAGGGCTTATTTGTGTATTTGATATCTTTGGTTCTAAAGTATTACGAGTTGTGCAAGTGAAGGAACAGGTAAAAATAAAAAATCCTCAGAAACTCCACATATAAATCCTAGTACAAGCTTTTCGTATATGCTTCATAACTATTTCTTAAGGGGTAATTTTAAGTAAATTGTTGTCTTCCAAATTAAAATGTTTTTTTTAGATCACAAGCCTTCATGTAATAGATTCGGGGTGTGAGAATTCAGTTTTGCCTGAACCAAGCCCTTTGAGATACTTTGATGGCATTGTAGCTGTCGGTATGCTAGGAGGAAATGTATTCTTATTGGATATATGCAGACAAATTTGTGAAAATGGTATGTAAATAAACTACTAGACCTAAATTTTTCCTTTAGTAGAAGTATAAAACAGTTTTCAAACAATACTGCCAAAATAGAATTGATTTTACAAATGATAAAAGTACTGTATTTTTCTGATTTGCAGGTATCCATAATGTGGACAGTACCATCAGAGATGAGCTCAATCCATGTCCAATGATAATTTTAAATAAAGAAAAAATAACAAACATAAAGAAATATGTAGAAAGAGCTGTAGACAGGGAAGAACATCTTGCTATACATTTAAATGGTAAGAACATTATCTGTTCTACATACATATATGTAAAGAAATTCATATGCTTTTTTTAAAATTCTAGTTTATTCATTACACTCAAAATGTTTTTTTAGTGATTTTGAATCCTTCAACTGAACATTTTACATTAAAAGGTGAAGAAGGAGAAGATAGGGTTCATGTCAATCGTTTAGAAGCCGAAATTAGTTCGCTTTTTTACTCTTCTCAGATAGCTTCATTATTAGTTGGACATAATTTTGGGGCATTTCAGTTGTGGGACCTTAGGTAAGTTCACTGAAAAATAAATATATCATGTTACTCTTAGGATATAATTGATGGATATGGAAATAAAAGATGTGCAGTCCATCTTCAATTAAAAATAACCATCGTAACAGCTGGGGGGAGGAGTATCCCTTACCCTCTCTAGTCAGCAACTCTTGTTTATTTGCATGGGACTTTTTATAAAGGACGCCTAAACTTTCTGCTGTTGCTAAATATATTTTTAAGTACTCAAACTATCTCTAACAGTTTTTTTTTAATGTAGATCACTAGAGCTTATCTACACATCCCCAATTTGCGAAGAACATATACCAGTAATGCATTTCTCAGTACAAGAACCCGCAGATGACCCAAAGGCTTACTGTTATATCTGGGTGTCTTACAGTCATAATCTGATGTTTAATTCTGGGCTACCCTTTGCTGTTATGTATTCATTTTATTATGAAAATAAAAACTATGTGAATGGATATGGAAATTTGTATGAGGTAATGAATAACAATTTAAAATTTATGGAATATACACTATAGACCATAAAAAAACAATACTTATAATGATTTAAAAACTTGATTTAAAATTTGAGAGGACAAAACTACAGACTAAAATTTAAATAAAATTGACAGACCACAAACTCCTGAACAATAAAGAAAGCTCTACCTATCAACAATTTTTTAAGGTTTTAAATTTTTCTCTTGTCAGCTCATGGTAATTAGCAGGAAGTTTATTGTAAAATTTAAATGCATGGTATCCTGGGCCATGCTGACAACTTTTTAGCCTGAGGTAGGAAGGTACGAGACTTCTTATTTCTAGTGTTATGGCTGTGGACCTGTGATTAGAAAACTGACAAACTATCACTGACTTGTCCGTGATTCTCTGTGGGAAAAAACCTATAAATATTATAGAGTCACTTATTGTGAACTTTCCCAATCAGCACACCAAAAAAGAACAATTTTTAAAATAGTAACCAACTAGTGTTTTTTGAAATTTTCTTAGGGTTGGATTGGAAGACTGATTAATTGCTAATCAAAATCCTACCTTTTCGTGCCAATTGGTATGTTACTGCCACAAATGGTTATTTGGCTATTTAATTATAATATAATTTTTACAAATTTATTTTAATATAAATAATTTATTGTTGTGTTTGGCACAAACAAATATCTTTATTATTAAATAACGTTTTTTATACGATTTTTATAATTAACTATTTTAAATGTAAACCAAGGGCTGATGACCTAGGTTGATGGCCTTTGGACTCTTCTCTTATAAAAAAAATGGCACAAAATTTAATATAAAAAATAAAGATACCTCCCTTATGTTTAAAGATACAGAAAAATTTTATATGCAAGAGTTGTATGGAGACTTAAGTTGCATATTACAAAATTACTGTCAATTATACACTGTGTCTCAAAATTAATATCTTAGATAAGTTATATTTTTAAAACACCCTATGTTTTAGAGCAACTTTAAATTCTAGAAACCAAATTTAGTGTAATTTCTTACATTATGAACCGTGAACCTAGACATTTAAACTTTTGACAGGCTATAGCTTTCAAATTAAATATGGTGTTCCTCAGGAAACAATTTTGGTACCATTATTTTTTAATACCTATATGAATAAATTGTTTAATGTAAATTGTGATGGAGAAATTCATAGTTTCGCAGAAAAATAATAAAAATTTGGTTTGATAAAAATTTATCAACAATTAATTTTGATAAAACTAAATCTTCCTTTTACTATAAATCCAAATAACATATCACTAAATATGAATAGTATTAAAATAAGTGATGACATTCAAATTTTAAAAGTTAATCAAGTATAATATTTAGGAATAATCTTTGACAGTAAATTAAATTGGAATTTTCACATAGAATATTTGATTAAAAAATTAAGAAGTTTACTACCAATTTTTAGAAACATTAAAAAAATTTTGAACGTAAAACATATGGAAATATTATATTATGCATTAGTTAAAACTCATTTAAATTACGGAATTTTAGGTTGGGGAGGAATAAATAAAACTTTAGTTATAAAATTAGAAATATTATAGAAAAGATTTCTAAAAATTATATTTAATAATGGTTATCTTTATCCTTCTATAAAATTATATTCTAAAAGAAAAAAAAATGAACATTAGACAACTTTACAATTATAACTTAATATACATATTTAAAAATAAAAATCTTATACAGTTCTAAAACCATAATCATAATACACGTCATAAAAATGAAGTAACCATAAAAACTAAAATAAATAAGTCAATAGGACAAAAAAATTTCAAATATTTATGTTTATATTTAAACGATTATTTACCAACAAAAATTTAAAAATATATTTCACTAAAAAAATATAAAGTCGAAATGGCATGGATATTGGAAACAGATAACTTTAAAAAAAATTTGGAAATTATATTATATATTATTATATTATAAATATTGAAAATAAACTTGTTATTATAATATATAAATTAAACATCTTTACATAATTTCTATCTTAGTTTCTAATTCTTAATGACAATTTACTCTGTAACACTTTCTAGGATTTCCAACATTGTTCAGTACGATTTCAAATAGAACTGGGAGAGACAGAAACACCCTCTTACAATTCTCGGGTAAAAGGTGGTACTTGCATAGGGTTGCAATCCCTTAATAGATATCCCATCAATAAGGATTTGAATTCTCTATCATTGTGTTTAGTAACTTGGTTGGTGTGGAATAGCCATAAGGAAGTAAATACGTCGATTTTGGTGTTTGATTTGAATCAATGGTACAAAGAACAGATGCCTCGTAAGTATGACTATACTTGTATTTTTTTGTATACCTTTATCTGATGTATGATGTATGTTTAGGGTTGCAATAAATCACGATTTTTTTGAAAAAATCAATAAATCTGATTTTTTTGAATAAATCGTGACTTTTGATTTTTATCAATTTATACTGATTTTTTCCTTAAATATGGCAATATGTAATGAACTTTAAAATCACTATTTTCATTATTTTTGTCTCTATTCGCCCAAAAATATTTGTTGTCTAGATTTACAGTTAGAAAATATCCTCGGCAACATACAAAATAACTTGCATTGACATGAAAATTTTCGGCAGCGTGCAGCGTAATTTATGAATATTTTTTACGTTGGACTGATGACGATTAGTTATGTTTTACACGTACATAATGTATCTTAACATTTCGTTTTAAATAAACTATCTTCTTTTTGTTTTTAATTTCCTGATGAATTATTTGCTTCGGCGATTTGTTTTTACAGCAATTTAAATTTTGATTTAAATCACGATTAAAATTGAAAAAATCAGTTGATTTAAATCGTTGCAATACTGTGTATGTTACACATTTTTTTTTAGGTGTACCAAACTGGTCACATTGTTCAAACTACATTATAAAGCACAGTTTGAGGAACCAAACGTTGTTGGATTTAAAACTGGACCAAAAGACACTCAGTCAATTTATAGGAATTCAAAGATTGGAAGAGCATTTTTGTACTACGGCTCTATCGTTTGGTATGCTATTAGTAGTTCTTTTGTTTTATGTTCCACTGGACGTATTTTCTTAATAGCAATTCCATGGCTTTTAAAAAATCTTTTTTTCAATATTATCTACAATTTTTGGAAGATAACAATAGCGGTCAATTAAATGTTTCAGATCTTTGGTGTATAACAGAAAATAAAATCTTAAAAGTGCACAACAAGGGACTGCAGCGAGCATTTTTAAATAAAATAGTCAACGATCAGCATTTAAGTTTAGTTAGGCCAGAAGATTATTTTGATCAAATTTCAAGTTTGGGTTTGGTGCCCCTATTTTGTGAGATGCATTTAAGTAGTTCACTCGATGTCGTAAGTAGAATAATGTATAGCCCAGTTAAGTAATTATATTTTAATGTTGATAATGATCTGTTGAAGATGGATTTTTTCTAAAAATTCTAATTGTATTGTGTATAATAGTTCAAACGTCTAAACTGAATAGGTTTTAAGTTATTGGCATTTGAAAAAGGGGATTTTTGGTGGCGTAGATTTTGAGTATGCGAGAGCGCAGATCTAGCTACGCAAAATTGAGTGCCAGCACAAAAACATTGGGTTCTCTTGACCCGAATCCTGGCTAAGGTTTATTAATGGCATTTTGAAAACTTTAAATTTGGACCTACATACAGGGTGTTTCATGGCATATGGAACTTTAGACGTTTATGATACGTTTTCTTCAAAATTTTGGTTGCTCAGATAAACAACCATGGTCTACCGTTTTAAAATATTTTCAGCAATGCAGCGTTGCCGCTTCTACCCGAAACAGGTGGCAACATCGTTAATTTAAATGGAACACCCTATTATTATTTTCCAATTCTCCATACAATTCCACGTATATTGTGTATATATGTTGTATGTTATATGTCTAAATTCAATTGTTTTTGAGATATTGACGTTTAAAATATGCTATTTTCAGACTTTGACAGGCTGCAGCATTGGAACGGCGTATCTAAGAGAAAAATGATTTTCACCTACCTAAGTTTTTATTCTCTATCCAAAAATACCAACTTCCGGTTTAACATGTTAAACCAAAAAAATAGTTTTACAGTTTAACTTATTAAACCGGAAGTTGTAAATTTTAGATGGAAAATAAAAAATTAAGATAGAGAGGTGAAAACCATTTTTCTCCTAGATGCGCCGTTCCAAGGCTTACAACCTGTCAAGGTCTGAAAATGACATATTTTAAACGTCAATATTTCAAAAACAATTTAGACATAAAAAAGCCGTCCGAGGTGGCTGCTTTTAGGCGTTCGTCAGAAACAAGCTGCCGCAGAGAATTCGGTACCGAGCCACAACCGAGTGCATTACATGAGGGCGCCTGGATTAGTAGGTAACGAAGGTGGTAAGGGAGTTACAGGCAATGTTGCCAATCCTTCTGAATTACCGGTAGATCTACCAAATGTTTATATTGTTTCCCGATGAATTAGACAATAAACATAATGAACTAAAATTATCGTATTTTTGGCAGAAGCCCGGGGGGGGGGGGGGGGGGGGGGGCTCAAAGAGGAGCCACCGCTGGATGCCCTGTCAATGTGTACAAAATGCCATTTTTCAAATGCTTATTTCTCAAAAAGTGTTCGTTTGAACTGTTTTACAAAATATGTTTAGCACCTTGAGAAAAATACTATAAAAATATTCATATAGAAGGTGATTCCTAAGTTGATACTTCTTTTTTAGCTGTGTATAGAAGACATTAAAATAAACAACATTTTCCAATACCTTTTTTCAAAAAACTCACAACTAAGGTAGTTACATTCATTTATTACACTATGGATCAAATACGGTCCTGACTAACTCAAACATGTTTTCAAATTTAAAATTAACTTGCTTCAGAAAAACACACCGCAGCGGATTGCCACATAACTGACCACCGACCCGTAAATTGCATGACTAATAAGACAACATAAAGTATAGCAGACTACGTTTTGATGACCAGGCCCGCACTTAGATTTTTTACTTCTGTATCTCGGCTATTTTTAAGTTTATTGAAAAAAGGTATTTGAAAATGTTTATTTTAATGCCTTCTATACACAGCTAAAAAAGAAGTATCAACTTAGGAATCACCCTGTAAATCATTAATACTTTGGAAACCGACTCCGGCATCGGAGTCACTTCCAAACCCACTACCCTATTTTTTTCAGGAACATCAACGTGAAATCCTTCTGAACGTAGCCTTAGAACAAAAGCTTATAGGCTGGCTCTGCCAGTGCACATCCAAACTAGCCAACAACGCATTCAACGCCAGTGGTCTCACTATTTACAACATCTTGAATTGGGCCTTCGAAAGAGCCATAGCCTTGAAAAACTCGTGCGACAAATACTGCGTTTCCCTTTTCGATTATTCCGGTACTAGGCTTGATAATAACACCATAACTATATTAAATAGCAGTACTGGCCAAATTAGGAATATTTGTAGCTTGTATAGATATGTGGCGGGCAAGCTGATGCGGTTTATTTCTGACAAGGAAGTGTTGCTAGAAGAACAAAGGTCGCTGGAGAATGTTGTTGTTTACTTTGAGGTAGGTCTTGAATAATAATAACATTATTTGTAGGGACCATCGAGATAGAATAAACAAAAAGGCTCTATAGCCATTTAATTTCGTGTGCGAAAAACTATATCAGGGGGCGGGGCTAAGTGTCATACCAATATGGCCGATTCATAAGGGCCTGATTAAATTTATTTTGAACAATTCTAAAAAAGCTTGGGTCAACCCGAGTAATATAATTATAAGCAATGAACAGCTTTGTAGTGGAAATAACGGATAACGGTATTATTTATAGACATGTTTGTATATTGTGTACTTGTTAGTAGCTAGAAAAATTTTGGTCAAACCCATTTGTGCTCATTAATTTGATTGGTGACATAGAAAAATATGAGAATATAGTATTGTAATTAAATATTGTTCCATTGCAAACGTGCACAATGGGATAAGAAATGATTTTATTTAGAAGTTGTAAATGTTTTAATAAATAAACTTCACTTTTCGTCATATGATGTCGCCTCCTCGTTTTCACTAATTTATATTGTTGAATATTTTTTGTGAGTCAATCAGTCCATACTAGCCTGTTGATTATTATGTTGGAAAAATAACCTTAAAAATTGTTTTTAATTGTTACCACATTAAATTAAAAATATTTTTGTTGTTATTGTGAATATTTTAGAATCTTTATTTTAATAAATTAGTAGAATTTAGTGTCCGTTAAAATATATAAACAAAAGAAGCTTAGCGGCAAGCGGACAAAGTAGTGCGACTATCTTTTGCATTAAAGTACACAGGGACTCCAAAGGTAATGGAATCCCTGGGGCACAGGTAGACAATGACAGGCTGTTTTGTTCTTGTTAGAACTCATCAGAAAGTCATAACCCGTAAGCGACCCCCAGTACAGCGAGCCTGTTCTTTCAAGGCGTTTTTAAGAAATAAAAACGTGATGAAACCCCAGTAACGCCATCATAAGGAATAACTCAATGCATAAGATATAGCCATCTAACGTGAAAACGTAGAAATATAAATAAATCTAAATAAATCAAGCACGGAACGGCCACTTCACCAGTATAGGAAACATTTTTCGCTTCTCCATACATCTCCAGCTTTGTGGATTCAGATCTAGATCGCGCTGCAGTCACCCACTGGTTTTGCAGCACTATTCCGTAAATGCCGTGTGTAAGTATAAATAAATTTTTCTACGTTTTCACGTTAGATGGCTATATCTTTTGCATTGAGCTGATTCCTTATGATGGCATTACTGGGTTTTCATCGCGTTTTTATTTCTTAAAAACGCCTTGAAAGAACAGGCTCGCTGTACTGGGGGTCGCTTACGGGTTATGACTTTCTGATGAGTTCTAACAAGAACGAAACAGCCTGTCATTGTCTACCTGTGCCCCAGGGATTCCATTACCTTTGGAGTCCCTGTGTACTTTAATGCAAAAGATAGACGCACTACTCTGTCCGCTTGCCGCTAAGCTTCTTTTGTTCTTTATTTTAATTATAATAATTTCTGTAAAAATTTTTTGTTGCTAAAATATAACTTATTAAATTATTTCTGGTTAAACTAGCATATTTTTCATATATAATAATTCTCAAGACCGCATTACAAAAACACTTTAAGTTATGATGATGAATTTACAGTTCAAAACGATGAAATTTTGGCAACATGGTTTATATTTTTGGGAAACAAAATACTTTAAAAAATAATATTTAATGTGTTAAATAAATTTTAGGTCCTTCTCTGGATGGTAAACATAGGTCTATTACCGGAGTGTCAAATAAAAAATTACCGTTGTCACGATGATAGTTTTACCAGCGCTCCGTATCTCGTAAACGAACTGACACAATATTATAACAGGAAAAGAGCCCAGCTTCAGATGGCTAGCCATGATTCTTTTGTAAAGAAAGATTGTTTACTGTATATTGATCATTTGATAAATGTTAAAGGTAAGGAAGGAGCAAACCAGTCCGTTTTTCTAACGGTAATAACACACGACCATTTTTTAACCATAAAAATATTTTATTTATTTTTTATACAGATACAAATTGGGACAACTTAAATACCAAAATTAAAAAATATTTTAAAATTAAAAAATATTTTAAAATTAAAAAAATTGGTTTTAAAAAAATTATTAATAGTTAATTTTGATAAAACTATTTATATTCCTTTTACTTTAAATCCAAATAACATATACCACAAAATATAAATAGTATTAAAATAAATGATAACATTCAAATTTTGAAAGTTAATCAAGTAAAATTTTTAGGAATAATCTTTGACAGTAAATTAAATTGGAATTTTCACATAGAATATTTGATTTAAAAATTAAGAAGTTTCCTACCAATTTTTAGAAACATTAAAAAAAAATTGAATGTAAAACATATGAAAATATTATATTATGCACTAGTTAAAACTCATTTAAATTACGGAATTTTACGTTGAGCGGGAATAAATAGAACTTTAGTTAAAAAATTAGAAATATCACAGAAAAGGTTTCTAAAAATTATATTTAATAAAGATTATCTTTATCCTTCAATAAAATTATATGCTGAAATAAAAGAATGAACATTAGACAACTTTACATTTATAACATCTTAATATACATATTTAAAAATAAAAATCTTATACACTTTAAAAACCATAATCATAATACACGTCATAAAAATGAAATAACCATAAAACCTAAAATAAATAAGTCCATAGGACAACAAAATTTCAAATATTTATGTTTTTATTTAAACGATTATCCACCAACAGAAATTAAAAAATATATATCAATAATAAAATATAAAGTCGAAATAAAAGCATGTATATTGGAAACAGATAACTTTTAAAAAATTTTGGAAATGTTTTAATTAATATTGTTATGAATAATACATTTTTCAAAATTATATCTTCAAAAAACTGCGTTTATATTTATATACATATACTTAAACGTTTTTTATTTACAATTTAACTTTTATACAATATTAAAAAATATTTTAATATTCTTAATTTAAAATACTAAGATTTGCCCCTAACAAGCACGTCTTCGGGGGATCAAAGAATAAGTTTATTGAGGAAGATAAATAGACACATTTATTATATTATAAATATTGAAAATAAACTTATTATTACAGGCGGTGCTGATGTATTAGCACAGCAATGGCAAGAAGATGGGGGAAGTGGTCTATATCCACCTCCATCATTACAGTCTGTTTTAAGAACTTATTTTTTGGATGGACCGGATTTGATTTTTAAACACTGTTTTGTTACTTACACTTTGCTTGATATTGCCATGACTGTTGATGAAAATAATAAGGTAAGGAGCACAATATATTACTCAGGCACCGCGCCCAGGCTTGTAGTCAAAATTATACTTTAGAGGAACACAGATATTTTTAGGGAAGCCTAAAAATTACGATACTCACACACATATATTGAATTAATAGCACTACTACGAACTTATCGACATAATCCTTATTCAGCAAATTTAAAAATTAATGATTTTGTTAAAGGAGTCTTCACGTTTAGTCGGCCATCAGTCCGTGGACTGTCCGTCCGCCGGCTGGCCGTTATCTATAGTCACACTACACCTTCAGTTTTGTTCACCGATAACGGCCGGCAGTTCCCGGCCGGTTTCGATTGCCGCCTCCATTTCACTATACCCGTACAGTTTTCTATCGTCAGTTCAAACATGTCACAAGAAGAGTGTGCGCATCGGCAAATGTTATTATATCACAAGAGCAGAGAAAAAGGAAAAACAATTTGGATGAAAGAGTGGTTAAAAAGACGTTGCACTTTTTCCTACATTGAGCTTATACCAGAACTCAGACAATTTCTTAGGGTGAATGATAATTGTTTGTATTGTATTTATTAAATTCTTCTTCTTTTGGATATTTTAACCTTTTTAAGTTCCTTTTTGAATGCACTTCTCATATTATGTATCTTATGTTCCACAGATTTTACAATAGCTTCAACATCTACTCTTTTATACAGTAACAGTAATCCTTCATAAGTATTTTTTCGCAGTGAGTTAAGGTGGATATTTTTTTGTTCACTCTAAATGACAAGTAATGACATCTTAAAAATCATACATTTTGTATAATATTGGTGACATTTTGCCCACCAACAAAATCTCGCTATTCGATTTTTCAGGCGCTAAAATCTCAGCACTGGCTGATGCATGGAACCGGATTTTCGATTGGCTGGAAAGATTTATGTTTGCCGCTGAATATAAAACAGTTTTTTTCAAAATTGTGTGTGTGGATTCCGAGAAAATCACGTTAAAAATATCGTTTAGCGGAATTTTGTTGGTTCGCAAAATGTCACCAATGATTATAATACCGATAACGATACTTTACGTAACTTTACAACGGTAAACCAATAAATACAATACTGTAAAATTCAGTGTCACACTATCAAAATTTTGTAAATGTAATTAATACATCACTGAAAATATTTTTTAATTTATTTTATACACTTGCTTATGTAAATCCGAATTATTGTGGAATTTTGACGTATTTTTGTTTAGAATAACTTTTTTTTATTTATTTAAGTGCTCATAGAGCAGAAAGCATAGGTCAAAACTTCATAGGCAGAAAGATTGACAAATAACTTAGGTTCGGTTTTTTAACTGCATTTTATTAGCTTGGACTTCTGTCAATAATTTTAATGTTGCCACGTGGGAAACCTTTTATGCTAGTTAAATAATATATTTTGTTCTTAGAACTCGATTAACTTATTTTAAGACAAAATATAAATAACTTTTTGGAAATTATATGATTTTTTTATTTTCCCGCGTAAGTCCATTTTGGACAATTATTTCTAGTGAATTACGCTTCAGACTTTATCATTGTGTTATAATATAAAAATTTTAAGAGAACATTGTCAAGCTGCCGTTCTCATGATGTATATTCGATAAAGTCCGTGTTTTTGTTCCAATAGTTTTGTTATTTATTTATTTTCTCAGTGATGGCTTAAAAATATCAAAAAGTACAAACACAGAAAATGATAATTTTTGTTCCTTTATACACTACAACTAAAATCAAAATTTAGTGTTTAGTTTAGAGTTTAAGATTACATCTGGAATGTGATGAGATTTTTATAGTACACACATAAATATGTGTTAACCAATTGTACTTCGTCGTCGACGTTTTTATGTCACTACATCATCTTATCCAATGACATTTTTAGGTAATTAAACTATTACTCAAATTCCCCCAAATCTTTGATCTAAGTCAGAGCAACATCAAAATTGTCCAGGCCTTTTGGCATCTTGACCATGACGACTATGAAACCGCCCTGGAATATATCCTGGACCCGTGCGTTTTGACAGAAGATTTGCACCATTGGCATCATTCGGTGATGATGAGGTCGCTTTTGTTACAGGATAAGTCGAGTTTGGCATTGTTATATTTACAGGTAAGTTTTGATACATATTTCCAGCTCAGAAAAGTTATAAAATTCGAAAAATGTGTCCATTTTTTACTCAAAGAGACCTGATATTTGATATTTTGTAAGAAAAAAATTCATAAAGTCTTGCAGATAGTACCACCCGGGTTTGGGGCAATTTATGGGTTTTGCCTATTGTTATCTATTCACAAACACTGAAAATGGTGTCGCAAAGGCGTGCAATATGTACATAGTATTAGGTACACTTATTTTTTATTAAACATAAAAAATACAAAATACAAAAAATACATTATACAGAAATTTAATTTTAAAAAATCATAATATTCTTCGTAATCTGAGGAACTGTCATCTCCTCTTGACGTTATAACTAACGGGTCGACAGTCCGATCGATTAGGTGTTCAAGATCCCACATTCTTTCCTCTTCTTTAATGACATGATGTACTGCTTTTCGCCAGTTCTCTGCTGTCACTTCCTTAATGGATTGATCAAACAGTAGCTTAACGTCTTTCGTTTTGAATGTCGTATTCTGTCTTGCTACAAATCCTTTCACTTGCGCCCATATAAGTTCTATGGGATTTAGTTAGCAATGATATGGGGGTGTGTGCGCAGCACAGTTACACTAAGTTTTTCAGCTATATATCCCGGGAAATATTTCATAAAACGATGTTTGTGTAATTTTGCTATAGCTAATAGTTCCTTCTCTATCGGATTATCTTCTTTTTTTTCTTTGCTTAGTTATCATAAATAATTTAATGCACAAAATTTACCTTCGCCTATGGCCGACACCGAAATTGAGCCGAACTGGACGGAATTTCCCATTTTATTACTCTACACCTTTCTAAAATAGACTATAATCTAGTTTCCCTTGTAAAATAAATAAAGTTAAAAAAATCCTTGCATTTCAGATAAGAAAACCTTCAATACAAGACGAAGAAGATCTTTTAACCGTAATCAGTCTACTAGTATCCAAAAACATGCTCGACGAAGCTTTCAAATTTCGCCAGCAACACCAAAGTTCAAACGAACACACCTTGCTATTACATATATTCAAGGAGTGCAATAAAAACGAATTACTTCACTCTCTTCTATATCGACGGCTTAACAACGACGAGGAAAAGGCGTTCTTTAAGTATTTGCAGAGTACAAAGAACCCAAGGTGTGAGGATTTGAAGGTGTTTTATTATCTGCTGAGGTCCAGATTTTTAGAGGCGTTTGATTCGTATTCGTCGATTAATAGGAAGAAGCCTGAAAATCAAGGTATTTCTTTTTGGCAAAGTTTTACTTTAAACTGTTTTGATTTAAAACTAACTGTTATAGGTTATTACATGGAAAATGACAATATATTAATAAAAAAACAACAAAAGATATCAAATATACAGGGAGATTTTTAAGTTGATATTTCTGTTTTAGCTGTGTATAGAAGGCATTAAAATAAACAACATTTTCTAATACGTTTATTCAAAAAACTTAAAAATAAGGTACTTACATTTATTTATTACACTATGGATCAAATACGGTCCTGCCTAACTTGTCCGTTGAATAACATTAAGAATATTCTGGGTGTAAGATGAGCCCCCAAGGGAAAGCGTTCTGCGTATAATCTCGAAGAAACAGCCGCACTTTGACGACACACAGTAAATTAGCACCATATATATTAGTTGACTGTTTTCAAATTTTACCATTTTCACGTGTCACCAATTTAAAATTAGCTTCAGAAAGACACACCGCATCGGTTTGCGAAATAACTGACGACCGACCTGTAAAGTGCATGACTAATAAGAGATAAAACAAAAAAACATTAAGTAAAGCAGACTACGTTTTGATGACCAGGCCCGCACTTAGATTTTTTACTTTTGTATCGCCCATTATTAAGTTTGTTGAAAAAAGTTTTTGAAAATGTTTATTTTAATGCCTTCTATTCACAGCTTAAACAGAAGTATCAACTTAGGAATCACCCTGTATAATATACTGGATATTGCTTTTCCAATTTAAATTTTGATCTAAAAATAATCCTAAAAATGTTGGCGTTTTTGAATATTGATTATTCTTATTTATAAATTTTAGATATGAATGAAAGAACTTATTATATTTTTAGTTATAAACACAAAAGAAGATTTTGAAAAAATTAGCATTGCGTTCTCTTGAGCCTGATCCTGGCCATATTAATTTTTTTTAAGTTTTAAATTTAGACTCTACAGAAGAAGTCAAGTGTCAACAGTTATTTTTATTAACATTTTTTAAATATTTTTTACTGTACCGGGTGTCCCACTAAGAACTGCTCTCGGCCATATCTCAGAAAGTGTTAGTCGTATGGCCTGCGGACATTTTTTTTTATAGGTAAAATGATCATAAGAAATTGCTGGAAATTATTTTCAAGTTTCTTAGTCGGGCGCAACCGTAACGGTAAATCAAAAAAGTTCAAAAGTTGCCTTATTAAGGTACATTGAAAGTACCATTATCGTATAGTTTGAGACTTTGTGAACAAAATTCACTCATAAAACGTCTTTGTCAGTTTTAAAATAAAGTGGCGGGGGAAGGTTGAACATTATTTTAAATTAATGCTCATAACTCCGGGTTCACTTAACAGAATTCAGTAAACTTAGTTTTGTTAAAAAGAGTTTCCCTTACTCTATTCCACTATATAAACTATGACAATATGATTTTTAAAGTACGCGCTAGAGGGAGCTATCTTTCAACTTAATAAACATTGCGCGTTTATTCAAAAGTTTCAAATGCAATAGTATATTTCATTTTACCTCATTACAAAGATGAAGAAAAGCCTAAAGAACTGGCGAAAACTACAACTTGGTATCTTTTTTCAAACCGTAGATATTAACAAAAACCAAAATAAACACGGAAAAATATAATTATATTAAAGATTGAACAGTAAAGGTTTTTCAAAAGTCAAAGAGGCCTTGGAAGAACAAAATATGATTCAAAATTAGGTGTTTTAAATTATTATTACGTCAAAATTTTTATCGGGTCCACTGTGTCGTGCCGTTGTATTTATTGTTGTATCCCTGTATTAATTTTTGAAAATGGCTTTTTTACTTGAAGAAGCAGTTGACATTATCGCGGGGTATTTTGAATGTTTGAGCAATGCAAGTATTGCTGCATGCGATACCCCTAAAGGCGCCGATACGACAGTAGAATGTTTAATCGTTTAGGCCAACGTTTTCGTACTACGGGAAGTATTCTTCGCCCTGTATATCGCAGACGAAGTCAAGGTCGAAGCGAAGAGAATATAATAAACATTTTGGCATATGTGGAATTCAATCCACAAATTAGTATCAGAGTAATTGTCCGAGAATCGCACTACTGTAAATAGGATTTTGCTACAACAAAAGTAATTACCCTGATGCTAATATTTTTTCATTGGCTTACATCTTTTTCGTCGAATTTTTTTTATTGATGAAAAAAAAACGCAATGATTTCCTTAGTTTTTTTTGTAATTCGGGCCAAGTAGACCGCAATTTAACACAGCAAATGTTAACGCGGTCGGATCCAAGATGGAAGTAATATTTTTAAAATGATAATATTTTCATAATGTTTTATGACTAGCAGTAATTAGTTTGGTTTGTCATTTTTTAGGTCTCACCGGTCAAAGAGATGCGACTACAGCAGACAACATAGTCAAAATGTTCAGAACACTCCTCCCCGATGTCAATAAGAACCTTGTAGAGCTAGTAAGAAAAGAGCGGACCAACTTATGGAAAGAAGTGAGAAAACCCACCCCACTGTCTGTCTTCGTCCATAATTCTCAGGATCAAGTTCAGTACAAGTCGAGCGTTATTTTTGCAGCTTTAGCTAAGGCCAAGCAAACGTTTAATGATACTTTGAGTGAGACTAGGATGAATAATGATTTGGTTACCGAGGAGACCCCGTTTTTGAGGACACCAACAGCGTTTAGAAGTGTTTCGAATGTGGGGACACCTCTTATGAGGTCTAAGGTTAGTCAAGATATGAAAATGAATTGCGGAATGATGTTTTTAAATATTGCTTTCCCATAATACTGACTGGTACATTTATAAACACCGCATAGCATGAGATTAAATTAACCCGAACAAACTTTAAGTGGAGGCGGAAAATTATTTCATATTAATAGTTTTCCCAAAAAAATTTACGACGCGTGAATCACCATGTTTACAGGGTGCTACAAATTCGTGTGCGTACAAGGGGATCTCGAAGATGGTTAAATTATGGCAAAGTTGCGTATTTTGGGGCTTAATAATTTGGTGAAATAAGATTGTAAATATTTCGAATACCTTCGGAGATATCCGAAAAAACCCGAAATTTTTAGTTTTGGTTTTTAATTTTTGGCGCCTTGATTTTTGACTTACGAAAAAACAAAAACACTTTCTTATAGCCGTTATTTATGTTCTACAAGATGGCGTGATTAGTTTTCAAATTCGACGTTTCGTTCTTTAGATACCAACCTCAATTCATTATTTTAAATACGGACCTGGAATTTTTAAAACAGTTTTAAGGACTTCTAAGCTTTGGAAATTCAATACAATTTAAAGGTTTTTAAAATTTTAACGTTTTGTCATCAAATAACACATCTATATTATTTCAAATTATCCTTTCTTTACTATTACGGCCCTGGCAATTACTTTTAGGATTATTTAAATATTAAAGTTACATTACAGGAAGTTATGGTGTTTAGGCCGTTTATTTTTTAAATAAGATTTAAAATTCCAAGTCCGTATTTAAATAAATTGTCTTGAGGTTGGTAACTAAAGAACGAAACGTCGAATTTGAAAACTGATAACGTCATCTTGTAGAACATAAAAAACGGCTGTAAAAAAGTGTTTTTTCCCAAGTCAAAAATGAAACCGCAAAAAATTAAAAACCAAAAATGGAAATTTCGTTTTTTTCGGATATTTCCAAAAGCATTCGGAATAATTACAATTTTTTTTTCATCAACTTATTAAGCCCAAAAATATGCAACTTTACCTCAATTTAACCATCTTCGTATCTCTTACCGTTTTCGAGATCCCCTTGTACTCACACGGATTTGTAGCACCCTGTATAGTTTTAAAAACATTTTAAGTTCATATAAAAATATCCATACCAATTCACTGGCATATAAATCATCCTGTACAAAGTAATTTTCCCAATCTAGGTTATTGAACAGAATGAACAGGGTGAAGAATACGGTCCGTCGCCATGCAAAAAACTAAAACTATCACCGAGAATGTCAAAAACAACCCCATTGACATTAAGGAACCTCTCCGTAAGCAGCATCCAATCGAAACTAAGTACGCCGATTATACGCAGAAAGAGACTGTCTACCGAACCTAGTCAAGCCACCGCGGCGTTGCCGCAAAGCATTTTGAAGGGAAGTTCGGCAACGCGGACGATTTTGGATGATTCTATTTTAGATGAAAATACGTCTGTCAATACGTCATTGCAGTTGGAATGTGAGAACTCTGTTAGACGATCGCGGTTGGCGTTGTCGCCTAGGAAACCTTTGAGCAGGTAAGAAATAGATCAGTGATAGATAAAAACAACAAACCTAAAACTAAGATGGCACTACGCAAGTAATTTTTCTCCAAGTTGTACCATAAGATAAACTGTAGCTTGTTAAAGTTGTAAAAAAACGTCACTTATTCGATATTTTAGGACTCCCCTAAAATCACACGTGAAATTCGACGATTTGAGTTATTCCAGCAGTTCAAGGGAACAAAGCAGCAAAAACGACAGCACTCTGCAACAGTTAATACCCGAAACAAGCCGAAGTATATCCGTGAACAGCGATACAAGTACTGTAGATGAGATATTCTACAGTCCGGAAAACAGCCCTAAAGACGGCAATGAAAACAGTCAGAAACAGGCAACAGATGTTGAAGAGAAAATAGAGAAAACATCTTTGTCCCCTGTAAGAGAGAAGCTGAGTTTTGATGAAACTATGACCGAGGATGATGTCTTAATAGAGGACCATTCGAAAAAGAGGAGTGAGACTAGTAAGGTTTCTGTTGAAAACAATGATCTATCGACTAATAGGTTGACGTTTCAAAGTCCCAGGTCTCGAAGAAGTTATAAAAGTAAGTTTACCTAAATTATTATAATTTTTTCGGCGAAATGTACCTGTTTTTAACCGACTTGATGTTGATTAGATGAGTTTTGAACTGTCTTTAAATAGCAACGTCTCAGCTAGTAAGTTTCTCCAGTTATTAATATTCACCTGAAGACGACTGGAGATTCATACCAGTAGAAACGTTTTTTAAAAACAAATAAAGTCAAGTCAAGACAAAAATGCTTCTATCATTCAAGAAACATCATTGTCTCATCAACCTTTAAACCGACTATTTTTTCGCGAATTAGTTTTTTTTCCTTAGGTAGAACAAGTTGTTGGGTAGAACCGTGCGTGGAACATAAAATAACATTTTTTTTAGGGTCATTTGGAGGAAGTCCAGTACCAGTTCGTTCTAGTCCTCGTCTAGCCAAGCAAACCTTCCAAGAAGAAGAGGACGATGTAACGTCCTTAGAAACCCCAATTGATAAATCAGAATCCTTAATGAAACCATCGCCGTCAGTTGCAATACAAAAAATACGAGGTAGAAAATCACTGTCACGAGCAGTACTTGAAAATAATGCATTTTCCAAATACCATTCTGAAAATCTCTCCGAGGAAAATAGTTTTTCCGATCCCAGATCTGGTGCTGCTTCCCTGGATACAGGAACTACCTCAAAAATTGATATGAACACTGAACCCAGCCACAATACCTCACTAGAAGCATTCCTCGCCAAATATGCATTGGACAGTGACAGTTCTGTTAACAAAAGTGACAGTTTGCTATTGGATTCGAGCAGATCTGTGAACATATTTAATGATGAAGATATTATCTCCAAAACTACGGAAGTGAGAAATATAGATACACATAGTGAGAGTCTCAGGAATAGAGACACGCAAGAATTGGTTTCTTCCAAAGACACCAGAGAAGAATATCATTCCAAAAAGGTTGAAGTTTTTGAGGAAGATCAGATTCAAAGGAATTCAGTTGATAACAGTATTTTCGAAGAAACTACTCAAGAATATAATGCAAAGTTAAACAGACATGTTGATGATGACAAGAAATCTGAAGCTGAAAGTAGCGAAGCATCCGAAGAACCAAAATTCTTAAACCAGGAAGAAGATATGAACGAACATGAAGAGGTAAACGTCTATGATGATCTTTCGAGCGGCAGTGATGACGTTAAAACAGTTCTTAAACAATTTATGCAAAAAGATGATCAAGGCAAGATCTACACTGACATCTCATTTTCGACTAGTGCTAGTTTTTATCAAAGTGAAAAGAAGGATGAGTTGATGCCAGAAAATGTAATGGAGAGTGGGGAAAGTAGCAATAATGGTAAGTTTGTGTTAGCAGTTACTAATACTAACTGTGAACAAGAAGCCTAATCTACCGTCTTCGTTGGTGTTTTTATCAATGATTTTTACCTAGTAACAAATAATTATTGTTTTTATAGATGACTCTTCAAAATCTCAATCCGAGCATGTCTACGACAACGACGTCGATATGGAAGCAATCTACGATGATATTCCTGTCTCTGAAAGAGCCTTTATTGGCACAGATGTCATCGAAATAGGCTCTAGCAGCGATGAAGAAGACAAACAAACCAGAAAGAGGCAAGAAACGGATGAGAGTACTCAAAGTAGTTCTACTTCGTCAAATGAAGACAAAAATTCCTCTAAAGACGAGAGCAATGATTATACCATGAATGTTGGTTTTGAAGATAATTTGAATGAAAGAACTGAAGGTCAATCTAGCGATGAAGACAATAGTAACAAAGACAATTTGCAAAAAGAACGTACATATGATCAAGATAAAAAGATCGAAGAAAATAGACAAACAGGACATGATTCGAACCAAGAAACTGATGACACAAACAAACAACTTGTTGTTCTTGAAGAATCTTCACTAGTAGACGAAATATCAGGTAACATAGATCAACAATTTGAATTTGATGAAAAAGAAATAGCTGCAGCTCTTAAAATGATACAAGATAATACTGTAGCTGAAGAAGAAATGGCTGGGGCTGATGATGAACATATGGATAGTTTAATACTTGAAGAACAATCTCCTGAGAAAGATATATTAAATGTTGAAGAGCAGAAAGCTATAGGAAGTGGTTTAGGCGAAAATCCTCAAGAGAAAGAAGCATGCTCCAAAGAGTTGTCCGAGATTAATAAAGGTGAAACGTTACCTATTAAAGAAAATGTTCAGCAAACTATAGACGAGCCTGTGTTACAAGAGAAAGAAGCAACTACAGTGAAAGTGTCCAAGAGTCTTCAATGTACTTTAGAAGTTAATGATTCGCTACAAGAATCCCATGAAGAAGATTCTACAAAAACTGTAGACATAGATGAAAAGGAAGCACCTACTCCTGCAATAAAAACATCTATTAGTATACAATGTACACTGGGAGCTAATGATACTTTATTGGGAGCTTCAGTAATTAATACGTGTGTTTTCCAAGAAGATGGCCAAGAATCAATAGACATGGTGGAGACAGCTGAATTTCCTGTAAAGAAATCCATAGGTTTACAATGCACTTTAGCAGTTAATGATACTCTAACAGATTCAGTTTTAGAAGATTCAAATGATAAAAGTATGGACTTGACTAAAAATAAAGTCACTGGAAATGAAATAAATAGAGGGAAGAACGTCGACTTAACAGAAAAAGAAGCTGCTCCTTTTGTCTCGAAGCACAGTATAAATCTACAATGCACTTTAGGCGCTAATGATTCTATAATGGACACCTCTGTAGAAGATTCCGTTTTTCTAACAGCTAATGAGCAGTTGGATCTAAGTAAAGATGGAATTACAGCAGTGAATAAAAATAAAAATGTAGATTTAACTGAAAAAGAAACATCTACTCCTACCTCAAAACACACCATAAGCCTACAATGCACCTTAGGAGCAAATGATTCTTTGATGGATACCTATGTAGTAGATGATTCTGATTTCCTAAAAGGTAATAAGAGCATGGATGTAAGTAAAAGCGGACTTGCGGTAATGAACAAAGATGAGAACGTAATTTTAACTGAAAAAAAAGAATCTACTTTCGCCTCAAAACACACCATAAGCCTACAGTGCACCTTAGGAGCAAATGATTCTTTGATGGATACCTCTGTAGAGGATTCTGTTTTCCTAGAAGATAATGAAAACATAGACTTAAATAAAAGCGAAGTTACTGCAAAAGTAGATTTAACAGAAAAAGAAGCATCTATGTCCCCCTTAAGAAAACCCCAAGATAATCAATGTATTTCAGGTGCTAATGATAATCTGTTGGAGTCTCCTGCCGAGGATTCTACCAGTAAAGATCAGAATGAAGACCCTAAAGATGCAGAGGTAGCTGTCGATTTGAAGACGTCTAAAGATGGCGGTAGTCAAGTCTTGAGTCATGGTGAACCTGAAGATCTACAGAAGAAAGATAAAACAGTAACGAAGGATGAAGAAATGAAAAAGAAAGAACCTACTCAAAATGAAGATTTTGCTAGAAACGAAAAAGTAAGAGAGTCAGAAGTAGAACCTTCAATAGCTGTGGCTATAATAGAACAACATAAAATAACAGAAAATGTTGAATTTAAAGATGTTATTAGGGAAACTTCCAGCACTCAAGATACACGTAGTATCATAGAAGAAGCTAAACTTGCATTAGATACACAAAGTACAAAGCCTAACGATGAAGACACGACTAAATCTGCGCCGT
Organism: Polydrusus cervinus; assembly: GCA_935413205.1. Classification (NCBI taxonomy): domain Eukaryota; kingdom Metazoa; phylum Arthropoda; class Insecta; order Coleoptera; family Curculionidae; genus Polydrusus; species Polydrusus cervinus. The sequence continues at coordinate 15,703,706 of OW284511.1, forward strand.
CTATGCGAGTGACAAGAAGAAGAAGCGTACTGTTGTCTCAACAAGAAGGTACCTCCGGAAGTACGTCAGAAAAATCTGTTGGTAGTAGTAGTGGGGATATGTCCCAAGAGATGATGGAACGACCTATGGGTAAGATATAACTTTAATCTTGTGTGTGATAGGGTGTGTGAGGCTGTGTATGTTTGTTTTATGGCTCTGGTTGAAACCAATTCGCCAGCTTCTAACTTTAATCTTGATAGCTATTTAATACTGGACTTTTTCCAGCATTTTATATATGTATAAATAAAAATGAAATGGTATTTTCCTACGACCACCTATGAAAATGAGAAAAAAGCACGATTAATTTGGCTAGAAAGCGCCGTATATCACACGCGTGTTGAAAAAAAATATTTTAACACTAGTTTTGAAGTATCAAGGCACACTATTTAATTTAAACATATGGTGCCAATTTGACACACAACCCCTATTTATTAATAAGAACAAATTTTGGAAAGCAGTAATTGTAAAGTGTGTAACTTATTTATCATATATTTATCGAGTCATTCAGAATTAGAGTGTTAAAATACGCCATCTAAAATTATAAAAAATGTTATTAATATACTGGAAAATCTATTACCAGAAAAAACAAATCGCGCTGAAAAGAGTGTCATGTATTAAACAACAAATCTTTATCGGTAGCGATAGCGTAGAGAATAGGGCTCTAGGCCTATAGATCGGAAGGTAACAAATTTAAATCCCATCAGGAAGTATTTGACTTTTTTTTATAAAAACATTAAATAATTTATAGAATTATTTTGAATTGAAATCTTCCTTGTTGGGTGGATTTTTTAAATTTATGTTTAATGCATCTTTCCTTGATTAAATTTAAAATTTTTCATTCTGGTTAATCTAGAAGTCAATTCAGAATTAGTTCTTTCTATAATATATAAAATATAAAAAAGTTAAACAATAAAGGAAAAGCCTATTGACAAACTATGAAACCAGATATTAAGTGGAACGTAATCCTAAGTATGCTAATTTCAACACTAGTGTTGATATTTTTTTAACATTAGTATTGAAATATTTTTCCACAAATCAAAGGCTTTTTTAATAATTCTTTGTGGTCGTAGGAAAAATAGTGTACATTACTGGTGTGAAAGTGATTATGCTAAAATTCGGAGAATTTCCGCACTCGGCTGACGCCTCGTGCTAAATATCTCCTCGTTTGAAAAGTATCACTTTCATCACTTGTTATATAATATACTATTCTAAATAAGTAATAGCAAATATACGTAGAATTTTAAAAACTTGTTTTGTTTGCTAATTACTTTATCATAATATTTACCCATTCTTCATTTTCATAAATCTCGTCAGAAGCGAATCAGTCACAATCGACCACATCTCAAACTACGCTGTCTCAAACGCCAAGTTCGAGAAATTTAACACGATTGTCTCAACTTAGCGAATCTATGTTCGATTCTATTATTGTTCCCGACTCGCCTGTAATTCGTATGGCACCTGATATTATGGAAATTACACTTATTGGTACTAACGTACAGCGTAGCGGGGAAGGCTATGGAATTGAAGAAAAAGGTAAAAGATACGCTCTTATTGAATTTTATATACACGGTGTTAGTGAATTGACAAATTATATTTAAACCCGTAAATCCCGACATGAAAACGCGATGCAGTAAATAAACGAAGTAAGCACTGAATCTAAATATAGATAAAGAAATCGGCACACAAAGTTTCTTTTATGGCTTAGGACGGAAATGTAACAGTAAACCTAATGGTTGCTCAGCAACGGACAAACCCCCCCCCCCCCCCCCCTGAGCCTAGGCGCTCTGTTTTAAAAGTCTAATTGCAACCTATATTTTTCTTTTCACGCTTAGACTCTTAATTTCAATTTTTAAATAATATATTCTTGGCTTAGATTACAAAGGTCTTGTAGGAAACGTTTAGTTTTTAAACTTTTCCTTCTGAAAGACCTGTTTTATATAGAGATTAAGGTGTCCGACGCATATCGTTTTAGTTATTGATTTATGATGCAATTTTAAAGGAAAACGAGTAAAAAGAATAATATTTTATAGTATTTTTCTATTATATACTTATCTGTTCCGTTTTCCCTTTTTTAGAGCTATTTTAAATCAACAAACATATAACCCAATGCAATAAAATATTTTTACAACAAAAACAAACAACAATTAGGTATTTATTTTTAAAGAGAAAAATTAAAGTAAAAATTGTAATTGAAACATTTTTTATGGAAGACGTGTGATAATAATTTATAATAAAAAAAATTGTGCGGAAAGAAACGAGAATGCTTTATTATGAATACACAAAACGGCACTTAAATAGGAGTATTTCAAAACCTAAGCATTTGCACCAAAAACTGTTTTTTGATCTACGCTCCTAAAATACATGATTTTTTTTATTATAGGAACCTCTTCAGAAGCTAGTCCGTCACAATCGACCACAACTCGGACCACGATGCTTCGAACGCCAAGTTCGAGGCGTATCACACGATTGTCACAACTTAGCGAATCTATGTTCGATTCTAATGTTGTTGACGACTCGCCTGTGGTGCGTGTGGAACCTGATATTATGGAAATGACACTTATTGGTACTAATGTAAAGCCTGGAGTGGAAGAAGATGTATTGAAAATAATAAATGAAGGACAAAGTAAGATTTTTTATATATGATAACGAATACGTGGTTAAAAATTTGTTATTATTTAATTATTCTTATTTTTGCCATGCGCGGCTTGTTCATAAGGTCATTTGGTCAATGATCCACCTATACAAATTTGACCTACCTTATTAATTTATTTAAAAATATATATATATATATCCTTCACAAAATGCAAAAGATTCAAAGTGTCTTGCGAAAACTCCCCAATGTAAATCGAAGCCCTCTGTCGCATTTTAGTTAAACCAACGATTAATGGGTTTATATTAAATAGAAAATAATAAGATTTAATTGATAACATATTATAGAAAACGGAATGGAAAGGTAAAATTATTTTTATTTCACCCTGTCCAGTAAATTGACTTTGACTCATTTGCGGCCGGTAAATGGAACATTACAGTATCAGATACTGTAATGGGTTGCCCCTAGCAACAATGTTATGATTTTAGAAACAATGACTGGTTACTTTCGATCTTTGACAAGTTGTCACTTAAAAGGTAATATGACCTATTTGTTTATTCTTTTTAAAAAGGATTATAAAGACAGGTTGAAATAAAATATCATACGATACACGTCCGTTAGGTGTTATTACAGCACTCGTTTATATTCCAGACTCGGCTCTTACGTCGCCTCGTCCGTAAACCAACTCGTACTGTAATAAATCACCCACCGGCTTTGTAACGTAAAATACTATTTCTTCATCTTTGTGAATGAAACTTTTTCAAACATAATTTATAGAGAACAACCCGTATCTGTCAACGTTTGGGCCGCGGCTCATTGACATTGGCGCCGAAAGTTTTTGCTCCTGCGGCGCCTTGTCTAAAGACGTTTGACCCGCAGCGCCGAAATTATTTAAGATCGAAACAAACATATAAGCGAGTCCAAAAGTTAAAATAAGACAATAAATGAGACCCGTCGTCGACGTCAAACCAATCATATCGCTTTTTAGGTGGTGTGCCAGTAGCTTATCAATGATTGAAACATACTCGAATCGCTGCGAAATTCATTTGAGTTAGACAAAGAAAAATTAATAACCAAATGTGCGCATATGCTTTTTTTCGGATGATCCATCTGTCTGTGCAAAGGAGGTCTCCGACGTCATTCTAACTAGCATGGAGGCCTTTATTCCTTTCTCCAAAAAGCGCCCTTCTAACGGCAAGCCCTGGTTTAGCAAGAATTGCGAGCGTGCTGTCAGATCTAAAAACCTGGCTTACCGACAGTGGCGTAAAAACCCTACTCCTGAAAATCGCGCCATCTTTGTTACCACCCGAAACCAATGTAAGCAAATTATAGACCAAAGCAAAGAAGCTCATAACGAGAGAATCAAAAACAAACTTCTTGCCAGTCCTAACGGATCAAGGTCCTTTTGGTCAGTCGCTAAGGCCGTCAGCCAAAACTTTACAAAGTCAACTATTCCACCTCTAACACGTTTTGACGGCACAATAGCAACCACAGCCGGGGATAAAGCAAACCTACTTGCTGAACTGTTTTCCTCGCATTCCACTGTAGACTTTCAGGGAAAACCACCACCCAACATTCCCTCAGTTCAATCGCAAATGTCTGAAATCGTGTTCCGTCAGCGTCTTGTTAAACGGATCCTTAAAGGACTCGACGTCAATAAAGCTTCTGGTCCAGACGAAATTCCTATCATTGTTCTCAAGACATGCGCCGATGAACTTACACCAGTATTTTGTAGACTTTTCAACTTATCCTACAAAAAAGGAATATTTCCATCCTGCTGGAAGTCGGCGCGTGTCCAGCCCATTCCAAAGAAAGGTAAAAAGACCCTGCCAAGCAACTACCGACCCGTCGCATTGCTTTCAGTAATTTCAAAAGTAATGGAGAAAGCTATTAACCAACAACTCCTAAAGTATCTGGAAGGGCTTAACATTATCAGCGACCATCAATACGGTTTTCGTAAGTCCAGATCAACAGGTGACCTTCTGGCATATGTCACCCATCTTTGGAGCAACACCATCGAACATCATGGAGAATCCCGGGCTGTTGCACTGGACATCTCTAGGGCTTTTGATCGTGTTTGGCACGATGGGCTTCTAAGTAAATTGCGATCCTACGGTATGCCTAATGGATTTTGTTTATGGTTAACCAGCTTCCTTAAGAACCGTTCTCTGCAAGTGGCGATTGACGGGTTTCTCTCAGACACCTTCACCATCAATGCCGGTGTTCCTCAAGGGTCCATATTGTCGCCTACCCTCTTTTTACTGTATATTAACGACCTTCTAGTGAAAACCCAAAATCCAATTTATAGCTTTGCTGATGACAGCACACTTGTCTAATCTTTTACCTTGACTCCCCAAACATCCGCTGCCGACGCACATCTTCGCAGGCAGCATGAAGTATTGCGCCTCAACAAAGACCTGGAAGAAATTTTGGCTTGGGGTGACAGTAACCAAGTCGAATTTAATGCTAAGAAAACCCAGGCAGCAGTCTTCTCCAAAAAGGTTAACATTGCAGAACCGGATATAGTCATGGCAGGACACGCAATTCCCCTGGCACCGTCTATTAATTTGCTGGGGGTCAATCTGGGAGGTAATATGTCTTGGCATGATCACGTTGCCGCAATTGCCAATGCAGCTGCACAGAAACTTGGTGTACTTTTCCGCACCAAAAGGTTGTACACACCTCATCAACTTTTGACACTCTACAAAGCCCAGATTCGACCATTATTAGAATATTGCTCTCATGTCTGGAGCTCTGCACCCAAGCACACCCTTCGGCTACTGGATTCCATTCAAAGGAGAGCCATTCGTCTGATCGGCGACCCCGAGCTGACCAAGACCCTCGATAGCCTGGAGCATCGAAGACAGGTTGGTGATTTGGCTCTCTTTTACAGATATTTCCATGGCAGGTGTTCGACTGACATTGCCCACTTGATTCCAACTAGAGCAATTCAAAACAGAAATACACGGCAAACCACTGCCGCTCATCCATATGTTGTTCAGCTTAGTACTCCTCGAACTTCATTGTTCAAGAATTCTTTCATCTGGAGAACGTCATCTTTGTGGAATGATCTTCCTGAGGTCGTGTTTCCCAATGAATACAATCTTCAACGTTTCAAGACCAACGTTAATCGCTTTTTTCGCACTCGCACCGCTCCCAGAGCGCCTTAAAGGATTTTTCCTACAGTGCAGGTGTTTTATCATAAAAAAAAAAAAAAAAATTGATTTGCATCATTTGCATAAAAGCCTTGATTTGTTATTCCGTTATACCGCCGCATCGTGTTTTCAGTGTGTTTTAGTTAGTTTGTTTATGTATGAGACTGATTTGACTTTCCTAATTTTATTGTGTGTGTGTTTTGTTGTGAATATTTTAGCCTATAGTCGGGTTGCACAAAGAATTTTAATAATAATTAACTAACCAGCAAGTTTGACTGTGACATGCATGACATTGGTAGAAATAATTTTCTCACAATCATATTGGCACTGTTACCTTAATTTTTCATTTACTAATCAGGCACCTTTGATTATGAGTTCGTAATGCCTGTCAATGTCAAGTTAGTTAATTTTGGTTAAAAATCTTGATGCCACCCGACATATTTTATGTATTTGCAGTGGTTATTTGTACTATTTGTAGGTAAATATTTATTCTTTTGGCTACAGCTTCCATAGTTGTGTTTATTTTAAACTTGTACTGCTAGTAAACAATAACCTAACGACACAGCATGCAATTCGACCGGTACAGGACTGCTTTCAGCTTTTGCATTTGAATACACACGTTTTTCGATTATATTGTAACTTTATTTTGCACAACATACTGTTCTGTTGTTTTAAAACTAAAGCTGTGCAGTGCTTTTCTTCTGGTGCAGTATAAAGCTACTTACAAAATAATCGGAAAAGGTGTTTATTCTAAGGCTAAAGCTGAATGCGCAGTCCTGTACCGATCGCATCGAGCGTTTTGTGGTTAGGTTACTGTTATTAAAAATATGTTAATGCCAGTTGAAAATAAATACACTTTGAGCACATTATTATTATGCTTAATTAAAAAAACTACATTTTGGTTGTTACATTGCCCTCAAAATTTGCCCTACTTGTAAAAAAAAACTCATGGGCTGGGCTTGAGTTTTACTATCCTTATTCATAATTTACACTTAAATGAAAATTAAAACTTTATAGAAATTCCCGAAGCCAAACCAGGTCCTTTAAAAATCAAATCAAGGCGGTCATCGAAGGATAGTTCTCACGACGAGCCGTTTATGGATCGAAAACCTGCTCCTTACGCCATTCCGAAGAAGCGTGCTAGAAGTGCGAGTGTGGATCAACCTTTATCCAACATTAAAAAGAGATCAATGAGGTACTGACAGAATATTTCGTGGTACAGTGCATATTTTTAGCCATAAAAATTTATGGTAAAAGCCATGACCGGGAAAATCAGTTTTAACTCAAACTTTGCTCTCAATCCCACATTACAAAATGATCATTTATGACATTTCTTCGATTTAAACGGGACCTCGGTTTAAATCATTATTTTGCCCAATTTTATAAAGTCGATTTAAACAGAGAGTTCCAGTTTAAATTGAAGAAATGTCAAAAATGGTAATTTTATTTTATATATTATTGATGTGAAATTGACAGCAAAGTTCGAGTTAAAAGTGATTTACCTGGTCATAACTTAATATAATGTAACATAACAAGTTATGACCAGGTTGATTACTCCTAAAATGAACTTTGCTGTCAATCCCATATTGTAAATCGACCACTTCTGACATTTCTACGATTTTAGAATTATTGTTCGGTTTAAACCTGGGTTTAAATTTCGGTTTAAGAGGACTTTTTAAAATTGGACCCAAGGGAACTTACGTTATATTTCTTTTAAGATTTTAAAGTAAAAAAGTGATTTTTAGAAGCAAGAGTATCGACTTAGATGACCTGAAAGGTTCACCTACTGTCAGCAAAATGGACTTACGAATTTTGTTGACTCCGATTCAAGAACAAGCAGGGCCTTCTACTGAAGAGGACGTTTCCCATGACGATGGTAAGTGTATTTTTTTAATAATAAAAAAACGACCATTTTCGTGTCTTTCACTTTTTGGTCCATTTGTCCTTTTCTAAAAAACCTTCCCAGGACATACTGTATATGCAAATATTATAAACAATGTCAAGTTGTCTAAACGTTCATCTTTTTTGTTTTTGAGTATAACGTTCAAAAGTTATTTCTAAATATTTCACATGAATAACATTAAAAATTTTAATATCGTTTATTTGAATACTACATATTCATATTTTGTAGCATAATATTTGGGTTTAAATAAATGATTATTATAACAATTCAAAAATAATGGTCCTAAAATTGTTCCTTAAGGAACACCATATTTAAATACTTTTGAATACCTTTATAGTCCAGGAGGCAGTGACGATTTTCGGTACTTATTTTCCCAGTTAGCAAACATGGATAGAATTATTGGGTTTGTTATTCTAAGCAAAATTCATATATATGTAGGGGGGGGGGGGGTTCGATGGGTTGAGGCGGAAAATACGTTAGAAAGTACAAATATACTGCACTTTTTTTTCCAGTGATAAAAATAATTCTATTAGTGAGAGACAGTGAATTTAAGAAAAAAAATAGTCTGGCTAATCTGTGAGGATGGGTAATATGTCTGGCAGGTGGAAAATTGGAAAAAATTTAGCGAAACCATTGTTCTGGTGTTGTCCCACCTCCTCGATATAGCGGACTGTATTAATCAATAATCTTCAATTATTATTTTTGGGTAGGCTTTAATTTAAAAATGATAATTTATAATATAATTAAAAGTGTTGTCTTATTTCGTTGTTGCTGCTGTCATTCGTTCTTGACATCTCTCGTTCTCCTGGTTTCTCTCACAGGTGTTATAGGTAACAATACTGTTTCTGTATCTTGTTATTACCGTAACATACTCCCCCCTTTTGAACGATCAGTTCAAAACATAAATTAGTTTTTGACCTAAAAACACTCATTGTCATTTAATGGAAGGGGACATATTTTTGAAATAGCGCGCTTGTAGGTACCACTTATAGTTTTAATCGTCGCTACACGCACTTGGCCATCTTGCCCAGGATGTACTTGAGTTATTCTTCCGAGAATCCATTTGCATGGAGGAAGGTTGTCATTTTTCATTACCACCAATTGACCTACTTCAACATTGGAGTTGCCTACTTTCCATTTGTGCCTTTTCTGAAGCTCAGACAGGTAAAAACACGACCATTTCTTCCAAAAACTTTGTTGTAATTGTTGCAATAGTTGGAACCTAGACAATCGGTTGATCTGGACATCTTCAAACAGAGGATCAGGAGGCATTGTCAATGGGTGGCCAATTATTAGGTGAGCAGGAGTCAGAGGTGCAAAGTCATTGGGATCAGAGGACATGGGATAGAGAGGTCGGGAGTTTAACGTAGCCTCAATTTGAACAAGTAATGTAGAGTATTCTTCATACGTTAATACACTTTGACCAATGACTCTATATAAATGATATTTTATTGCCTTAATATTAGATTCCCACAACCCACCAAAATTTGGACTATTCGGAGGTATAAAATGCCAAACTATTCTTAGTTTAGCACAAGATTTGACGAATTCATCTTTAGAATTTTCCAAAAAATCATACAAAGTTTTTAACTCTTTTTGAGCTGCAATAAAATTGGATCCGTTGTCAGAGTACAAATGTGCAGGAGTGCCACGCCGAGCAGCAAATCTCCTAAATGCAGTAATAAATGCTTCGCAGGTTAAATCAGTGACTAGTTCGATATGAATACATTTTGTTACAAAGCATATAAACATACAAATATATGCTTTATATGTCTTGTATGGACGACCTTTTCTATCGCGTAAAATCACTGGACCCGCGTAATCAACTCCAACAATCGAAAAAGGTCTAGCAACCTCAACTCTATGTTTTGGTAAATCACCCATAATTGCGTTAATTGGTTTTGGTTTAGTACGAAAACATCGAATACAATTTCGCACAATCATCTTTGCTACATTCATGCCAGACGTAGCCCAATACTTTTGACGCACAGAAAACAATAATAATTGGGGTCCTGCATGATGTAGTCTCTTATGTTCAGATCGAAAGATCAATTTTGTTATTTTATGTTTACCGTCCAATAAAATAGGATGTTTTTCATCAAAAGATAAAGAAGCATTTTTTAATCTCCCCCCAACTCGCAATAAACCATCTGAATCTAAAAACGGAGTTAAAGAGAGCAATCTGTTATTTTTACTTAATTGTCTATCACCTTGAAGGGACGATATTTCAGTAGCGAAACTTTCGCCTTGTGCTAATTTAAGTAAATGTTGCATACTATTATCAATTTCGGGAACGGTAATTGGTCCGGTATTTTTATTTTTAATATTTTTTGAATTTAAAATAAATCTTAAGCAGTAGGCAAGAGTTCGCTGAAGTTTTTCCAACGAAGAAAATCTATCAAAATCTAAAATTTGAATCATAGTAGTGACAAATACGTTGCACTGTCTACGTATCTCCGGTATATCACTAGTCTTACTAAACTGAAATTCTCGTGGCCAATTGGCTTGTTCGTAAAGAAACAAAGGGCCGTTCCACCAGAAATCACTCTTGTATAAATCGTCAGGATACATTCCTCGAGAAGCAATGTCAGCTGGATTGTGTTTAGTATTAACGTAACTCCATTTTGATATATCACTTAACTGTTGAATTTCAGCCACTCTATTACTAACAAAAACTTGAAGTTTGTTTGCGTCTGTGTTAAGCCAACACAAGACAATCTGAGAGTCACACCAATAATATGTTTCAAATTTACATGTAAGAGAATCAGAAACTTGTTTTACTAACCGAGCAAGTGAAAGAGCACCACATAGCTCTAACCTTGGAATGGTTAATGCCTTGACTGGTGCGACTTTTGTTTTTGAACAAAGTAATCTAACACAAATATTTCCACAAGAATCAGAAGTTCTTATATAAACTGCACCACTATACGCTTCTAAACTTGCATCGCTGAATCCATGCAGTTCAATATTAATTGGATTATCACACATAACAGATCTAGAAACTTTTAATTCGTTAAGTATAACTAATCTCGAATGAAAATATTCCCACTTCTTTCCTAAATCCGAAGGTACTATATCATCCCACTCTAATTTCAATGACCACAATTTTTGTATTAAAATTTTGACAATAATTATACAGGGACTGATTAGCCCTAGTGGATCATAAATTTTAGCAATATTACTAAGTAATTTTCTTTTTGTAATAGGATACTTTTCCGAATCAGTTAGAACCTTGTAAGATAACAAATCAGAATGACTAAGCCACTGAAGTCCCAGCGTTTTCACTTTATCATTCTCACCTAGTTCAAGTATGCTGAAGGCATCAGAAGTATCTTCTAAACCTTGTAAAATTTTATCACTGTTAGATGCCCATTTTCTAAGAGGAAAAGAAGCTGACTTTAATATTTTTGAAATTTCATTGCAAAGGACTATACCTGTTTTTTCATCATTAAACCCAGTTATCAAATCATCAACGTACATATCACGATCAATCAATTTACATGCAACAGGATATGTACTTATATTATCAAAAGCTAATTTTTTAATACATTTAATAGCCAAGTATGGCGCACTAGTTGTGCCATACGTCACTGTTTGTAACTCATAAACCGATATATCATCATTCGAATCATTTCTCCATACTATATTTTGTAAATATCTCTCATCAGGATGAATAAGAATCTGGCGGTACATTTTTGCTATATCAGCGATTACAACAAATCTATGCTCTCTAAAACGTAACATAATCCCAAATATATCATTTTGTATAGCTGGCCCTGAATACTGTATATCATTAAGAGATTTCCCTGATTTTGTTTTAACCGAAGCATCAAATACTATTCGAACACTTGTAGTCAAACTATCATTACGCACAACAGCAAAATGAGGTAAAAAACATCTAAACATTTTAATCGAATCGCTGTTTGTCAATCGCCTCATATGCTCTAGTTCGATATACTCAATCATAAAATCAAAATACTTATTTTTCAACACTTCATCCTTTTTTAATCTATTTTCTTGAAAAATTAATCTTTTAATTGCCAAATCTCGTGAATCGCCTAACTCTAGAGGACTCTCTTTTAACGGAAATCGAACCACAAATTTTCCTGAATAATCGCGTGAAACTGTTTCATTAAAATAATCTTCACAAATCTGTTCCTCTTTAGTTAAAGGATTTGCCTCAGTTGGAATTTCTTCTATTAACCAAAACCTCTGCAGGTCATCATTCAAAGTAAAATTGCAATGAACTTGTTTCTCAATAGAAGTATTCATTAAACCTGTTACCACATACCCAAAAACGGTATCAATCAGAATAGGTTTGCCTTTACCTAACATGATGTTTTCTTTTCCAAGAATGCTCCAAAATAAATCTGCGCCTATTAAAATATCAACTGGCCGAGAAACATTGAAAGATGGGTTAGCTAATTTTATGTTTTTTGGAATGCACAAATCTGAAATGTTAAACCTACATGGAGGTAAATTATCTGTTATTTTTGGTACTACTAAACATGCTAGATTTGTTTGATAACTATTAACAGTTGATTTAATCAATAAATTACATTTAGAGTTTACGTTTGAGCTAACACTATTAATCCCAGAGATTGCAATATTGATACTATCCACTTTCAAATCTAACTGGTTTTTGAAATGTTCAGAAACAAATGAACACTGACTGCCTGAATCTAAGAGAGCTTGAGCTTTGTGATATTTTCCTTTTTTATCTCTTACTTCCACAATTGCTGTGGATAGCAGAACATAATCGTTATTTGAAGTTGTAGCACTGATAATCGAGGAAGCATTAAACGCATTTTCATGGTTTTTAGAATCTTGTACTTCATTACTCTGATTTCTTCGATTATCCCCTGTGTTATTATTGTTATGTAATAGGGAGCTGTGCTTGTTATTGCAAAATCTACACTGACCTGATTTACATTTAAAACTATAGTGCCCAAAACATAAACAATTTGAACATAATCGCATCTTTTTTACAATATCCCACCTTTCGGTTATAGTCATTTTTAAAAATTCTGGACATTTATATATTAAGTGAGCTTTCTTACAAAAATTGCATTTTTGTTCGGACCTTTCACTAGGACCGTTAATCAAAAAATTATGACGCCTTGTATTTCTATTATCGGGTAATCGCGTATCTCTTAATTTCTGATTATTATTCAATTCTAGAGTTTCAAGAAAATCGGCTCTATTTTTTAAGAACTTAAAGAAATCATTTAAATTTGGCAACGTTTTATCATTTTTTGACTGCTCCCATTCTCGCGTTGTAGCTTTGTCTAATTTCAATGATATCATATACATAATTAAAGCATCCCAGTGTTCCGTTGGAAGCTTAAGCGTTTTCAGTGCCCTGAGATGTTTATTTACCACATCGATTAAGTTGCGCAATCCTGAAGATGACTCTTTAGTTAAGCTCTCAACTTCAAATAAAGCTTTAATATGATTATTAACCAATAATCGAGTGTTATCAAACCTATCGCAGAGTAATGCCCAAGCATCATTATAACTATGCGCTGCAAACTCTAAACTATGAATAATTTTAAGAGCTTCCTCCCCCAAACATGACCTCAAATAGTGATATTTTTGAATCTCTGATAAAGTTGAGTTGCTATGAAATAAAGCTTCAAATGTGTCTTTAAACTCTAGCCATTTGTTAAACTCACAATTGAATGTTGGACATTTTATCGGAGGCAATTTAACTAAATTTAAATTATCACTGTTTGAAACATTAGCTTGAGGGCAGCTTACAGATTTAATCACGGAACCTTCATTATTATCATATTTATCCAATATTTCTTTGGCCTTTGCCAAGATATCTATATGGCAATCATAAAATTTGCTTCTCTCCTCGTATTGCTTTTCAAGATCACTTAGAGCACATATCATTTCTATTTCTGACTGAACAGACTCAAATTCATCATAAAGTAGCTCCAATTTATTGACTTTAAATTGAAGTTCGATAATTTCTTTTGCATTTAATTCTTCATTATTTAAAAAAGCATTACGAAAAGGTTCAACATATTTTCCAAAATTTGTCAGTTTGAATTTTACTGTACCTCGTTTTCTTATCAACAAATTTAAATCCTCCATATTGTACTATTAAAGGAAAATCAAATTAATCGTGTATAATCAAAATCGAACTAATCACTTAAGTACATTTGATAATATGTAATCAATTTCTTCAAAATAATGAAATACACTTGTACGTAATCCAATTTCATTGGACACTCAAAATCGCGATAATCAAAATCGTATTATAATCTAAAACTTACTCGGGAAATCTTGTACTAACCATACAACTCTTGTATGTTAATTTGTGAAATATCTAGTATACCATTGTATTGGTAAAATCATAAATCAATATCCCAAAATATCAATTTTAGGAATCTAAAAATCAAGAAAATAATCAAAATCGTAGTAGGCACTTTAAACCTGTTAATCAAATTAAACCACCTGGAATCTTGTAACTCCAGTTAAATCGAAATCAATCTATAATCGTTACATTAATCGAAAATAATCTTAAGACAGCAACATAATCAAATTAATCGCAAATAATCGTGAAAATATCATCCGCTAATTGAAAATTGTAACCTGCGGTATAATATTTTCCAAATCCCGAAAATACACAATACAACTAACTCTACATTAAATGCAAATCAAAACTACAAGGATAAAAGGAAGGGAAAGGATACATGGACTTCTGTTACTTATCTTGAGTTTGCTTTTCTTGTTTTTAATCCGGTTCGTGGGAACAAAATTTATGTTCTGGTGTTGTCCCACCTCCTCGATATAGCGGACTGTATTAATCAATAATCTTCAATTATTATTTTTGGGTAGGCTTTAATTTAAAAATGATAATTTATAATATAATTAAAAGTGTTGTCTTATTTCGTTGTTGCTGCTGTCATTCGTTCTTGACATCTCTCGTTCTCCTGGTTTCTCTCACAGGTGTTATAGGTAACAATACTGTTTCTGTATCTTGTTATTACCGTAACAACCATTGCCTTTATTTTCGCAGTCCTAAAAATTTGTCAGATGATAGTTTATATTATAATAACAGCTGAAAATATGGTCTGACTAATGTGGAACACCCCGACAGCCTTGCCAGACTAGTCCAACGCTCGACAGGCGCGCTAAATTTGGCATGTTCAATTATACAGGCGATTGTTGTCATCTCTACATGTTTTTACTTTTCATAATTTCTGCTAAGAAAAGTATTGGTTTAGGGAAAAATTCGACTATGGCTAAAAACCATTTTTCTTAACGTTTTGAGACCCCAGAAATCCAAAATATATGGTTTTAGCAAAATGTCAGTCAGTCCGTCCGTCATCAAAAAACTTTATTCGCGAATAACTTTGTAACTATCAGAGTTACGAGACAATTGTGTATCTCGTTTAGTTTTTGAGATATAGTCAAAATATACAAAATTGCGAATAATTCTTACATTCAGACGCGACTATCTCTGGAATTATATAAATTAAACGAACAAGACTAAGAAGCAGTATTGTAGAGAAGTAAATTTCCAACAAAAATATTAATGACGGATGAACGAGCGGGTAGACATTTTGCTAAAACACGAGAAATATCACTTTTGGCTGTTTAAAAAATCAATATAAGCAAATTCACTGTAGTGGGTTTATAGTACAGAATTTTTATTGGGCAGATTGAAAAATATTTATTTGCGAAATCTTGAATTTCTATGAAAATCGCTGTAAAAGTTTTTATTCAACATCGAACTTTAAAAAATATACATGCAAAAATCTGGATTGTAAAAAATTAAAAATAATACTAAAAAGTGAAACTAAAATGATTTATAATTAAATAAATTCCATTGTCGTTACCTAAATACGCACCTGCCGCTTCCTCTCCTCATTTAAGCTTTAGTGATTGTAAATGGCAGCCAGACGTGTATTTTCTATGAAATTATAGTTGTATTTGTCATGTGACAAATTTTCAATTCTGGGAAAATAAGAGCAAAAATTTTGTAATTTTCACGATTTTCAAGATGCCGCCAGACTCATTTGCCAATTTCGTAAATCAGCCAGACTTACTTTTGATTATAGTTGATAATCGTACCAAATGATACGATAAATTTCAAGCATGGGAAAATAAGGGTTACGGATTTCAAAAATCGGTCAAATTTTTGCATTCGTAAATTTTCAGCCAGACAGACTTTCCTCCACTTGGGATGTGCCAGACTGTTATTTCCGTTAATAAAATTACTCACTTTAATTAATGTCAAATATTAAGGACTGGGAAAATAAGTGGACTTGACTTTTTTTTTATCTCGTGAACCCATCCGAAAATTTTAGCCAGACTCACAAATTGTCGTTTTGTGTCACCATCCGAGCAGACTATTTGATATTCACCGACTTTGAAAATAAGTACAAAAAAAATTCACTGCCTCCTGGACTATTATCTATTATTGTAGAATCAAAAAATCAAATTACTTGCTTTCAAATAGATTGTTTTCCTACGACCACTTATGAAAATAAGAAAAAAAGCACGGTTAATTTGGCTAGTATATCACACGCGTGTTAAAAAAAATATTTCAACACTAGTGTTGAAATATCAAGGCACACTATTTAATTTAGACATATGGTGTCAATTTAACAGACAACCCCTATTTATTATAAAGAACAAATTTTAGAAAGCAGTAATTGTCATGTGTTTAACTTATTCTTTATGTATTTGTCGAGTGATTCAGAATTCGAGTGTGAAAATATGAAATTATAAAAAATGTTAATAATATACTGGAAACTCTATTACCAGAAAAAACAAATCGCGCTGAAGAGAGTGTCATGTATTAAACAACAAATCTTTATCGGTAGCGATAGCGTAGAGAATAGAGCTCTAGCCTACAGATCGCAAGGTCACAGGTTCAAATCCCATCAGGTGTATTTGACTTTTTTTTATAAAAACATTAAATAATTTATAGAATTATTTTGAATTGAAATCTTCCTAGTTGGGTGGATTTTTTAAAATTTATGTTTAATACATCTTTCCTTGATTAAATTTAAAATTTTTCATTCTGGTTAATTTGGAAGTCAATCCAGGATTAGTTCTTTCTATGATATATAAAATATGAAAAAATTAAAAAGTTAAACTACAAATAAAGGAAAACCCTATTGACAAACTATTATGAAACCAGATATTAAGTGGAACATAATCATAAGTTATATCACAAGAGGTGAATATTTTTTTGAATATTCGACATTGTCGACAAAAATTATTTAAAAAAAATATCCCTCCAGCTTCGCTGTCGGGATATTTTTAAAGAATTTTTGTCTCGCGAATTTTTGACAGAAATTTTGCGGAAAAATGTCAAAAAATATTCTAAATAAAATATTTACCTCGAGTGGTATATGTTGAGATTATATACCAAAAAAAAAGAAAAAATACAACGAAATGCAAGATTTTTAAAATGATTTATGTAGCTACTAGAAAAACGGACAAAACGAAACAAAACCTAAACAATTGACAAAGTAATAAAACTAACAGAAAATTAGTTTGTCAATATATACTGCCGTGTTTCGCAGAATTTCTCGAATTGGGTCCATATATACTTTTTTGTTTTTGTTGTATTTTCTGGGATAGTCTTTTCAGCGTTTTTTCTTATATTTTCGACTGAAACATTACCGAATCGGCAAAATTCCATTTTTTTAAAAATGTGACATGAATCTGACAACATCAAAAACTTGATTTGTTGAAAGGGATTTTTGTTATTATAGAAACGGTCTATAGCAACCATCAAATATTTTAAACTTGTTATGATGTTGTTATGCATTGGCATTGTTATGGCAGGTGGCCCGGGGTATATCCACTTATGCGGGGTATATTCAGTATAATATGCATCTGGTCGCAAAACAGCGTTTAATTGGTCAGAATCGGATTGAGGTATATAATCATATGTATGTTAATTTTAACACTTTTTTTTAACACTAGTGTTGAAATATTTTTTTCGCAAATCAAAGGCTTTTTTAATAGATCTTTGTAGTCGTAAGAAAAATAGTGTACATTACTCGTGTGAAAGTGATTATTCTAAAACTCTGAGAATTTCCGCACTCGGCTGACGCCTCGTGCTAAATATCCCCTCGTTTGAAAAATATCACTTTCATTACTTGTTATGTAATATACTATTTCATTGAACGGCAGTAGAGTTTTGGACTTGCATTGTCTTTATTTGTTTAGAATCACTACGTTTCAACTGGTAAGTATCTCCAGTCGTCTTCAGGTGAATACTATGGTGATACTATTTCATTATTAACCATGGTCAATAATAAGTGGCAAGGTAGAGAAAACAGATTTCCAAGGTTAATAAATCGGTCAATAATGTGTTATTGGTTAGTAAAATAATTTAATTTCCCGTTGTTTTTAAGTACAAAAACAAACTACCAAAGCATACAGTGATGTGGGCGCGTATACCACCTCAAGAAGACTAACTAGAAGACAAGCCAGCATGCTAAGGTCTATTGGCAAAGTAGAAAGAGAAGTTAAGTTGGCCAGTGTGGAAGAACTAGATCCACTACATTTATTGGATAAGGCGGAGTTTGCAGGTTAGTTTGAGTGCATTTCGGTTATTTAATATTACTCTTAGATCAATACAGCTTGTTGGGTGCGCAAGCAAATGCCAGTCATCATAGAGTCCTCTCTGAAATAGGCATGCGCACGAAATGGTGCTAAAATAGAAGATATAAAACCAAAATATATTTTTAACGAACCATTCTTAAGTTTTTTCTGATTAAACTAAAGATTTGTGCACAGATGTCCTTTCTTTTTTTAAAGAACTCCAGTTTTTCACTCATTTCTAAACAATTACTACAAGATTTAATGCATAAAATGTGAAAAAGTGAACGTTGCCTTTACTTGCTTTGTTAGTTTTTATTATTCGCAACGGATATAGAGAAATAACTGGTAAATCTTACTTAAATGGTGGAAAATGAAGATAAGATAAAACCACATAAAACAGACGAAATTATAAGATTTTTAGAAAAAAATTAATGAGAGTTTTTAAGGGGTTTAAGGTTATGTTTTTCTTTTTATTTTGCACAGAAAAAAGGGGTTTGTTCGAGTTTATTACGCAAGCAGGCAAAGGCTATGGTTTAGAAAAAGAAATTGTCCATTTTTATTAAAAACACATAATGTCTGTTATTTCACAAAAGGCCGAATGTGAGAAAGATAGATATATTTGGTCCATGGATATACCAACGAAATTTTCGGGACCACGCCCAAAGTTCGTTTAAAATTCACCTACTATAAAATTTCGAAAATTAAATTATTACCTCTCCCCATCTGCATGGTTGGATTAAATTTGTATTTGTAAATGTTTTTTTCCTTTTTTCTTGATATTCCTAGCGGGCTCTTTCTTTAAAAAAAGCATTTTTTATATTTGTGAAAAATATAAATATTGGTCAATCCAAAATTTTAACATAAGACATGTGTATAACTCTAACCCAAATTTTTCGGGTTTTCATGATTAAAAATAAAGTAAATATCGCTCACCACGCCAAAATTGATGATTTTTTTAGAAATCATGTATTTAGATCTAAGAGCTGTTTTTGGTGCAAATGCTTAGGTTTTGAAATACTCCTTCTTAAGTGCCGTTTTGTGTATTCATTATAAAGCATTTTCGTTTCTTCCCGCACTATTTTTTTATTATAAATTTATCACACTTCTTCCATAAAAAATGTTTCAATTAAAATGTTTACTTTAATTTTTCTCTTTAAAAATAAATACCTAATTGTTTTCTGTTTTTGTTGTAAAAATATTTTATTGCATTGGGTTATATTTTTGTTGATTTGAAATAGCCCTAAAAAAGGAAAAACGGAACAGACAAGTATATAATAGAAAAATACTATAAAATATTATTCTTTTCACTCATTTTCCTATAAAATTGCATCATAAATCAATAACTAAAATGATTTGCGTCTGAAACCTTAATCTCTATATAAAACAGGACTTTTAGGAGGAAACGTTTCCTACAAGACCTTTCTAATCGAAGCCAAGAATACAATATTTCAAAATTTAAATTAAGAGTCCAAGCGTGAGACGAAAAATTAGGTTGCAATTAGACTTTTAGACTCCGAGCTCCTAGGCGGGGGGGCTGTAAACCCCCCCCCCCCTATATACGTCAGAACATGGTTTTGTACATACACTGTATGATTTCGTTATCAGGCAAACCAGATCCCGACGAGTCCAAAGTGTACGAACAGATTTCTCCCTCAAATAGTTCGGGAACACTCTCGAGGTACACCCGATCTGCTTCGGTGCTGTCCGACGTCCTAAGCACACCGACAAAGAGAGGAGCTAAAGCGAAAAGTGAACAGGTCGATTCTACTATTTCAGGTAAATAAAAACAATAATGAGTTTCGGAAAGTATATTTTCACCTTCAGGGTATTACTTGGTAATATCATTACAGGTCGGGTGCACAAATAATTAGTTTCCTATTATCGTAAATTACCCTATGTACAGTGTGGTCATTTAAGTGTGCAACATATTGGAATTTTTTTTTATTAATAACAGAACCAAAATACAAATATTGTTGGTGCATCCTCTATAATCATATTGGATGCACTTGGAATGGTTGCAAATCAAATAGCATACAGGATAGATCAAAAAATATAAAAATTGTGCAAAGTAAAGTAGGTACCTTTATTTAAGAAAATTCAGCAAAATGGTATTATAAAAAATTGTTCAGAATTCATTCAGAAGGCTTAACTTCAACTTCAGTTCATTTCAAGTTACATTAGGTTCAATTTCAAGAAAAATTGCCCGAACGCATGCGCGTTGACGACGTTTTAAATGAGAAAACTTGCATCAGCTGATTTTTTGGTTTAACATGTTAAACCGGAAATAGAGTTTTAAAAACTAAGACAGGGAGGTGTGAGATAAAAACCATTTTTCTCTAAGGTGAACCGCTCCCACGGTTACTAAAAAGAACGGTTGTCTGGTAACTTCTGACCAATAAGAGCGTGGTTGCTGATGACGTCACAAAACGTGTGGGATATATGGGTCTAATGTGAATGCAACAGACAAAGAGAGACAGATACGCCTTATTATGAAATGAACAGAGACCGGTATATATATTTAATAGTTTCAAAAATGTTTTAGTGTTTGTGGACTTAATAAATAAGTTTTCTTATTTCTGGAAGCGAATTTTATAAAAATTAAATTGTTCTGAAACTTGGACCGTAATTTTAAATATTCAGTTTTCTGTTTTTCTTTTAATGTAGGTAGATGAGTCTACAAATACAGACCGAGCACAGGGTGCAATCTCATTAAACGAAATTTTAAGTTCACTTTAAAAAAATGCATGTGTATGTAGCTGCTGTTTTCAATGTTTATTTCAAAAATATATATATAAATTTTGTTTATTTCTTATAAAACATACATTTTATTGTTCTGTACTTACAAACTAAATAATCATTGTTTGAATATAAAATACATAATTTTACTAAAACAACTTTAATTTATTACAAAGAAGCAAAAGGTCACAGTTATAAAGATCAAACTTAGGACTCAGTTAAGCTACATTATAAGGGAAACTATATTTCTTAATGCAAGTAATAAAACACATTCGCTGGAAGTTGAGCATAAAATCATCAGATCTAACTAAAAAAAGGAAAGAAACATGTACAATATCACTAATTTCGTCACTTTCCACAAGCTTGCCGATAGGGTATGCTAGCCTTTATAACCAGCTCGGTTTAAGGCAGTAGACAAGATAAATTCTTCACTTTGCTCCCACTGAACATTAGTGTTTCTTTGTACCATTCCTGGGTTTCTCCCAAATACTACCCATCATTCTTTTTCTCTATATATCATTATAAAGTGCCGGGTCGTCATGAACAAAGGCCCCCTCTCGTTCTAAAATTAAAAAAATTACAATATACCTATTACTTAAGTCAGCAAAAATATGTAGGTATTAAGATTTAAAGAGAATATTAATTAATTACCTTTTATTGTACTGTACTGATTAATATATTGATAAAATGTCCCTTTATCTTCAAATATAAGTCTATAAAACACCTCACAACTCTGAAAATTCGCTGAAAACTGCTTATAAGTTTCCGAGAACAGCACAAACAATGCTAATTCTGTATACAAATTTCTGAAAAGACGTTTTGTGACGTAGGCGGTGACGTTTCGTCCGCCATGACACCGAGCTTACAAGGCAACCTATCTATCTAAAGACCTTGAACCGCTCCAACCAGTGGCGTAGCAAGGAAGGAGGGGGGGGGGGAGGCAGCCCCTGAAATCCAAAAACCAGAAGATTTAAAATATAATTGGGAAACGAAATTATGCAACCCTATCAATAACGCACCAAATGAAATAACACGACATCTTACATATACAAAATGCTTGCAAGACAAACTGACATCCACGCAAATCTTAAAACTTTTGAATACACCCGCGGCGCGCGACCCCCTTTTTAGATTTCATTTTAAAAAGTTTTATTGGTGCATAATCTTTACATTACTATGGCTTCTAAATTATCGATTATAGTTAATATATTTTTTTGGTTTTCAATAATTAAAAAATAAACCTTATTTTTAATATTTTTTTGCTCAGTTATGCTCATTTCATAAAATTTTTCTATACGTTTTAAATTATTTATGTTAATATATTAGTATAATTACCTACAAGTTTCTATAAAAATATTACATATTTTTTCTAATTTGGAATTTTTTTTATGGTCCAAAAAAAGGTGTTTTGGGCGTGGCACCCGAAAACAATTTTCACCTGCGGCGCTAGTTACTCGTTACTGCAATATATTTATATATGAAGATTTACAGATTTAAATTAATATAACAAGTAGTTTCCATAACACCCTGTATAGAAAAAATGCAAAATACCCATAGCAAAAATACTAGTAATTTTTTTTGTAACTTCTGTTATAGGTATTAAAACAAGACTAAGAAGACAGTCTGCAGATACAATGTCAATAGCTTCGGAACAGTCTGACTCGCCTAGTCCGACAAAGAGGGCGAAAAAAAAAGATGATCAAAATGACAGTCCACCTGTCAAAACCGGTACAAGAGGAAGAGGTAGTAGAGCCAGCTCCGCGTCGTCTACCAAATCGGCTGCATGTAAGTATAAACAGGGAATTTTAATTTCGATTAGTGATGTCAGCCAGTGGCGTAGCCAGAAAATATGCCCTGGGGGGGCTCGTTGGGCGTAAGTAGGGCATTTTTTTTCTGAAGAACGGGACAGTTGGGACTACATGTATTTCATGATATTGTACCTAGTAAAGAAGGCGGAAAAGCGCCGCAGGCGAAAAAGTTTTCTAACTACTATCAAATTTCGAAAATTAAAGTATTAGCTCCCCCCCATGGTTGGATTAAACTTGTATTTGTAAATGTTTTTTTTTACTATTTTTTGATAATTGTGTAATGAATATTAATGTCAATCCAAAATTTTAACATAAGACGTTGTATGACTAACCAGCGTTTTTCGGGCTCGGTTTTTTTTTGATTAAAAATAAAGTAAATATCGCTAACCGCGCCAAAATTGATGATTTTTTCAGAAATCTTGTATTTTAGGAGCGTAGATCTAAGAGCAGTTTTTGGTGCAACTGCTTAGATTTTGAAATACTCCTTTTTAAGTGCCGTTTTGTATATTCATAATTAAGGATTCTCGTTTCCTCCCGCACTATTTTTTTTATTATAAATTATCACACTTCTTCCATAAAAAATGTAAAATTTTTACTTTAATTTTTCTCTTTAAAAAAATATCTAATTGTTTTTTGTTTTGTTTTAAAAATATTTTATTGCGTTGGGTTATATTTAAAATAGCTCTAAAAAAAGGGAAAACGGAACAGACCAGTATATAATAGAAAACTCGTTTTCCTATAAAATTGCATCATACATCAATAACTAAAACGACATGCGTCCGAAACCTTAATCTCTATATAAAACAGGACCTTTAGAAGGAAGTTTAAAAACTAAACGTTTCCTACAATACCTTTGTAATTTAAGCCAAAAATACGTTATTTAATATTTAAAAATTTAAATTAAGAGTCCAAGCGTGAGACAAGGAATTAGGTTGCCATTAGATTTTTAGAGCCGAGCTCCTAGGTTCGAGGAGGGGGCTGCGGCCCGGCTCCCCCCCTTCCCTATCCTAAATACGCCACTGATGTCAGCCGTCATTTACATCCAAACGGTACAAATAATTCAAAAACTACTGAACATTTTTTGAAAATTAACGCCTTTTTTTAATACCAACATTTAAAACGACATATTCCTTTTAGCCGACAAAACTGAATCGTCGGTTAGGACGACAAGAAGTCGAAGAATGAATTCGGCCAAAAGCGATCTGCCCGAAATTATAGAAGAAAAGGGTAGCGAAGAGGTAAGTCTTTTTTAACCTGTAAAGAGTTTGAGATATATTTATAGAGCATGCCTGCTGGGGACTAGAATGTTTAGGAATATTTATTTTATAGTCTATTTCAGAAAGGTGTAGAGTAATAAAAGCCTATTAGGTATGCAAAGTGACCCAACGAATATCTAAGCCACTTTCATAATTTGGCATTGATTTCATAGCAAAATTCTTTATTTTCATCAAGTGCAGGCAGTACCACCCAGGTTTGGATCAATTTATGGGGTTTGCCTATTGTTATTTATTCATAAACACTGAAAATGGTGTGACAAAGGCGTGCTTTATGTACATAGTATAAGGTACACTTATTTTTTATTAAACATTATAGAAAAAAATATAATATACAAAAAATACATTATACAGAAATTTAATTATAAAAAATCATAATATTCTTCGTCATCTGAGGAACTGTCATCTTCTCTTGACGTTATAATTAACGGTTTGACGGTCCGATCAATCAGGTGGTCAAGATCCCACATTTTCTCCTCTTCTTTAATGACATCGATGGACTGCTTTCGCCAGTTCTCTGATGTCACTTTCTTAAGGGCTGAATCAAACAGTAGCTTTGAATTTTGAATGTCGTGTTGTGTCTTGCTACAAATCCTTTTATTTGCGCCCATATAAGTTCTATAGGATTTAGTTGGCGGTGTGCCCAGCACAGTTACACCACTATGTTTTTAAGCTATATCTCCACGACATATTACATAAAACGATGTTTGTGTAAATTTGCTATAGCTAATAGTTCCTTCTTTATCAAATTATCTTCTGGTCGTTAACCAGTCGATAATTTCTTGTTTTCACCAAGATGAAGTTGGAGTCTTCTCTGTGCGTCGTGAATGATAGCTTGCTTTATCCATAACTACTATTGAATCAGCTGGAAGATATTATATCATTTTATCAAAATAGTCCTCAAAAACATTCGAATTCATATCCTCGTGGTAATCTCCCGAATTGAATTACGCAATTACTTGAAATTTTAATACTACAAACAGTACTATATTATCTAATACTCGTTAATCTAATTCTCAAAAATTTTTGGTTAGTAATCATAAATAATTAAATGCACAAAATTTACTTGCGTCTATGGCCGACACCGAAATTGAGCCGAACCGACGAAATTTCTCATTTTATTACTCTACACCTTTCTGAAATAGACTATAGTATTTGGCATGCCCCATTTTCCCCGTTAAGGCTTTTTCTTGTATTACGGTCATAAATAGATTCCCTCGTAAAAAAAATAGTTTTGGGCAACAGAAACGAATAAATCACTGAAAAGTAATAATAGAATTTAAAAAAATATGAAAAATATGTCATCATAGGTAACAATTTCGTTTTATTTTAGGGAGAGGTTGATACTTCAGTAATAAAAAGACGAGGAAGGAAAAAGAAACAATAAGGAAATAAAATTATAGTTTTTAGCACCACTTTGTTAACTTTATGTTTGTTTATGATTTTTTTGAATGATAGCTGTTAAAACAATATACTTGCTTAGTTTAAGTTAAAACGTATTTCTATCTTCTTTTTTTGTGTACCATACTAATAAACGTAGTACTTATAGTATAGCCAGTAGAAGAAATAGATATTTTTATTTGTTACTCAAAAGTCCAATCCAATTTTATCTTGGATTTTAATTAAATCTGTTGCTTGAGTGAACTTCTTTAAAATATTAATTGTCTTGTAAAATACTATCTGTCTCGCTTGCCATGGGTTTCATCGAAAATGCACTCCTTTAGCGTGACTTTCAACGGCGCACCCATCAGGCAACAACCCCACACACACCAGAAGTCCAAGAGACTACTCAATAAACTAAAAATGGAACGGATTCATTGAGTTTTGATGAAATTATGGGCTTTTGAAATTCAAGTAATTAATAAATAATAAGATCGCGTTTTTCTATTATTATGCCGAATATGAAAAAATTCAAAGTGAGTTCGTGTAACTATAAGAAATTAATTTTTCTTTAATTGTTTTTATCGTCTTTCTCACAAGTTATACCTAATTTAAATAACAAAAGCTCTTCATTAGTCGGTTGTTAAGAAAATAATGATAGAGCATAAAACTTAAATCTTTATTAACGCTGGCGTAATTATAGCTTCTCAAGGGATAACTAGTCCTACTAACTTAGATATTAAAAAATGTGTTAAAAAGATTTAAAACAATCAAACTCTAGATGTATTTACTCTGAAATTTTATTCCAGTTCGTCAAACATTGCACACTGTTGTCCAAATGAACCGACCACAGAATCGTAATTAATTTTTTTCATATAAGAAATGAACCTTCTCGTCAATTTCTTATCCACTGAGTCAAGGCACGTACTTGAAGAATTAAATGAAAATCCACACACCGGCACACTTTAGTTTTTACAAGTTTTAGCAAATGTGTTAGTAGGGTTGTCAATGGTTACACCTCTCTCCAAAAGGATTTCGTAGATTTTATTTCTACACGGACAAGTAAAAGGATTACCGAAAATACCGAAGTCACCTACTCGCACATTGTTTAAAAATTCTTCTGAAAGGTAATTCAATAAATTGGCGCTTATCGTCAGCAATCCTATATAACTCGAACTTGATAAGATATCAAGAGTCTCTAGGCGATTCTGGTGGAGACCAACAGATGTAATAACCGATGGATTGTCTTTAAACAGTTCACCTTCTATAACTGAAATGGCATTGGCGTTTAAATAAACCACACTAAGATTTCTTTAGCCGTGGAACAGTCCCAATGGAATTGTACGAATAGAATTGCCGAATGCATTGAAAGTGGTAATATTGCTCGTGTTGGTAAACCATGTCCTTTTCAGGTGGTCAAGTTTATTCTGGTTAAAAGCCCACTCTTTTAGGTTCGTAAATTGGCAAACGCGTGATTCTCAATCGACATTATTTTACCTTTGAACATTTGAATCACCTCGAGGCTGGGAAGTACATCAAACACACCCCGCGATATGGTTTTAATAGGGTTGGTCTTCATGGTAATCGTTTTTAACTGGGTTAAATTTCAAAAAGCTCCTGGCTCAATCCGCTGTACGGCACAGTTCTCAAGGTGAATAATATTTAAGTTCTGCATGTTAGAGACGAAATTTTCTGTCAAGTTTGGAAAGTTCTCGTTGACAATGTATATGTGAAACACTGTTGGGTCTAGGAAAGCCGTATCATTGATACAACGTATACGTATAAAGAACCAATGTGTCTCATTTAAGTCACGATAATTTACTGCATTGCCAAAGACCGACTGACACGATTGTAAAGAAAAGTACAATATTTCCGTGGTGAATAACAAAATTATTTGATGTGTGTGAAGAAAGCAACGAAAATTAGCGGCAACGGTTTTTTACCGTAAAACCTAGCCACGAATTTAGCGTTAAATTGTCAATTGCGCCTGCATATTTGGCAACGATTTATCACAGCAACGAAAATGGTTACATCTCCTTGTAGCCACGAATTTCTTAATCAGTTGGAAAAAGTGTAAATGTGGCCACGGTAGTTTAAATATTAACGTCTTTTAACTTTAAATAATTAGCAACGAATCTTAACTTTACTATCAATGAAATTATTAAATTAATTAATTAATTAAACACACCTATTTTTTTATACTACTATACTTCTAGCTATATGACATATTTTAAAAGATTCCGCTTATAAATTGGAAAAAAGTTGCAATTACATCCGAAATAAAACTTTAGACGCCACCATATTTTGAGGGATGTTAGACAATACCTATAGCTTACGTATCCACTATATGACATATTCCAGAAAATGTCGGGGACTTTGTAAAAAATTAATAACTCCGAGATTCCGCTTATAAATTGGAAAAAAATTGCATTTACATCCGAAATAAAAGTTTAGACGCCAGCATCTTTTAAGGGATGTTGGACTATGTCATATAATGGATATGTAACCTATAGGTATAGTCTAACATCCCTCAAAATATGGTGGCGTCTAAACTGTTATTTCGGATGTATATGCAACTTTTTTCCAATTTATAAGGGAATCTCGGAGTTATAAATTTTTTACAAAGTTCTCGACATTTTCTGGAATATGTCATATAGTGGATACGTAAGCTATAGGTATAGTCTAACATCCCTCAAAATATGGTGGCGTCTAATCTTTTATTTCGGATGTAAATGCAATTTTTTTCCAATTTATAAGCGGAATCTCGAAGTTATTAATTTTTTACAAATTCCCCGACATTTTCTGGAATATGTCATATAGTGGATACGTAAGCTATAGGTATAGTCTTATATCCCTCAAGATATGGTGGCGTCTAAACTTTTATTTCGGATGTCAACAAAATTTTTTTCCAATTTATAAGCGGAATCTCGGAGTTATTAATTTTCTACAAAGTCCCCGACATTTTCTGGAATATGTCATATAGTGGATACGTAAGCTATAGGTATAGTCTAACATCCCTCAAAATATGATGGCGTCTAAACTTTTATGTCGGATGTAATTGCAACTTTTTTCCAATTTATAAGCGGAATCTTTTGAAATATGTCATATAGCTAGAAGTATAGTAAGGATTTAAGCTAAGCTTTATTAAAAAAATAGGTGTGTTTAATTAATTAATTAATTTAATAATTTCATTAATAGTAAAGTTAAGATTCGTTGCTAATTATTTAAAGTTAAAAGATGTTAATATTTAAACTACCGTGGCTACAGGGAGATGTAACCATTTTCTTTGCTGTGATAAATCGTTGCCAAATATGCAGGCGCAATTGACAATTTAACGCTAAATTCGTGGCTAGGTTTTACGGTAAAAAACCGTTGCCGCTAATTTTCGTTGCTTTCTTCACACACATTTATTTGGTGCATCTTTAAACCGGAACGAATACCCGCAAACTAAACAGTTAATTAGTTGCTCAGATCTCAGATTATCCATCATTATAAAAACTGTGTACACGCTTGGATTAACTCATAAATTTTAAACCGGTTTACAAAAAAATCGATTTTGGTTTTCCTCGAGGTGGTTCTGTTACGTCATTTCATGTTCGTCATAAACACGTTTAACTTTTCGTGCGAATGACTTCATTTAGGCAATCTTTTAAGAGCTGTAATACGTTGTACACATTGGCCGAGAGAGGTGAGCCTTGTAAGTCATTACCAAGATCATTCTTATTCCACCACGCAACGCCCAATGTCAGTATACACAACTAGACTAGTATTTTTTTTAAATGCCCTCAAAGTTGATCTTGCATGTCTTAAATAATTACTCTTGGAAAGTAACAGTAGGTAAAGGTGATTAAAAAACACAATAATAAAATTCAATTTTCATAGCTTCGTATTTTAGAAACGTCAATTTTAAAATCAGCAGAATTTATACAGTTTGATATTTTAGTCATCATCCTTATAAAAAAGACATAAAGTAAAGTCACACACATTGTAATTAGTGGTCCAAGAGACAGCCTACTCAATAAACCGAAAATGGAACGGATTGATTGAATTTTAATGAAAATATGGACTTTTGAAACTAATATTATTTTTTAAACTATTCCATAATTGTCTGTTTGAAGGTTGAAGACAATGATGTTTCTTGAATCATAGAAGAGTTTCGGAATTGTATTGTCTTTTCATGATTTAAAACAAATAAAGACAATCCAAGTCCAAAACTCTTCTATTCCATAATTAATGAACGCAGTATACAGGGTGCTACAAATTCGTGTGCGTACAAGGGGATCTCGAAACGGTAAGAGATACGAAGATAGTTAAATTGAGGCAAAGTTGCGTATTTTGGTGCTTAATAATTTGGTGAAAGTAAATTATAAATATTCCTAATACCTTCGGAGATATCCGAAAAAACCTGAAATTTTCAGTTTTGGTTTTTAATTTTTTCCGCCTTTATTTTTGACTTAGGAAAAAAACAAAAAACACTTTCTTATAGCCGTTTTTTATGTTCTACAATATGACGTCAATAGTTTTCAAATTGGACGTTTCGTTCTTTAGATACCAACCTCAATTAATTTTTTTTAAATACGGACCTGGAATTTTGAAAACAGTCTAGGAGCCCTTAAACTTCTAGGCTTTGGAAATTCAATACAATTTAAAAAATTTTAAAATTTCAACGTCATCAAATAACATATCACTAGTATTTCAAATTATCCTTTCTTTACTATTACGGCCCTGGCAATTATTTTTTGGATTACTTAAATTTTAAAATTACATTACAGGAAGTTATGGTGTTTAGGTTATTTATTTTTTCAAAAAGATTTACCGTCACA
Organism: Polydrusus cervinus; assembly: GCA_935413205.1. Taxonomy (NCBI): domain Eukaryota; kingdom Metazoa; phylum Arthropoda; class Insecta; order Coleoptera; family Curculionidae; genus Polydrusus; species Polydrusus cervinus. Next base: position 15,733,995 of record OW284511.1, read on the forward strand.
GTACTCTAGTCTAGGAAGTAAGCAAGTTTTTAAGGCATGAGAATTTATTTTATTTTTTATTAGTATTTTATTAAAATAACATCTTATGGTTTCTGCCTTAGACCTAGACTGAAATACTGTAAAGCACAGTGGCGGCTCTTGGCAAATTAAAAAGGGGAGACAAAATTAAGCAACAAGGTAGAAAAGCGCCGCAGGCTAAAATTTTTCGGAGCCACGCCCATAATTCGTCAATAATTCACTCAATTATAAGTGCTACCAAATTTCGTAAATTAAATTAGTTTCGCAAGTTATTTTTATAGGTATTTATGATGTTTCAAAACAATATATGAATTAAATCCTTTTTCTACAAAATATTAAATATCAGGTCTCTTTGAGTAAAAATGGACGGAATTTTCAAATCAGAAATCTTTTGTTTTTTTAGCTTGGCTCTAAATATTCAGGACCGTAATGAAATGAAAAAGATAATTTGAAAATTGTGTTATTAGATGACAAAACGTTGCAATTTTAAAAACTTGTATATTGTATTAAATTTACAAAGCTTAGAAATTCCTAAAAGTGTATTTAAAATTCCAGGTCCGTATTTAAAAAAATTGACTTGAGTTTGGTAACTAAAGAACGAAACTTCGAATTTGAAAACTAATAACATCATCTTGTAGAACATAAGAAACGGCTATAAGAAAATGTTTTGTATTTTTTTCCCTAATCAAAAATTAAAGCGCAAAAAATTTAAAACCAAAAATGGAAATTTCGGTTTTTTCGAATATCTCCGAAAGCATTCGGAATAATTAGAATTTTTTTTCACCAATTTATTAGGCCCTAAAATACTCAACTTTGCCTTAATTTAACCATCATCGCATCGCTTACCGTTTTTGAGATCCCCTTATATGCACACGAATTTGTAGCACCTTGCATAGCGCATTTTTCTGTTCAAAGGTGAGTGTGTGTAAATATAAGAAATAGTCAAAATCGCCAAATATGTTTCAGTGTAATTTGGTCTATGGATTTACTAACAAAATGATTTTTTTTTTAATTGTTTTTTATCATCTTTCTCACAAGTTAGACCTTATTTAAACAACGAAAGGTCTTCGTTAGTCAATTGTTAAAAAAATTACAATAGAGCATAAAACTAAAACTTTATTAATGCTGGTATAATAATTATAGCTTCTCTCATTGGATAACTAGTCCTGCTAACTTAGATATTAGTACCTACATACGTGAAACATACTTTAATCCAGTTCGTCAAACATTGCACACTGTTGTCCAGATGAACCAACCACAGAATCGTATTTAATTTTTTTCATATAAGAAATGAACCTTCTCGTCAATTCCTTATCCACTGAGTCAAGGCACGTACTTGAAGAATTAAATGAAAATCCACACACCGGCACACTTTCGTTTTTACAAATTTCAGCAAAGGTGTTAGCAGAGTCGTCAATGGTTACACCTCTATCCAAAAGGATTTCGTAGATTTTATTTCTACACGGACAAGTAAAAGGATTACCGGAAATACCGAGGTCACCTACTCGTACATTGTTTAAAAATTGTTCTGAAAGGTAATTTAATAAATTGGCGCTTATCGTCAGCAATCCTATATAACTCGAACTTGATAAGATATCAAGAGTCTCTAGGCGATTCTGGTGGAGACCAACAGATGTAATAACCGATGGGTTGTCTTTAAACAGTTTACCTTCTATAACTGAAATGGCATTGGCGTTTAAATAAACCACACTAAGATTTCTCCAGCCGTGGAACAGTCCCAATGGAATTGTACGAATAGAATTGCCGAATGCATTGAAAGTGGTAATATTGCTCGTGTTGGTAAACCATATCCTATTCAAGTGGTCAAGTTTATTCTGATTAAAAGCCCACTCTTTTAGGTTCGGTAAATTGGCAAACGCGTGATCCTCAATCGACGATATTTTATTTCTGAATATTTGAATCACCTCGAGGCTGGGAAGTACATCAAACACACCCCGCGATATGGTTTTAATAGGGTTAGTGTTCATGGTGATCGTTTTTAACTGGGTTAAATTTGAAAAAGCACCTGGTTCAATCCGCTGTATGCCACAGTTCTCAAGATGAATAATATTTAAGTTCTGCATGTTAGAGACGAAATTTTCTGTCAAGTTTGGAAAGTTCTCGTTGACAATGTATATGTGAATCACTGTTGGGTCTAGGAAAGCCGTATCATTGATACAACCTGGTATACGTATATAGAACCATTCTGGCTCATTTAAGTCTTGATAACGTACTGCACTGCCAAAGATCGACTGACACGATTGTAAAGAAACGTACAATATTTCCGTGGCGAATAACAAAATATATATTATTATTTGGTGCATCTTTAAACCGGAACAAATACACGCAAACTAAACAGTTAATTAGTAGCGCAGGTCATACATCTTAATAATCACGACGTATACGCTTGGTGAATTCATAGATTTTAAACCGGTTTACAAAAAAATCGATTTTGGTTTTCCTCGAAGTAGTTCTGTTACGTCATATAAGCACGTTGTGGCAGTGATTTTAGGCAAACTTTAAGGAGCTGTAAGACTTTGTATACACTGGCCGCGAAAGGTGAGCATTACCAAGAATACCAAGATCATTGGTATTCCCGCATGTTTTAAATTATTCTTCTTGGAAGGTAACCTGGGTAAAGGTAAAGATGAATAAAAAATCGAACTATTAAGTTCTCGGAGTTTTTACTTTTAACAAAATTACATTACTGTCGTTGTTCTCGCATAATACAATAAAAAATTTTAAAAAATTACTTTTTCATCACCTTCTAGGTACTTCCAAACAAGTTCCATTTTGTCTCATTATAGAGGCCCATTGTATCCCCTATCGTCTGGGTAATGTCGGCCAGACGGGACCTACACCTTAGCGTGGGATCCGAACCACGTGTACGCACTAGTTTATCCGTTTTATATCCAGGTTTCTCAAAATTTCATAGTGTTTTTTTCCTTAATAAGTTACAAAATAATTCCTATGCCTCAAGGACATCATAAACAAAATAAATTAGTTACACTACAAAAACAATAATAGTCAGTATTTATTAAGTTTAGAAAACCGCCTTAAAATGGGTTTATACTATAATAATAAATAATCAATTCAAAATAAAATGTAAAAATCTTCTCAAATAAATATGGCATACAAAGAAGCCGACATATATCAAAGAACAAATCAAGATTTCCGCCTCTCGCCTGCAAGACTTCCATTGTGCGGTTATTTTTATTTAGTAATATTTTTAAATTAATAATATTCTTTTGGATACATTTCTTTTTAACTTGAATTTTTATTCTTGAATAAATTTAAATCTGAATAAAAAGTCTCTCTATAATAACTTGTTTTAAAATTATCAACATCATATATTTTGCCAGAAACTATTAAGAAGCTGCTACCATGCGTACTGGGAATTGTTTACAGGTTATGCCTTGCTGATGAGTCCCAATAAGGACGAAACAGCTTGTCAGTGTCTACCTGTGCCCCAGGGAACCCATTACCTTTGGCGTCCCTGTGTATTTTAATGCAAAAGATAGATGCACCACTTTGTCCGCCTGCCTCTAAAAAACTTTCTTTCTATTTACTTATACGGACTAGGGCCGATTTAACCATTAGGCAAGAAAGACAGCTACCTAGGGCGGCAGGTTGATGGAGGGCGGCCAAATTTTTAATGAAAATACTATCCGAAAATTAAATACGCATCTTGCATTAATACACTGATCGGGCTGACTTGTTTATTTTTAATTTAAAATTATTATCTGTTTTTGTATATTTTTACTTCTTTTAAAATAAAAATATGTTATAAAAAATTTACTTGAATTTTTATTAGTGAGGAGGGCGGCAAAAAAAATGTGCCTAGGGTACCAATTTGCCTTAACGCGGCCCTGATACGGACACTAAACTCTAATACTTTAATACTATTAATATTTTGCTCAGACCGAACGTGGGGCCTCTCTGAAAGCGGGGCCCAAGGCTCGGGCTTGCTGGGCCTGTAGGGAAAAATAGGCACTGCATTCGCTGTGACTGGTCGTTTGGTAACAATTCTTGAACTATACCTACTTAGACAATAAACGTACATATCCTTGATCAGAATTCTGAAATGGTAATCCTTAGTATAAACTATTTGTTGGGTTTGGATTAAAAATGGTGTAATCAAAATAGAAAATGTCCAAGAGAGAATAGAAATAAATACTGGCCTATGGTGCATCTCACGGAGACAGGTTTGTTTAGAATAACTGCCAATGTAGAAATAGTAATTAAAAATTGACTTACGTAGATTCCTATATTATAATTTTTAGGTGAGTTCTTAAATTTTTTTAAATTTATTTACTTTTTATCGTTTTAGAAGAGATTTTTTGTTAAAACGTTGCGTCACTAAAATTTAAAGCCGCCAAATCAATTAGGTAAAAAAATACCTAATTACTTTTTATTTAACTGAGCCTTTTCCATCTGGGTCGAAACTAAAAGTCACAATGTTGTTGAACTAAATGATTTTAGTTTTTAGATTTTTGGATAAAAACTATCGAAAACAATGTTTTGGCGCCAATATTTAAACACTACATCAAAAACACATTTTGTCAGGTTTTATAATCTGGAATAAAGACAGAAATTTATTTTAAAAGTTTCGCATAACAGCTGTTTCAATTAAGAGTCCCAGGACTTTTGTTGGTATGTATATCGTTATAATTAATGTGTAAACGATGTTAGGTTTGTTGAAGCCAACGATTTTTGTATCTGAACGATCGTCCCTGAAGAATTTTTGAGATTGTACCGATATTTTGTGCAAGCGTTAATTTTTCACAGTTTCGTAACGGTGCAAAATTACCACGGGTTGGAACGAAAATCAGGTTTGTCACAAATCTACGGTTGATTATGCAAAAATCATAAATAAATAAATGAAATATCTGAAAATTAATATCAGCCCAAATGACTATAGTAGTTTGTACAAAAAGAGTGGATATGATGTCTATATCTCACTAGGAAGTAAATTGAGCACCGAGTGCGATATGGACAATCCCTTCGAGTTGAACAATACTATATTTTTTCTATAATTTTTTCTACTTCTTTAAAAATGGAAAATTTTATTTTTAAATATTGCAACGCTGTGCAGCACTGAACAGTAAGAATATGAAATTTTGCCGTAGAGATAACTGGAATAGCCTACTTTTCTTGTCACTTAAATGTAAAGAAAATAGCAAATATCCATGTGGGAGTAGAAAAAAATATTTGTCCACTCCCACGTATATACATCTAGGGTGCCGATAAAAACGCATCAGACGGATATTGAAAATTATCAATAGCGTTTAACACGTTAAACAGAGAACACGCTATCCCCTACCTCCCACCTTTCATTCTTTAGAACACGCGATCGAAGCAGGCACGGGAGCGATCGATACGTCGACTCGGCCACACCACACACATATCCCCCCTATAGGAGTGGTTATGTGTCTCTTTTTACCTGAAGGTTTTGCCCATATGTGCCATCTCTCTTGGTTGCATTAGAGATTTCGCACCCTAGATTCGAGTTTGCCAATAGTGTATTACCTGTTTACTTTATAACTAAATGACTTATAATATTATATAATTATAAGCTATACCATGCAATTAACCTAGAAAGTTAACTGAACGGATATAATTTCATATACTATAGGCAGAGCTGTGAAAGTTACTTCAGAAAAGTAACTATATTAATATAGATACTTTTGCACAAATGTATCTAGATAATTATAAGGAATAGTTACTTTTACCTAAAAGTAACTTAGTTCTTAGTTACTTAGTTAAAGTAACTAGTTAGAGTAACTAAGATACTTTTACAGTAATTTTTCTCTCTCTTACATTGATTGTAACTACGATAATATAAAAGTAACTAAGATACTTTTAAAGTAACTAGTTACATTGATTTATAACTACGATACTCTAAAAGTAACTAATATACTTTTGAGTAACTAGTTATTTTAATTGTAACTACGAAACTCTAAAAGTAACTAAGATTCTTTTGAACTAGATACCATAAATTTACTAGGTAGTGATAACATGTAAATGAAAAGTTTATAACGAATACGAATTTATTATACTTACAAACTTAATACATTTCTAATAAAAGTAGAAAGAAAAGATCAGTAACAAAAAACCTATTTAATAAATTTAAGTAACAAAACTAAATAAATATAAATCCAAATATAACCAAAAAAATTCAGAACGTTTTTAAAATGCCCCGTTGGCTTTTAAAAGTACCAACCTTTCAAAATTCTCATCTAAGAGGATATGTCTGTTTCCCTTTCATTGATTTCCTTAACAAACACAAAAATTACCTCCCACATGCACCTACGATCTACATCTTTCCCATTCTTACTTACTAACCTTGATAGTCTGATTAACGGCCGCCGATCGTCCCTTGGTCATCATCTGATGGACGGCACGTGTGCATTATTGGTATCACAGAGGAACTTTTTAAAAGTAACTTAGTTACTTTAAAAGTTACTTTAAAAGTAACTTAGTTAATTTAAAAGTAACTTAGTTACTTTAAAAGTTACATTAAAAATAATTTAGTTACTTTCAAAGCATCTTAGTTACTTTTAAGTATATCTAGTTACTTTTTAAGTAAAAAAGTAACTAGATACAAGTTACTTTTTAAAAGTAACGAAGTTACAGTTACTTTTGGCATGATTCCAAAAAGAACTAAGTTACTATATAATACGTCAATTTTTGTAAAATTTATATATCTACCTAATTCTTTAAATTTTTATAGTACTATTTTTTGATATTCCACCCAAGTCGACCTTAAAACTTATATGCAAGAGAAATAATAAAGATAACTGGTCATGAAGATGAGTACATAAATTGAGATAAAACAAACAATATCATTAAATTTTTCTAAAAAATAAAATTAACCTTTTGAGGTTTTCGTATGTCATTGTTTTGTCTTTATCAATTTCATAGGCGGTATTGTCACTTATTTTATCACGTTTACAGCGTTGCTATTATGCTATTATGTGAATTACAAAATATGATTATTTTGAAAAAATTATATACCATCTTGAAGGTTAAAAATCAATGCCTAGAACCGTTTTTAATATTTTAAAACTAATTTTGCTTATCGCTCGGCGTGAAATAAGGCAACTAAGAATACATTGCATCATTAAATTGGCCATAAAACGACATTGTTCATTAGACTACGAAAGAGTCTGTTTCTCATTTTGATCAGTCTATCACTGTCTTTCTGTCTGTTGGTTCGAAAGCTTAAAAACTACGTGACAGGGATTCAGGGAACAACGAAATTTTGTATATGGATATTAACCCTGCTGAAAACCAGGTATATTTATATTATATACAAAGCCAGTATCATAACAAAAAATATGTAATTCCATTTTATTGTTTAATTTTAGTTTAACCTTATGTCTACTTATCTTAAAAATTTCAATTAACTCATATATACAGGGTGGTCATTGAGTGCCGCTAACAATAGCATATCTCTAGCTTAGTTTTCTTACAATAATAATTTTGTCCTTGGTTCAAAATGTTTTTTCGAATAATATTATATCCTGCATTTTTTGAGAATCTATAAACACGACCTGTGCCTGAAAATATGATAAAATCTTCCACTTATGTCATTAAAAAATCTTTATTTAGCGTCATAGTTTAATATTTATTTAGAAATAAAGGAAAATATTTTTGTATGTCACCTAATAACTTCATTAGCCTAGACCTCTTAAAATAGCGGAAACTCGCGAACGGCGATTTATTAAACAGCCCAAAATTCAGCTAAAAATACAATCCGGGTCTGGCAGTGCCTCCCCCACTCGGCGAAAATATACAAAATTGTTCCGAAAATCAACAGGCCGTAGTCTTTTGACCACCAGTCTCTTAGTGTTTTGTTTAAAAAATAATGTCCTATCAAAGACCGGCCTTTTGGCATTACAGAGAGGGGCAGCAAAAGAAACGTGTAAGTTGGAAGAAGAAAGATAGTAGCAGTTTGGCTTATTCGTGTGTGTGCGTGTGTAAACATGGCTTTAGCTTTTAATTTTTCAGGTCTACCGTGGGGAACGTATTGTTTGTGTAGCCCCTAAGGCAGAAACCAGATTCATTATGTTCGTTTATGTTTTGTAACTATTCTTAGAAGATGAAAACGTTTGATTTTTAAAGGAGTTTGCTGTAAGTTTTATATAACGTTTCTCCATTGAGAAGCATCTCAAAGGTTGATTTGTAGTTTTGGAACCATTTTTTTCCCGAGGGCCGTCCGTACGCCGGATGCACTTAGGCCAGGTTTGGGCCATTGTGCTTACCCTGTTTGGTTGTTACACCCACTCAGTGATCCCAGTTCCTTGCATTAGTTTGTGTAGGTCAACTGGGGAGAGGGTAAAGATGTCCTCCGGTTCCAGTTTTGGTTGCCCGAATATTTGTTGCCTCTTCCGATCTAGTGACTGGCAATGGCAAACTATGTGCTGTACAGTTTCCCTGTCTTGTCCGCATAATCGGCAGTCAAGGTCTCCATTGTACAGTTGCATTCAGCCATGTGATGTGTCAGAATTCCTGTAATGGTTTTCAGCTGGTTCCTGTTCATTTGAAGCAACTGTTTCGTAAGTCTTGGGTCTGGATCCCCAATAAAACTTTTGCTGTGGTATAATCCCTGTCTGTTGCTTCAGTGGATTTTGTGTTCACTTCTGATCCATACTTTTGGGACCATGCGTCTTAATATCAATTTAAAAAGAAATACCCTATCAAAGACCGACCTTTTGGCATTACCGAGTGGGATAGGAAAAGTAACAATTGGGTAAGTTGGAAGAAGAAAGACAATGCGCCGTTTAGCCTTTTTTGTGTAAACATGGCTTAAGCTTTTTATATTTTATTTAAGGGTCCACCATCACTTTTAGGTATTTTCTCATTTATGCCCTATTTTTGTGCTATTATTGAAAATACAAATATTTCAAAAATAGTTGGAGGCGTTCGGCTGTCAAATAATGTTACCAATAAAATGTAATTAAATAAACATAAATTTGATATTGTTAAAGGCTCAAAAGTTGAGGCTTTCGTTGTTAAATTAAATCTGAATTGTGATGTAAAAAATTTAAAGGATCAGGGAAGTAATGATAATGAACGCGTAAAATATCTACAATGAACTTTTCACTAAATTTTGATTTTGACGCTATCGAATAAAGCACAAAAAAATTAAATTTTCTGCGGTTTCAGTTTTTATATTCCTCAATTATTTACTTAGAAAATAACATTTCTAATAAAAACACGCGGAAGAAGGTACCGACGTTACAACAAAACCGACCAATGGGCAACCCAGAATAGCCTTCATTCGACACGCCTGGATCCATCTCCGACCTAACTAATCTCTCGAGACTGGTATTCTATTTCTAATCTTTTCTTTTTCTATTTAAGTTATCGGAACAAAAATCACAATAATGGGTCGCACGACTCGCCAAATAAAAGAATTGTGAGGCTAATAGGATGACGTACATGCCTTCTCGCCTTATGTTTTTGAATTTGCAACTTTCTCGCCGTGATTTTAATTGTTTCCACAGAAGGTTTGCGATGATCTAGGAAGATTTTTATTATTGGGATATGTTTTCAATAGGTTCTGGTTCAGGATGTTAGTGTTGAATATGATAAATTCGTTTATAGTGAAAGACGCTATGCATTGGCTGTAACACAGGCATTATTGCGTAGCCAAGAAGGGATGAGAAGCCCTTAAGTTAGTCATAAAATATCTTGTGTTTGTTCCAAAAAGATCAATCAACAAAATTATCCGTGGTCACTGTGAACGAGTGTCAATCACGACGATCTTTTGAAATAAGCCTTTATGAACCAAGTTACCAATACAACTCACTAATCACACTATGATAATAACAGCATATTAAAATCTAGTATTTTGCAACCACGTTACGTTTATCTTCTTACTTCTTAGAATAAATGGCATAGCGTAGCGGGTAGCGACCGTACGGTCCAACGATTCGATTTTAGTTCGATTCGCTTCGCTAAAGATCGTTCGTCTCGGCTTAATTCGACCCATGATCTTGCTTTTCTAATCTCATGTAATTAGTTTCTAAGAATTGTTCTTTTAAAGAACTTTTATGTAATGTAATCAAGACCTACAGGAACAATTTGGTGCTCAATCACATGTCCTTTAAAAATCGATGAAAAACCTAGTAGGTACTTTTGGAGATATCTGATTAAAAGTAACATTTTGAAAATTTGTTTTTATTTTTTCCTAAATTTATTTGAAGAAAATTTATAAAATAAATTACACTCTTTTATTGCCACTTTTTCTTTTCTACAAAATGGAACTATCAATTTTAAATGCGACGTTTTGATATTATGATGATTTTCAGCTTCATTTTTCATATTTAAAAACATATGTTTACTATAAAATTACAAAAGTAAAAATAGACTTCAAGTACTTCAACGCAATATGGCAGGTCAGTGGTAGAGCTGTCGCATTTGACCGCAGGAGATTCGGGTTCGATCCCCGGACAGGTTTACGCTTAATAAAAAAAGTATGTCCAAGATTTTAGAGGAAAGAATGCAGTATGGTATGCCTTAATGGTTTAGCGTATAATGTTTTGTCTCATAGATCCACAATTAATTTATTACCTATTTAAATTCCGATTTTTCCATACACTGACTGAGGATATATAGGTGTATGTTTGATGATGTAATTTTTCGTCGAAACGTTTATTAACATAACAAGTGTGATACATAAAATGTCTATTTTTAAAATATGGAACTTTTTCGAAATGAGTAATTAGTAGGTATTTTAAAAAATTTACTTGATAATGCGCCCAAAGCATCGAAACGTCTAATTGAAAAACTGATACGGCCATTTTGTCAAAAAGAAAAAGTAGCAATCAAAAGTGTAAGTTATTTCATAATTTTCCTATAAATAATGTTAGGAAAACTAAAATCAAATTTGCAAAATTTCACTTTTTTCCAGATATCTCCAACTAGGAATATCCTTAATTTTTAAGGCCTTTTTACATTGGGTGCAACTGCAAGAAAAATGGCCTGAAAGCATGCGCTTCGACAACGTTTTAATCAGCTGATGCACGTTTTCCCATTTAAAACCTACATCAGCTCTTTAAAACGTCGACAAAGCACATGCTTTCAGGCAATTTTTTCTTGCAATTGCACCCAATGTAAAAAGGCCTTAAGACATTTGATAGCATGGATTTCGAAAAAAAAAATCACTTGGAACCAGGCGCAGATCAAGAGGAGGGGAGTCCCCCTCCTCTGAGCCTTACAAAATAGCTGTTTTTAATAGGGCGTGTGAAATATCAGAATTTTTTTTAGGAGTCACTTTTGTTTGAGAGTAGAAACATTTTTAGAGCCGGGATACGCTCTTTTTTTTAGAAATAACTTTTTTTAGCCCTCCCTCTCCCTCAACAAAATCTTGGATCCGCCACTGCTTGGAACACTTAAATGATATGTCCTTTGGTGGGGTACCTAGAAAATTAACTTTTATTTTCACATTTTTTTTGGAAGACATTGTCGCGAATCAAGATTGATAAAAAAAAAATTGGGACGCCTCCAAAAAATCGGTATCAATTTTGTTGGGTTTTAAACAAAACACGTCTGAGCTATTTTTGTCGCAGAATCTAAATTCCAGCAGCAATAAAAAACCAGTAATTATCTTAAATGATTTGGAGCTTTATTTTTTATTTTGGAGTTTTTTAAATCTAAAATATTGCATACTTAATAATAAACCATATTTTATTGGGCCTGCTAAAAGTTTTAAATTTAATAGTGGACCAAATTTTGAACCCCTTTAGTGAATAAAGTTCAACGTTCTTTAAAAAAAACAGTAAAGTAAATTTTAGATTTTTTCTTTTTTTATTGCGAGCCAAAGACATTTTGAAAAAATTATATATCCATTAATTATTGTAGAATAGTTAAAAAATAATTTAATTTTCAAAAGCCCATATTTTTATCAAATTTCAATCAATCCATTTCATTTTTAGTTTATTGGGTAGGCTGTCTCTTGTACCACTAACTATTGTGTGACTTCACTTGTCTCTTTATATGAGGCGATGGCTAAAATATCAAGCTGTGTAAAATCTGCTTACTCTAAAATTGCTGTTTCGTAAATACGAAGGTATACAAATTTAACTTTATTATTGTGTTGGTTACAGTTTTGTGTTAGGTACTTACTGTACCCATTACAGCGCAGTGTCAATTAAAAAAAATTAATTTCTGAAAATTGTGAATTGTGTCGAGGATGGAAAATACCTACGGAAAAGGGTTATTTACAGCTTTGTGTTAGGTACTTTCTATTCCCATTACAGCGCAGTACCATTCAAGCTAATTAAACAAAATTTAAATTCTAAAAAACTTTATACAGGGTGATTCCTAAGTTTTTTAGCTGTGTATAGAAGGCATTTAAATAAACATTTTCAAAAACCTTTTTTCAAAAAATTCAAAAATAAAGTAAGTACTTAAGTACATTCATTTATTACACTACGAATCCAATACGGTTCTGCCTAACTTGCCCGTTGAATAACATTAAGAAAACTGCTGGGTGTAGGATGAACCCGCAAGAGAACGCGTTCTACGTATAATCTCGAAGCAGCAGTCGCACGACACGACGACACTCACCGTAAAATAGCACCATAGTTTATTGTTTTCAAATTTTACCATTTTCACGTGTCACCAATTTAAAATAAACTTGCTTCAGAAAAACACACCGCAGCAGATTGCCAAATAAATAAATAACCATTGCAAAATTGCATGCCTAATAAGAGATAAGACAAACAACATAAATTATAGCAGGCTACGCTTTGATGACCAGGCACACACGATTTCTTCTGTATCTGGCACATTTTTAAGTTTAAAAAAAAAGGTATTTGAAAGTGTTGTTTATTTTAATGCCTTCTATACACAGATAAAAAAGAAGTATCAACTTAGGAATCACTCTGTATAAAACCAGTATTCCCATCTCTACAAGATACTCCTTTATAAATTGGCAATATATATGTTTGAAATTTATTTTTTTTTATTGACATGTACGGCGAGAAGCTTCTATGACTCCATACTGGTAAACCAAGGAAAAGTGGGTTCAAATAATATAACGATTTTTGAAATTTATTTTTTTTAATTGACACGAACGACACTGCACTGTAGTGGGTACAGTAAGTACCTAATATAAAGCAGTAACCAACACAATAATAAAATCCAATTTTCATAGCTTCGTTTTTTAAAAACATTAATTTTAAAATCATCATCCCTGTATAAAAAAGACATAAAGTGAAGTCACACACATTATACTTAGGGGTCCAAGAGACAGCCTATCCAATAAACTGAAATTGGAACGGATTGAGTGAATTTTGATAAAAATATGGGGTTTTTTTAAATTCAAGTATTTTTTTAACTATTTCATAATAGACGCAGTGTAATATAATTACAGAATATCAAAAATCACCTAAAGAATGCACAATTTTACATTTTCTTTTGCATAGATAGGAACTTGAACCTTAAAAGTTACGATTTTTGGCGCACTCGCCATATAATTTTTTTATATTTTAATCAATATTTCGTTCTACTCAAAAAGCGGCCAAATACATGTCTTTATGTCCAATTTTTTTACTTTTATAGTACTTAATAAATCCAAACTAGGTACATATCCAAAAGTAGAAACATAACGGATTTTTGAATAAAACGAAAAATAAGTAACAAAATATTTTATCAAAAAACGAACTGGCGAATGCGTCACCAGCCCTCACGCTTATAAGCTGTTTATTTAAATAAACGTAAACAAAACTGATCAAATATAAATTATATATTCTGACATTGTCGGAGAAAATTTTTGTTTCGGCATAGGCGAACTTAAAATATGCGCTTAAAAATAACTATGTAAGATTGTGTGTAAGTACAGTCAGCTATAAAAGTAATGGGACAATGTATGAATCTAATAAATAGTTGATATTTATATACAAGTTCAGTTGTGAATTAATTTTATGACAATAAAGATATTTCTAGCAGCAGGCGGACAAAGTAGTGCATTTATCTTTTGCATTAAAGTACATAGGGACGCCAAAGGTATAATAGGTTCTCTGGGGTACAGGTAGACAATAACTGGCTGTTTCGTCTTTGTTAGGACTCATCAGAAAGCCAAAACCTGTAAGCAATTCCCAATACAGTGAAAATATGCTTTCAAGATAATTTTAAGAATAATATGATGAAAACCTAGTATCGCCATCTGTAGGAATCAACTTAATGCAAAAGATAGCCATCAGACGTGAAAACATAGTACTTACAATAAACCAAGTACGTTAGGCCAACACATCCAGTATAGGAAACGTTTTTGCTCATCCCTACACTTTTTCTACGGGTTTGTAGATTTAAATATAGATCGCACTGCAGTAGCAAACAGTGGGATCGTGTTTGGTGGAATCTCCTCATGAGTTCTAAGTAGATTCTGATTTTTTTTTACAAATATTTGGCAATATAAAAATAGATGGTAGGGTAAGTATACCAAGATCCGCGAAGACACGTTTACAGTCTTCCCTAAATTTGAAAAAATTCTGATGGCCTTCCTTTGAAGGCCACTGAGACGGTCAGTGCCAGAGGAGTATCCTCACTTACGGGTTGCATATGAAAGGTGTGACTGAAAAATACCAAAGACCACGTAAAAAGTCGCTGGTCGACTTGTACAAACACTTCGTTATTTGAACTCCAGTTCATCGCGATCCTTATGGACGACACCACTTTATTTTATTTAACAGTAATTCATTGCTGCAAAAAAGACAAGTCCCCTCTCTTGTGCAATCAGGAGTTTCCTCAATGATTTTTCTAGTGTGTCCCCACTGACATACACCGTTGTGTCATATAAACCACTTGCAACGTTTACGAGGTACAACGTACAACAATACTTATAGACCTGACACGAAATCAGTTACTTTACAGACCTGGTATCGTCTTATGGTATTTGTTTTGCTAAATTGTTCACATAATATATACAAACATTTCATATTCACCACTCTTTCTCTATAATAATCTATAATATCTGGTGTTATAGTTTGTCAATAGTATTTTCCTTTATTTGTAGTTTACTGTTTCATTGTTTCATATTTTATATATCATAGGAAGAACTAATCCTGGATTGACTTTTAGATTAACCAGAATAAAAATTTTAAATTTAATCAAGGAAAGATGCATTAAACACAAATTTAAAAAATCACCACAATAGCTTAACATTTCTTAGAGCCGTTATGTCAGAAATGTCATTGTGTATTTTTGGTTGCCGGCGCTAAAAGTTAAACGTGTTGGAAGTGAATTTTAAAGGCTATCAGAGTGAGAAATCATATCTTTTGTGTCACATAGACTGACATAGTAAGAAGATATTAGATATTAGTGTTACACATTTTATTATCGCCTTGAAGAGAATACTGCCCATTAAATCCCTTACTTTGCGTTCTAACTGTACAAATCATTAGTCGAGAAGTGCAAGTGCGTTAAATTGAAGATTCCTAATTGTAATTGGTACAAGAGCGCCTTGAGCCACATTTTAATTTATTTCGTAGGCTATTTTGGTTTATAGAGTATTAAAATTTGACCTATTTATCCGGTAATATTTGTTTAATATAATTAAATTTGCAACATTATGTATTTTTTGAATTTTTAAACAAATCAAGATCACCAAAACAATTAAATGAAACATAATACAACGTAATATAGTAGAATTTTTTTTAAAGTCACACACACACATGTCTATGGGAGTCTGAGAGGGTGCCTGGATCGTTAAAAAATTACCATCTATTACAAAAAGAATACCATTGCGATGTCAACTTTTTCTACCAGAACTTTTTAAAAAAAATCCTAAACTTTACGCCGGCGGCGCATTTTTTTTTTGGAAGCTTCAATTACATTTTTTGTAAACACGAGTTGTACAGTGTGTAATTTGTTAAATTATGGTGCAACCCTCCCCGAGCCTAGGAGCTCGGGTCTAAAGTCTAATTGCAACCTAATTTTTCGTCTCACGCTTGAAAATTTTTAAACAATGTATTCTTGGCTTAGATTACAAAGGTCTTGTAGGAAACGTTTAGTTTTTAAACTTTTTCTTCTAAAAGTCCTGTTTTATATAGAGATTAAGGTTTCGGATGCAATTTTATAGGAAAACGAGTAAAAATAATAATATTTAATAATTTTTTCTATTATATCCTTGTCTGTTCCGTTTTCTCTTTTTTAGAGCTATTTTAAATCAACAAAAATATAACCCAATGCAATAAAATATTTTTACAACAAAAACAAAAAACAATTAGGTATTTATTTTTAAAGAGAAAAATTAAAGTAAAACTTTTAATTGAAACATTTTTTTATGGAAGAAGTGTGATAATTTATAATAAAACAAAATAGTGCGGGAAGAAACAAAAATGCTTTATTATGAATATACAAAACGGCACTTAGGAGTATTCCAAAACCTAAGCATTTGCACCAAAAACTGCTCTTAGATCTACGCTCCTAAAATACATGATTTCTGAAAAATCAGCAATTTTGGCGTGGTAAGCGATATTTACTTTCTTTTTAATCAAATGAAATAGAGCCCGCAAGACGTACGTCTTATGTTAAAATTTTGGATTGACACCAATAATCATATTTTTCACAAATATAAAAAATGTTTATATCAAAAAAAAAACATTTACAAAAACATATTTAATCCAACCATGCAGAGGGGAGGAGGTAATAATTTAATTTTCGAAATTTGATCGGTGAATGTTAAACGAACTTTCGGCGTGGCCCCGAAAATGTTTCGCCTGCGGCGCTTTTCCACCTTCTCCACTAGGTACAATATCATGGAATACATGTAGTCCCGACTGTCCGTTTCTCCAGAAAAAAAAATGTCCTACTTACGCCCCCCGAGCATATTTTCTGGCTACGCCACTGAAGAACTTGTATCATCTAGATAAGTCTTATAAGGGAATCTATTTAGGAGGGGGATAGGGGTTCTGCCCCTATTTCCTTAAACCATTCTCTTCGGGCAAAAAATTGGGGAAAACCTAAAAACGCATTGACGGAAACTGAAATAAATGTTTAGAAAATTTTATTTTTGTTTCAAAGCAAAACGATAATAGTAGTTTGTATAACAAGTGTAGATATAATGTCCATATCACATGAGAAAGTAAATTGAGCATGACGCCGTAGGCGGAGTGCTGAAATTTCCGAGTATATTTTTTCTACGACTCAACTCACAAAAAAAAAATTGAATAATTTTTTTAAATCAATTTTACATAATAATAAGATCTACGCCAAATTTAAAGTTTAGAAGATAAATATTCCCACATGACAATCTATGAAAAACGAACGTGTGATCGAAATCTCAACATATTTCCGATGAGTCCTAAAAATGCTGAAAATATTTTAATTGCCAATAATTTTCAAAATCCCAATAAAATTTCTCGCTACATAAATTTCAAACTATTAGCTAATAAAAGCGTTGAATGCATTGTGCATCCACAAACGCAGTTGTGGTATATAGCCAAAGCATATGCTATTTCTGCATCACAATGTCCGACAGCTCCGCTCTCCTACGGGGGAGGGGCGGGCAATCCCGGTTTCAACAATCAATGCCAAATCGATTTTTAGCCTAAGTACGACAGCTTTTTGGTTCGCGTTTCGGAAAAAAGTTCTTTGTCTTGTGGTAATTTCTAAAAAAAATTGGTACTAGCTGCTGTTAAAGTGTTTCACTTAGAAAAAAACAGTGCTCTTGTGTTTTGCATTTTTAAGGAATATGTGTTTTTTATTTCAATATAAATAACAATGATTAATATCTTATATAAAGTATTTAATTACTTCGGTACTTCTCGCGGACTTCCTATTTATTGTCAAAAATATACGAGTTTCAAACTTTTAATCATTACAAATGTCAATGTCAAAATAGCGACATAAAGCAACTGACGAACTAGAAAATTCATGATACAAAAGGTTACTAATAGGCGATCGGTCGTCAAGATCGCCTATGACTTAGCAAACGGTGCAATCCACCATAAGATATGATATCCAGAGATTGTGACATCATAGGTGAGTAAATAACCCTAAAACCAGATGGTCATTTTTATTTTGTTTCCATGGTTACGAATAGCCATTTCACTCACCACATGATGTCACAGTCGCTGAATATCATATATCTTTAGTTCTTTCATGATTAAAATCGGGTTAATGTTGGAATACAGGGTGATTCCTATGTTGATACTTCTTTTTTAGCTGTGTATAGAAGGTATTAAAATAAACAACATTTTCGAATACCTTTTTTCAAACAACTCAAAAATAAGGTACTTAAATTCATTTATTACACTATGGATCAAATACGATTCTGCCTAACTTGCCTGTTGAATACCATTAAGAAAACTTCTGGGTGTAGGATAAGCCCGCAAGGGAAAGCGTTGTGCGTATAATCTCGAGGCAGCAGCCGCACTTTGACGACACTCACCATAAATTAGCACCATATCTACTACCATTTTCACGTGTCACCGATTTAAAATTAACTTGCTTCAGAAAAACACACCGCAGCTTATTGCCAAATAACTGACCACCGACCCGTAAATTGCATGATTAATAAGAAATAAGACAAACAACATAAGGTATAGCAGGCTACGGTTTGATGACCAGGCCCGCACTTAGATTTTTTACTTCTGCATCTCGCCTATTTTTAAGTTTTTTGAAAAAAGGTATTTGAAAATGTTTTTTTAATGCCTTCTATACACCGCTAAAAAAAAAGTATCAACTACCCTTACTTGAGTAGCAATTACCTACAGTTTTGAACTAAAGAAATTTTGATTTATGAATTAATAAAAGTAAAAAACGAAAATTTGTGAAGTTTGTCCATGTTTCTTTTTTTGCTTATTCTTTTATAAATGCAAACTTATTTAACTTACAATTGTAGATAATTATGCTTTATATTTGGGTAGTTGGCCGATTTTTGGATAAAAGGAAAAAGTAACGAATTATTGATCAAAAAACGAAATGGCGAATGCGTCCCTTCACTCTTAATTTTAAATATTTTATGCTTTACACTACTTTATAATGCCGTCGTTTATGAATGTGTTTAATGTCAATAATACTACTTTATAGGATCGAGAACAAAAATTATATAAATACAAAAATTTTCTTTCGTAGGTACATTATAACAGGCCTTGAATTTAATAAAAAAAACATGTAAAGCGATTTAAGTTACTCGTACATAAAGACTCTATGAGCCAGACTCTCCTGCTTTATTGGCTTTTTTATAAACAACTGATCCAGTAAAGCTCTACACTCTACATTATCTACTAGTAACATAAATATCTATACAGGAAAAAATCATAATTGTTTTCGTGTCAGTGATAATATTTTTTTAGTATGGAATTTAAAAAAGAAACATTTTGACAGCATAGCGCGTCCAAGGTCACCATATCCCATTTTCGCGTTTATTTTTAAATTTTTCTCAAGTAAAGCGTGTTTACTCGGTAAATAATTTAATAATTTAGTTTGAAAAGTGATCCAAGCTGAAATCGCTGAAATTTTCTGATGGGAAAACACCAAGAATTGGTGATAAATTTGCAACGAAATTCAGCAAATCTACCGTGGGGCTTTAGCCTCGTCGGAGGAGCGGATGTCAAAACTCCCCTCATCGTTACCAAGGTAAGTTGTTAGAAAGCCATTTTTTTATTATATTCCCCCAAAACACCATATTTTAACATCATTATCTCTATTATATGTACATACAGTACAGGGTGAGTCAACAAAAGAGTAAAATTCATTTTCTCCTCTATCTTAAGAATTAGATAAAAATTCGAAATACAAAAGTTGTAGAGACCATTGAGGTGCACTTTTTAAAATTATATTGGAGTATACGGGGTGGCCCAAAGAACGTATATATTATATTATTTTCTAATTCCCCACTAAATTCCACGCCTATTTTGTATAAAATGTTCTATGTCCAAATTTAATATTTTCTGAGATATTGACGTTTAAAATATGGCATTTTCAGACTTTGACATGCTGTAACATTGAAATGGTTTATCTTAGACTATTTAACTAGAGTGTTTTACACAGGCAAAATGTCATAGCAACGGCCGGTTTTCTACTGGCAAAATTACTACCTGCACCTACCTGGACAAAATTCACATGTGATTTTTGCCGCGGCAAAATTTTAATTTTTGATTGAAAGAAGTTATGTTACCATGGTTCTGTTAATTATTTAAAATGTTATTGTATTATTTCTTGTTAACAAACGTCAAATTATTTTAGTTCAAAAATGAGTGTTTCTAAGGAAAAAAACAGATTTGGAATACAATCCATTACAGAAATTAAAAAGGCAGTGTCGGAGAATATACCTCCAAATACGCGTATCTCCAAAACTTCCATTTGGCGACAGTTTTCGCAGTTCTTATTGATAAGAGATTATAAGCTTGAAAAGCATACTCCAGCCGAAGAATTAGCAAAAATTATGGAAGATTATGCTTACAACATGAAAAAACTAAATGGAGAGGACTACAAAGAGTCAAGTATCAAAAGCATATGGAATACCACGGCGCAGATGCTACAAGAAAAGTATTATCAAGAATTTAATATAAAAATAGACCCATTTACCGACATTCTTTTTAAATCAGCCCGTTTGGCAAAGGACTTAAAACGAAAACAACTTCAAGGTAACCAAGAAAAAAGAAAAACAAGTTCGAAAGCCCTTACAACACAAGAATTATTGGAAATGATAAAAATTCATGACGAAGACACCCCAGACGGCCTACAGAAAAAAATATTTCACTTATTTTCTTTTGAACTTGCGTGGCGAGGCAACGAAGCAGTGAACTGCAAAGTACATTATTTCCACCAAGAATTAGACCTAAATGAAGAATTTACGGGACGTATCGAATACAATCCCATATTTTCAAAGACTACACAAGGAGGTGCAAAAGCCTTGGCCAGTAGCAAATGGTTGGTAAAAAACAACACTAACAAAGATCTTTGTCCTATTCGTCTATTTTTAAAATTATTTGAAAAAAGAAATACCAATCCAGAAATTACAAGTGACAGGCTCTTTTTGACAGTTCATCCAAATTGGAAAAAAGGAATTTGGTACAAAAACATGCCTATTGGAATAAACAGCATGTCGAAATGGACCAAAATCTCAGCAGAAAAAATCGGCGTAAATACCAAAAAATTTAAAGTAACAAACCATTCACATCGCTCTTCCACTATTTCTGCCCTTGCAAAAAATGGCGTTGGTGAGCAAGAAATTATCAATTTAACAGGACATTCCCACGCCAATTCTTTGAAGCCTTATTTGCAGTTAGACTCTGAACATCATTTAAAATTAATTGCAAACTTAAGAGAAAAAGCACCAGATCAAGTAATATCATCAAATCAAAATCAATCAAATAATGCACAAACGTTTAATTATCACAACTGTAACTTTTACATCAATAAATAAGTAATTTTTTTGTTTTATTCTTAAATAAAAGTTTTCTAATTTTATTGTTCTTTGTCTTTTTTCTAGTTAAATAGTCATGTCGAATACCACTCGAGAAAAAATTGTGTAAGCAAAATTGTTCTCAAGGATTTATTTAAGTTTGTTGCTTTTAAGCAATTGCCAAGCAACAAACTTTCATACCTTTCGAAAATTTTGCCGACAAAATTTTATCTCTTGTGATATTATATATGAGAAAAATAGTTGTCACGTACCTACACTCGCGAGCAAAAAATTTAGGTCACTTAGTAAATATGCCATGTTCGCCCATGGTAACCATAAAAGGCATCGCATGATCTTCGAGAATTTCTGTAATGTACCTGTGAGATGTTAGGGAGCCATTTTGTATGAAGATCAATTCTGTGCGGGCTTGTGCAGTGATTTCTGCCCAAACCATTACCGAACCACCGCCAAATGGAAATCGCTGGTCAATACAAACTGCAGCATATCTTTCTCCTGGTCTTCTCCATACTCGTCGACGTCCGTCTGAGCCATTGAGGCAAAAACGTGACTCATCTGTAAACAGTACGTTGCTCCAATCCATGCCAAGTGATTAAAGCCTACTAGACCAAATATTTCGAAATTGAATTTATTTCCTTATTTTTTTTCAAATTTCCTAAGTAAACTAAATTTTTTGCTCACCAGTGTATATTAATTTTTTGTTCCCCATCTAAAAGTAACTTGTGGTTTAACATGTTAAACGGTTAAAACGTGTTTTAGATAGAGAATGAAAAACCAAGAGAGGGAGATGAAAACCATTTTTCTTTAAGATGAACCGTTCCAATGTTACAGTCTGTCAAAGTCTAAAATGACATATTTTAAACGTCATATGACATTTACAAAATAAGCGTAGAATTTTGTGGAGAATCAGAAAATAATACAATAATACAATATATAGGGTCTTCCATTAAAAAAAAAACACGTTTTTTGGGCCACCCCGTATACTCCAGAATATTTTTAAAATGTGTACCTCAATGGTCTCTACAACTTTTGTATTTCGATTTTTTATCTAACTCTTAAGATTAAGGCGAAAATGACCTTTATTCTAGTGTTGACTCACCCTGTATATTGAGTCCATAAAGTCAGTGGGTCGTGTGAATAAAAATTAGTAGGTATACTTTATACTCCAAAAATGCAAGTAGATACTTCGTTTCATAAAAATAAAAATGTAACAGGACATACTCCTTTGAATATACAAATACATTTAATTTTCGAAAATATACTGTTTTTTATTCTTACGGAATTGAGTAGAAACTCACACTTTATGCTCATACTCATATAGCATATATACATCAGAAACTCTTGTTTTATTCATACTACCCGGTGTAAAACTAAAGAAAGAAAATAATCGAAGGAGTCAGAATCTGGCGATCTTACCGGCCACTCAATTATACCTTTTCTCTTTATGCACTGGTTAGGAAAAACTTTATTTAACTATTATCTACTTCTACTTGAATCCGCAATACCCTATCATCAGTAATATTTCAATTCTGTACGATTTAGTTAAAATAAGGTCATTTCAAGAAACTGTATAAGTGGACCCTACACAAAACACACGATTAATATTGACATTATCAGTAGTAAAGATACATGCCAAACAGTCTTAATTATTTGGTTGTAGTAAATTGTGGGTTATATTTCATTTTTTACCCCCTTTTCCGTGAACTATGACAATACATAAATGTGCAAATGAAAAAAATATTTCTATAACAGAATAATGATTTTTCCTTTTGGCATGTTTTCCTTTGCGTTTAAATAACATACAAGCATGTATCACTGGCCAAATAACAGTAAAGTAATGACGAACATAAGTTGGGTAAGTGATGAGCAATGTCTTTATGTTTCAAGCTATGTTTAACTTTTCAAAATTACTCAATCCACGTAAATTGCCAAATGGGACCCTACGCAACAGTGGCGTACAATGCTGTTTTAATCAGGGTAGGCAAAAATTGCATTTATGACAAAAATTTACCTTCCGTAACATTCAAGCATCTAAATTTCAAATTTTGTCACAAAATGTCTTGTTTTTAAGTTTGTGGAAAGAACACGGACAGAAGAAAAATGACATTATTTGTAAATGAGTTCAATACGGCGGTCTTTACGTTAAAATTCTTTTAAAACATCGTCATAAAAATTGGTTTTGCGTTTTAAATCCTGCAAAAGTCGCTCTCTAGAGAGATTATTGTTAATAAGCGTGCCTGTCCCTGTGTGTCTTGTAAATAGGTATGCATTCTTTTTAAACCAGAAAAGAATCATTCTGCAGACGTGTAACTAGCCGGAATAGTAACAATTACCACCTCCATGTTTATTTTTTTCCCAAACCCGACGCGACGGCGCTAAGTGTAACAAAAGGCCGAAAACACTAAAAATAAATTAAAAATCTATCATCCACCTGATGTTGCCAAAAACGAGGTCAATTATTATGTGAAATATTATAAGCTTACTGATTATTAAATATTATGAACCTATCAGCAAAAATTATTTGAATTGTCACAAAAGTGCTTCTTAGTTTACGATACCTTATCCGTTTTCCCTTTAAAAATATTATATTAATTCAACCAATTAATAATAAATTTTGGTGAGGCGTGTTTCATATTCTATATTGAAAAAGCGAAGTATTTTCCAAACTACGGTAAAACTTGAAGATTGTCACCAATGCACACACCAAAAGCGGGCTTTCTTGGCGCAGACTGATAGATGAAGGAAGGTCGAAGGTTGCGACGGGTTTATTTGTTACATCTCTTTCCCTTCCTTCGTACAAAAGCAGTGCTTTTGCATAGGACGCTCATGTACAGCGAGATTTTTGCTTTTAGAACGGTCTTACGGAATGCTTATACAGGGATTTAGTTTATGATATAAATAAGCAAATAATACGTTCGTGGAAAGGATATAGGATGTATTTATCGGTCCTATATTATTATTTATTATATTAATGTAGAGATAAATTGCCAAAGTTGGATAAAAACTAATATATAAAAATAAATTGTTTCTGTTTGTTTTATTGTTCCCGGGGTAGGCAATGCTTTTTGCTTATATTGCCACTGCTACACAATCAATATCACCTCTGCCAGCAAAGTGTTGCACTAAATCCGAATTTATCATAAATAACACATCCTGGATTAATATAATAATAAAAAAGCAAAAAGTTGAACATAAACAGACGTGTGCACGTCATCCCATTAACGAATCTGACAGTCGAGCTGCCGATTATAACTTAATTAGAAAAGAACGCTGTCGAATGGCTTCTTTTGATTAATTTACTTCTCAATAACTAATTCAAGAATTTTAATTATAAACGTATTTTTTCTTGCTCTATGTCAAAGTCAAAATTTAGTAAAAACCTATAACAAACTTTACAATAATATTAGGTGGTTATTATTGGCACTTATACTGATACTTTTATTGATCTTGTACAGGACCTGAAAGGCTAAACAAGCTATAAAAATAACTAAAACTCCTTTAACCGGTTTTGACAGTCTCTTTTTCTTCAGGTAGCTTTTGGTTCACCCGCCCAGGGTGTACTGCAGCGAGGGGACATCATCACCAAAGTAGGAAACTATGATTCCCGAGACATAAGACACCAAGACGCTCAGAATCTGTTCAAGAACGCTGGGGGCAACGTTCGGGTGGTAGTTCAAAGGTAACTGTTTAAGTAACTTAAGAGTACTCTGACTGATAAATTACATTTGTATTAAATGTTAAATTACTTATATTTGGTTAAGGATTAGGTTTCTTTCGGTATAACTACCGGTGTTTGGCGTTTCTAATTTATTTTGAGAATTTGTAATCACGATTTTCTGTATTACATTATTAATTATATTGAGGGTGCAACCCCCTCGTTGCTAAGAAGGCACGAACTGTCACTGATGTAGGTAGACCTTTAATACGCTACAGCTATAAAGTATAGTATTTTCTTTTTTTTTAAATGCCCTTATTCCAAACTAACTATTCTAGTTCCTTAGATGAAATGACGATATAATATAAAAAACAATAATAATAATAATATATATAAAGAAAAATAAACAACGAAAAAAATTACAATAAAGTTAATCCAATCTAATTAACTACAGTAGACTCGCGCTAGTGTGAACACACGCTAATGTGAACCTTCCAATTGTATGCGAACAGCCAAAATAAATACATTATATATTCTGTAGTGTGAACTATTTTGATCTCGATAGTATGAACAATTTATTTAATCTCTCATTGGCCATTTTCCGCATACTTCCTGTTGTCGTTAGTCCGTTTCGGGGGTTCCCCAGCTTATTCAGACAAAAGGAATGAGCAGAGATGTTGAGTTTCTGCATTTAGTCTTAAGTCTATTGCGGTACTGGCACGTACAAAAGTTTCTAAATTTTTAGTCCGGTGTGTGTTGTGGTTAGTTTTGTGAAAATGGCGAAAAACAAAAGATTTTTAACTCTCTATGAGAAGTCAAAACAGATAAAATAATGACAGTTGTGCACCAAAGAGTAAGACTTAGAATTAAAAAACGTACTTTAAAGAACGCCGAATATCCAAAGATATAAAATGCCTTGAATAAATGGTTTCTTAGACAAAGAGAATTAAATTTTCCTGTTACAGGTGAAATGTTAAAACAAAAAGCTCTTCAGCTTCACCAAAATTTAAAAAAAAAATAATGAAACCTTTACTGCCAGCGACGGATGGTTGCAAAAGTTCAAAGTTCGATATGGGATAAGATTGTTGAAAATGTCTGAAGAAAAGCTATCGTCAACCTCCGAGAATATTAGTCCATTCAAAGTTGAATTTCTGCAACTGATCAGAACTCAAAACTTAACATAACATCAAATATACAATGCAGACGAGACTGGTTTGTATTGGAAAATATTGCTCGATAAAACGTATGTTTCAAGTTCTGAAAAAACGGCACCAGGTCTTAAACAGTTCAAGCAAAGAATCACATTTCTGGGCTGTACAAACGCATAAGGATCTTGTAAGCTGACGCCACTGGTAATTGGGAAGGCAAAATCCCCTCGATGTTTTAAAGATTTTCATAACCCCTGCCATGTACAAAAACACCAAGAATGCTTGGATGACACAAGAAATTTTTAAGGAATGGTTCTTCAAACATTTTGTTTCCGAGGTTCTGGCAGCACTAAAAGTGGTTTCACAATGGGCAGAGCAAAACGATGTTGGCGTTAATGACATAGAAAGCTTAAGAAACATTCAAGACAGAGCGGTAGCCATCCACTGGTCAGCTATAAAGATTCAGATAAAAATTACATCTTATTTTAATCAATAAACTGGAAATTTTAACTTAATAAATATGTTTCTAAGTACCTACACATTTTTTTTTGAGTAAATTTTAAGTTTAGAGGGCATTGTTAGTACATATGTACATATTCTGCATTTATATATCTACCTTCGATGGTGTGAACATCTCGATAATATGAACACGTCCGGTTTTTTTCAGTTCACACTAGCGCGAGTCTACTGTATATAATTAATTAAAAAAAAAAATTACGACAGTAAATAATTTTTTTTTAGTTGTCAATTTTTTAATTTCTCTGATATTTTTTGGAAGGTTGTCTAGTGTTATGGTCATCTATACCCTATTTCAGAAAAGTGTAGAGTAATAAAATGGGAAATTCCGTCCAGTTCGGCTGAATTTCGGTGTCGGCCATAAGCGCACATGGAAGCAAAAAGGGATTTAAAAAAAAAGTTTGCTAACCTTTCAGTCGTTCAATACGGGAGATTTATTGTTATCCATTCGCAAAAACTGAAAATGGTGTGACAAAGGCGTGCATTTTATGTACATAGTATTAGGTACACTTATTTTTTATTAAACATTATAAAAAAAATACAAAATACATTATACAAAAATTAAATTATAAAAAATCATAATATTCTTCGTCATCTGAGAAACTGTCATCTCCTCTTGACGTTATAATTAACGGGTCGACGTCTGGTGTCACTTCCTTAATGGCCTGATCAAACAGTAGCTTAACGTCTTTCATTTTGAATGTCGTGTTGTGTCTTACTACAAATCCTTTCACTTGCGCCCATATAAGTTCTATAGGATTTAGTTCGCAATAATATGGCGGTGTGCTCAGCACAGTTACACTATTTTTTTTCGCTATATCTTTCACGGCATATTTCATAAAACGATGTTTGTGTATAAATAGGAAGACAAAAATCACAAAGTCATGGTCTCAATCATTTAATAAAAAACTAAGGTGACATGAGTTTTAAGATTAATCGTAACTTGTTTGTTTTGACATGGTACTCGTCTTGTTTTTAATGTGTTATTTCATTTATTGGTTTTAATGAAGGTCTGATGATGCTCCGTAGAGAGCGAAACATGTCACCTTAGTTTTTTTTTTTTATTAAATGATTGAGACCATGACTTTGTGATTTTTGTCTTCCTATTTATGTTGTTACTTTGGTCTCTTTGAGAAAATGGACGATTTTTTCGAAGATGTTTGTGTAAATTTGCTATAGCTAATAGTTTCTTCTTTACCAAATTATCTTCTATTTTTTTTTCTTTGGTTAGTTATCATAAATAATTTAAAGCACAAAATTTACCTACGCCTATGGCCAACACTGAAATTGATTCGAACTGGGCGGAATTTCCCATTTTATTACTCCACACCTTTCTGAAATAGACTATATATTTAGGCCTATATAAAGCCCATTGTATCCCCTATCGTCTAAGTAATGTCAGCCAAACGGGACCTACAGCTTAACGTGGTATCCGAACCACATGTATGCACTAGTTATTCTTTGACCCCCAGAAATCCAGTCCATGACTCCCTTCTCGGTTCCGTTATTAGGAATCACTAGTGACATACTGCATTCTTAAATCCACTGAATTTCGGACATACTTTTTTTTATTGTACGTATGCCCACTCCGGGAATCGAACCCGGGTCGCCACGGTCGAATGCCAGTAACTCAACCTATGAGCCACTGCCGCGGTATATTTGTGGAGGTTACTCTACCTGCTGCCAGAGCTATGAAAGTTACTTCAGAAAAGTAACTAGTTACTTTTTCGATACTTTTGCACAAATGTATCTAGATACTTATTAGGAATAGTTACTTTTACCTAAAAAGAACTTAGTTCTTAGTTACTTAATTAAAGTAACTAGTTATAGTAACTAAGATACTTTTACAGTAACTAGTTACATTGATTGTAACTACGATACTCTAAAAGTAACTAAGATACTTTTGAGTAACTAGTTATTCTAATTGTAATTACGAAACTCAAAAAGTAACTAAGATGCTTTTGAACTAAATACCATAAATTTACGAGGTAGTGATAACATGTCAATGAAAAGTGTATAACGAATACGAATTTGTTATACTTGCAAACTTAATACATTTCTAATAAAAGTAGAAAGAAAAGATAAATAACAAAAAACCTATTAAATAAATATAAGTAACAAAACTAAATAAATATGAATAAAGTAACAAATCCAAATATACTAGGAAGTTTTATAAGGAACCAAAAAAATTCAGAACGTTTTTAAAAGGCCCCGTTGGCTTTTAAAAGTACAAACCTTTCAAAATTCTGATCTAAGAGGGCATGTCTGCGAGGAGCATTAATGAAAGTAGCATATAAAAATAAACGCTCCACGGGAGCTGAAGAAGGCAACAGCGTGTTATATTTGAGAAAAACCTTGTTAATGTCGGGATATATTTGTCGCGACTTGCCGCTCGTCCCTTCGTGAAAATCTGATTAACGGTCGCCGATCGTCCCTTGGTCATCATCTGATGGGCGGCACGTGAGCATTATTGGTATCCTATCACTGAGGGAAAAATTTGGCTGCCACAACTAAAATATGGGCTGCTCCAACAAAAATTATGCATTAAATAGAGGACAGCCTATGCCTCTAGTTGTGACAACCAAATTATATTTGTTGGACCGGCGCCATGACAGGTTGGTTGAGACAACTACACTTTTTAGTTACAGTAGCCAAGTAACAACAACAAATTCTTTGGTTGCCCTTACTAAACCCATTTGCTGCTAGAAACATTTTCTTTAGCTGTTGGAACTAAACGCAGTAGTTGTGATAACTACATTTTTAGTAATGGTAACCAAAATATTGGTTTGCTGCGACAAATGTAGACGACTGTGACAGCTAATATTTTGGGTTGAAAATTATTAACATTCTTGCGCCTTCGCCAATTAAAAGTACGTTTTTTTAAAGCGCTCTCGCCATTTATTCAAATTTTTTGTACTGGCAGTGAAAATACAGTGTGTCCACGGAGGGACTTAACTACCTATACTTACTTGGAAAAAAAACTTTTTTTTCAATTTTTCGAAAAAAAGTCATTCTTCATCATTTCTTCTGCTTATTAAATAAATATAATTCACGTAAGAAAATTTTCATTTTTCTATACAGGGTGCACAAAAAATGTAATAATGTAGATTTGAAAAATTAAAAAATTTTTATCCAAATTTTTTGAATGATCAAAATAAAAAAAATGGAAATTTTCTTACGTGAATTATATTTATTTAATAAGCAGAAGAAATGATGAATGACTTTTTTTCGAAAAATTGAAAAAAGTTTTTTACAAGTATCTACCTATAGTTAAGTCCATCCGTGGACACACTATATATTTACCAAAATAGTTTATAATTAAACACTTTTACTTACATTAATTAAAATCTCTAATTATTATATTTAAAAAAAGAAATATTAGTCATGTGATTTTGTTAAAACTATTTTAATTAGGTATCTACGTACCTAGGTACTAATAATTAAAAATTCTAACTGCTGTAGGTATCTAAGTGTTTAATTTTCCTCCATTTTATTTTACAGTTTTATCACTGTGGTTACCGATATATCCCTAATTTGGGATGTCCTAAATCAAATTTAAGCATCTAATATGCAAGATAAAAAGCCGGAAATTCCGTAGGTGCCTATATTATGTTATTAGCGTCACGCTGTAGATATACACCTGGAAGTAACTTCTAGAGTTCGTTAACTTAGGTTATCTTTAGGAAATGAAAAAAAAGTTTTGTCACAAAAATATATATATTTTCTGCTTATTCGTCATATAAACTACGGACAACTTCGTCACTTATATAATAGTGTGTTGCCAAACTTTTTAATGAAGAAAAACTAATTTACAAACCTATTATTAAAATATTATACAACAAAAATTTGCAAAAAAAAATACAAAATTGGTATCAAACTAAATTTAGCTACAAATTCAAAAATAGGTGTAGAGGGTGGTCCCCTATAAATGGACTGCTCCTTTAACTGTATTATCTGATGATATATGAAAAAATGGAAAATACAAAAGGTTTAGAGTACAATATGTTTTTTACGAAATTATTTTAGTAGGTATATATTTTATATAATTAGAAAATAGTAAACAAAAATGTATTTTTTGTTTACTATTTTTAAATGTTTGTTTACTATATATACGCCTTTATGCCCCATATATCCTTAAGCTATTTCAAAAAAAACTTGTACCCTACAACTTTCCAACTTACCATCTTTTCATATACCATTAGATAAAAAAGTTAAAGGGGGGTTTGTACTGGATCACCCTGTACATAAAAGGTGACAAATTATCACCAGTTTAAGAAAGGGATACAAACATGTGATTATTGCGTTTAATTAAAGCATAAACATTTAAAGATGGGATATCTAAATGAAACACACATCTTAAATCATTCGTGTAAATAAACAGTGATTTGTCCAAAGTAGTATAAAAAGTGATTATTTCCTTAGATAAATTATAAACTTACTTCAACACGTACAAAGAAGCTATCCATAATCTCGCTTCGTGTTGGTCTCCAGTTGCCACCTTTTCTATTTTTCTTAACAGTAATGGGTTGGAATAAATACACCAAACACATTATAGCATGTACATTTTTGTCTAAAAACATTGTAATGTTTATATAAAATATTCCAAACACACAGTAGTAACAATGTAGCTTTAACAGCCTAAACCCAAAATATAGGTACCTATAACATAAGAGTGTCAAAGTCAAAAAATCTTTATTTAAAAAAATACAGGTACCTTTTCGGCTCGAACTTTTGAACCGACATGAAAGGACAATTTAATGAAATTTTAATATTTTATACAGGCCATAATACAGTAGATTTCGAATATTTCGAAAAAATCCACCACTCTCGAAAACAATCTAATTTTCTGTTATCGTTTTTTACGAGTACCTACAATAATAAAATTTGAAAATATTTAAGGGCTGATCCTAACTCAAAATGTTTTTCAACTAAGAAAACTCTTAATGATAAAAAAAATTAAGTGTTCTTATTTTATTTTTCTCCAAAAGAAATATTATTGATTCGATTTTGTACATTTTTATTTTTTGACCGTCCTGTATATATGCTACTTAAAGTTTAATTTGATTTGATAACATTATTTTTTCAGTAAGAACTTTTTATATGGAGTAACTTTTTTGGTAAAATTAAAAATAAGAAAGGTTTGTGTAGGGATGAAGTAAACACTTATAGGTAGGTAGGTATACAATATCTCACCTGCAAAATTTCCATCATCAAAAATCTTAATCTTTCTCTCTTTTGCTTCATTTAAAATTGCCTGACTAATTTTGGGCCAGTTGGTATAAATAATATCGATTTTGCCAGCAAATCTATTATTGAAGTCCGTTTCAATCTAAAAGAAAGAAAAATCAAATTCTCCATTGGTAGATATTTCAAGTTTATAAAAATATGTAGGTAGGTACGTATTATTCCTCAAAAAATAATAGCATAGGACTTACAAGCTCAATTCCTCTATTTAAGGACAGACATGGAAAGTCTTGGTAAATCTCTTTCAAACCACTATTTAGGTAAAGTTTCCTCCTTAATTTATAGGTCTGCTCCCAAGCATCTAACACTTTTATGAATGGTTCAGTACCAACTTTTAGAAAATCTAATAAGTTTGTAGTTTCAAGTTTGTCAGGGCTCGATATTGCAGTACTTTGAAGTTCTTTCTTTTTTACAGTATTAGCTAAATGTAAAGCTTTTTTGATGTTATGATAGCGATTCCATAACTTTCCTTTGGGTCCACCATCATCTGATGAAATCATATATGCATCTGCTGTTTCATGCGTAAAAATTTGACCTATTTCCTTTGCCGCCTTCAAAATTGTATGTTGCTGCAGTCTAAAAATAAGTACATACATATTATATCTTGTAAATGAAGAATATATCATCCAATTTTAAAGTTCCTCATTCTAAAGTTCAAGAATATACTTACTCAGGTCCATAAACACCAATTAGTTCATTTATTATAATGTTCGCCAATTTTTGCCTTTGGTCATTTGTTAGCTTATTTTTATTTAGCAATATTATATTTCCTTCAGTATTTTTTTTTAATAGTGCTTCCAAACCCTACAAATAAGTATAAGTAGGTACCTACTTTTTAAATTATTTCTGAAAGAGACTAGTTAATCTATACTGTTAATGTATGTTGCTATAATAAATATACAAACACATTGAAGGGAAAACTAAAAGCTCGACTAAAAGTAACATACCGAGCCACATACCAAACATTAAGAATAAATGTTTGTGGAAAATAAAACATCAGAGCTACTAAAATAAATATCAAATTACCATTCTTACCTCATGAAAGACAGTGTCAATGTTAGTTATGTCAATATTTGCCTTTTTTGGCAAATTTGTATCTGTCTGAGTCTGATCTAATGGTCTTTTCCCTTTATATTCTTCAATTTGGAAAGTATAATTTTCCAAAGCTGATTCAAGGTTGGAGTCAGTAACACTAACTCTACCTGTAGATATAGTGTCTGTCGAAACGGTGGATTGTGTTTCTGCTACCTGAAATTGAATATTTTTTACCAAATTTATTTTATTTTAAATAAATAAAATAAATTTAAAGTAGTAAAATATTATCTTCTTTTTTAAATAAAAAAAATTTCTATTTTTTGTAATAGGTAGGTACCTATAATTTTTAATATTTGATACAAAAAACACTTTCAAAAAAATATTGTTTTAAAAAAGTTTTAAACAGTTTAAATCATATCTGTTTAAAACGCTATACCTATTATGCTGTTTTCAACATGTTTAAAACAATTGTTTAAAACATAACAACCCTGTTTTACGTAATCCTCGACATATTCCGAGAAAATTTCTAAGCTATGCAAAGATGCTTGAAAAAAAGCAATTTGGGTGATGTACTCGGTGATGTAAGACACTAATTCAGATACGCAAATTGCCCTAGTGCTAATCATACGTATACAAATAAAGTCAACACATCATCTAGCCCTTTAATATAGACCCTATTTTCAACATTCTACTGCTTATACCAGGCCTAAAGAACCCAAGGAATTCTTGCTATTTTTTTATGACTGTCGATCAGAGGTGCAGAAGATAGTGTATATTTTTTAACGAGTAGGTAATCGGTGAATCACTACTCACTACCATGTCATTTTTTACAAAATTTCTACCCCTATACCAATAATGCTGCTAGTATCTTTGGAAACTAAAAATAATAAGGAAAAACTTACCAGTGTACTTGCTTCCTTGGAATTACTTTTCAAAAAGTATTCATAATATTTCTTAAATTTTAATCTGGGCCCAGACTTAACGAATATTTTTTTGACTGTTTCTTCATCTAGCAAATTAAAACTCTCGTCATCAATACCCTCCTCTACGGCAAAAAAATTAAGTGAGTTGAGTTGAGTAAATGATAGAAAAATATAAAAATTATGTAAGTAGCAACAAATGAGTTAGAGGTTAGGGTGTCTTTCTTCTCCATCATTCAGAGAAAACTTCTTTTTCGTTTACGACCATGAGGTCAACATTTTGAACGGTTTTACTTTCAATAAAACGAACAATAACTATACCAATGTGGGGCATTTGGGGACCCCCCCCCCCCCATCCTTTCCAAAAGGGTATAATTTTTATTATTACTTGCAATTATTTTATTATTATTATACTTATACCTACATTATTATACTTATACCTACATAATACAACAGCATGCTACCTACAAAAACAAAACTAACAAAATTTTAGATTACCTACCTACTTACCATCAAAAGCATCCACGTAGTCTGCAAAATTCCACTCAAGTAACATAAGCTTGAACGCCATTTTGAAATTTGTGCGCGCACTAAACACTGAAACTCATCGACCGCAGGGAGATAACACCAAAGATGAAATGACGAAATTCAGAAAATGACGCCGTACTCGTAATGCGATGGCGCGAAATTGGTTTCGCGACCAAACGACTAGTCGCGGAACAACCCGAATGATTTTTTAATCAATCACGTTCGCTACGGCAACCAACCTGTCGGTTGCATTAACAAATTTTTGGTTGTATCAATTAGAGATTTTGTTGTATCAACTTACGGCCCGCCTGGTAGAACCAGGAAAAGTTAGCCTCATGATCCTTCTGCACCAACTAGTTGGTGTAACTTAAATTTCTGGTTGGTGTCTACGTTTTAACCAAATTTTTAGTTGCTGGAATAGACATTTTGGCTGGAGCAGCCAGACAAGCCAGGAAAAATAAGTTGATTGTTGTAGCTATTCGTTAGTATTGCGGTAACAAAAAAATTGTTGCTAGAACCATAATTTTGAGTTACTGCAACCAAAAATCTTTAACTAATTTTCTTAGTAGCTCAATTTTCTCAGTGTAGGAAAGAGGTGTGAGACAGGGTGATGTCATATCTCCTAAACTTTTTACGACCCTATTGGAACACATGTTTAAAAAGATCGATTTTGAGGCTATGGGACTAAATATCAATGGTGAGAGACTAAATCATCTGAGATTTGCCGACGATATCGTCTTGGTTGCGGACAGAATTGATGAGGCAAGGGAGATGCTTAGGCGACTGAATGATGTTTCGGAAACGGCAGGTTTAAAAATCAACTTTAGTAAGACCCAGTTCATGACCAACTTGGTAGTGAGCGAACAAATTTCCCTAGGTCCAAATCAAATAGAACAAGTAGTCTCATATAAATATCTGGGACATGAAACAACATATGAATGCAAACCATAAATAAAATTCGCGTAGCACAGAGAGCCATGGAGAGAGCAATGCTGGGCATATCATTGAGGGACAGAGTCTCCAATATCAGACTTCTCCAAATGTCTGGAGTTATCGATGCAATAGAACGCATAACAACGTTAAAGTGGAACTGGGCCGGACACGTGGCGAGAATGACGGACGGACGATGGACAAGGCGAATTCTGGAGTGGGGACCGCGACAGGAGGCCTTTCGTAACAGAGGGCGCCCACCAACAAGATGGACCGACGATATTAAGAGAATAGAGTCAAACTGGATGAATGCAGCACAAGATCGAGGACGTTGGATTGGACTACGGGAGGCCTATGTTCAGCAGTGGACGCAGTTGGGCTGAGTGATGATGATGATAGGAACTTTAAAACTACCTACCTAACTTAGTTACTTTAAAAGTAACTTAGTTACTTTAAAAGGAACTTATATAGTTACTTTAAAAGTATCTAAGTTACTTTTTAAGTATCTAAGTTACTTTTAAAGTATCTAGTTACTTTTAAAGTATCTAGTTACTTTTAAAGTATCTAGTTACTTTTAAAGTATCTAGTTACTTTTCAAGTGTATAGTTACTTCTAAAAAGTAACTAGATGCAAGTTACTTTTCAAAAGTAACGAAGTTACAATTCCTTTTGGCATGATTCAAAAAAGAACTTAGTTACTAAGTATCTAGTTACTTAAGTTACTCACAGCTCTGCCTGCTGCTAAAGAAATGTAAAATCAAAAAATATTCTATATTTCAAACAAATTAAAATCGATCAGTTCGAAAATCCCAAATATCTATCAGTATATAAAGTTCAAACAAAAGCCTCTCTACCCATACAGACTCCCACAGAGGCAATGTTTAATGATTCTCATATAAAAAAATATCTGTTTGGAATTCCGCCAGAATAAAAGCGATATTTTTGAGCTATGCAAACAATTTCCTAAAATATTGCCTCGGCAATTCTACATTCGATTTTCAGGATTTACTCGGATTCGATTCATTTAGTTCGCGTATTTTCTCGACGTTTTCTCGTCTCGCGTCTCGTCGGTCGGGTTTCTCTCTCGTTTTAGGGTGTTTTTTTAGTGGTGTAGTTCAGGGAAATGGCGTCCTACAATAGATATTTGTAAGTGTTGTTTGTTGTATGTACTCACTAAAGGCGAAGGTAATATTTATAGCAGATGACTATATTAACGCCCATTGAAAAAAAAACTATTATTAACTTTTTTCTATATAGGGTGTTCCTTAATGACGTGCTAATATTTTAGGGTGTGATTCCTCAAGTCATTTTATGAAGAAAAGTTTATATAAACATATATTCTAAACGGCTTAAATTTTTTGCTACAGGGTTTTGAATTATTTTTTAATGCCTTTTTTGTGATGTTTTCGAAAGTACTTTGAATTATATTTTCAATTTTGGCATGTGCTAATAGGACATAACACCACATGTTTTAGTTATAAAAGTTATTTTTTTGTCCCACCAGTGGCGTCCCTGCAAACATTTCCTCTGATATTTTTTTTTTAAAATAGGTACGCCACTGACATTTTTCCATGTGGATATCATTTCTGATTAGCCTGGTCAATTCTGCATAAAAATAGTATCTTGCGTTTTTCTCCTCAGGCACACCGTTCTTAATTAAAATAATTAAATTAGCTCTACTATTTATTATTATTAACATTGATAATACAAAATTTTATTTTATAAAAATTGTTGGAAATAACTACCTTCAAAGGTGAGGGTTTTAACTTTTTTTGTACTACAAGCATTTAAGTTATTTCCGGCTGTTTTCGAAAAAATTGCAAGTGTTATAATTTATGTTTAAAAATAAAATTTGCTCTGCCTTCTAGAATAAGGGATAAGGGGGCTATATGAAAAAATAATCACAACTTTGGCTTAACAGAACTTGACAAATTTAAACTTACTAAATAGAGTTTCTTTTATTTTACGTTAATAAAAAAAACTATTGTTGCGACCGCTAGAGGTCGCTATTTAGCAGAATTAAAGAAAAGCCTTTTTATGAATGGCCTACGACCTACGTACATTTACAAATTCGTTTTATCGGTGTAAAATATCAAATTAAATATCTAAAAAAATCTAAATTAAAATCTCTCGAACGCAGATGAAGATCGTGTCATTTCTATTTCGCTTTTATTATTATTCACTGTGCCAAAAAACAGAAATGACGTTATTTTTAACCATCGGAAAATAAAAGCCGTTGTAAAATTAACATCATCATTGTAATTTTAATTTCGAAATAAATACTGCTGCTATGGCTTGTAATTAATAATCTGTTGTGCATTAATGGGCTCTTTCGCCATTCTCATATTTGATAGTTTTGGCATTTAAATTGTTAAGTCGGTGCTATAATAGAAGTTGATCATCAATAAAACTATTGCTAGGTCATACTAGTGGCGGCGCCAGGGGGGCCAGGGTGGGCACCGGCCCACCCTAGAAACACGAGTGCCCACCCTGGTGCCCCCCCCCCAAATTGATGGATTCGGTTTTGTAGTGGAATGTCCGGGGGGAAGAGAGACCTCACTAGGAAAGCTTTGACGAGAAAAGTAGTGATATTGACTTTTTTTTTTATTTTTTTTTAGACG
Source organism: Polydrusus cervinus (assembly GCA_935413205.1). NCBI lineage: Eukaryota > Metazoa > Arthropoda > Insecta > Coleoptera > Curculionidae > Polydrusus > Polydrusus cervinus. The sequence continues at coordinate 15,771,994 of OW284511.1, forward strand.
TCACTTTGGACAAGGGGAAGTTTTGTTTCGGCTCCGAATATAGCGTAATAAGAGTGTGGAGACGGCGACCTTTTTTTTTTTAGAAGTCACTTTTAATTATTTGGGTAGTGCCCACTTAAAAATCATCGGGCCCGTTTGTGCCCACCCATGCCAAAAATCCTGGCACCGCTGCTGGGTCATACCATGAATTTTTTGCAGCTCATTGAAAGCATTTTTTTTATGATAAAACACCTGCACTGAGGAAAAATCCTTTAAGGCGCTCTGGGAACGGTGCGAGTGCGAAAAATGCGATTAACGTTGGTCTTGAAACGTTGAAGATTGTATTCATTGGTAAACACGACCTCAGGAAGATCATTCCACAAAGATGACGTTCTCCAGATGAAAGAATTCTTGAACAATGAAGTTCGAGGAGTACTAAGCTGAACAACATATGGATGAGCGGCAGTGGTTCGCCGTGTATTTCTGTTTTGCATTGCTCTAGGTGGAATTAAGTGGGCAATGTCAGTCGAACACCTGCCATGGAAATATCTGTAAAACAGAGCCAAATCACCAACCTGTCTTCGATGCTCCAGGCTATCAAGGGTCTTGGTCAGCTCGGGGTCGCCGATCAGACGAACGGCTCTCCTTTGAATGGTATCCAGTAGCCGAAGGGTATGCTTGGGTGCAGAGCTCCAGACATGAGAGCAATATTCTAATGATGGTCGAATCTGGACTTTGTAGAGTGTCAAAAGTTGATGAGGTGTGTACAACCTTTTGGTGCAGAAAAGTACACCAAGTTTCTGTGCAGCTGCCTTGGCAAATGCGGTAACGTGATCATGCCAAGACGTATTACCTCCCAGATTGACCCCCAGCAAATTAATAGACGGTGCCAGGGGAATTGCGTGTCCTGCCATGACTATATCCGGTTCTGCAATGTTAACCTTTTTGGAGAAGACTGCTGCCTGGGTTTTCTTAGCATTAAATTCGACTTGGTTACTGTCACCCCAAGCCAAAATTTCTGCTGCCTGCGAAGATGGGCGTCGGCAGCGGATATTTGGGGAGTCAAGGTAAAAGATGAGACAAGTGTGCTGTCATTAGCAAAGCTATAAATTGGATTTTGGGTTTTCACTAGAAGGTCGTTAATTTACAGTAAAAAGAGGGTAGGCGACAATATGGACCCTTGAGGAACACCGGCATTGATGGTGAAGGTGTCTGAGAGAAACCCGTCAATCGCCACTTGCAGAGAACGGTTGTTAAGGAAGCTGGTTAACCATAAATGGTTAACCATAAACAAAATCCATTAGGCATACCGTAGGATCGCAATTTACTTAGAAGCCCATCGTGCCAAACACGATCAAAAGCCCTAGAGATGTCCAGTGTAACAGCCCGGGATTCTCCATGATGTTCGATGGTGTTGCTCCAAAGATGGGTGACATATGCCAGAAGGTCACCTGTTGATCTGGACTTACGAAAACCGTATTGATGGTCGCTGATGTTAAGCCCTTCCAGATACTTTAGGAGTTGTTGGTTAATAGCTTTTTCCATTACTTTTGAAATTACTGAAAGCAATGCGACGGGTCGGTAGTTGCTTGGCAGGGTCTTTTTACCTTTCTTTGGAATGGGTTGGACACGCGCCGACTTCCAGCAGGATGGAAATATTCCTTTTTTGTAGGATAAGTTGTAAAGTCTACAAAATACTGGTGTAAGTTCATCGGCGCATGTCTTGAGAACAATGATAGGAATTTCGTCTGGACCAGAAGCTTTATTGACGTCGAGTACGGAACACGATTTCAGACATTTGCGATTGAACTGAGGGAATGTTGGGTGGTGGTTTTCCCTGAAAGTCTACAGTGGAATGCGAGGAAAACAGTTCAGCAAGTAGGTTAGCTTTATCCCCGGCTGTGGTTGCTATTGTGCCGTCGGAACGTGTTAGAGGTGGAATAGTTGACTTTGTAAAGTTTTGGCTGACGGCCTTAGCGACTGACCAAAAGGACCTTGATCCGTTAGGACTGGCAAGAAGTTTGTTTTTGATTCTCTCGTTATGAGCTTCTTTGCTTTGGTCTATCATTTGCTTACATTGGTTTCGGGTGGTAACAAAGATGGCGCGATATTCAGGAGTAGGGTTTTTACGCCACTGTCGGTAAGCCAGGTTTTTAGATCTGACAGCACCCTCGCAATTCTTACTAAACCAGGGCTTGCCGTTGGAAGGGCGCTTTTTGGAGAAAGGAATAAAGGCCTCCATGCTAGTTAGAATGATGTCGGAGACCTCCTTTGCACAGACAGATGGATCATCCGAAGAAAAGCATGCACAATTTTCACAAATTTTAAAAACGCAAAACTGGCGGTAAGAATTGAGTGAACATCGTTGTCGATATTTTACTTGTCATGTCGGCATATTTGTTTACATCCCACTTACATCCGAATCATTGTGGAATTTTGACTTTCTCCAACTGTCATTTCATTAGCTTGGTCTCCTATCAATAATTTCGGTGTTGCCACATTATTTCTATTAAATTACTTTTCAGACTTTGTCATTGTATTATAATATAAAAATATTAGAGAATATTGGCCGTTTTCTAGATGTATATTCGATAAAGTTTATGTTTTTGTTCCAATAGTTTTTTATTTATTTATTTTCTTAGTGAAGGCTGAAGAATATCAAAAAGTACAAAAACAGAAAATTTTATTTTTTGGTCCTTTATACACTACAACCAAAATCAACATTTAGTGGAAGAGCTCATTAGGTACAGCCTTTTCAAGTAGTATTAACAGTATAGGGACTAAGACAAAATTATTTCTAGAAACAATCGACGGATGTCGCGAAAGCAGAAATTTAAAAAACATAAGATGACATGTACGTCATCCTATTAACAACGCAATTATTTTATTTAGGTACTAGTCGTTCGACCGATTATTATCTAATAAAAAATAGTAATAATATTTTTGTTTCGACAACTTCAATGGAATTGAAAAGAGTTTTATATCCCTTCCTTCGTCAAACTTCATTCCTAGTCGCGTTTCGCCATATCATTGCTCATCAATATGGCTAGAAGAAGTCGACGAGCGAATAAAAAAATATAAAAAATCCATTCTACAGAAATTAAATTATAAAAAATCATAATATTCTTCGTCATCTGAGGAACTGTCATATCCTCTTGACGTTATAATTAACGGGCCGATGGTCTGATCGATCAGGTGGTCAAGATTATACATTTTCTCCTCAGTTCATTCATTTTCTGTCAGTTCTCTGGTTCTCTTAATGGCATATTTCATAAATCGATGTTTGTATAGATTTGCTATACCTAGCTAATAGTTCCCTCTTTATCAAATTATCTTTTTTTTTTCTTTGGTTAGTTATCATAAATAATTTAATGCATAAAATTTACTTGCGCCTATGGCCGACACCGAAATTGAGCCGAACTGGACTGAATTTCCTATTTTATTACTCTACATCACTACATACTTCTGAAATAGACTATGTTTTTATTTAATTTTTTATGATTTTATAGTCTATCCCTTTCTGAACTCTACCATACAAACCTACGGAAGTAGGTAGGTACATCAGCGATTCCTGTATTATCCAAATTTTTGCGTTAACCGTTTTATCAAATATTTTTATTTTCTAAACATCGCATTCGAAAATTTAACAACTTCCTGATATCTTTTCAGTTTCTCCTTTAACACATCAGCGTGGTTTTAAACAAGCTAAGTGTTGTAATTTTTATTTTATAAACAACTTTTCGAAAAAAGATTTAAAGGCGGGGATGTTTACAAACAATGAAACAAACCGTAAAATCTTAAAATAAGTCGAAATCCCTAATGGATTTTAGGCATTCTGTCGATAGCTTGACAGATGCGGCAGAAAAAAATGTTTTAAATAGAAAAAGTATTGTACGGCGATTAAAAGAGTGCATCCTAAAAAGCATATAAGGGAGTATATACGCTGTTGTCAAATATATTACCCCTCATCAAAAAAAAATATCAAAGGCGTATTTTGTTTTTGGCATGTTTTAAACTATGCACGATTGATAGTTCATAGTGACGTAGCCAGAAAATATCCTCGGGGGGGGGGCTCAGTGGGAGTAAGTAGGACATTACGTTTTGTGGAGAAAGATACAGTCTGGACTACATGTATTTCATGATATTGTACCTAGCGAAGAAAGCGGAAAAGCGCCGCAGGCCAAAGTTTGTTTAAAATTCAAAAAAATAAAGTAAATAGCGCTCACCACGCCAATATTGATGATTTTTTCAGAAATCATGTATTTTAGGAGCGTAGATCTAAGAGCAGCTTTTAGTGCAAATGCTTAGGTTTTGAAATACTCCTTCTTGACCACGGCTTGTGGCTCAGAGGTAGAGCTACTGGCATTCGACCGCGGCGACCCGGGTTCGATTCCCGGAGTGGGCACACGTATAATAAAAAAAGTATGTCCGAAATTTAGTGGATTTAAGAATGCAGGGAAGAGTGTAAAAGGTATCATCTCCCAACCCACCCCATTCACGCCGGTAACCAGGCCGGATAAGATCGGACATCTCGTGGGGTGCGGAAGAAGGTACACACTCCCCAATCGGTAGGTTATGCAGTAAACCAAGGGTTGATAGCCCTTGGGGGGTGTCGCATGACTGAGGATCGTGGTTCGGAACCTACGTTAAACTGTAGGTCCCCTCGGGAATGGCCCTGGCAGCGAACGAAGAGGAAAAAAGCCTAATTCGAAAGAAGGGCAGAACGGCAAATACTCCTTCTTAAGTGTAAGTGTATGTTTATAGTAAAGCATTCTGGTTTCTTCCCGTACTATTTTTTTTATTATAAATTATAACTCTTCTTCCATAAAAAATGTTTTAATTGAAATGTTTATTTTGATTTTTCTCTTTAAATATAAATACTTAATTGTTTTTGTTGTAACAATATTTTATTGCATTGGGTTATATTTTTGTTGATTTAAAATAGCTCCAAAAAAGGGAAAACGGAACAGACAAGTATATAATAGAAAAATACTATATTATATTATTCTTTTTACTCGATTTCCTTTAAAATTGCATCATAAATCAATAACTAAAACGACATGCGTCCGAAACCTTAGTCTCTATATAAAACAGGACTTTTAGAAGGAAATGTTTAAAAACTAAACGTTTCCTACAAGACCTTTGTAATCTAAGCCAAGAATACGTTATTTAAAAATTTCAATTAAGAGTCCAAGCGTTAGACGAAGAATTAGGTTGCAATTAGACTTTTGGACCCGAGCTTCAAGACTCGGGTAGGGGTTGGGGGGGGGGGGGGGGGGGGCTGCAGCCCGGCAAGTATCGAGATGACAGCGTCATATCATAAACTTGGATGAAACTTGGATTCTATCTTGGAAACTATTATTAAACTTAAAATATTCTTGTGCATGGAAATAGGTACTAGTATAGAGGGCTTATAATATCAGTCGCTTAATTAAGCTTAAGCAAAAAAACAGTTTCAGAAACCAGCGAGAAAACCTCTTTATAAAAAAGATATAATTAATTATTATTAAAAATCGTTTAAATTAATTGAGAGGCGATTTAAATGTTATCATTTGTTGGTTTGAGATTTCAAAGTCAAAGATAGCAATGATAGAATATTTTTATAAATAACGGTTATTGAAACGCGGTATTTTCCTATCGGAATTTGAAATGAAACGTTCCATATCGGTAATAGTATTACCCATCCCTAGAACATTTTAATTATATCTATTTCCAGATGCATTTAGCCACATTATGCTTGCTTGCTGTACAATATTATAGGTATATTTGTTTTTAGAACTTAGGACAGGTAAGCAACGACGGCCGGTTTGTCTTTATTAACACTCATCGGAAAGCCATAATCTGAAGCAACCTCACACGGCCGTCATTGTCTACCTGGCCATACCAAAACTTCTACTACTTTAAAATTAATGTTATTGTTCTTTTTTTTTTAATCGCCCTCGTTTCTTCTTGCGTTTTTTTACGGTAATTTTATATATTATAAATGTTTTCCCAAAAACAAGTTATGACGACTACTTTATTTTTCAAATGAATACCCTTATATTTTAATTTATTTTGGGTTTCTATAAAATTCTAAACATATTTCATAAACTAATATATGTAGATACTTTTTTCTTAAATTTATTGATACGTTTATGCAATATACACATTTTTTTTTTCAGAGAAACATTGCCACGTAGCACAGGCTCTTCAAGGAACAGTTCTCACTACAGTCCCCTCTCAGTATCTCCACATCTCTCCCCCAGAGGGCCACCTCTTAGTCCGGGTAAGAAAAACTGTTTAACATAACATAGTAGTGATGTAAATTCTCGTTACTTTTAAGGACTTGGATCGATTCGTTATTTTGGGTATTAGAACTTGTTACTCAGAACTCCTTACTCTTATCTTAATTGTGTTATTTTTGTTATAGTCGAGATCGAGTATAAATATATTAAATCTAGGTATGTCAAATATGTGATTAAAAAACACACAAAAACCTACAATATAACACAAATACGGCGCGAAAGATAATTATGATACGTTTCGTCCGTCAGTCGCTATCAATTCCATGAACGAAGCCGTCTAATTGTGGGTAGAATAGTTAGTCAGATTTAAATTCAGTGTAAATAACGAAAGGCCAAAAGTAACGAGTCTTTTATAAAATTAGGACTCGTTACTTTTAGTGATCACACAGTAACGCTTACTTTGTAACGAGTCTTTAATTATTTTACCTCACTATGGGTGGACACTTTAGTACAGTATGCTATTAAAGAAATTGATTTTATGCGAAAGATAAATTAAATTAATGTTTCCAATCTTTTTCTTGTAGGTTATAGTCCAGCCGGTTCAGCCTTAACGCCAGTATATAGTACACCTTTGACACCAATCGACAACAACTATTTCGACTCGTACGAGTACGGATCGAGAAGAAAAGTACAGGAAAATGGAGATATTCATGTTACAAAACAGGTATGGCTTTAAAAACCACAAATATTACACAAAAGAAAACTAATAAATATAAGCATTGATTCTATACCTACTCTGATAATTTTTTTATTTTGTAATCAAATTCAAATTTAACCCAGTTTTTCCTGGACTTAGTAAAAGCCTTTAATATGAATTTTCTAGCGTATTATGAATCCATTTCGAGAAAGCGTGTTACCAATATCTCGGAAACTAATTAAACAATTAATAACATCCCAAAATAATAAAGAATGACTCCCTATAAACACAGTTTAAATACCTTAGTAATGTTGAACATCGGATAACACTTTTATTAATCAGTTGTGTGGTTTTGGATGGAGGCCAGCTAATGTCACAAAACAAGGTCCCTTATTTATAGAAGCCACCGTGCATACAAACACGTTATCATTTTTTTCGTCCTTGTGTAATAATATTAAATAAGAATATTATGTACAAGTAATTTATTGGGAAGAGTCAGGTTTGGGTGCGATCGCTTTTGGCCCAAAATCGTAATTCCTTTGCCATAAATTGCCATAAATTGCCTATAAAAGTCTGGAATAGATGCTTTTTCTCGTCAGTGAAGTCATCATATATTGATCTAAAAGTGGTTGTTATTGGTCCAAGATTATTTGGTCTTGACCCCAAAAGAGTTTGTTCTTGGATTAAAATTTCTAAATAATGTAATTGGCAATTTCTTTCCATCCAGTTACGATCACATTTTAATAAATGTTTAATAGTCATCTTCCTCACACTTACATCCACTTCTTCTCCATGTTTTCTAAAATGACTAGACAACAATTTTCTTTTGCTTAAATGATTATTTCCATTCACTTCAGTTTCATCTTTCGACAGTTTTTCACACAAATATGTCAAACTTTTCATTCTACCTTTAAATTTTTTATAGTGCCTTAAGCCTCAAACCCACATATTTTTCTTTCTCACAATGCAACGTGTGGACCTGTTTTCTCACCGTTCTACTAATTTTTACATCGAACCTACAATTGTGTTGTTATCTACGGGTTTTTCTTCTTTTATTTATTCTCCTGAAGATGAATGCTTCTGCGTTCGAAACATGTAGAGAAGTTGCTTAAAATATTTCTATAATATAACAATGGACGAAGACTTTGTGTTCTTATTTCTTACCTTCTAAATTTCCACTTTAAGTATGGACCGAAGTATGGACTTTTTCTTGTAGTTGAAAATGTAATTATTTTTTTACTTTTTCTATTCTTTTTTAATTTTGTTAAAAAATCATAGGCGATTCTTAAATTTTGGAAGTATAATATTAATAGTTAACACAAAAGTTGCCGTTGTTTTCGTTTTTAGTGTATCTATTTGGAAATTTACTCGATTAAAATAAAAACTGTAAGAGCAGATCATAATGAATAAAATAAGAATAGTACTTTTACTCTTCAAAATTCAAACATCATTTGCTGCAAGAATTACAATGCATGGTTTAAATAAATGAACCTGAAATTCAAAAAATTGTTTTAAATTAACGTTATAAATGGTTAACAAAATAACCCTAAATAAACTTCAAGACGCGGGGCAACGTCGCCTCATAACAACCCGGAATGTATTCCCCAAACTTGTGTAAATAAAGGTCGCTAAGACGTCGTGTTCACGTTTTGTGGGAACGTTAAGTCGACAGCACCGACGTTAAAATGCTATTTGGGACATTAACAATTTTTTGTTGACATCACAACTGAATGATAAAAAATACAAAAAATGTTATCACATATTTGAATTAAAAGAACTATCTAAACTTATTTGATGCTTAAAATGTTTACCCGATCCAGTCATCTCAACAGCCATAGTGCTTCTGTATCCCGTCCGCGATTTTGTCGTCATTTGCTTTTGAGGTAAGTCCTTCAAATAATGATTTGAAGCGAAATTTATGTTAGTCGAAGAAATATCCGCATACGCGAAGTGAATTTTTCCAATGTACCCTTGTTTTTAGATTTATTTCTATTAAATAGGGTAAATATTATATTACCTTGATTTTATATAAATATATGTTTATTATTTTTTACCTGGTTCTTGATGAATGAATAGCTTACTTGTATTAAAAATAGACAGCGCGTTGAAAAAAGACTTCATTAAACTTTCCTCTCTGAATAATATCGACACTCTAATGATTTGTTTACATATAAAAATAGATCACGATCCATAGAAAGAAAGAAAGAAAGAAAGAACTGTTTATTTGACTACGTTTTGTTAAATTACAATTGTAGCAAGTCAATTATAAACACATATATATGTAAACTACAAACAATTTTAAAGAAATATACCTGTTAGGAATATTACATAACTTTAAAACAATATATACATTCACCTATAAAAACAGTTACAATATAGCGTCCCTATTTAATTTTAAAAATGATTTATATTCATTCACACTGTAAAATGCTTGTTTGACTAAAAAATCCTTTATTTTTAATTTAAAATATTTAAAATTTAATAATTTAATATTCTTAGGCAAAATATTATATAATTCACTATCAAGTGAATTTCTTTTTGACAGTTCAAGTCTAAATCTGGTGGGTCTAATAAGCTCAGCCGATCTTGTGCAATATTCATGGACATTTAAATTACTCTGCAATTCATTTTTTTTTGTATGAATCTCTAAAAGTTGATTCAAAATGTACATGCATGGTAGTGTAAGTATTTTTAAATCTTTAAAAAGAGGTTTACAGTGCTCTCTATACTGCGCTTGAACAATAGTTCTTAAGGCTTTCTTTTGTAACCTAAACACTTTGACCGACTTTGAAGAATTACCCCAAATATGAACTCCATACGATACATGGGAGTTAAAAAGAGAATAATATACCGTTAAAAGGGTAGCTTTATCCAAAATTAATCTTAATCTTCTAAGCGTAAAAATTGCAGAAGCTAATTTTGCAGAAATTGCATCAATATGAGGTCCCCAATTTAACCCTCCATCCAGAGTTATGCCTAACAGTTTTACCGTTTTATCATTTCTATATTCTGCCCTAGTGGAGAACATAATTTCTTGTGTTTTAGCTGTATTAAGTCTTAAATTATTTTGAGAAAACCAAGTGCCTGCAGCTTGGTTTAAATTTTCCTTTTCTTCTGCCAAATTTAAATTGTCGTCACCACTACAGCTGTAGGAAGTATCATCACAATAACATACACAATTATATGGTTTCAAAAAAATAAACAAATCGTTAATATATATAATAAAGAGCAAAGGACCTAATATGGAACCTTGTGGAACCCCACTTGTTACCTGTAATAAAGGCGATTCCCTACCTTCAATCACCACTTTCTGCTGTCTACCGGATAAATACGATGCCAATAGTTGTAAACTACTATCCCTAACCCCATACCTACTTAGCTTTTCCACCAATAACTTGTGAGATATGCAGTCAAAGGCCTTACTTAAATCGCATAACGTCAGACTAACATCTTCGCTTCTCTCGAGACCACCAACTACCATCTCAACTACCTTTGAGACCGCTTGTACCGCCGAGCGTCCTTGCATAAAGCCAAATTGATAAGAATTGATAAATTTATTAGTAATAAAATATTGTTCTAACTGTTTTTTAAGAATGCTTTCCAAAATTTTGCCAAATATTGGAATTATTGATACCGGTCTATAGTTTTCTAATAAACTTTTGTCGCCATTTTTAAATAAAGGTACAACTCTACTTACTTTGAAATAATCGGGAAAAACACCCGTATCAATACATTCATTAAATAAAATTTTCAATGGAACGACTAATTGCAAACACATATCCTTAACAATTTTGGCATTAATATCATATACATCAAAAGAGGTGGTATTTTTTAAATTTACTATGGAATCATGCACATCTCTTTCGGTAACATGAGAAAAGGCAAACAGTTTACTGGTATTAGGAATTTTTTTAATGATATCGCTTTGTGTATTTATATCTATTTTTAGAAATTTTAAAATTTGTTCTGCCACAGTTGCAAAATATTGGTTAAAATTCTCAGCTGATATCTCGCCCAAATCATCATTTTTTATTGACTTACCCCGCTCAAAATTTACAAGTGTCCATATATCCCTTGCTCTTCTATTCGAGTTATTAATAAATAGGTGTATCGTAAAACAAAAGCGAAACACTGGGTCAAATAACGAATAAAAAAATCGTGGCTTCATTTATCATACTCATACTCAACAAGATCGATCAATATATTTCATCATACGAACAATCAAGTCATAAAAAAATCGACAAATATCTTTACGCGGTACTTTCCAACATAGTTTTTGCGATCTAGGTGTCCTAAAACATCGACAGTTGATATTAAAAAAAAAATTACTATTACTATATCTACATATTTTTGGTTTCGAGAAAAGTAAAAATATTTTTCTTCGGGAAGATCTGCAAACTTTCGTCCTTTTAACTCTCATGGAAACAAACCAAAGTCAAATGGCGCAATATCGGGTCTGTATGGAGGATGAGCATTATTACTGGACTGTTCCATGTACCTAGTTTTAAATTTGATAGCAGCTCTTGAACGTTATTAAAATTTATTTGAAAAAAATACATACACGACACTGTCGCTTTTTTTTCTGACGTTATACCTACGCCTAATATTTTTCATAACTCCCAAAATATGTTCTAACGACACAACCTGGCAAATGCCAAACTCAAAATCCTACGTGTTTTAGAACCTTTCACTTAGTTTTTCGCGAATATTTGTGGCAGGTAGACTTATTTTCATTTTTTTACGTCGTTTGAATTGTGTAACAGTTTTTTGTGCAAGAATCGAGGAGATGATTCTTTCAAGAAGCTTCTCCACTGAGAGGTTTCATACTAAGACGGAAGAAGCTGCACAAGCTTGGGTAAGAGTTACCTCTTTTACATCACCAAAACAACGGCGACGACACTCTATACCACGCGACGTCTTTCTAATAAACCCTCTCTAATCTATCTATACCTAGGAAATTTGAGGTCTAGATTACCTTTGTAAGTCATTAAATTTTTAATAAGGATATCATTTTTTTTAATACAAGAGTTAATAATTTTCTGTGTTGTTTGTCCGGTGGTCAATACTTCTCACTGAGAAGTATTGAATTTCTCACTATATTTGCAGATTCATTGGCGGGTATTAAAAAGGTTTGCATATTACGCCAACTTCAATTTTTAATATGTTATTAAGGCCACTCTTTTAAGTTTACATTTCTATTGGCCATATTTGAAACGTCAATATCTCAAAAACAATATAAAATAAATGTGGAATTTTATAGGGAATTAGAATATAATATGCAGGGTGTTCCTTAATGACGTGCTAATATTTTAGGGTGTGATTCCTTAAGTCATTTTGTGAAGAAAAGTTCATATAAATATATGTCCTAAACGGGTTAAATTTTTTGCTACAGGGTGTTGAATTATTTTTTTTTAATGCTTTTTTTGTAGTATCTCCGAAAGTACTTCAGATAATAATTTCAATTTTGACATGTGCTAATAGGACATAAAGCCACATCTTTTAGTAATAAAAGTTATTTTTTTGTCCCGCCAGTGGCGTCCCTGCAAACATTTCCACTGATATTTTTTAGAAAAAATTATTTTAGTTAAGAACGGCGTGCCTGAGGAGAAAAACGCAAGAGACCATTTTTATGCAGAATTGATCAGACTAATCAGAAATAATCCACATGGAAAAATGTCACTGACGTACCACTTTATTTCTAAAAAATATAAGAGGAAATGTTTGCAGGGACGCCACTGGTGGGACAAAAAATAACTTTTATAACTAAAACATGGGGTTTTATGTCCTATTAGCACATGCCAAAATTGAAAATATTATCTAAAGTACTTTCGGAGATATTACAAAGAAAGCATTAAAAAAAAATAATTCAACACCCTGTAACAAAAAATTTTAGCTGTTTAGGACATGACTTTAGGACTCACCCTAAAATATTAGCACATCAAGAAGGAACACCCTGTATAGGGTGTTCCATTTAAAAAAATGTATGTTGGATAGGCCCTGACTTTGTTGAGACACCCTGTGTAATTTAAAATAATTTTAAATTGTAAATCTAATACCTACTTATAACTTTGTTTTTAAAAAATATTAAAAAGTTAAGTTGTTTAGATGCTATGGAATCCTGCGTTAAGAGCGGGGGCCACCCTGTATAAAAACTGCAGGATTATTATATTCTGATTTTCCGCATACTTGACACTTGCGGCTCATTTTAATAAAATTCGTCTCCAAATAAAACTATTACAAAACAATAGAAATACATCTGTCATCGTTTTTTCCTTCAAAATAATAAATAGTACATTGTATACCTAGTAGGAAAAGCTGAACATTCCCGGACGACCGTCAAGATTGTATGTCGAGGCGCAAGCCGAGACTGGCAATACGGAGTCCGGGAATGTGGCTTTTTCTACGAGGTATACATACTATTTTTCCGTAAATCGAAAATTATTAAAAGGACATAACTTATTAAAATTTTAAAATAAATATTATTAACTTTGTTGTAACTATGGAAACACTGTAATATTGAATTGTCAAGCTTAACACATTTTAGTTTACAAGTAGCCGTACAGAATAGTATATTACATAACAAGTGATGAAAGTGATACTTTTCAAACGAGGAGATATTTAGCACGAGGCGTCAGCCGAGTGCGGAAATTCTCCGAGTTTTAGAATAATCACTTTCACACGAGTAATGTAGGTACACTATTTTTCCTACGACCATAAAGAATTATTAAAAAAAAATTTGATTTGTGAAAAAAATATTTCAACTCTAGAGTTGAAAAAAATATTTCAACTCTAGAGTGGAAATACAAGGCACACTATTAATTTAAACATATGATGCCAATTTGACGGACCACCCCTATTTATTAAAAAGAACAAATTTTAGAAAGTAGTTTAGTGTTTAACTTATTTATCATGTATTTTTCGAGTGATTTCGAATTAGAGTGTGAAAATACGCCATCTGAAATTATAAAAAAGTTAAGAATATACTAGAAAATCTATTACCAGTCAAAACAAACCCCGCTGAGGAAATTGTCATATATTAAACATACAATTTTTATGTGTTGCCATAGCGTAGAGACTAGAGCTATGGCCTACAGATCGAAAGGTCACAGGTTCAAATCCCATCAGGAGTATTTGACTTTTTTTTATAAAAACATTAAATAATTTATAGAATTAGGTATTTTGAATTGAAATCGTCCTTGTTGGATGAATTTTTAAACTTTAATCAAGGAAAGATACAATAAATATAAATTTAAAAAGTCATCCAACAAGGAAGATTTCAATTCAAAATACCTAATTCTATAAATTGTTTAATGTTTTTATAAAAAAAAGTCAAATACTCCTGATGGGATTTGAACCTGTGACCTTTCGATCTGTAGGCCATAGCTCTAGTCTCTACGCTATGGCAACACATAAAAATTTTATGTTTAATATATTATGATATTTTCTTCAGCGGGGCTTGTTTTGACTGGTAATAGATTTTCTAGTATACCTATTCTTAACTTTTTTATAATTTCAGATGGCGTATTTTCACACTCTAATTCGAAATCAATCGACAAATACATAATAAATAAGTTTGACAATAAACTGCTTTCTAAAATTTATTCTTTTTAATAAATAGGTGTGGTCTGTCAAATTGGCACCATAATGTTTAAATTAAATAGTGTGCCTTGTATTTCCACTCTAGAGTTGAAATACTTTCTTTCAACACGCGTGTGATATTCGGCGCTTTCGAGCCAAGTTAACCGTGTTTTTTCTTCTCATTTTCATAGGTGGTCGTAGGAAAATAAATATTTCTTAACAGTTATTTTCCGTTGCCTAGCAACGACGAAGTGTAAATAAATATTGACTTTTTCTTTCAGAAATGTTATCAAAATTGTCAATATTTCCGATCTATTTTCGGAAAAATATTTTTACAATTTTTTTTGCTAAATCAACCAAAAAATTATTGTACCGGTACCAGTACTTAGATAAATAGTAGATATTGCATTTTTGACCTTTGATTTAAAAAATATGACCTTTATACAGCCTTGTTATCTGTTTTATTATTTATTTTTTGTGTGTGTCAAGGTGTATATTATTGTCTATTTATAAATTGGCCATTTGCCAAAATCTTTGTACAATTTTATATTTAATGTTTTTTCTAAATTTATTTGTTTTCCTAGCAAGGTGACCCCACCTTGTTGTAGGGTCATTGTTTCGTATGAGAAGATAGACATTGACGGTGAATGGCCATTGCTTCAAAATATGCTGTCACAAACAACTTTATCGGCAAAGGTTTTCTTATCTTACAATAAATAGTAGTTTGTACAACAAAAGTGAAGTCGGAAGTCCAAAGTTTCAGCACTCCGCCTACGGCGTCGTGCACAATTTACTTCCTCGTGCGATTTGGACAGTTCGCTCGAGTTGTACAGTATATTTTTTTTACGGCTCAACTTCCGAACATAATACTAAAAAGTAAAAAAATTATTTAAATTGGGCATAACTTGTCTTTTTAGTTGGCCGTGAACTTGTGTGAAAGATAATAAAAAACAATTGATGAAAAACTCATTTCGTTGGCAAATCCATGGACCAAATTACACATTTAACATATTTATCAATTTGGGTCATTTCTTAAATTTACACAAAAACACTTTAAACATATCTATCTTTCTCACATTCGGCATTTTCCAGAATAATAGATAAAAAGCGATATATTTATTAATAAAAATGAACAATTTATTTTCTCAACCATAGCTAATTTGATTAAATTGTTCTACTGAAATGCACAGAAGAAAAAAGGCTTGTTCGGGTTTGCTTGAGAATTATTACTCCGATAGTACGACAAAATAGTTGCAGAATTCATTTTAAACAGTTAAAAACGGCTGTTTGTACTAATATGAACTTTGAACGTTCGTTATGGAAACGTTTTTAAAATAATCGCCAATTTACAAACTAGCAACACTGTTAACATGGAAAGAGAAGTGGCAACTCTGTAGAAATAACATAACCTTATCAGGTTAATTTTCTATATCTGTTTTCTTCGCGGTGGACAAATATTTGCATGACAAAGAACCAACCAATGTTAGTAAGCAACGTTCATTTTGTAGGAACGTAGTACATTTTATATGCATTAAATCTTGTAGTAATTGTCTAGAAATGAGTGGAAAACTGGAGATTTGTGAAATAAGAAAGTGCATCACACACCCACACATCTTTAGTTTGGTCAGAAAAAAACAATAGTTTGGTAGAAATATATTTTGGTATTATACCTTCAATTTTTACACTATTTCATGCTCTCTTAAAAAAAATTGTGTATGCTTAGACTCTGGAATAAAGGTGTTGATTTAAATTAAAAAGAACAAATTTTATCTGACAGCTTTGCATTGCAAGTATATTCTTAACCTCACTTCTCTCAAGCTTACAGGATTATTTTATTTGCATTATTTGCAAAACGAAAATTTTGCGGGGGGCGGATGGAAGATTCTGCTGCCGTTAACGACGTTATGTCTATAAATAGATTCATAATTTAGCAGTGAGTGGGTTATGAAAGGGATATTTTAGAAGTAATAGTAATTAAATTAGTAATGTTGCACGAAATACACGAAGTTTGACTAATTATATTTTTTTTTTCATTAGTCATAAATGACTTTCTTTTAGTGATCTGACAACGGTGTAAAAAGGTTTATCTCTGCCAAGGGCGTCCCCTGCATCACACGCCACTGTTTAACTTTGAATTATTACAAAATAACAATGTTAAATAAATATTTTTTTAAATTTTCAACCAAGGCAAGAATTAATGGGGAGTTTTCCAAATTTTTAAACATTTTAGAGAAGAAATGCAAATAAACAAGTACAATGTTAATTGTTTAATAATTTTCGTACTTTATTACACGTCTATTTATTTATACTTTTCACAAAATGAAGATTTTTTGGCAGTTACAGCTTTATTTATAGCAAAAAGAACATTTCTTGCTGAACACATTTTTTCCGAAACACATCGGACTCTGTTCCAAAACAATGAAATGGACCTGGAAGTGTAAACACTTAATAAAAGTTGAGCTATTTTTGGATTTTTAAAAATACCAAAGCAGTTTGTAATGTAATATAAACACGGTATAGGTGTGAATCAGAAAATTGTATAACTTAAGGGCATTTATGCAATTTTTCTATACCGGGTGTTGCATCGTCGAGCGGGACATAGGAAATCCCATGTAATTTTAAATGGGGTCAATTATTGGCTTCCCTAATTATTTTAGAGAAAAATTCTATTTAGGTTTATTAAAGAGCACTGAAACCCACATTCAAAAGAATAACTTTAGATATTTTTGATGAGCCCGTTTACGGGTTATCGCCGATTTCTTTTTAACTATATCTCCTTTTTATGGCCCCGTATTTGCGGGCACCAGTCAAGGTAAAAGATGACTGTCAAATAAAGTTGTCATTTTGAAATGTGTGCTTTATTGTTATAAAAACTCGTACATCGAAAATATTAAAGGTGTATTTATGAGTACAAATTAATCTGAATAAAACTAAAATAAAGTATCCAATTACAAGGTTAATTATGACATTTTACATGTTTCAATATTTTACTAATTAATAGGTAGGTACTATTAAATTGTTAGAACTTTAGGATTTAAGAAGATGTTCAAATATTCCTCCATTGACTGCTAGACAATAACCGAGGCGATCATAAAATTCTCTTCTTACATTCGCTAGTTGGTAAACTGAAATTCTATTGCATTCGGCAGAAATAGCATTTTTTAATTCGTCTAGATTTGGGTATTTTTTATCTTTGTATATCCTGTTTTTTAAATGGCCCCAGAGAATGAAATCATTTGGCGATAAATCATAAATCAATTTACTGTATGATTTAAGCCAATAACATTTCCATTAAAAGCACGGTTTAAATATTCCCGGATTCCCGGACAGCCAGGGTACTATGTGCCGGCAGCCATCCATTTGGTACCAAACTTCCTGATTTTCCCTAGCGGCATCATGTAAAGTAGGTAAAATATGATCTTTAAGTAGTTATTAAAATATTCTGCATTTAAATTTCGTGTAAGAAATAATAGCCCGATAATATTTTCTCCGAAAATCCCAGCCCAAACATTAACTTTTTGTGAATATTGCGTCCTTGTTTCGACAAACCTGTGTTGGTTTTCTTTGCTCCAATATAGATAATTTTGAACATTGGGTTCATTGTTTAAGGTAAATGTGCATTCGTCAGTGAAACAAATGTTTTTTAAAAATTCCCTATCCATGTTTGCTCTTTCAATCATACCAAAACAAAACTCCTGCCGTCGTATTTCATCCCTATCTCTTAGCTCTTGGTGCTTTTTATATTTGTATGAATAATATTTATGTCGTTTCAAAGCTCGTAACGCTGTGGTGTGATCTAATCCTATGTCATCCTCAAGTTTCCTTGTGCTGATCTTCCCATTATTTTCTTCCACGCACAATAAAACTTGCAAGTCCCTATGATTTCTTGCATCTCTTCTTTGTTCCTGCCTTTGCAAGTCCCTATCATTTCTTGCATCTCTTCTTTGTTCCTGCCTTTCTTCACATCTGCAGTTATTTATTACAGTGCCTTTTGTCTCAAATTTCTTGATAGTCCTTTTGACTGTAGATTTTTCAGGTATCGGTCTATTCGGATACAGAGCAGCAAACATGTCTGACACATTTTGATAACTATTTCCTTGATAATACCATTTAATCATCAATATTTTTTCTTCAGAAGTGTAATTCATGGCTAATATTTTCGATGTACGAGTTTTTATAACAATAAAGCACAAATTTCAAAATGACAACTTTATTTGACAGTCATCTTTTACCTTGACTGATGCCCGCAAATACGGGGCCATAAAAAGGAGAAATAGTTAAAAAGAAATCGGCGATAACCCGTTAACGGGCTCATCAAAAATATCTAAAGTTATTCTTTTGAATGTGGGTTTTAGTGTTCCTTAATAAACCTAAATAGAATTTTTCTCTAAAATAATTAGGGAAGCCAATAATTGACCCCATTTAAAATTACATGGGATTTCCTATGTCCCGCTTTCTTCGCTATCTTGAATATTTTTGAAAAACTGGTCAACCTTCACTAAGATATATTTAATAAAAAACCTTTATTTTATTGTACTCTAAATGTTTCTAACGTATAAACGTTCATCGTCAGGAGACGTGTAGTTTATGTTGGAATAAATATTAGGAAATGGTGAGTGACACCCTCATAGAGCTTTGAGAAAGTTAATTTATTCAAGAAAAGTGATAAAGAACTGCCATAGTAAGGTAGAAAATCATACTACCAAGTTCTATAGATAAAGATGGGATAATGGTTGATTAAGGGTATTTTAAAGTGACGAAATGAGAAACATTAATTGAGAATAAAATAGTAGAATTTAGTGTCCGTTAAAATATATAAACAAAAGAAGCTTAGCGGCAAGTGGACAGAGTAGTGCGTCTATCTTTTGCATTAAAGTACACAGGGACTCCAAAGGTAATGGAATCCCTGGGGCACAGGTAGACAATGACAGGCTGTTTCGTTCTTGTTAGAACTCATCAGAAAATCATAACCCGTAAGCGACCCCCAGTACAGCGAGCCTGTTCTTTCAAGGAGTTTTTCAGAAATAAAAACGCGATGAAAACCCAGTAACGCCATCATAAGGAATCAACTCAATGGAAAAGATATTATTGAATTGCATTGCGTTATTCAAATTGAACCATTTGACAAAATTTTTTCCAATAATATATTTCACCACTGAAGTTACTGTTTAGTTTCAATATCATTTTCACCTAACGTTTCTCATTTCGTCACTTTAAAATACCCTTTATCAACCATTCTCCTACCTTTATCTATAGAACTTGGTAGTATGTTTTTCTCCCCTCACTTCTATGGAAGTTCTTCATTAATTGTCTTTAATAAATTAACTTCCTCAAATCTCTATGAGAGTGTCACTCACAATTTCTTAATATTTATTCCAACATAAGCAATACTTCTCCTGAAGATGAACGTTTATACGTTCGAAACATGTAGAGTACAATAAAATAAAGGTTTCTTATTGAATATATCTTAGTGAAGGTTGACTTAGAGTATTATTTCTCCCCTCTCTAATAAAAAAATAATTTACTACAAAAACAATACAAAATATTAAAGTAATCTTTTTTATAAAACAGCAAATTTTTGTTTATTATGCTCTTATAGAAAATATTTTTACAATATTTTAAACTCTTAGTCCCTCATTAAATGCATCTACTCTGGTAATCCAGATCCACAGACGAAAATAGATTTTCTGGAAAATTAACGACGAAAGAAATTGAGGGACGCCTGCAATATATTACAGCGATTTGTTAACGACCGGTTAGTTTACTGATTTAAATCTTATATCTGGATTATTCTTATGAAATAATTTAGCAAAAAATATACAATTGAAAATTTTACTCTGCTCGATGCAATGTTATATACTTTTAACGCTGATGAAAAGGTCATAGTTTTTGCACGTTATAAATAATATCACTTATATTATTTTATAGGAACGAATATGGTAATCAATGTTTCATTTTCATCTAAATGTCTGTACTCTGTGTTTATGTATGTGTCTCTCATCTGTTGTAGCCGTACCGCACCACACCCCTGGTGCTTCCTGGTGCCAAAGTAAAAAGAGAACCCGGACCGACGGAAAGTTACCTACGTCATCACCCTAACCCTAGTGTAAGAGCACCACCACACCATCTAGATCCTGGTTATAAGGTACCTACTAATTTTTTCATAGTTTTGTTAAATTTTCACTTGTGTTTTTGTTACATCGATCATGTAACTGTAATCATATAATATGGATTATATATAACTCCATAATCTAATATACAAAGAAAACACTTTTATGTGTTCAGTTTTCACTAAGTTACGCCTTTAATTGGGAAAAAATAAATCCTAGAGAAGGTAAATTTAAACTTGAATAAATATAAAGTTCCTCGCTTGATAAACACAGTTTTTAAGTACTTTACATTGAATTAAATCGTATGCCCAGTTTGAAGAAATGCAGTGACAGCAGAGCGCTAAAAATGGGTTTATTTTCCATACGGTGAAGAATTGTTAACGTTTTATGCTTTTAATTATGATTAAGGTGACCTAGTCAATTGGTTACATAAGAATAAGTGAAAAAAAGAGTTTATTACTCGCAAGGATATGATCTAATAAAGTTATTTGAGAATTTGCCAAGGAAACCAAACCGCATCTTACATATTACACCTCCCACGAGTAATAATTTAAAATAAATTATTTAAATTCTAGTTTATTAAATAAGTTTTAACAAGAAAAATTTGTTTGCCGACATGCACACAAGATTAAAATTGAAAAAGTTTTATATCTCCGCGGAGAATTAAACCCAGAACCTCTCAATTAAACCTCAAGTGCGCTGTCAATTACGCTATGGAGGACCTGATATTCTCTCACCAACTTTGATTATATAACGTATTCAATTTTATGTTAGTTGTTACAGTCTGGAATCTCCGATACGATTCACAAACCGGCAATTATCGTTTAAAAACTGCTCAAATTTTTTTAGATGCTACGCCTTTTTTTGGATTATCATAACTCTACGTTTCGATAGCTCAACCGAAAAGAAGTACTTTAGAAGCTAGAAATAGAAATTAAGAAATTTTAGATATTTTTTTAATATTTAGAAAAATGTATATAAGACTGCGGGAATCCCCAAACATATTATATACGCCACCAGGCGCGAATCCAGGGGAGGGGGGGAGGCAGCCCCCCCCGAGCCTCACAAAATGGGTGTTTTTTACTTTGAGCCTTGGAAATTGTAGGTATTGTGAAGGATCAGAATTTTTTTTAGAAGTCACTTATGAAAGTAGGAAGATTTTTAGAGCCGGCACACGCTCTTTTTTTCTTAGGAGGCATTTTTTTAAGTAGCCCCCCCCCCTCAACAAACTCATGGATCCGCCACTGTCCAGGATCAATACCTTAAGTTGTGTATGCAGCCGACCTCAGCCAAGGAAATTTAAAAAGATTTTACTTTGTGGGCAAACGGCTTTCACTGGGGGGGGGGGGGGGGCAAAACTCTCCAAAGAGTGGCATCTAGCCATAAATAGTTTAAAATGCCGGCAATTTTTTTTTTAATTTAAAAATTATTTACAGGCACCAAATAACATAAATACATATTAAATAAGTATTTTAGTAAAATTTATAAAAGCCCTTTACTCATTTGTGTAAAATAAATGTAAAAGAGTTATTTCCCTAAAGTGCACAAAATGATATTAATATTAAATTGCCGTTGCACGAACGACGGAAATGCTTGCGCAAAATCTAGCTTTACGCATACTGGTAGAAAATAATATTTTCTGAAATATCTTGGTAATATTTTTAGGTACCACTACTTACTACTTTATACTGCAGAAGTATAATTTTTATATCTTTTTATCATGTATTTTTTGTTTTGCAGGTTGCACACTCAGTTTTAGAAAGAATATCCACTGGTGATCCAAACAGACAGGTTAGGCGTTTGTACTTTTTAAATATAGGGTCCTAAAAAAAATATTTGTTTTTATATAATAAGTTTTTTATTTATGCACCGATTTTATTGAGTTTGTCTTGTCAGGGAGAGGATATAATGAAGAGAGACCGCCAGTGTCATATTTTTGACTTTTGAGTAGGGGAATAATATACACAGTCTGCTCCACTAGTCTATTATAAGGATTTCATTATTTAGAAAACCCTAGAGTCGTACATGTTTCGAAGGTAAAAACCTTCATCATCAGCGAAATGAATTTTAAATTGTTACAAGAAGGGAGACCCTCAACATTGCATGCTGAACTGAGGAACAGAAAAAAAAGAAAAACATTTTTTTATGAATTAAATTTTACCTATTTTAATTAATGTGTAAACTTTTGTAAAAATAAGAAGCAGAAAGAGACCATTAAGAAGGGTATTTTAAAAACATTTTTAGTTTATTTCTCAGAAACTTTTCAACTAAATTCAAATGAAGTTGTAATGTTTTAAAATTAAATGAGTTTTGTTTCCCTTCCATTATCAAACTGCACGCTTAGACGCGTTTCGCCATATCATGGCTCATTAACAGGGCTATTAATGATTTCACAGAATATGTTATTCTTGTGACCCTTTCCCTAAAACAGTGGAACAGTAGTGCATACGAGGGAGATTCAATTTTTTTAAAGTTGCTTAAAACAACAGTATTCTTAATTTTCGTTTTAGATACAATTTTCATATGTGTAGTAAGTTGTTTAGAATTTAAGTGTTAGTTGTATAGAGACTGGATTTATTTATTTAAATTAATTTTTATAGTTGGAAAGAAATGACTTTTTTAAATAATTTAAGAAGATCCTGAACATACATATTGTCTAAGATTAATTTTGATTTAAATCTAATTGCTCGAAAAATAAAGGAATTTTGACATAATTTTTTTGAATAGTACTTAATGGAAGAAAAGTTAAAAATCAATGAATATTATATATAAATAACTGAATTTTACCAAGTTTTTTTTTGTAGAGTGTGTTCCACATTAGAAAAATTCATATACAAGAAAAAACATGGGTTTATTTTACGTATTCGCTTACTATAGTCTATTTCAGAATGTAGAGTAATAAAAGCTCATTAGATATGCAAAGGGACTACAGAGTAACCCAACGAATATTTAAGTCACTTTCATAATTGATCTCATTACAAAATTATTTCTTTTCATCAAGTGCAGGTAGTAGGTACCCCCCGGGTTTGGGTCAATTTATGGGTTTTGTCTATTGTTATCCATTCACAAACATTGAAAATGGTGTGACAAAGGCGTGCATTATGTACATAGTAATAGGTACACTTATTTTTTATTAAAAATTTAAAAAATACAAAATACAAAAAATACATTATACAGAAGTTAAATTATAAAAAATCATAATATTCTTCGTCATCTGAGAAACTCTCATCCCCTCTTGACGTTATAATTAACGGGTCGACGGTCCGATCGGTCAGGTGGTCAAGATCCCACATATTCTCTTTTCCTTTAATGACACGATGGACTGCTTTTCGCCATTTCTCTGGTGTCACCTTCTTAATGGCTTGATCAAACAGTAGCTTAACGTCTTTCATTTTGAATGTCGTATTGTGTCTTGCTACAAATCCTTTCACTTGCGCCCATATAAGTTCTATAGGAGTTAGTTCGCAATGATATGGCGGTGTGCGCAGCACAGTTACACTGTTTTTCAGCTATATCTTACAATTTCATAAAATGATGTTCGTATAAATTTGCTATAGCTAATAATGTAGTTCCTTCTTTATCAAATGATCTTTTTTTTATTTGATTAGTTATCATAAATAATTTAATGCACAAAATATACCTGCGCTCAGAGCTGTAAAAGTTACTTCAGAAAAGTAACTAGTTATTTTTTCGATACTTTTGCCCAAATGTATCTAGATACTTATAAGAAATAGTTACTTTTACCTAAAAGTAACTTAGTTCTTAGTTACTTAGTCAGGGTGACCACCTTGAAGTCAGTTGAAAACCGGAGATATATAATAATTCTTTCTTCCTTAAAAAATGCGCCGCAGGCAAAAATTTTTGGGTGCCACGCCCTTTTTTGGGTTATCAATATAGCCCAAAAAGGGGCGTCGCACCCAAATGACCCAAAACTTAGAAATTCTATGAGTAACAGTCAACAACTTTAATAACTATAAGTATAAGTAGGTACACAATAAAAGCAAAAATAAAAAAAAAATATTTATAAGCAGGCCTGTTTATACGTCAGGCACTGACTTAAAAACCAATTATTATGGGCGCACCTCCCTGTTCTTTAACCAGGTAAGGATTAAAGGATTATTGTTTTCAAACATTTTTATTAATAATAATTTGGACAAAGTATTTTTAATTTCACGTGTAACACTTTGCGAACTTTCATCGTTATTTTCGTGAAAATCAATAAGTTTGTCTTGAACTCCAGTGTATAAATCAAAATATCTGACTGCCATAGGAAATAATTTTTGATGTCCTTTATTACTTACTTACTTACTTTATTACACTACGAAATGAATACTTACTTCAAAAACCCGATGTTAAAAATAGTCAAAAACCAGGTAACTTTGAAAATGACATTAAAGCATTCGAAATAAAAATAAAAAATGAATTTAAGTCTATAAAAGCAGACATAGAACAACTTCAAGAGGATATAGAGAAAACACAGGATGATGTAGAAAGAATTCGTAAAGAATCCAATAGCAAAAAACTAATTTTCCGAGGCATTAAAGACGAAAATAAAGAATCGTTACTAAATACTCTTTGTGACGTCATTTCAAATAAAGTTGGTGTCAATGTTTCCAAGCATGAAATTAGTAACTTTTATCGCCTTGGTAAAAAAAATGGGCAAAACAAAAACTCTCAAAACGATAAACAAACAGTAGTCCGGCCGGTCGTCGTGGAGTTCGTCACGCATTGGAAACGCGACGAAATATTCTACGCGAAAAAGGCTCTTAAAAATAATCCGATTATGATATGTGAAGTGCTTACTAGTGCAAATTATGATCTATTTATAAAATCTCGTGAAATATTCGGAAAAAATGTTTGGACTATTCGGGGTAATATTTTTACCCTTCACGATAATCAAAAATATCCAGTTAAAAACATACAGGACTTAAAGAAAATCACCAAACCCTAATTTTTACAAACAATGGGACCCGCATAGCCGTAATACTTGCATATTTCCTATTTACTTTTCAACAGTTATTTTTTTTTATTATTGTTTCGAATTTAATCATATAAACACATTCCTAAGGAACAGATTGTTTATTTTTTATTATTTTTTTATTATACTTCTTATTACACACCTACATTATATAAATTATAAATTATAGCCAGATTTAGATATCTGTTTCATTCTCATTTTTCTTTAACTTCACTAATTTCCACTTTCCATAGTAATGAGGAACAAAACCTTAAAAATCGGGCACATAAATGTTAGGTCTTTAACTTCTAGCTTCGCAACCTTTAAAGAGTATGTGCTAAGTGAGAGTTTTGACGTAGTCGGTGTAAGTGAAACATGGCTTACAAAAAAGATTAGATCCAAGGATATTGATATACAGGGATACAGATTTATCAGACAGGATAGGGTGAGTAGGGGTGGTGGTGTCGGAATTTATATTAAAACTGATCATAAATTTTCTCTAATAAACAACGACTTTACAAAAAATGAACATTTTGAACAGGTATGGATTAGAATCCCTGTTGGTAATATTGCTTTGATTTTTGGCTGTGTTTACAGACCACCTTCTTATTCAGTTTCAGATTTTTTAATTAATTTCGAAAATGTAATAACCACATTGGTGCCGTTAGGTAATGAAATGTTATGTACCGGAGATTTTAATGTGGATTTCTTGAATATATTTTCATATGATGTCACTCAATTTAGTTCCTTGTTAGAGTCTGTAGGGCTCACTCAATTAATTAATAATCCCACTAGAGTCTCTTCTACTTCTACCACACTTATTGATCTTTTCATAATCTCCAATACTGATCTAGTAAAACAGTGTGACACTTTGCCCGCCCCGCCAATGTCAGATCATGAGTTTATTGGCTGCGAACTCACTTTGCTTAATAAGACAAAAGAAATAACCTTTAAAGAATATAGAGATATAAACAAAATTAATATTCCCCAATTTCTGGCAGATCTGCAATCAATCTCGTGGAGAAATATATACGATCTTGAAAACATTAACGATAAAGTAGAATTTATTAATAATACCATTACAACCTTATTAGATCTTCATGCCCCTATAAGACGAGCTAGATTTACAAGAAATAATTACCCATGGATAACTGAAAATGTTAAAAACCTAATCAAGCTTAGAAACCAAGCTTTGACTAAATTTAAGAAAACCAAAAACCTAACGCACTGGGAATATTATAAATCTATTCGTAACTTGACAACACTCACTATACGCAACGAAAAAAAAGCATTTCTTGAAGAGAAAATTCGGCTATCCCAAAATATATGGAAGGACCTGAAAAAATACAGCGTAGGTACTGGAGGCAGTAAAGTAGATATTCCCGAGCATCTGAGAGATGCTAATCTGGTAAATAATTTTTTTAGGTCCTCCATACCTGTGCCTAACGTGAGCAACAACGATCTCTATAATTTTTATAAAAACAATGTTAAAGTTAATATTATGCAATCTTTTAAATTTAAATTGGTGACAGATATAGACGTGTTAAAGATAATTTCTAAAATAAAATCAAAAGCTAAGGGGCATGAGGGTTTAAACATTGATATAATAGAACTTTGTTGCCCATTTATCGTGCCTTTTCTGACACACGTAATAAATAATTGTATAAAAAACTCAATTTATCCAGATAGCTGGAAAAAGGCGCTAGTGGTGCCATTGCCAAAAAATAATGATCCACGTGAACTAAAGGATCTTCGCCCGATTAGTATATTGCCATGTATATCAAAAATTCTTGAAAAAATAATGACCGAACAGCTTACAGAATACGTGGAAATAAACAGCATCCTGCCTGCAACTCAATCCGGTTTTAGAAAAAATCACGGCTGTTCCACTGCATTAACAAGCGTAACCGACGATATATTTCGGGCTGCCGACTTGGGAGAAGTAACTGTTTTGACACTTCTGGACTTTTCAAAAGCGTTCGATACTCTTGACCACCGACTATTACTAGGGATTCTTCATTATATCGGTCTCAGTGATCATGCTGTTGAATTTTTTAAGAGTTTTTTTGAGGGTCGAAGACAATGTGTTAAGCTCGGTGCTGAGATTTCCAGCGAACTAGCTATAACTACTGGTGTCCCCCAGGGATCTATTATTAGCCCCCTATTGTATGCCATATATACCTCGTGCCTGCCAGAGGCTATTAAAAAATGTAAAAAACATTTCTATGCAGACGATACACAGTTATATTTATCCTTTAGAAAGGAGGACGCTGTTGGAGGTTGTCAAGCTATTTGTCAGGATCTTGAAAATATCCAAAAAGTTTCCTTAGAACACTCCTTACACCTTAACCCAAAAAAATGCTGTGTAATGATCTTCGGTAAGAAAAATGACGTCGATAATGTAAAAGACTCACTTGATATAAGGATAGGCGACTCGGTATTACCTCTTAGAGACAATGTAAGAAATTTGGGAGTGGTTTTTGATGGTGCCTTGCGTTTTGAACAGCACATTACGCAGTGTGTCCAGAGGGCCTATGTTAGATTAAAACTTCTCTATAGTAATCGCCATGAACTATCAGCAAAACTCAAAATTTTACTTTGTGACTCACTTGTACTCTACATATTTAACCATGGAGATGTAGTTTACGGAAACTGTTTAACATCCAATCAAAAACAAAGAATCCAAAAGGTTCAAAACTCTTGCTTACGTCTTATCTATGGAATCCGGCGACGAGATAGAATATCCCATAAGCTAATTGATGCAAAGTGGCTGAATATGGAGGGAAGGAGAAAGTTACACGAGGCCTGTTTTTATCATAAAATTGTATCCAATCAGAGTCCCCCATATTTATATGCCAAAGTGGTTTTTAGATCTCATATACATGACATAAATATTCGAGCTCGGGGTATGATAACCCCACCCCTGCATAAATATACTATGTTTGAACGATCCTTTACTTTTAATATTGCAAAGTTATATAACTCGCTGCCCGACTACTTTAAAACTCTTACTCCAGAAAAATTTAGAAAAAATATCTTTAAATACCTCTTTGCTAAGCAAGCTATAGGATAGGAAAAAATATGATATGTTTCTTTTTATTTTAATGTTTTTATCTTTTTTATTTTTGAAATACTAGCGTACTACTCTTGGACGTTTTATTTTCATTGTTATTATATTGTTGATTCTAAGGTTAAGTCGATCAGGGTGGATAATATCTGTAAGTGTTATCCACATCTGGACTTCGCCTTTTCTGTTGCTGTAACTCTTATTTTGATATAATTGTAATACTATTACTTAATACAGAAATAAAGACATCATTATTATTATTATTATTATTATTAGATGCATCGCAAGAAATTGAAAATGGGATATTCTCGTTGTCATTGCCAGTAAGGTATTTTAGGCAATCTTCAATGGACTTGGGACCTAGCACATTTTTCACAATAGCTTCAGATTTTGTTCGTCCACAATGAATTTTTTTAGCGAAATTCGAATCTTTAAAGAGGGAAGCGTTAAGTTTGATACCGCAATATATGCTCCTATAGCTATGATGATGCATAATGCCATGATACACTTGGGCCACTTCAATTATTGTTAAAGAATCTTCTTCTGCTGAATTCTTTAACGGTATAAAATTCGTTAAAAGTTGACTTGACGTTTGACTTTTGCACCAATTTTGATGTTTTTTAGTTTTCATGTGGGATTTTAGTGCCCTTTCACCATCATGCTTGACTGTAACTTCGATATTACAGACACGACAACGAGCTCTAAATGTATCTAGTTTAACTAACCAATTTTTATATGACGGGTTTTCGCACCATTTGTCGTTAAAATTGGTAAAATAGACGGCTTTTTTTATTTTTTTGGGTGGGGTAGGTACGACCGCGGCATTGCCAGAGTCACTGTCACTACTATCACCCATGGTAAAAGCTGCTTTAATTCAATAAACTATTTTATTTCGCGTCTACTTTATTACCGCCGAACAACGTCAAATGCTGCGCGAAATTGTGCACGAAATGCTGCGTGAAAACGGAAAATTAAAACACAACGACGCTCAAATTTATTAAATCGTGAAGGTTCTCGTGATCGGCCGATTTCAAACGAGCACGTTTGCCACATGGCGGCCCGATGTTGCCGTTCCGATTGTTATCGTTTCGATGTTGCCGTTAATACTTCATTTCATTAAAGTTATTTTTTAGAAAAAATACGAAAATTCTTAAAAACCGGAGCTTTTACTAAAAAAACCGGAGCCCGGAGGTCAAGTATAAAAAACCGGAGACTCCGGGTGACAACCGGAGAAGTGGTCACCAACTTAGTAAAAGTAACTAGTTACTTTTTCGATACTTTTGCCCAAATGTATCTAGATATAAATAAAAACACCATAAATTTACTACGTACTGATAATTCATTTTCATGTACACACTACAGACTGTGACAAGTGTCTTCTAAAAAAAAAAAAAAAGTCATCGCTCCTGGAAATTCTCTAACAAAACCGAATCCATCAATTTTGGGGAGCACTCCTGCACTCATGTTTATAGGGTGATTAACGGCCGCCGATCGTTCCTTGGTTATAATCTGATTGTGTGCATTATTTGTTACTTTTGAAAAGTAACTTGTATCTAGTTACTTTTTAGGAGTAACTATACACTTAAAAAGTAACTAGATACAAGTTACTTTTCAAAAGTAACGAAGTTACAGTTACTTTTGGCATGATTCAAAAAAGAACTAAGTTACTAAGTATCTAGTTAAGTTACTCACAGCTCTGCCTGCGCCTATGGCCGACATCGAAATTGAGCCGAACTGAATGGAATTTCTCATTTTATTACTCTACACCTTTCTGAAATAGACTATAGTAAATTTAACCTTACCTTATTTGTACCTGATTTTATTATTACAAAATATTTTAAATATACTTGTTTATTACCATTATATATTTCATAATTAACTGTTTACTATGTTATCTAATCTGATCTACTCGGTTTTACTGCCAAAAATTAAACAACCAATTGCACTACTGGTCTATACCAGTATACCTAGATTTCTTGAGCATAGAACGTATCAATTTTTGTGAATTTTGCACATGAATAATTCGATTCGATTTTACAATTTTTCGCAGATTAATGTAAGTGCACAATATATTATATATAACAGATAGCTACTCGTTTAGATTTTTCTCATATATTAATATACTAATTAAACGCAGACCTTACACGATCATTCGGACTGACAGTCCTGAATGATATCAATAGTTCGTCGGATCATTCAATCAATCTTATTTCTAATGAGAATTTACCAGTCAGGCCATCAATCCTTGAAATTTGCCCTTACACGTATCATTCCCTTATCAAGACTGTCAGTTTAAGGGATCGTGTGAAGTTTGCATAAAAATTGATTTATGTTGGATATATTTTTTCAGTTGGTACATAAACAATTCAACTCACCCATCAACATTTACAGCGAGCCAAATGTTGTTGATACGATTCATAGGCAAACTGGAGTTCATGCGTAAGTAGTAAATTTTGTTATTACATGGCATAAGAACACCATGAAGACGGCCGGAGACATAGCCAGATGTACGCGTGCATCAACGCGAGTTTGTTAACGCGGGTTCATCAACGTTAGTGTTTGGATCAGTGGCGTCTCCTTCTTGAGGCGGCGTAGCCGCTTCCCCCTCCTCCGCCTCCCAACTTTCTTACCCCCTTTGTTACTCCTCGTGCCACGAGCCATCATGCACTCGGTTGTGGCGCAGTACCGAATTCTTTGCGGCAGCGCCTTTCATACGAACACGTAAAATCAGAGAAAAAAGGCTAAGATCTCGTTGAATTTTCCGCGAAGGTCTCGCGGCTTTCGGAATTTTTACCCAAATTACAAAAAAACTAAGCAGGATTGTGAATTTCTGTTATATATGTACCGGGTGGGCAACTAAGAATGGCTGCCGGCCATATCTCAGAAACTAGTAATCATATAGCATTCGGGTAAAATTTTTTTATGACAAAAGTACCCAAGAGAAAATGCTGGAAATTATTTTCGAGTTTGTAAAATACCCGTAAGGGGGCGTACCAGCCATGACCAAGGTTAAAATTAGAATTTTCTTCGAGTTTTGACTAAATGAGAGGTATTAAAAATATTTGTATATTAATCCTTACATGTTTCCTAATACTTGTTTTCCTACACAAATTTTCAGATCTAGTAAAATAAAGTGGTGGGGGGAATTCATTTTTTTTCTAAAAATACTCCGGTTTGGCATAACTAATTTGAACAAACTTAGTTTCCTTTAAGAGTGCTTTATTTACCCTATAAACTGCGCTTTGTTTTTTTATCCTTAAGTTTTGCCGTCGCCGCTAGATGGCGTTAACTGAAATTTAAGTAAATATTAAGCTTTTTCTCGAAAAAGTTAAACGCAATGATAAGTTTGTTTTATCATGGTATAATAGAGAAATAAATCCTTAACATTTCGGTAAAAAACCCAAATTTGTAACTTTTTTACAACCGGAGTTATTAAGAAAATTAATTACATTATACAATTTCTTTTCTTTTTATGGGCGTTCCAATTTAATCTATAAAATAATTTTACCACACATTAATAATAAATAAATAAAAAATTATAAAAATCGATGACAGTCTAAATTAACGAAGTCGTATCTACTCTCCAGACATTGTAATGTAGGGTTAGGAACAGAAAGCCTATTCTTACAAATAAATATATTAAAACTTGTTTTAAACCGGAAACATTTACAAAAATTAATTCAAATATATGAATTCTTTTGTATTTAATTAAAAAATTTTGAGTGCTTTGGTGTTTTTAAAAACTTTTTTACTAAGATACGTTTAATGAATGAAGTGGCATTCGATATAATTGCCGTGTCTTTTCATTCGTGGAGGAGGGTTAAGGACATTAAGAGAAAATATGATGGAGAGAATTACAGCACTGTTAAGAAATATATCGGTGGCGGAAATTGAAACTCCTGTTTTATCCACGCGGAAAAAGTTGCAGGCTTGTAAAAAACAAACTAATTATTTGAGTTGTTTAATATTAGTTAAGTTTTGATTAGGTGCGATTATTAATTTAGGTTTTTGTAGTAAATCGTAGTATGAGTATTATATTTTGAAAATTAAAAATTTAGGCGTTTTAAAAAATTTCTAATTTAAAGACTGTCATCGATTTTTATAATATTAAATTTATTTATTATTAATGTGTGGTAAAATTATTCTATAGATTAAATTGAAACGCCCATAAAAAGAAAAAAATTTGTATAATGTAGGTAACTAATTTTCTTAATAACTCCGGTTGTAAAAAAGTTACATATTTGTGTTTTCTACCGAAATTTTAAGGATTTATTTCTCTATACCATGATAAAACAAACTTATCATTGCATTTAACTTTTTCACTTATATTTCAGTTAACACTATCTAGCGGCGACGGCAAAACTTAAGGATTAAAAAACAAAAGCGCAGTTTATAGGGTGAATAAAGTTCTCTTAAAGGAAACTAAGTTTGTTCAAATCGGTTATACCAAACCGGAGTAACAGTGGCGTATTTTCAGAAAAAAATGAACTCCCCCCACCACTTTATTTTACTAGATCGGAAAATTTGTGTAGAAAAAAAAGTATTAGAAAATATGTAAGGATTAAAATACAAATACTTTTTATACCTCTCATTTAGTCAAAACACGAAGAAAATTATAATTTTAACCTTGGTCGTGGCTGGTATGACCCCTTGCGGGTATTTTACACAATCAAAAATAATTTCCTTCTTTCTTGGGTACTTTTGTCATAAAAAAATTTACCCGGATGCTGCACGATTACTAGTTTCTGAGATATGGCCGGCAGTCATTCTTATTAGTTGACCACCCGGTATATACATATGTCGATGTGAGAAAGTTATTTTTATACAAAAAAAATCCAGCAAAAAAAATAAGCCAATAAAAAAAACAATTAAGATTATAGTTTAATTTCATTGTATTATTAAAATTATTCAAAATATTTTTTTTTTAATGAAAATAACTTTCTCACCCTCCTCAATATCTGTGTATCTGTGAGTCCAAATTTAAATAGTTTTCAAAAATCCATTAGCCAGGATTCTGGTCAAGAGAACCCAATGTTTTTAATATTATATATATAATTTCGCTTGGAGGTGGTATCTTTGGAGTAACTTGTTCTTAAAAAAATAAAGAAACGTGAATCACATCGTGGCTAATTTTTCGTCATGCATTTTAGACATTTCCTCAAAAATTAGTAAAAATATCGCAGCATTCAATTTTGCGTACCTGGATTTACGTTCTCCAATATTCATTATCCACGAGCCGCCACTGGTTTGGATGTAAATATTGAACGCACGTCACTATAATAATTTACTTCGTACATCTACAATCTCGCTCTGTCTGTGGCCGACTTAACACTTGCTGCAAAGCAGCTTACAGAAAAATAAACTGCCACTAACTCTTAACTCTTCTATAACCAGTGTATCAGCAAATAGAAGTTAATTATAATTAGAAACAGTTTTTTTGTACATAAAAATATGGAAAAAATATTAATTTACTTACTTAACATAAAAGCTGGCTACTTTGGTAAATAACCCAGAGGCGTCCATGTCGAAAATAAATACTGATAAATTGATATGTTAACCAGGTGAGCATTAGAAGCCAACGAAGCGGGGACGAAAATTTAAATCATTATCGAGGAACTTATCAAAATTACTAAAGCAGCATGAGGTATGGACTTAAAAGCGTCATATTTTAAAAATATTTTACTTTATACAGGATGGCTCAAAAAAGTGTGGCGGACTAAACTTGCATTTTTTTAAATGGAACACCCTATATATTATATTATTTTCTAATTCCCTATACAATTCCACGTATATTTTGTATAAAATGTCATATGTCTAAATTCAATTGTTTTTGAGTAATTGACGTTTAAAATATGGCATTTTTTGCCTTTGACAGGCTGTAACATTGGAACGGTTCATCTTAGAGAAAAATGGTTTTCACCTCCCTATCTTAGTTTTTTATTCTCTATCCAAAGAAACCAACCTCCGATTTACTATGTTAAACCGTTAAAACCGTTTTTTTGGTTTAACATGGTAAATCGGAGGTTGGTTTCTTTGGATAGAGAATGAAAAACTAAGATAGGGAGGTGAAAACCATTTTTCTCTAAGATGAACCGTTCCAATGTTCCAGCCTGTCAAAGTCAAAAAATACCATATTTTAAACGTCAATATCTCAGAAACAATTGAATTTAGACATATGACATTTTATACAAAATATACGTGGAATTGTATAGGGAATTAGAAAATAATATAATATATAGGGTGTTCCATTTAAAAAAATGCAAGTTTAGTCCGCCACACTTTTTTGAGCCACCCTGTATAATGTAAAATATTTTTAAAATATGCCGCTTTTAAGTCGATGCCTTATGCTGGTTTAGTATTTTTGATAAGCTCCTCGATAATGATTTAATCTTCCATCCCCGCCACGTTGGCGGACCCGGTATATACTAATTGTTTTTTCTCTTCCAAACTCTACCCGTGGACACACTGTATATAGTTTATGGTTCTAATTAAAAAATTTAAAAAAAAACTAATTCTAATTTGTGCAAAAAACTGCTAAAAACAACAATTTTATTAACACAACAGTGCCTACACTGACATAGCTGACAGTAATAATGATTTTTTTTAACCTGATTTTCTTTTGCCTTTGCAGCGAAATTATAAGGCAAGTAGACTAAACACTAACTCTGGTAGTACATAAGTCAAAAATTAAAAAGAAGCTTATATGCTGTAGGTAACTGTTTCGAACATTTTGTTTTTATGTTTAGTTGGTTTGGTGTTAAAATTCATATATTCATTTATATCATCATTTTTTAACGTTTGTAATAACTTTTTACAAAACACTCAAAACAAAACTTATTTACATTACTATATTACAAAAATCGTCCAATACGGTCCTATCTAATATGGACGTAATATTCATAATGCCAAATCAGCAGCTGCACTTTGTTAACACACTTCACACTGACGTGCCATTTTATCGCAATATTTTATAAAAGAATACTTTAAATAAAGTCACAAAATATAAAAAGCTAACTTTAAATAGGGCATGCTGAAAACAATGTAACGCGTTTCACAGCTGGTCGTTACAATTGGTTATTGAACGAGGGCTACTAGAAAAGGTAGGCAACGGGTTTAAAATTCGTCTATTTCGTAACACCCTATATTTTAAATATTACAAAATACTAGCCATTTTAGACTTGTTACAGACAAAAAAAAACACTGAAGTTTTATTCGAGTTTTGTTGCCTACACGTATTTTTTTTTAATAACAGCAATACATTACATTCCCGGACGACAAGGCATTGAAGTCCGAAAATGTACTTTTACTACGAGATACCCATACCAACTATTTTTCTGAAACCGCGTCAATATTGTTAAAAATTAAGAAATTTTAATTAATTTATAATAATTTTATTCTTTACAATCCAATTTCTTATGAAATTATTATTTCCTTGACAATCATATCTCGTGATATTTAAACACATTTGTTGGATTGCACAAATATTTTTACCTAAAATTAACTAACCAGCAGCGGCGGCGCCAGGGGGGCCCACCCAAAATTGAGGGATGAAATGTTTGATGAGAAAGGATTGTTTTTATAGAAGGATGTGATAAGAAATAAGGAGAACGATGATGACCTTCTTTGACGTCAGTTTGGACAAGAGGGGAGTTACCCCGCTTACGGCGTTATAAAGCGGGGGGGGGGGGGACCTTTTTTTCAGAATTAGAAGTGATTTTTGATTTGGGTAGTGCCCACCCTAATACCATCGGGCCCAACCAGCAAGTTTGACTGACATAAATAACATTGGCAGGCTTTATGTACTCACAATCAAAGGTGCCTGATTAGTAAATTAAAAATTAAAATAACCGGGCCAGTATGATTATGAGAAAATTATTTCTGCCAATGTCATGTATGTCACAGTCAAACTTGCCGGTTATAGTTACTTATTATTAAAAATGTTTGTGCAACCCGACATTAAAAGTATTAAACAAAGTGAAAACTGATTCTGAATATAGATAAGAAACTCGGTACTTGAAAGTTACTTTCCCGGCCTAGGACCGAAAAGTTACAATAAACCAGAGATGGTTGCGCAGCAATAACGAATTAAAATACGAACAGATTACTTTGTGACCGTAATTGAGCCTAGAAAGACATTTTTGATCGATTTCTCTGTTAGTTTGTATTATTAAAATATTTTAATAATATATTTAAATTATACATTTTTTTAGCCCTCCAAAACGATCGGTAAAATTCAATCCTGCTGAAAGCGAGACCTACAGAGCTCTCCAAGAAGAACAGGAAGGAGGATTCGGAGGTCGCGTCCAGGAGGTGTCCGTAGCTCCTCAGAGTAAAATATACACGCCGACCAAGGTAAAAGATATTAAAAGTACAGTTAAGAGCAAGTAGTTCGGGCATGCGCAACTAAACTGCGCTTTGTTACACCGCTTCATTGCTGCATTACAAAAGTAGGTGCTTATATGTATGTGTTTTTATTCATCATTAATTTGAATAAGGTTTTTTTATACATTTTTTGTGGTTGTAACCTTGATACGATTCAACAGTGGCGTGCGATTGGCAAGCACGTAGCTAGGGGGGAATGACTGGGGTTTCACCCCCCCCCTCTTTACTAGGTTGAAAATAGAAAACTCATGGAATCTCATTTTCGCTTTATATTTTTCATTTTTTTCTTTAATTTTGCTGTACAATATTTCTATTTTATAGACCTCATGCCACTGCTGTCATATCTGTCATAGTTCACGTTAGTCGGTCGTATTTGTATTACTTTTTATTTAAGCTGATTTTTATACCGGGTGTTGCATCGTCGAGCGGGACATAGGAAATCCCATATAATTTTAAATGGGGTCAATTATTGGCTTCCCTAATTATTTTAGAGAAAAATTCTATTTAGGTTTATTAAAGAGCACTAAAACTCACATTCAAAAGAATAACTTCAGATATTTTTGATGAGCCCATTTACGGGTTATCGCCGATTTCTTTTTAACTATTTCTCCTTTTTATGGCCCCGTATTTGCGGGCACCAGTCAAGGTAAAAGATGACTGTCAAATAAAGTTGTCATTTTGAAATGTGTACTTTATTGTTATAAAAACTCGTACATCGAAAATATTAAAGTTGTATTTATGAGTACAAATTAATATGAATAAAACTAAAATAAAGTATCCAATTACAAGGTTAATTATGACATTTTACATGTTTCAATATTTTACTAATTAATAGGTAGGTACTATTAAATTGTTAGAACTTTAGGATTTAAGAAAGTGTTCAAATATTCCTCCATTGACTGCTAGACAATAACCGAGGCGATCATAAAATTCTCTTCTTACATTCGCTAGTTGGTAAACTGAAATTCTATTGCATTCGGCAGAAATAGCATTTTTTAACTCGTCTAGATTTGGGTATTTTTTATCTTTGTATATCCTGTTTTTTAAATGGCCCCAGAGAAATAAATCATTTGGCGATAAATCAGGAGACCTGGCTGGCCAATTTACTGTATGATTTAAGCCAATAACATTCCCATTAAAAGCACGGTTTAAATATTCCCGGACAGCCAGAGTACTATGTGCCGGGCAGCCATCCATTTGGTACATGTAAAGTAGGTAAAATATGATGTTTAAGTAGTTCCAAAATATATTTTGCATTTAAATTTCGTGTAAGAAATAATGGCCCGATAATATATTCACCGAAAATCCCAGCCCAAACATTAACTTTTTGTGGATATTGCGTCCTTGTTTCGACTAACCTGTGTTGGGTTTCTTTGCTCCAATATCGATAATTTTGAACATTGGGTTCATTGTTTAAGGTAAATGTGCATTCGTCAGTGAAACAAATGTTTTTTAAAAATTCCCTATCCATGTTTGCTCTTTCAATCATACCAAAACAAAACTCCTGTCGTCGTATTTCGTCCCTATCTCTTAACTCTTGGTGCTTTTCATATTTGTATGAATAATATTTATGTCGTTTCAAAGCTCGTAACGCTGTGGTGTGATCTAATCCTATGTCATCCTCAAGTTTCCTTGTGCTGATCTTCCCATCATTTTCTTTCACGCACAATAAAACTTGCAAGTCCCTATCATTTCTTGCATCTCTTCTTTGTTTCTGCCTTTGCAAGTCCCTATCATTTCTTGCATCTCTTCTTTGTTCCTGCCTTTCTTCACATCTGCAGTTATTTATTACAGTGCCTTTTGTCTCAAATTTCTTGATAGTCCTTTCGACTGTAGATTTTGCAGGTATCGGTCTATTCGGATACAGAGCAGCAAACATGTCTGACACATTTTGATAACTATTTCCTTGATAATTCCATATAATCATCAATATTTTTTCTTCAGAAGTGTAATTCATGGCTAATATTTTCGATGTACGAGTTTTTATAACAATAAAGCACACATTTTAAAATGACAACTTTATTTGACAGTCATCTTTTACCTTGATTGGTGCCCGCAAATACGGGGCCATAAAAAGGAGAAATAGTTAAAAAGAAATCAGCGATAACCCGTAAACGGGCTTATCAAAAATATCTAAAGTTATTCTTTTGAATGTGGGTTTTAGTGCTCTTTAATAAACCTAAATAGAATTTTTCTCTAAAATAATTAGGGAAGCCAATAATTGGCCCCATTTAAAATTACATGGGATTTCCTATGTCCCGCTCGACGATGCAACACCCGGTATATGCTACTTGTTGTTTCGGTGTTTTCAAAAATAATAAAGTCAAGTAATTTTGAAAAAAGAAAAATATTTTATTTTTCTCTATGAAAAACATTAAATTATGGGATCCCTAACTTGTTTCTTTTTCCTAGTAATGGGCAATTGTTTGTGCAACTACAATTATTTTCTCAGTAAATAATTAAAAACAAACCATAATAAAAACATTTTTTCTTGCTCTATAAAATAGGGTCAAAATCAGCTTTGGCAATATTTCATTAAATAAACCAGCATGCATGAATGTATTCATAAAGTAAACTGTTTGTTAGCTCTATACGTTGCCTGAACAGCCGCTTGGTGTTATTCATATGTAGTGTGTTACTTCAGTACAAATTATTTAAAAAAACTGTACCTACTTGCAATTACCTACTTTTAAGAATTTATTTTTCGAACCTTTTTAATTTTTGTATTAAAGTAGTAAAGTACGTAGTATTTCTCAATAGATATTTCACGTATTTTTTACTATTTACGCTATTTTTAAAACTGTACAGGGTGATTACCTTTTGAGAAAACTTCTAATCATTTTTTAAACATATATCTCTAGATATATTGTTCGTAGTATCTACCCTATTTTAGTGAAATATTGACGTTTTTCTGTCATTGAAAAATATATCAGTTATATCACTATTATAATTTTAAAATAGTTATTTTCCTAACAAGTGCGGAAAGTGATACTTTCCCGCACGCGACTGCAGTTGACCGGGCAAGCGGTCAAGGGCGGGACAGACACTTTACGCATGAGTTAGGAACATTATTTTTTCTACGACCGTATATACAAAAAAGTATACCAACCCATTTTTCAAAAATTATTTTATTTCAACATACATATACAAAACTTTAACTAAAAACTACTAATTATTATAAATATTAATATTATTTATATATAATATTTCTCCACCACCATGTAACAAAATGGTCGTATTGCTTTTCATATCTTAGTCTGGATTTGGCAGGTAACAGCTCGGAATTAGCTTTATCTGCAGCCTTCAAAATGGCTTCGGGAAGGTCTTCGTCGGATGAATCCATTAATATTATTGCTTCGGATTCTCTTTAATGTGGTTTAATTTAGAAGAAGATTGTATTCGGTCACTTCGAAGACGCTTTGAACAACTTTGACGTTTTAGTAATCATTACTTTAAAGAATGTACAGGGTTATATAAAAATATCTTATTTTATATTTTCATAAAATTAAAAATGCACTAAAAAGCTAGAAAAGATGTAGATTTTATTTGATGGACTATTTCGTAAATATTTATTTACCTGTTGTAACAATAGTTATAACTTCCGAAGTAAAAAACTATCTAATAAGATTAAAATTTGCATTATTTTACTTTCCCGCACTAGTGCAGGAAAGTGACACTTTCAAAACTAAAACGCGTGCAGGAAAATGGGTTAAAACGCACGGTCGTAGAAAAAATTTATTTTTAAAACTCTTCCCAAAAGTTCTAAGGAACGCTCGTCGTAAATCACCCTGTATACCGGGACCGGGTTAGTAAAAAGTATCGGAACGCTTAAATATCTTAAAAATTGTCAAAGCTACTCTTACAAAATTCAATATTGGGGGTTTCTGGGCATGCGGAAATGAACAGTGATATCGGCACTGTTGCCAGATTTTCCAGTTTTGCGCTACACGTAGTCTTTTGTTATTTTAAATGGAATGCTCTGTATATTTACCGCAATGAATTAGGCTTCTCAAACTTAGCAAGTTTCCAAAGTTTTAAAATGTTGTCTCTACTGGTTGCTAAGATATGACAACACAGCATTTAAAAAAAAAATATTTTATTATTTTAGAATGTGCATTAAACTTGTCAGTGCGCCTGTTCACTTCTTCATATTTCCGATAAATTTAATGTTAATTCTAAAATAATAAAATATATTTTTTTTTTTTTGAAAATGCTGTGTTGTCATATTGTATCAACTAGTAGATATAAAAGTTTGCAAACTTGGGAACTTACTAAGCTTGACATGCCCAATTCATGGCACTAAAAATATAAGAGGCGTTTCATTTAAGATAGCAAAATGACTATGTGTAGCGCAAAACTGGGAAATCTGGCAACAGTGCCGATATGATTATTCAATTCCTCATGCCCAGAATCCCCCAAACGCCGAATTTAGTAATCGCAGCTTTAGCAATTTTGAAAATATTGAAGCGTTCCGGTACTTTATACTAACCCGGTATGTGTGGATAACTTTTAGCATGTAAACGTAATTTCTTTTTTATGTTTTATATTGTACTAATTATTATTCTTCGCCATACGAAAAACAGCACTTTAAAAGACAGTGAAAACAGTATGTCTCTGTTTATTTTTATTAAAAACTAACTCTTATGCTCATGTTTCTTGTATATGCCGTAATATTTGTGTATATTATCAATCTGTGCTGCGGACACAATCTTGGCATTTCTTTACTTTTTTAGGTGTTCTCCATCCCACGTAGATTGGCTCTATAAAAAATGTGCTTTTATTGTATGTATTAGGTATAATATGTTTTAGTATTAATTGTTGATCGTAATTTATTATATTTTAATAAACCCACTTATATGAATGACACCTTTTCGGTAGTAAGAATTGCACAAAACTACTCATCATTGTGTATTGTGTGTTTGTGTGTGATTTTCTAATTTAAAGTGAAGTACATTTTAAAATACATCTTTTTACTGATGACTGATGAGGATATATGCAATAGCAAACCAGATTTTTCGAAGACCCACCGACAGGGCAGAATTATATTATTTTATTGATAATAATATTTTAGCTAAAATAATATTCCTTACTAACAAATGATTAAATTAAAAAGCAATTATCATAAGTTATATCACAAGAGGTGAATATTCTAAATAAAATATTTACCTCGAGTGGTATATGTTGAGATTATATACCAAAAAAAAAGAAAAAATACAACGAAATGCAAGATTTTTAAAATGATTTATGTAGCTACTAGAAAAACGGACAAAACGAAACAAAACCTAAACAATTGACAAAGTAATAAAACTAACAGAAAATTAGTTATAAGTATTATTGTTAAACACACAGTTATTATAATAAACAGTAGTGGCTTGCTGGTGTTGCTGGAAACTCTTCGAGCTGCAAGAGACTGGAGCTTCGTGTTGGTCCAACCCATTAGTTGGAGGGTGACCTCTTTAACCTTGAATAGTGTTTTCGTGATGAGTTTTGTCCATCTGCAAGTATGGCTTTATGGATGCAGCACTACTATGTCCAGTTATTTTTATAAGAGTTTGTTCGCTCACACCTGCTTTGCTTAATGTAGAAACAGCTGTGGCTCGATTGGAATGGTTTGTGATTTTTTCTTTCTCAGTATCTAGTCCAATTTTTTGTGCTGCTTGTTTTGTCCAATTAGAAAGAGTATTTTTTCCAATGGGACAGTTTTTGTACCAATTTCCCATTTTCCAATTTGGATTTACTGTCAGGAATAGTCTTTGGGTAGTTATATTTTGCCCTCTTTTTGAAATTAGTTTTCTATAAAGGCGAACTGGACATAAATCGGCATCTTTTGTGTTTGCCACTAACCATTTTGAATTTGAAAGCTCTTGTCTCCGCCTTGGGATGTTTTTGAAAAGATTGGGTTATATTCCATTCTATTACTTTTTGTACCATCGCTATAATATTCTTCTCTGAAATACGTAATTAGGCATGTCTCGGCTTCTCCTCCTCTCCATGCTAATTCCACAGCCGCTATTTGATAGAACTTTTTCTGTAAATCCTCGGGGTTATTTTCGTCAAAAATGTTTACCATCTTTTTGTACTCGTCGTAGGTTAGTGCTCTTGCACTTTTCCGGTGATTTTTTGGATCAGCCTGAAGCAGTTTTCTTTTAGAATTTTTAGCCATACGTGCTTTTTGGAATTCAGGATCTTTAAAAGGATCAAATTTAATGTTGTATTTATTGAAGTACCTTTCTTGAAGCAGTTGGGCTGTTTGGTTCCACATTGTCTTGATAACCCCTTCCTTGTAGTCAGAACCATATTTTTTCTTCATATTAAAACTCCAGTCTTCCAATATAGCGGCAAGCTGTATTATAGTTGTATTTTTGGTCAATATATACTGCTGTGTTTCGCAGAATTTCTCGAATTGGGTCCATATATACTTTTTTTTTTGTTGTATTTTCTGGGAAAGTCTTTTCAGCGTTTTTTCTTATATTTTCGACTGAAACATTACCGAATCGGCAAGATTTCATTTTTAAAAAAATGTGACATGAATCTGACAACATCAAAAACTTGATTTGTTGAAAGGGATTTTTGTTATTATAGAAACGGTCAATAGCAACCATCAAATATTTTAAACTTGTTATG
Source organism: Polydrusus cervinus (assembly GCA_935413205.1). Classification (NCBI taxonomy): domain Eukaryota; kingdom Metazoa; phylum Arthropoda; class Insecta; order Coleoptera; family Curculionidae; genus Polydrusus; species Polydrusus cervinus. The sequence goes on from OW284511.1 coordinate 15,815,612, forward strand.
ATGTTGTTATGCATTGGCATTGTTGTGGCAGGTGGCCCGGGGTATATCCACTTATGCGGGGTATATTCAGTATAATATGCATCTGATTGGTCGCAAAACAGCGTTTAATTGGTCAGAATCGGATTGAAGTATATAATCGTATATATTATCATAAGAAAGAAAATTTTGCCGATACAAAATTTTCTCTCGAATGATATTCGAAATGATTATTTTTATTTCACGAGAAAACAATAAAAACACACTCTTTACTTAGTAAACTAGAAACTTTGTTTGCTTAATACTAATATTAAACGTACAGTTGTAATAAGTACTAATTTGTCCATTTTTTTCTATCAAAGCATGGTTTTGGGTATGATGGACTTGCATTTGAGAAGTCGAAGGTCCAGAACATGCTTCATTTGTTGTCCTGAAAATTTCGATGAGCCTTAGATGATGACTAGGATCTAGCTGCTGATATGGTTTCAGGGAATTTGCTTTTGAGTGGCCTATTAACTTAATAAACTTTTGTTCCCAACACCTTGTTTAAGTAGGGCAGACACAGCGGAAGATCGATAAGAATGATTTGTTATTTATGCTTTTTCGTATCAATTCCAATTATTTCCGCTAAAGTTTTGGTTCACTTAGATATTGTATTTATTCCTAGTGGAGTATTTTTGAAGATCCCTTCTGACAGTTTGGATGAACGGAGAGAAATAGTCTGTCTGTGGAAATGTTTGGTCATCTTTTTTCCAACAATTTTGATAATAATCTTATAGGGTATAAGTCTTTGTTTGATGAATTTTTTCCCAACCGTTTGCCAATCCTTTTGACCCACCTTGAGCTGTCTTGAATAATATGCTGTTAGAATTAATTCGTCCGATAAATTCTCCCATGGTATCAAACTCCTTTTGAAAATATTGTATTTTGTGATTTACGTCATCATTGCCTCTCCAAGCTAGTTGAAATGAGCAGAGATGGAAAAACTTTTTTTGTGCTTCATCGGGGTTTTCTTCATTGTAGCTTTGAATTATTGTTAGTAAATATTTGATAGAAAATGCTTTTGAACTTACTTTCCCCTTTTCCTGACAACTTTGAAGTTGCTTTCTCTTTGTGTCTCTTGCCATTCACGCATTTTTAAAGGACCTAGGTATCCGTAAAAGAGTTGATCTTTATTTCGTATTGTTGTACACACCTCATCAACTTTTGACACTCTACAAAGCCCAGATTCGACCATCATTAGAATATTGCTCTCATGTCTGGAGCTCTGCACCCAAGCACACCCTTCGGCTACTGGATTCCATTCAAAGGAGAGCCGTTCGTCTGATCGGCGACCCCGAGCTGACCAAGACCCTCGATAGCCTGGAGCATCGAAGACAGGTTGGTGATTTGGCTCTCTTTTACAGATATTTCCATGGAAGGTGTTCGACTGACATTGCCCACTTGATTTCACCTAGAGCAATGCAAAACAGAAATACACGGCGAACCACTGCCGCTCATCCATATGTTGTTCAGCTTAGTACTCCTCGAACTTCATTGTTCAAGAATTCTTTCATCTGGAGAACGTCATCTTTGTGGAATGATCTTCCTGAGGTCGTGTTTCCCAATGAATACAATCTTCAACGTTTCAAGACCAACGTTAATCACTTTTTTCGCACTCGCACCGCTCCCAGAGCGCCTTAAAGGATTTTTCCTACAGTGCAGGTGTCTTATCATAAAAAAAAAAAAAAAAAAAAAAAATTCTATAAAATACATTTTTTGAATCATTTTTGCCGTAGTGTTCCATATAGCCTTTACAGAAGATTCTTTATAGTCTTCGCCATTAACCTTCGTTATATTAAAGGCGTAATCTTCAAGGATTTTCGCCAGTTCCATCACAGCAGTACATTTTTCCAGTTTATAATTCCTTACCATTAGAAACTCTGAGAACTGTGCCCAAATTGAGTTCTTGGACTTCCGTGTGTTAAATGGAATATATTCAGCTATCGATTTTTCAATTTCTTGGATAGATTGGCACCCAAACCTTGCATTTTAGTTTAAATTGCTCATTTTGTCTTTTTCAAACCAGGATGACTAACAATAGTTTTTACCTGACATCTATCAAAATTTTGCCGCTGATAAACCATCTTGTTGATATTATCCAGGTAAATGTAATTAAGAGTTTTTCCACTAGAAAACAGGCTGTTGCTATGATATTTTGCCAGTATAAAACACTCTACTGAAATAATCTATTAAAAATGCATCCAGAAAAATACGATATCGAGCTAACAAAATATCCTAACATAGATATCTTGAGAAATTGAGCACCGGTATTTTTGTAGATAGTAGATGTAATTCATTATTAGGGCACGTTTGTTTCCTGGTTTACTTAGTTTAAACATATTTTTAACCAAAAAATAAAATAAACAACAAATAAGTCACGGAAAAAAACATTTATTTCAACAAAATGTAAAGTAACACGATATAATAGTTATTTATGTACCAAGGCAGTAAAGTGATTCTATATCGCACGAGTCTGAAATTATGTGATGAGCAAGCGAAGCGAGCGAGGCGAATAACAGGCGAGTCGATAAAGACACTTTACTGACGTGGTGCATACAAAATTTTATCGCCAACCGTTCATCACCGTTTTATGTAAGGCAGACCGCTCTAAGAAAATAGATGTTTTTTCCCCATGTTAAATTAATAGAAAAGACGAGCTGTAGACCTATTTTAGAATCGGGTCTGCGTAAAATATTTAATAGTTTTTGCCTTATATTTGGTCAAAATGTAAAGTAGAAGTTTCATACTACCTATTCCATCCCATATTCAAGCTCGAAAGGTTAAAATAGCTTTACAATTCGACGACAAAAAAACCCATTTTGCCCTAAATTTGACACATCAGAAAACTTTGGCCGACCACGTGCGTATTCCAAAGCACCCCTCAAAAAATTTGACCTACTATGAGAAATGGCAGGGTAATACTTTACCTGTCGCAAATGCGGCAGATAAAGTATTTTACTTTACAATAAAATAAAGTGCTCGTTTACTGCTGGAAATCACTCTGATAATGTACGGCTTTACTGTCGGTTGGCGATAAAAAATATTAAATTATTTTAAAAAATGGAAGAAATGCATAAAGTATGTAGATAATTTATTTCAGTAAAAGTCAACGATGTATTTTGGAATGTACTTTGACGTCTTTTTAACTTTACTATGCACTGGTCAATTTAGAATGTCTAACAAGCTGTTGGTGTTTGTTTGCTCGAATTTTGCCACACTAAATTAATGCGACTGCGACTTTTTTTACCGAATATTTCTAATCGTCAACGATAGAGGCCAAAACTTGAAAGGAATGCTTTAGCAAATTAAAAAATTGTACCGAATGAATTTTGATAAAAACATACACTCATGTCATTTAGGTTAAAGGTGTTAAAGAACGAATAAAAATGCTGAACAACAGGGTTGCGACGATTTAAATCAAATGATTTAAATAAACTGATTTTTTCAATTTTAATCGTGATTTAAATCAAATTATAAATTGCTGTAAAAACAAGTCGCCAAAGCAAATAACTCATCAGGAAAAAAAAAGGATGATATTTTATTTAAAACGAAGTGCTTAGATACATTATGCAGGGGCGGTTCTACGGGGGGGCCAGGACCCCCCAACATTTCTGAAAAAAACTATAAAATTCATGCCACTGATAAAAAAATATTCCGGGTGCTTTATTATTTACATAATTTGATACAATTTAAGCATGATCCTAAAAAATTTTGGGCTGTGGCGTTATTTGCTTGCGAAGGGGGGGGGGGGGAGGGGGGGAGCTGCCGAGCTGCATTTTCATCTCACGCATGGACTCTTAATTTAAATCTTTAAATATAGTACTCTTGGCTTAGATTAAGGTTTCACACGCATATCGTTTTAGTTATTGATTTCTGATGCAATTTTAAAGGAAAACGAGTAAAAAGAATAATATTTTATAGAATTTTTCTATTATATACTTGTCTGTTCCGTTTTCCCTTTTTTAGAGCTATTTTAAATCAACAAAAATATAACCCAATGCAATAAAATATTTTTACAACAAAAACAATTAGGTATTTATTTCTTAAAAAAAAAATTAAGGTAAACATTTCAATTGAAACATTTTTTATGAAAGAAGTGTGATAATTTATATTAAAAAAAATAGTGCGGGATGAAATGAGAATGCTTTATTAGGAATATAAATATACGGCACTTAAGAAGGAGTATTTCTAAATCTAAGCATTTGCACCAAAAACTGCTCTTAGATCTACGCTCCTAAAATACATGATTTTTGAAAAATTACTTTTTTTTAATCATGAAAAACCGAGCCCGGAAAACGCTGGTTAGAGTCATACATACGTCTTATGTTAAAATTGTGGATTGACACCAATATTCATATTTTTCACAATTATAAAAATTGTTTTTTTTTTTAAATAAAGAGCCAGCTAGGAATATCAAAAAAAAACATTAAAAAAAAATTGTATGCAACCAGGCAAAGGGGGAGAGGTAATAATTTAATTTTCGAAATTTGATAGTAGTTAGGTGAATTTTAAACGAACTTTGGGCGTGGCCCCGAAAATTTTTTGCCTGCGCCGCCTTCTTCGCTAGGTACAATACCATGGAATACATATAGTCCCGACTATCCCTCTCTTCAGAAAAAAAAATGTCCTACTTACGCCCACCCAGCCCCCTCCCCCGAGCATATTTTCTGGCTACGCCAATGTGGTGCCCCCCCAATATTTTGGGTCTAGAACCGCCCCTGACATTATGTAAGTATAAAATAGTTATTTTCCTAACAAGTGCGCAAAGTGATACTTTTCCGCACGCAAGTACAGTTGGACGAACGACGCGAAGCGGAGTTCGGATAAGTTCTTGCGTGCGGAAAAGCACTTTGCGCACTTGTTAGGAACAACATTTTTCCTACGAGCTTCATATCAGATAACAACAAAAATAAAAATATGATAATTTATTTAATAATTTTTAATTCGACTTTAAAGAAAGAACTATAATATACTTACAACTAAAAATTACATAACAAAAAAAAATAATAGAAAATTAAAAAATTACATAACAATAAAAAAAATAATAGGAAACTAAATTTTTTTCGTTTTAAGCTGAAATACAAATATCGGGAATTACGATTAAAAGATAAAAGAGAATACTCTTGCAACGGCTTCTCAAAGTACTACTTTGCGCACGCATTTTTGTGTGCAAAGTTACACTTTTCCGCACTAGTGCGGATAAGACTTTTATCCGCACTGGGTGCGGAAAAGTAAAACTATTCAAAAATCTCCTTGGTAGGGAATATTTATATTTATTTTAGTAGCTGTAAACTATTTTATGGCAATGTGAGAAGCCGTTGCAAGAGTATTCTCTTTTATCTTTTAATCGTAATTCCCGATATTTGTATTTCAGCTTAAAACGAAAAAAACTGTATTTTTTAAGTACCTCGTATAGTGATAAATGATTATAATATTGCCAAGCAACAATAAATGTACATGTCGATTTTGACACATGATGTCAGATTTTTCCTCAGTTTCTATGTCCACAAGAATCTACAAACACCGACACTTTTATTTTTATCAAATCATAAAAAGGCTTAAACACTGTTAAAATGAGCAGCTCTGACGAGGAGCTACCAGATTCCATCCTAGAGGCCGCAAACTCTGCAAATTTAAATTTATTGCCCGCTAAATCTCAACAAAAATACGAGAAGCAATTTGAACATTTTGAATACTGGTGCCGCAACAAAGGGACAAATAGTTTCAAGGAGGAGGTCTTCCTAGCCTATTTTGCAGATTTACGAAAATCATTCCAGCCAAATACTTTATGGAGTAAGTACTCTATGTTAAAAAGTGTCCTTAAAATCAAAATAAACTTGGATTTAAGTCAATATTTCAAGCTAACATTGTTTTTAAAAAAGCAAAATGTGGGATATCGTCCGAAAAAGGCCAAAATTTTTGACAAAATTGAAGTTTCCAAATTTATGGAAGAAGCACCTGACCAAATTTACCTTCTTATAAAAGTCGCCACCATTTTTGGGTTGGCCGGTGCTTGCAGGCGCGAAGAGCTTTGCAAGATAATGGTTGATCACATAGAGGATAAAGGAAATTTGATAGTCGTCAAAATCCCCGACAGTAAAAACAATACTTCAAGAATCTTTGTAGTGTCCAATGAAACAAATAAGGGACATTATTTACAACTCTATCATAAATATGCAAATTTGCGAAAACCATCCACTCCGCACAAGCGCTTTTTTGTGCAGTATCAACAAGGAACATGCGGTACTCAATGTATTGGAATAAATTCATTCGGTAAGATGCCCTCGAAAATAGCTGCATATCTACAATTGAAAAATCCAGAGCATTATACAGGACATAGTTTCCGTCGTTCATCGGCTACCATGTTGGCCGATTCTGGAGCAGGAATCACTAATGTCAAGCGACTCGGAGGTTGGAAATCGACGACTGTCGCCGAGAGCTACATTGATGATTCGACAAATCAAAAAAAGGACATGTCGAATAAAATATTGGCCACGAACAACTGCCCTTCTGCATTAAGTCAACCTTCATCAAGCCATAATATTAACTGTCCGTCCACAAGTCAGTGCTTATCAAGCCGTACCATAAGCCACCCACTGAATGAGCTTACTGGATCGGCTATCACTTTGCAGAATGTGAGTAATTGCTCTTTTGTTATAAATGTTATAAACAAATAATTTAGTTTCCTATTATTTTTTTTATTGTTATGTAATTTTTTAATTTTCTATTATTTTTTTTTGTTATGTAATTTTTAGTTGTAAGTATATTATAGTTCTTTCTTTAAAGTCGAATTAAAAATTATTAAATAAATTATCATATTTTTATTTTTGTTGTTATCTGATATGAAGCTCGTAGGAAAAATGTTGTTCCTAACAAGTGCGCAAAGTGCTTTTCCGCACGCAAGAACTTATCCGAACTCCGCTTCGCGTCGTTCGTCCAACTGTACTTGCGTGCGGAAAAGTATCACTTTGCGCACTTGTTAGGAAAATAACTATATCGTCGTCAGTTCAGCGTAAAAAATATTCATAAATTACGCTGCACGCTGCCGAAAGTTTTCGTGTCAATACAAGTTATTTTGTATGTCTCCGAGGAGATTTTCTAACTGTAAATCTAGACAACAAATATTTTAGGGCGAATTGAGACAAAATAATGAAAATAAGTGATTTTAAAGTTCATTATTGCCATATTTAAGGGAAAAAAATTGATAAAAATCAAAAAATCACTATTTAATCAAAAAATCAGATTTATTGATTTTTTCAAAAAAATCGTGATTTATTGCAACCCTGAAAAGATTATCCACACGATTAATACGATAACGATAATAACTAGGATTTTAAAGAGTCACAGAGGTTCCAGCGATTCGGGCTAAAATGTATTTTCCTTTGCACTACAGGCAATAAAATAAAATGCATTTTTTGTTTACAATTTTTTTTTATTTCTAGAAACACGCGAATGTCGTCAACCAAAACAACCCCCAATACTTAAACGCCATTGGTAACGATCCAGAAGTGATCCAGCAAAGCGGATCCTTCCGGAGGCTGATGATGTCCGTTCTTCCAGGAAGCAACTTTTAAAAATCCATTTTTTATATTTTTAAAAACACTGAGAAGTCTGGTATAAAAATTACCGAAATTTTTGTTTTTTGGTTACAAAATTTTATCCTTCAAAATGTCTGAATTATTGAAAGGCATAAAACGCCTTAATAAAATTTTGTAATCGACATAATAAAACTATCCGAGAAAAAAACGACGAATATTTTAAAAATGTTCGAAAACATTTATTTTTTAAATGTATCCTCTAATCTTGTAACCAAAACAGAGCCATTTGAGAGTCAGAAAATAACTCATAACACCATTTTTTTGGTATATAATTTTGAAGGGTATCAATAAAAAAAAGTAATTCTAGTTTTATTATTATAATATACAAATTATTTTGACTAACACTTTGTGAGCAGAATTATCACTAAATATTTGTCACAGCTACAAATATTTATTTGTGATAATTTATCACAAAGAGCAATGTTTGTTGTGAGTATTTAGGTTTCTTGTTAAATTTTATTTTGGATTTTTAAGAACGAGTGTAATCTAGTCAAAAATTCACTTAGCTCGTAGTTTTTTTTTGTAAATTTTAAGATTAAAATGCACAGTTAGTTTTTAACTTTGTGGGGTCCTAAGTTGTTGGTTTTAAAATAATAATATGTAGGTTATTATAAACATCTTGATAGCTGTAAAATTATTTATCGTACTTAATACATGTATTTTTAAGAAGTGTATCTTATGTATATTATTATGCTGTTAAATAAAAACTTAAATTATTGTATTTATTATAGAGAGAGCTACTTAAATTACTATAATTTGTAAAAATTTGAGGAGTGTTCGCAATGTAATTAATTTCAAACATTAAAAAAATAAATATATATTTATGTAAGAGATTTGAGTATTTGTGAATAAAATGACCAAAATCATAATGGGCCCTGCACGGGCAGGAACTTCCCAACCGACCCGGCCCGAGCCGTAATTTTAAGACGCGGCCCGGCCCCTCAACTAAAACCGAACAGCCCGGCAGACCCGAAAAGCCCGGAATGCCCGAAAAAACTTATTAGGGCTTGAAAATAATTTTACAAATATTTCTTTTAAAAAAAGCACATAAGCAAACCAACCAGGCCACAAAAGTACAGCAGGCCCAGCAGACCCGATCGGCCCGGCAGGACTGTCAAGCCCGGCAAAAATAGTTAGGGCTCGAAAACCCAAACCTTTATTGATTAAGTGGCCAGACCCAAGCCCGAGAGGCGGGCAGGACCGCGTTACGAGAACAAAACCCGGGCTATACAAGCCTCCAGGGTACCTAATACAAAGCAACACTTTTTCGTATTCTCCATCCTCAAAAAAGGGAAGAGAGAGTGGTCATAGCAGCATAATTGGCAATATCACTATTTTTGGAATTAATTTTTTTTAATTGACACGAATGTCACTATGCTTCAGTTAGTAAAGTAAGTACCTAACATAAAACTATAACCAACACAATAATAAAATTCAAAAATCAGCAGATTTTACACAGCTTGACATTTTAGCAATCACTCTGTATAAAAAGACATTAAGTGAAGCAGCGGCGGCCCTAGAAACATGAAAAATTTGCTTTCTTTGAATTGATCACTGTGATTGGTCAGTTTCATATCCTTACTATGATGGATATGAAATCCGTTCAGTTAACCGAAATAACCCACTTTTCCACTTTAGTGTAAATAAGAAAACATCTAATTTCCATGTGGGAGTAGAAAAATAATTAAATCAACTTTTTGTTAGACTTTTATTTAATAATACGTAAAGTAAAGCTTACAATTTAGGAGTATTCTTTGTTCAGAGCTTTTCCAATTAACTGTCTTCGTACTTCCGAAGTCCCAGCTCCAATTTCATATAACTTTGCGTCTCTTAGGAGCCTGCCTGTTGGATATTCATTTATGTAACCATTTCCACCTAAAAATTGAATTATATAAGTATCTTATGCGGACAAGTCAGAGAAACAATACAGCACATAGTTTGCCATTACGAATCACTAGATCGGAAGAGGTATCAACAAATACTCGACCCTCTTCTCAGTTGACCTACACAAACTAGTACAAGGAAGTGAGACCACTGAGCAAGAGTACATCCAGGCCATGATTGTATTATGGAACTTAAACCGGCCAAATAAAAGTGCTTTACGTCAAGCCTAAGGGAGGAGTTTCTTTGGCGCGTTATTTAAATTTATTTTGCGGATGTGGCATTCTTTATTCGGGTGGCGGAAACGGTAGATTATTTCTTAAAGAAGGATATGGCTAGCGAAAAATGATAAATAGAAAATTAACCGTATTACCTGCTTAGTCGTTTTTTAAATTTGACTTGTAAGCCAACCTCAATGTCAATACAATTAATGTTATTAGGCAATCCAAGAATGTGTCAAAAATGGCGGCTAGATGGCAAATATGCTTTATAATTGGTACACGTGACCATAAAAATAACAGTGCTGGTGGCATTTAACGGGTGACTCAATGTTTTTTGCCATCCAACCGCCATATTGAATCACGTGGTTTGGATTGCCTAATATGACCAACCGATTTCGTGGTTATATAGGTTCATAAATATTTACTGTCGCTGCCAATTGAAAATAAATATATTAGGTAACACCTACATGCAAAACCGGCTAAGACAATAACTCACAATGATTCGGCGTTCAAGCGCGGAAGTAGAAATGTCGTATTCAACAAACTAACGGTGCAACTCGAGTACGGTGCATAGAGGCTTGGCGGAGAGCTCGAGCTCATTTGTTATTTCCACTATGACGATCGAGAAACACTGTTGCCAGACGTAGCAAAATTCGGCTATTGATAATAATGAATTTTGAGAATGTGTTAAAATATAGCAGAATATGTCCGATTATAAAAAATTATTAAAAGGTGTAAGACGAAAAATTAGTTTGCAATGAGACTTAATAGTTCTTGAGGTCTAATGGCCCCGAGTTTCTGAGCTCGGGGAGGAGGCTACTACCCGGCAGCCCCCCCCCCCAAATATGCCACTGCGAGGGATAATACTTACCTAAAACTTGTAATGCATCCAAAGCTACTTTTGTTGCCTTTTCTGCGCAATACAGAATGACCCCGGCACAGTCTTTACTGTTTATGTTGCCACTATCACATGCTCTTGCTACACTGTACAGATAGCTCCGACAAGCTGATAATGTAGTATACATATCGGCTAGTTTACCCTAAAAGTAAAGATATGGAATAATGTTCTGCTAAAAAAACTATAACCACACAGAAAAAACATAAATGTCGAGTCAAATAAGTAGATAAAATAATAAAATTTGGATTTCAAGATAAAACAAGTCATAATTAACTACCTGAATTAATTGAAATTCACCAATCCTCTTATCAAACTGTTTCCTGACATGTGCATATGAAAAAGCAATGTCGCAGCAAGCCTGCATGATTCCTAATGGACCTCCTGCTAAAACTAGTCTCTCTAGATCTAAGCCGCTCATCAGCACATAGACGCCTAAAATGTACAACATGTTAAGATTTTTCTTCAAAAAGCTAATTAAAGGATTTTATTTTTTTTTTTTTTAATTAAGGCCGCTTTACAGTTTGCAATTTTTTTTTCACGCAAGTTGTCTTGCAACAATTAATATTGCGGCAATAAAAATTTCAAGTCGTTTTACAGCGTGCAATGACTTGCCAAGGTCGTAGGTGATGTACCACTTGCCAACCTTTAACGTAAAAAGACATTAGGTTATAGGACTTATCGGCGGTTTTTTGTGAATTCATTTTAACATAACATCATTACAGGACACAAAAGCAAACCAACAAAAACAAAACATACCCACTATAGGTTAGAAAGAACATAAACAAATGTCAGGGATTTTTATATTAAGGTTGGTGTCTCATAAATCACCAAAAAATCCCCAGAATTGCCCTTGCAATTGCAATAAAAACAGGGGCCGAGTTATATTTCTTGCAAGCAATACAAATTGCGCCAGCTGATCACTAGCCTCGTTCTGCGCATACTCCCGGACAATCTTTTCTTGCGTGAAAGAAAAATTGCAAACTGTAAAGCGACCTATGTAAAATGGCCTACTTGTCTTTGAATATTGTTCAAAGTACTTGTGGTACCTTTTAAAACCTGACTATCCTATTGTTTTGATTTTATAATTTATTTTCCTTATTCCATGTAACAAATTCGTTCAAGTGTCGTTGAAATGGGAAAATACTGCTTGTGGTACCTTTTTGGAAAGTTGTCTTTATTTTAGAAAAAAGAAAAAACTGACTAACCTATTGTTTTGAATTTTAATTTGTTTTTCTTATTCCAGGGTGGGAACAAATTCGTTCAAATGTTTGAATGGAAAACAGAGAACATTTTATATAAATTGCAAAAAACAAATCGATTGAATTGGTTTGTGGACTTTATGCTAATAACAAAAATTTATCTTTCATACCCCTCCCCTTAAAGGGATAGAACATAACCCAACTTAATTTTTTTACAATAAAAATAATTTAAAATTAAAAACAATATAGCAAAGTCAATTTTCTCTTTCAAGATCTTTCCAAAAATATTTCACAAGTTTCACTATGACGATCAGTATTCGATGTAGTATCTTTCCATTCAAAAAATTAAGTTGGGTTATGTTTCACTTCTTCAAGAGGTTTGAAGTTTTTGTTATAAGTATGCACAGTCCATGTACAAAGCATGCCATGAAATCGACGGGTTTTTGCATTTTTTTAAAATAATTTTTTCTAACCTTTTGGCGATTTTTTCCAGTTAAAGTACCCACACTGTATACAGGGTGATTCCTAAATTCATACTTTTTTTAGCTGCGTATAGAAGGCATTAAAATAAACAACATTTTCAAATACCTTTTTAAAAAAACTCAAAAATAAAGTAAGTACTTACATTCATTTATTACACTACGAATCCAATACGGTTCTGCCTAACTTGCCCAACATTAAGAAAACTTCTGGGTATTGGATGAGCCAGCAAGGGAAAGCATTCTGCGTATAATCTCGAAGCACTTTGCCACACTCACACTAAATTACCACTTTATCTATTAATTCATTGTTTTAAAATTTTACCATTTTCACGGATCCATAATTTAAAATTGCTAACTTGCTTCAGAAAAACACACCGCACCGGATTGTTCAACACTACCCGTATGACTAATACTAATAAGAGATAAGAAAAACAACAGAAACTATAGCGGGGTATGTTTTGATGCCAGGCCAGCATTTAGATTTTTTACTTCTCTATCACGCCTATTTTTGAGTTTTTTGAAAAAAAATATTTGAAAAAGTTGTTTATTTTAATGCCTTCTATACACAGCTAAAAAAGAAGTATCAACTTAGGAATCACCCTGTATACACAGCTCCATACGAAACACTAAAAAATAATTAACAAAAATTTCCCCCTCGAACCCTTCCTCGAAATGTATAGGTACCTTTGTTTTCTGTGCCAATCAAGTTCTCCTTCGGAACTTTACAATCTTCAAAGATTAGTTCTCCTGTGTTGGAACCTCTCATTCCCAGTTTATCTAACTTTACCCCACTTCTGAATCCTTCAAAACCCCTTTCGATTAAAAATGTTGAAATTCCATGTTGTTTAGCTTTTATATCTGTCTTGGCATAAACCTAAAAATACAGGACTTAATTACAATTAGCCATTGGAAGAAATTATTTTGTCATAAAAGCATTAAAGAAATAAAATTATATTGTTTTACAATATAATTTTTTTTTTAACACCCACGTAAATAAGCAATATATAATTAACTAGTGCATTACTTGAAAAATGTATCATTTTAACTTTTTAATAATTTAAACTAAAAACACACTTTCCCCATACATAGTAAACACCACGCGACTAGTTGACAACTATTTGACAGGTATACTGCGTGGTTCTTTAGAGAATAAAGAAACTATACAGTTTTTACCAAAGATGCATATAAAACCGAATTAAGTTTTAATAATTTTTTAAACTGTACATCTCGTTTATTTTTGGATTAGTTCAAAAAAGTTATTCGATTTTTTATTTTAATGTATTTGCACAAAAATAATGATATTTTGCTTGGTACCTTTTTATCAGTATTAAAAAAAAGTAATTTGCATAGCGATGCTTACCACTAAAACGTCTGCATCAGGTCCATTGGTAATCCAAAATTTGGTACCATCCAAAACGTAGTAGTCGCCTTTCTTCTCAGCCTTAAGGCGCATCGACACGACATCAGAACCTGAGTTTGGTTCGGACATTGCTAGGGCACCGATATGTTCTCCCGAACATAACTACAATATCAGAAAAAAATTGCTGTAAAAATGAAATTTTTAAAGGGAAAATTTAGAAAGAATAAAAGAAATTGCGATGAATGCGATGCCTGTCAAACTACTTTCACATGATAGATATTTTCCCTTAATTTTTTAAAAGCTTATTTTTCTCGTTAAAGATAATCTCTCTATTAGAAATTCTTTATTCAGACCAAAAGAATACCTGATTTCAAGAAAATGGCGCCCCCCATTTTGGTTTAATTTTTAATTCAAACCTTTTGAAAACATTGGATCGGGAGAAAAGACGTAGGTAATGAAATGGCCTGGCCGATCCCCAGATCTTACCTCTTTAAATATGTATATAAGCTACTTTATATATTTTATTATGAACTTACTTTGGGTAAATATTTCTTTTTTTGCTCCTCGTTTGCGTTCCTATGAATTTGTCCGATACACAAATTAGAATGTGCTATATACGACAGTGCTACGGCGGGACATGCTCTGGATAATTCTTCCAGGATAACGACTTGATCCAGATAGCCGCCATTTGATCCTCCATATTCACTCGGGGCAGTTATACCTATAAAATTAAAAATTTTATTATTTGCAAAAACCGAAGAATAGGTCATGGGCGGGGGAGTATCCATCCCCCCCCCCCTCCCCCCCCCCCCCACACACACACACCAGCCCGGCAAATTTTTGTATTTTGACATATTAACCCCGTTATCTAACAAAAGTTTCGTGTCATTGGTGCCCCCCCCCCCTTGTCTCCTAGCCTGGTATTTAATTGTGAAATATATAACCTGCCTCTAAGACGTTTCATAAGTAAAATAAAAATCAAATAAAGATTTTCATTTCATCAGATCTATCCCTGGACGCGTTTCGCCCTATCATGGCTCATCAGTAGAGCTAGGATCCGACGAAAGAAAGGAACAACTCAAAACTGCTGCTAAAAAAAATGATTTGTTCTAAAAAGTTGAAATTTTTTAAAAAATTAGTGACAAATTGAATATTTCTTGTTTGATTAAATCCTTGCCACTGTAAAATTTACTATGAATACGAAAAGTAATATATTATTATTGAAAAAAGTATTACCTAAAGTTCCTAGATCTCCAAGTTTTTTCCAAAAATTTCTCTGGTCATCAAAATTATTTTTCTTATCGATTTCATTTGCCTTCGGCGCCAGTTCTTTTTGGGCAAAGTTAAATAGGGTCTCTCTTAGCTAAATATATGAAAAAAATTATCAATTATTATAATACAGCATGTCCCAATTGTGCGACAAAATAAATTCACTTCAAATGGGAGATTAATTGGTTTAAGATTTTTAATTTTTTTAAACTACATATTTTGAAAGTTTGATAGCTGATGATGACCTTCCATAAGGTCGAAACAGGTCCTATTTAATTTTCTCGTATTGATTTGATTTGTATATTATTATTCTAATGTAACCTTTGATCCTATCAATAAATATAAGTGATTTAGACAGACCATTTTCTTTCACTACTGTGAGAATAAAATCACAAATTAAAAATTATTTTATTGATGTTTAGTGTTTCCGTCCATAAAAAAATCTTATTCTAAAAATGTATCTTTTAACCTTAACTAAGACCAAACTTAACCTGAATTTGTTCTGGGGTTAATCCATATATATGCTCATCAATTGGATAAAACTGTGATACTTCTCTCCTCTGCACAACACTATTTTTATTCAATTTTTTTAATAAAAAACTTCCCACCCTTCTAGCCATTTTTTAAACGAGTTCTTTTTTAAATTTTAGATGTTTTTAATATAGACACACACAGACAACTCGTTACGTCAGACGTGTAAAAATAAAAACACAGAGATAAGTACAAACTTTGAGCTATATCTTATCACAAATTCAACACAACAACAAACCATATACCAGTAAACCTTTAATCGAATTACAAATATTTTTAAAAATTTTTGTTGTGATTGATGTCGTTTCTTTTAATTTTAGGGAGTTTTGCTATGGGAACGATATTCAATTGACTTTTGAACCGTAAATTGTAAACGAAATAGTAGTTTGTAAAAAAAATAGTTTAACTAAGCAAACTAAATAGTTAAATAAAAAGACAAAATTAGCACACACAACTCGTACTTCACACAGGAAAGCTAAAAAGATAACTGAAAGTGCCTTAATAAAATATAATTATATATTATTAATAGTAAGTGCTTAAGTTACAGGTAATTTTAACCATTTTTTCCCAAAATGAATTGGAAAATAATAATCTTAACAATTAGTAGTTTATAATTATTCATGTCGCAGGTAAAATATTAAGGGCCAGCCCTGTCTGAAAGGGATGAACATTTATGAGGTTATATCAACGGTATATTTTGAACCCTGCTTTACAACACCGAGTGGATATGATGTCTATGTCGTAGGCTAATTACAAATTCAGTCGTTTTATAAAACGCCTAGTCGTTTTATAAATGACTAGGCATATTGTAATATGAAGAACCAATACTGAATTTTTACAATTCGCCTGAACTTTTTAGGTTCTTCATAAAACGACTAGGCGTTTTATAAAACGACTGAATTTGTAATTAGCCTACGACATCTATATCTCACGAGGAAGTAAATTGAACAAGACCTCCTAGGCGGAGTGCTCAAACTTCCGAGTGCGATAATTCACTCGAGTTGAACAGTATATTTTTTCTACGGCCAAACTTAAGAACCTTATGTTAAACATGTTTAATAAGTTTGCAGGCTTCCGGGCTTGAATTCACGACCATTGGATCCAAAATCTCCATTTTGCCGTTTAGACCAAATAATCATATTAGAAATTAGGGTAAAACCAACTCAATAATAATGACACATGAAATTAATTTTCTATGCACATTCAGCAGGTTGCATTATTGATAAAACTGTTATAGTATACTTTGTTATCTTCAACAAGTTAATAACATATTGTATCATATACATATAAATTATATAATTTAGTGTCTTGAAAAAGAATGCAAAGATTGCAAAGCCTCAGTAAATTAACTCACACAGGAATCTAATATTTTTCTAACAATGTTGTCAAATAATGAGAAATTGCCGGATTCTTGAGAACAAAGCACAGAGGAATAATAAGTCGGAGCTGTCTCCAAAGGAAAAAGGGCTATTTTCACGCACAGTGGATATTCTTTAGGATCTTGAGGTTGTGATCTGCTAAAAAGTACTTTTCCAGTATTATGTGCACTCGTGGCATTTTAATTTTTTTAATTGAGAAATTTTTTAAAAGTTGCAACACTGTGCAGCACTGACAGTAATGAATATAAAATTTTGCCGTACAGTTAACTGAAATAGCCTACGTTTCTCGTCACTTAAGTGTAAAGGAAACAGCAAATATCCATGTGGGAGTAGAAAAAAATTATACTTCATGAGAATAAAGTACTAACAGAGCATGTGGCAAACAATTGCGATAATTATCTACATTTTATTTAAACACAACACTAAAATAGCTATTATTCAAGATGCACGAACCCCAAAACAACTACTCCCCTGGCAGTACTCCACGGCGCCGAAGATCTACCTATATTGGGTTCAGAGCTGTGAAAGTTACTTCAGAAAAGTAACTAGTTACTTTTTCGATACTTTTGCACAAATGTATCTAGATACTTATAAGGAATAGTTACTTTTACCTAAAAGTAACTTTGTTCTTAGTTACTCAGTTAAAGTAACTAGTTATAGTAACTAAGATACTTTTCCAGTTACTAGTTACATTGATTGTAACTAGTTACCAAAAGTAACTAAGATACTTTTGAACTAGATAAATTTACCAGGTAGTGATAACTCCTTTTCCTGTACACACTACCACTATTACCATCAGAAAACTAAACTAATAAGTGTTAATTCGAACAACGAACAAGTAAAATAAAATGCTTCCCATCAAAATTTCGCGTTCCAACCAGTTTGCTGTTTGACGCTCGCGACTCGCAGCTAGTCCCTTCGTGAAAATCTGATTAACGGCCGCTGATCATCCCTTGGTCATCATCTGATGGACGGCACGTGTGCATAATTGGTATACTAGAGGAACTCTAAAAGTACCTAACTTAGTTACTTTAAAAGTAACTTAGTTACTTTAAAAGCATCTTAGTTACTTTTAAAGTATCTAGTTACTTTTTAAGTGTATAGTTACTCCTAAAAAGTAACTAGATACAAGTTACTTTTCAAAAGTAACGAAGTTACAGTTACTTTTGGCATGATTCAAAAAAGAACTAAGTTACTAAGTATCTAGTTACTTTAAGTAAAAAAGTAGATACTAAAAAGTATCTAGTTACTTAGGTTACTCACAGCTCTGATTGGGTTCGCTCTAGAAAATTGTATTCATCAGATAAGTAAAGCAAGACGTAAAACGATAAAAAGATGCGAAAACTATATTTATATCTAATTAACTCAATGAGGGGTCAAAAGTTAACAAAATCGTTTATGCAATTGTGTGTTAAAGCAGCCTATTCACGCAGAAGTATGCTTATCTTTCTGCCGATGTGAGCGGTAGTCGTGGCATATTTCTGCGGGTACGACGCTTGATTACATCATTGTTTCAGATAAAAGGAAGCTGTTACAAGCATGGAAAACGATTAAAAAATGCAAGAAAAGGTATTTTTCGATCCACATAAAAGTTTTGTATACCATAAGGACTGTTACATTTTGTATAACACAGTTAGATATTAAAATACACATCCAGTGGCAGCTCGCTATCTTAAAAAATGGTGAAGAGCTAGGTATAGTGCGGGTACTTAAACAAACATTGACTAAAAACCGGTGTAACATAACGTCTCTCATATCCCCATCTGTCCAACGACTGAATGGAGTTTCCAACAAATTACAAACTATGTTATTAATTTAATTCATTTTTAAAAGACACAACTAAGTAGGTACGTACACTACTGAATTAACTGGAAAATAAAAATAAAACTTTTTAATCACACAGTAAATCACGTAAAAACGATATCTATAACCGTAAGTTTCGCGAAGCCTTAAAATAAATACCTTAAGGTTAGGCGAGCCAAAGCGATGGTGCATACGACTGATCTATTTATAAATTGCCCTTCATCACCATATGCAAATTGTCATATGACTGGCGTCACGTAACCATAGCAACGGTGAATATCCAAGTCATGTTGGACGTTGACTTTTCACTTGCTTTGAGCTAACGGACACGGTCGCTGGGGCGCGCCAAAATGTACGAGTGTTAATAATTATTGTCCATCGGAGTTAACCGTGGCCCTATTATGCGTAAATCGGATTAAATTAATATCATTAATTCGAACATAATTATTTTTTAAGGGCTAAAATCGCAGCTGTATTAATACATTAATATTTAATATTGTCGAAAAAAATTCCTCCTGTTTTTTTTTTTGTGAAGAGCCCCTTCGCCTACTTCACCTGATGAGCCGCCACTGTACAAATCAAATTCCATGATACTACTAAGAAGTTGCAATATATCTAAGTATACCCGTAAAGTAGTAGCTGACTACATGGGGGCCTATAGGGAGGGGCAAGATAGGTCAGTCCCCCCCCCCCCCCCCCGATTCTGGAAAAGGGCATAGATATACGGTAACGACAACTTTTTTTTGGAGGCTACTTTTCATAGGAGGATAAATGACGAAGACTTTTTATTTTACGTCACTATCAACAAAAACGTTCTTTCGACCTTACTTGCAAGAGAAATCTTTTTTTTGTCTGGTTGCCCCCTTCTTGAAATGTAGTCTATAGGCGCCTATGGCTGGCTAAGTTTTTTTTTGGAACGATATAATTTTTCTTTGCCTAATTAACAATAATAATGATATAATGAATAACTTTTATAAATATATAAATAATGAATATTTAATCTTTCTTTTTTTAGAATGATTAAAATTATCTAGCACATGTGTGAAATTTTATGTAATATTTATTTGTTAAAAAAACATTTTTTTATAACAAATACAAGAAAATATACAGAGGGTATATAGAAACGTGGGCAATTCATGTTCATTATTAACAATTACAGTCATCCAATAATTTAATACTTTTATTTATTTTTAATTAGATTAATAATAGATCATTTAATAAAAAAAGGGTCATTTATAATTTTCTACATGCTTTTAACATGGTATAAAAGGCGTACCTTTAATCATAAAACTCATTACCCCTATGCTTTAATTAATATTTTTAATATTTAATTAAAGTTTCTGGATCTGGATATTTTTTTTTTATAAAAACATTTATTTTGTTCTATATTGATTTAGTTGATATTCGATCCTTATCAAAGAAGATTTGGTATCCCAGAATGGAGAAGATAGCAAGAATATTATTTCAGTCATCATGGAGTGGTAAGATGTACAAAAGATTTTTGTTTAATTGTTAAAAAATATTGATATTTACATTTTTTTAGATGACATACTTATTATGAGTGAAAACATATTAATAAAAACTGTGCAAAACAAGTTAAAATTCTTTATGGCAGTAAGCATTCTAATATACTCTATATTGCAACTTATTTGGTATTCTTACAATGTTTATCTTTATCGGGACGTGGATTTTGTAATAAATTTTCTACCTATGGCTTGTAATAATGTTTATGTAAGTAATGTAAACAACACATATATTTTTTAAATTTCCTTCATAACCAAATAAAACATACATGCAAAATCGTTATAATGCGATGAGATTTTTTACTTACTATAGCGAAGTTAATCATATTCACCACCATAGAATCAGTGGCGGTGCCAGGATTTTTGGGATGGGTGGGCACAAGTGGGCCCGATATAACACAACACCACTCTTTTCTCATCAAAGCTTTCATACCCAAGTCCCCCCCCCCCCCTGGAAATTCCAAAATTCCATTACAAAACCGAATCCATCAATTTTGGGGGACACCAGGGTGGGCACTCATGTTTCTAGGGTGGGTCAGTGCCCACCCTTGCCCCTTCCTGGTGCCGCCGCTGCATAGAATCTGTTGAAAATATATTCCTAGAGTATTACCAGTGGCAGCTCGTGGATATTGAGTACGGGAGGGCGCAGATCTAGGTACTCAAAATTGAGTGCCTGCGGCAGTGGCGTATATAAAATATAGGCAAAAAAGCATTGCCTACCCTGGAAACAATGAAACAAACAGATTTTTGTATTTTAGTTTTTATCCGTGTAATCGAACTTTGGCAATTTATCTTTACATTAATATAATAAATAATAATATAAGACCGAAAAATTAATCCTATATCATTTCCACGGACGCATTATTTGCTTATTAATTGTAAACCAGATCCCTGTATAAGTATTCCGTAAGACCGTTCTAAAAGCAAAGAACTCGCTGTACATTAGCGTCTTATGCAAAAGCACTGCTTTTATACGAGTGGAAGCAAGCGAGCAAGGGAGTAGGGTAGAAAGAGATGTAACAAATAAATCCGTCGCAACCATCAATTTTATTTATTTTTTCCCGATGAATTAAACAATAAACATGATGAAATAGAACTGTCGTATTTTTGGCAGGCGGCGGGTAGGGGGAGCATGCTGCCCTCAAGAAAAAACCGCCACTGAGCACAATTTTTCTAGAAAAAATTTAAATACGCCGCTAAAGCAGACAGGTAAAACGCATAAGCCCCAAGCAGACGCAGGGGCGGATCTGGAATGGTAAACCGGCTTGGTAAACCTATAGCACTGACCCTGTCCGATTTTAAAAAACTATAACTTGGTCATACCTACAAAATTGATTTTTAAAATCTGGTGTAAATAAAAATGGTCAAATATAACCCTCGGTTCCTCGAATACAATATACTATTTTGCATAGTAAGAGCGTTTTCACACGACACCCATGTATCGCGCGCGATAAATGATCGCAATATTGCTTTACACCAAATTATGTGTTCTCTAATATCGCTTGTGTGTGAAAATGGCTCATTAGAAAACACATAATTTGGTGTAAAAGCAATATTGCGACCATTTGTCGCGCGCGATATATGGTGCTGTGTGAAAACACTCTTAAGGCTAAGACATGGTCAACTAAAAACAAACAACAACCAGCCCCCTAAATTCCTAAATATGAAAGAAATAATTTATTATTTTCAGTATATACCAGTGGCGGATCGTCAGATAAAGTAGGTGAAGGGGCTCTTCGCCAAAAAAGAAATAAAACCAGGAGGAAAGTTTTTCGACAATATTAAATATTAACGTACCAATACAGCTACCATTTTAGTCCTTAAAAAA
The DNA here is from genome assembly GCA_935413205.1 of Polydrusus cervinus. NCBI lineage: Eukaryota > Metazoa > Arthropoda > Insecta > Coleoptera > Curculionidae > Polydrusus > Polydrusus cervinus. The sequence continues at coordinate 15,837,602 of OW284511.1, forward strand.
TAATTATGTTCGAATTAATAATATTAATTTAATCCGAATGTAGCTATGCATAATAGGGACACGATTAACTCCGACGGATAATAATTATAAATACTCATGCATTTTGGCGCGCCCCAGTCGACCGTGTCCGTTAGCTCAAAGCAAGTGAATACCCAATGCCCATCATAGCAACGGTGAACCGTTGCTATGGTTACGCGACGTCAGTCACACAAACAACATATAACAATTTGCATTATGATTAAGGACAATAGATAGAAAATAGATCAGTCGTATGCACCATTGTTTTAGCATTGGTTCGCCTAACCTTAAGGTATTTATTTTGAGGCTTCGCGAAACTTACGGTTATAGATATCGCTTTTACTTGATTTACTGTGTGATTAAAAAGTTTTGTTTTTATTTTTCAGTTAATTCAGTAGTGTACGTACCTTCTTAGTTGTGTGTTTTAAAAATGAACCCAATTAATGACATAGTTTGTAGTTTGTTGTAAACTCCATTCAGTCGTTGGACAGATGAGAATAAGAGAGACGTTTTGTTACACGGGTTTTTAGTCAATGTTGCCGAAGATTTTTACGGCTTAATTTATATCTACTTAGGGCTGGCTTATGTGCTGGTTTAGCGACTGTGTAACGGAAAAGTTTTAGTTAAGTGACACCTTAAGTTAAGTCCCACCTAAAACGTCTTAAGTGGAACCCGTGCAAATGGCCCTAAGTACCCGCACTATACCTAGCTCTTCACCATTTTTTAAGACCGCGAACCGCCACACAACATTAGAATGTGCCCTGACATGACTGGAATGGAAGATGTAGAAAACGTTTGTGATTCATGAGATTTTCTATTATATTCTAGGCCTCAATGCTACTGCTTCAGGTGTTCTGCAGACATGTGCAGTTAAAGAAAACTGTAAAATTCATCAGAGAAAATTTTTGGACCTTGAATCAGGCTCAACAAGAGGCTCAAGAGGAAATCTCTGTTGACTTGGGTTATCTTAAAAAAATTATGGTGTTTTACTTATTTTGGATACTTATTGCTCCGTTTGCCATTCTCCCGTATAACGGTATTGATCCAAATGCCACATTTTTCACTGTAATAAGACTTCTTGGTAACTGGAACCTACCAAAATATTTGCATTACTTCATAGCTCTTGTTACGTATTGTGTATTCATTCCACAAGCCTATTTAATGAGTCTATACGGTTTTATAGTCTGTTATTTTATTAATCAATACAGGTATCAGGTAAGTAGGATTTGTATCATTTTAATAATATACACACCAATTTGTTGTGTGTAATTTACCATTTTTCGGCCAATTCAAACCTTTAAATCCTCTTCCGGTTTAAACGGAAGTGAAGTCAACTTTTAAATTTTAAATGGAACCCCCCATTTTTATTCAATGCTTGAATTCTATGAAAGATTTTCTTTTCAATGACATATCACACTTTATCATTTGTTTTAAAGATGGCCGCCTAGATCAATTTTCCTTTGTTTTCTAAAATATCCATAACTTTGATAAAACAAGGTAAGTGGTAAAGAGTAGGCCATGGAAACGTTAAAATGGTTCATTTCAACCTGCTTTATGTTATAAAATTGACTTCCTTGAAAAAAATGTATCCGTTAGAAGGCTATTTATTTACAACCTGTTTGTTTTTTAAAAAAACGAAGCGGAAGATTTTTTCAAATGGCTAGCCATCTTTGTTTTATTATAATAAAATTCTTCATTTAATTTTCTTTCTAACGTTGTATCAGAAGTTAATAATTATTTATTCGGGAATAGTAGAAATTAACAAGAAATATGCTAAATGTAATTTCTAGACCTGTATAACTATGGGAAGTTATGTCAAGTACTCCGTGAAAAACAATTTATTCATTTCAATCTTCATAAGTTTGTTTTATACCATTTGACATTTTAAAATTTAATAAAAGCAGAAATAATGTTTTTGTTTTCCACGGCACACTAGACTGGTCTCGACAACACTTCTTATGACTTATATGGGTCTAGAAATAGCATTTATAATATTTCTTGGTAATTTCTACTATTACCTAATAAATAACTATTAACTTGTGATACACCGTTAGAAAGAAAATTAAATAAAGAATATTATAATAAAAGAAAGATGGGTGACCGTTTAAAAAACGTGAGTAGGCTACTTTATATGATCATTATTAATGATAGTAATGCTTTAAAATGTGATTTAAACGCAAATCGACCACAACACCGCGGAGTACAACCGGCCGACCGCCTGTTAACGCGAACTGAACGAACAAACCTTTAACTCTTTACTCTCTTAATTCTTTTTTATGTTCACATTCACTAACACAAACAATTTTATTACAGGTAATAATGCTTCAGTGGGAAATAAAAAATATAACAAAAGGTCTTGAAAATGGAGATACCAACAATAACATTTTGGACAATCAATGTCAGAAAATTATAAAGAAGAGACTTGTTAATTGTGTGAGGCATCATTTAATTTTAAGCACGTAAGTACGTATAAATAATTAGTCACATTCATCTATAGTTTCGCAGATGATACTGCAATTTTTTATGCAGATACAAAGTGGGACAACTTAAATAACAAAATTAAAAAAGATTTTATAATAATAGAAAATTGGTTTAATAAACAATTAATAATTAATTTTGAAAAAACTAATTATCTTCCTTTTGCTTTAAATCCAAATAACATACCACAAAATATGAATTAGTATTCAAATAAATAATGACATTCAAGTTTTGAAAGATAATCAAGTAAAATATTTAGAAATAATTTTTGATAGTAACTTAAATTGGAATTTTCACATAGAATATTTGATTAAAAAATTAAGAAGTTTACTACCAATTTTTAGAAACATTGAAAAAATTTTGAACGTAAAACATATGGAAATATTATATTATACATTAGTTAAAACTCATTTAAATTACGGAATTTTAGGTTGGGGAGAAATAAATAAAACTTTAGTTAAAAAAATAGAAATACTACAGAAAATGTTTCTAAAAATTATATTTAATTTATCCTTCAATAAAATTATATTCTGAAACAAAAAAATATGAATATTAGACAACTTTATATTTATAACATATTTAAAAATAAAAATCTTATACAATTTAAAAATCATAATCACAATACACGTCATAAAAATGAAATAACCATAAAACCTAAAATAATTAAGTCCATGGGAACATTTTTTTAAAAATATTTATGTTTTTATTTAAACGATTATTTACCAACAAAAATTAAAAAATATATTTCATTAAAAACATATAAAATCGAAATAAAAGCATGGATCTTGGAAATAGATAACTGTAAAAAAATTTGTTGTTTTAATAAATATTGATACGACTAATATATTTTTCAAAATTTTTATATCCTATATCTAATAATTATATCTTTAGAAAATAAACTGCGTTTATATTTATATACATAAGGTTAAACGTTTTTTATTTACAATTTAACTTTTATATAATATTAACAAATATTTTAAAAAAACATATTTTAATATTCCTATATATTTATAATTTAAAATACTAAGATTTGCCCCTAACAAGCACGTCTTCGGCGAATCAAAGAAGTTTATTAAGGGAGATAAATAAACATATTTATTATATTATAAATATTGAAAATAAACTTATTATTATCATCTACTCTTTTAGGAGAAAGGAAAGTGAAACTTTTACATCACAAACGTTTTCTACCCTCTTATATACTTCAGCTTATTGCGTTTTCTTTTTCAGCTTTGCCGAATTGACAGTATCGCATTTATATACAGACATTTTTTTTCAAATAACTTTTGGCCTCTTTTTTGTTACCACTCATATTTACATCTTGCTGTTCGTAAGTAATTATTTTTATACCACTACTTCATTATGAAAATCTTTCAGCGTTGTGAATTTTTGTCCGAAATAAATTCGATAACAAAGAATACATCCATTCCTCAATAAATTCCAAAAACGTGGAAGGTACACAGAAAAAAATTATGGTAATACCAATAATAGTATTGTGATTGACTGCCTTTAAATTATATTATTAAAATGTAAGCTTAAAATAATAAATTATATTTAAATCAATAAAATTAAAATATTTTGATCAATTATACATTTAATATTGACCTGTTTAAAAAAATAGTATTTAATCATTTAATTTTAATTGCCTGTAAAACCAAAAAACAATTGTATCAAGAGCATAACTAATTTATATAATAGTACTGTAATTTAATTAAATTACATATTATATTGCTTTACGCAAATGATTATATATTATATTAACCAATCAGCAACTAGGAAATATTAATATAAATTTAATTTCTTTTATTTCAATGGTACTTTAATTCAAAACATAGTAAGTAAAGGTAGGAAACACTGTCACACCTGCGTAGCGGGGGATAAACGACATATTTCCCTGTTGGCTGCCGTCGCGTCGTCGCCTTGCCTCCTATAGTAATTTTCTAAACGGGCTGGCTATCATCATTTGCAGACTGACAGTCCTAAATGATACCAATATTTTGTCATTCTCGCATTAGTCTTTTTTCTAAAAAGAACTTCAATTTCCATGAATCCGACCATCAATCCTTGATATTTACCCCTACACGACCAGTATTACTGTCATTCCATATTCCCTTATCAAGACTGTCAGTCTAAATGATCGTGTTGGGTTGGTTCGCAATTATTAGTACCTACCAAAAATACAAAAGTGAATCGTGAGTTCAGTTATCGTTGATCGTGAGTTATATTTTACTCTTATAATACCCTTTTTTCCCGCTTTTTATCAATCTATCACAATACGTGCATTTACACTAGTGATGTAAATAAAAAAAAAACATTAATGTTTTTTTTCAAAACTCGTCGTTTTATTTGAAAAAAAAACATAGGGGGTATGTTTTTTTTCTAAATTGCGTTTTTTTTTCACAATAATTAAAAATCTGTATTATCTGGTTGAGTTTTTTAAAATAAAATGCAATCAACATGAAAATATTTTTACATTTGTCAATAAACATATATTTAAAGAAAAAAAGAACTTAAACCATCAACCGCATTGCTTTCAGTAATTTCAAAAGTAATGGAGAAAGCTATTAACCAACAACTCCTAAAGTATCTGGAAGGGCTTAACATTATCAGCGACCATCAATACAGTTTTCGTAAGTCCAGATCAACAGGTGACCTTCTGGCACATGTCACCCATCTTTGGGGCAACACCATCGAACATCATGGAGAATCCCGGGCTGTTGCACTGGACATCTCTAGGGCTTTTGATCGTGTTTGGCACGATGGGCTTCTAAGTAAATTGCGATCCTACGGTATGCCTAATGGATTTTGTTTATGGTTAACCAGCTTCCTTAAGAACCGTTCTCTGCAAGTGGCGATTGACGGGTTTCTCTCAGACACCTTCACCATCAATGCCGGTGTTCCTCAAGGGTCCATATTGTCGCCTACCCTCTTTTTACTGTATATTAACGACCTTCTTGTGAAAACCCAAAATCCAATTTATAGCTTTGCTGATGACAGCACACTTTTCTTATCTTTTACCTTGACTCCCCAAACATCCGCTGCCGACGCACATCTTCGCAGGCAGCATGAAGTATTGCGCCTCAACAATGACCTGGAAGAAATTTTGGCTTGGGGTGACAGTAACCAAGTCAAATTTAATGCTAAGAAAACCCAGGCAGCAGTCTTCTCCAAAAAGGTTAACATTGCAGAACCGGATATAGTCATGGCAGGACACGCAATTCCCCTGGCACCGTCTATTAATTTGCTGTGGGTCAATCTGGGAGGTAATATGTCTTGGCATGATCACGTTGCCGCAATTGCCAAGGCAGCTGCACAGAAACTTGGTGTACTTTTCCGCACCAAAAGGTTGTACACACCTCATCAACTTTTGACACTCTACAAAGCCCAGATTCGACCATCATTAGAATATTGCTCTCATGTCTGGAGTTCTGCACCCAAGCACACCCTTCGGCTACTGGATTCCATTCAAAAGAGAGCCTTTCGTCTGATCGGCGATCCCGATCTGACCAAGACCCTCGATAGCCTGGAGCATCGAAGACAGGTTGGTGATTTGGCTCTCTTTTACAGATATTTCCATGGCAGGTGTTCGACTGACATTGCCCACTTGATTCCACCTAGAGCAATGCAAAACAGAAATACACGGCGAACCACTGCCGCTCATCCATATGTTGTTCAGCTTAGTACTCCTCGAACTTCATTGGTCAAGAATTCTTTCATCTGGAGAACGTCATCTTTGTGGAATGATCTTCCTGAGGTCGTGTTTCCCAATGAATACAATCTTCAACGTTTCAAGACCAACGTTAATCGCTTTTTTCGCACTTGCACCGCTCCCAGAGCGCCTTAAAGGATTTTTCCTACAGTGCAGGTGTTTTATCATAAAAAAAAGACCTATAAAGAAAAATAACAAAAAAACCTTGTAGTTGCACTATACAAACAATGTAAAAAGAAAAAGGGTAACCTATAACATACAGTAACAACAGTAAATACTCTTTATATGCTCTATGCTTTTTGGTTTACTGAACAGGAACATAAAATAGAACCTACCATTCTATTAAAGTTATCAAAAAACGGGATTTTTAAATGATGCCTTTATGAAAAAAAACATGTTTTTTTTTTCACGTTTTTTTTTCAGGTGGTAAAAAAACCGGTTTTTTTACATCACTAATTTACACACTTAAAAAAAAGTTTTTAAATTTTTTTAAGGAAATGGATAGATTCTTTCTTTCCAAATTTCCGTTAAAGACTCACTCTGTGTTATAGCACGACGGTGGCTCGTCGCCGGTTGCTGAGGTAACAAGTGCCCTGGCAGGGTTCCTTCTAGCGACCCTACTAGGTTTTCATGGTGAAATATTTCAAGAGCAGGTAAAATGAAATAGAAGAAATAGATATCTTAATATTTCAATTAAATTTACAGGTTAAGTCGCATGAGTGGGCTTAGTATTTTATAGAACCAGAATCGTTTATTTTATTTATTTTATAGACCGATAATCTATTGGATGCGGCCATATGGACCAATTGGCGACTTTTCAACAAGGAAAATAGAAAAACTTTTATGATTTTACTCATGAATTTTACTAGGAAATTCAGGATAACTGGATTAGGATTTTTTTACATTAACTTGGATTTTGTCATATGGGTAGGTAAGAGTTTCCATTTCAAAATAAATATTTGAATGAAGATAAAAAACAATAATATCGTGTATTCACTAAGTAAACAAAATATGCGCCCAGACTAAATTTAACACTTTTTAGTTACACTGTAAAAAATGATGGTAAAATTTCCCAATATTTTATGTATTTTTTACGTTATATAATCAGGAATTATTTTTTTTTAATATAATTAATATTTCTTTACGGATATACAGGGTGTCCCGAAATTAGGTGACAGTATTTTAAGGGAATAAAGTACATCCAAAAATAGGACAAAAATCTTCTATTAATATACCTTCAAAAACGCTTCGTTATGGGGCTAGAGCCCCCCGAATGGAAGCTATGATAAGCGGTTTTTTCACAATATCTCAGAAACTGATTGAAGTATCAAAACAAAATTTGATACATGTTTTACCCATGACAAGACGCAATAAACGGTTTGTTTAGCTTAGGTGTATTTCTTCCAGTGGCGTCCCACTGGGTAGGTAGTGAGGAGAATATTGCCCTAACTTTTTTATTTGTAGGATTTTTTACCGCCAGGTGCAATTTTTAAAAGCACTAAAGTCTTCTATTGAAAAAAGATACTCCTGCTTCATTTTGGTAGGATTCACCATTTTTCAGTAAAATCGATTTAAAAATTTTCGGTTTTTTACAAGCCGTTGAAAAGGCTAAGCTGTTTTTTGCATATCTCAGCAAACACTTGATATTAAAACATGAAATTTATTAGAAGTTCTACTAGCGACAAGGCATATTTATTAAAGGATGTAACATTAAACTATTTTTTCAGTGGTGTCGCACGGATTGGAGCCTAAAGTAAATATTACTATTTTTTTTTTATTTGGGGGCTTTCCTTTTATACCATTTTCAAATTCTCCGTGCCTCACAAAACATAACACGCAGGTCTAGATTTTGCATCCAACAAAATGGATATCATTTCGAACATTTGCTTAAGAATTAGTTTCCCGTGTGGTTTTACAATTAAATTTGATTTGCAATTTGTTATTCTTTTTTGTTTCATTTTAAGTCTCTATACAAATAAATATTTAAAAAACAAGGTCTAAAAATCTGTTGAAAACCTTATATTCTGTCAAATTACAATAATGGAAGGTTTTATTAACAAAAAATTTAAAAATTTAAAAAAATTACATTAAAAAAGTATGAAAGCCCCTCAAATTAAAAAAAAAATTGTAATATTTACTTAAGGCTCCACCCCGTGCGACGCCACTGGAAAAATATTTTAATGTTACATCCTTTAATAAATATGCCTTGTCGCTAGTAGAACTTCTAATAAATTTCATGTTTTAATATCAAGTGTTTGCTGAGATATGCAAAAAAACACCTTAGCTTGTAAAAAACCGAAAATTTTTAAATCGATTTTACTGAAAAATGGTGAATCCTACCGAAATGAAACAAGAGTATCTTTTTTCAATAGAAGACTTTAGTGCTTTTAAAAATTGCACCTGGCGGTAAAAAATCCTACAAATAAAAAAGTTAGGGCAATATTCTTCTCACTACCTACCCAGTGGGACGCCACTGGAAGAAATACACCTAAGCTAAACAAACCGTTTATTGCGTCTTGTCATGGGTAAAACATGTATCAAATTTTATTTTGATACTTCAATCAGTTTCTGAGATATTGTGAAAAAACCGCTTATCATAGCTTCCATTCGGGAGGCTCTAGCCCCATAACGAAGCGTTTTTGAAGGTATATTAATAGAGGATTTTAGTCCTATTTTTGGATGTACTTTATCCCCTTAAAATATTGTCACCTAATTTCGGGACACCCTGTATATTTAAAAATTTTAAGAAAATTTACTAACCACAAATATTTTTCCGCTATTTGTTATGCAACATTAGAGCTATTTATTTTTTACAGTAATTAAAATATTTCTTGAACTAATCATTTTTTGGGTTTTTGGTGTGGGACTACCAAGGGATGGCGCTAAGGCCTATATACAATCCAAGAACGTTGATACCATAGACTTTCGTATAAAAACTTTCGTTTGGTATGGTGTGAACGCGTACCCTGTAATAACGAGAACAGCAGAGTTCGAAACCGGTCTGCAGGTGGTGACATGCTACCAATAGTAAAGTTTCACTTTAGGTGGTTTAAAATTTATTATTTATGCATTTGGTAAAAAATGAGTTACATTTATAACTAATAATATTTACTCAATATAACGTGTAAGACTGATAGTCCTGAGGGATGTTAATCATACCTCATTCATACATCAGTTTTACTTCTAATGATGATTTACATCGGCCTAGCTATCAATTCTTGAAATTTATACTTGGGCGATAAGTTTTGCCCGTGTAGAGCAGCCATACTCAACCTTTTTATTATAGGAGCCACATAGACTTTTTAGGAAAGGTGTCGCGGGCCAAAACAGAAATTTATTTAGGTGTTAATAAAAAACGTAATTTAAAATGAATGGTTATCTTAATAACAAAGAAAGATGATCTTATAAGTCTTATAATATAAGGTTGACAAAATTTGGAAAGAGCTTTTTCCTACGAGCGTGCGCAAAGTAGTACTTTGCGCACGCATTTTTGTGTGCAAAGTTACACTTTTCCGCACTAGTGCGGATAAGACTTTTATCCGCACTGGGTGCGGAAAAGTAAAACTATTCAAAAATCTCCTTGGTAGGGAATATTTATATTTATTTTAGTAGCTGTAAACTATTTTATGGCAATGTGAGAAGCCGTTGCAAGAGTATTCTCTTTTATCTTTTAATCGTAATTCCCGATATTTGTATTTCAGCTTAAAACGAAAAAAATTTAGTTTCCTATTATTTTTTTTATTGTTATGTAATTTTTTAATTTTCTATTATTTTTTTTTGTTATGTAATTTTTAGTTGTAAGTATATTATAGTTCTATCTTTAAAGTCGAATTAAAAATTATTAAATAAATTATCATATTTTTATTTTTGTTGTTATCTGATATGAAGCTCGTAGGAAAAATGTTGTTCCTAACAAGTGCGCAAAGTGCTTTTCCGCACGCAAGAACTTATCCGAACTCCGCTTCGCGTCGTTCGTCCAACTGTACTTGCGTGCGGAAAAGTATCACTTTGCGCACTTGTTAGGAAAATAACTATTACAATCCCAAATTTTGGTTTTATCGAGATTTGAACACTTTTTCAAAACTCGGTCAAGATCGGGCATGCCAAAGTTATTACATTATCCAGATGTGAGTCCGGAAGTTTGTTTCTGTTCACATTTTTTGCGTATTTGATTCGCGAAAACGACGATTCGCAAACATATGTAGATGCAAAAAGTGTTAGGGCTAAGTGTTTGGGCACTTTTTTTAACGGTTTTATATTTTTGCGGGACAATACTCCAAAATACCGCGTATTCCCCCTTTTTTCGTTTTTTTTTCTTTAAACAGAACTTCTAGGTCGTTTTTGAAATCGATCAACTCATCGAACAACTCTGCAAAATTACAACTTAAAACTGAAGCTAGCTGTGAGATGGTCGTCGTTTCCAGATGCCATGAATGTTCTACAAGCAATACACATTTTTCTATTTTCCTTAAATCTTGGAACCTTTTTTTAAATTCGTCTGATAGTGCAGTTATACAGGGTGTTTCCTAAGTTGATATTTCTTTTTTAGCTGTGTATAGAATGCATTAAAATAAACAACTTTTTCAAATACCTTTTTTCAAAAAACTCAAAAATAGGCGAGATAGAGAAGTAAAAAATCTGTGTGCGGGCCTGGCATCAAAACATACCCACCTATAGTTTTTGTTGTTTTTCCTATCTCTTATTAGTATTAGTCATACGGGTAATGTTGAACAATCCGGTGCGATGTGTTTTTCTGAAGCACGTTAATTTTAAATTATTGATTTTACCAAAATGGTAAAATTTGAAAACAATGAATTAATAGATAAGGTGGTAATTTACTGTGAGTGTGGCAAAGTGCTTCGAGATTATACGCAGAACGCTTTCCCTTGCAGGCTCATCTAACACCCAGAACTTTTCTTAATGTTATGCAACGGGCAAGTTAGGCAGAACCGTATTTAATTCGTAGTGTAATAAATGAATGTACCTACTTTATTTTTAAGTTTTTTGAAAAAAGGTATTTGAAAATGTTGTTTATTTTAATGCCTTCCATACGCAGCTGAAAAAAAAAGTATCAACTTAGGAATCACCCTGTATAAGTTAAAATTGAGGAACAGTTTTCCTCAGAAATATCGATACGGTCCGATACGGTTATTATAGTCGGAAAATTGGTGGGCCACTCACAAAGACTCGGCGGGCCTCATGTGGCCCGCGGTCCGCAGGTTGAGTATGACTGGTGTAGAGTCTGCATATCCGTTTTCCTAAAGTTTTTTAAAGTTGATGCTAACTTATATAATTATATTATTGGTTGCAGTTCTATCATAAGGTGTTCGGACTGCTCAGTGTGTTAACCATGATGGAGGAGTAAAGTTAAAATAAAATATGCCTACCAGAAGAAACTAGGATAGACTGTTAAACAGTCAAGCTTTAGCTTAATTAAATTTAAAATTATTTAATTAATTAGAGTTAGAAAGCTTTTTCCTAGAAACCAATTGCACAGTTAGTAATGAACATGGTTAAAAATAAATACATTGTGAAATGGTAAAATTCTTGGATATTAAAGGTATGGTACATTTTTTTTCGTAAAAGTATTGTCTTACACGTGTACAGTATTTAAAAAATCGGCCAATACCTTTGGACCGGTACTTTCCTCGCTAGTATTTATATATTCTTAGTTGTTCAGTTCACCCTGTATAGATATAATAGAATATTAAATTTTTATTTGTTAAAACATTAAATTTTAAACAAAAAAGCCTATTATGAATTTTTCCTAGGATGAAAATTAAAGAAGTTGTAAAGCCCAAACTGAAGAAATAAAGCTAAATGTACAAACTTTATTTTACACAATAAACTTATAACATTAATAACTATTAATATTTAGAAGTTATACTATCGGGGGTAATACCACGAGTGCTTAAAAATTACCGATAATTTTCATGAAAGCTTGTTATTTATAATTCCACGAGTTCGAAGAACGAGTGGAATTAGTATAACAAGCTTGAATGAAAATTATCTGGTTAATTTTTATGCACGAGCGGTATTTAGGGAGAATATTTCTAGAATGAAATATATATAAAAAAAATTTTTTTTGGTAAATAATATTTATATTTTTTCATTTATGCCATAATTATATCTTTGTCGTTATCTGTTGAGAGGGTTTGTTTTTCAAAAGCAATGAATTTTCCGAAGGGAACTCATAACAATAACGATCACGTTCGCAGTAAAAAGGTAAAAAAAAAACTGCCTCGTCAAATAGGTTCGATTGTTGTGTGTTGGATATACAACGTTGTCTAGGCAACGTTGTATATCCGCTGATATTTTTTTATTTTTAACGTTTCTTATGGGAAAATTTATACATGAGTGAAATATTCGACGTTATTTTTGACTTTAGAAAAAAAGGTCATTAAGGGTTGTGTTGTTTAAAATTTAATTTATAGATAAAAAAATTTAGACCATCGGAACATTTAGATCAATAGTCTCACAGTTATGTCTTTATCGTGGCATTATTTTATAGGCCAAATGACGCTTCTATGTTAAGGGGGATTTCTACTGTGATGGTCCTATTTTCATCGTTTCTTTACGATTTTTTTCTGGGGATAATAAGACAAATGCAGGAAAACAAGTATTCAATTCTTTTTATTAAAGATAAGATATACCTAAAAAAAAATTTCAAACCCCAAAAAATGAAAAACTTGAGGGTGCTACAGGGTGCTGAAGTTATCCCCTCAAAAAAACGTAACTTGCTGGCGGAATTCAAATAAATTTTTCTATTCATGACAAAAATAAAATTGACCAAGATTCTTCAATTGTAAGCATGTAGTTATTGCTCCCACTAGAATCAAGTCAAAACTCGAGTAACTGTTAAAATGGCGCGAGATTTAAATTTTTTTTTGAAAATTTACCATTTTTTTTTGTATTTTAAGGGCCGTAACATTTTCTGTAATATCGCAAAATAATTGATTCTAGAGGGGGCTATAACCACTTGTATTCTGAGCATTTTAAGACCAAAATCATTAAATTCTGATAATTTGAACATACGGAACAACGGTGGCTCACAACAAAATAGTCTCACTATCACTTAGTCTGCGATGCCTGGCCCGTAGATTACACCCTCCTTTTCCTCGAAAAACGATAAACGAGCTGATTCTTCCTGCCTCTTTGCGAGCCTGGCCTGACGATCCTGATTGGTCGAGATGATGTTGCTCTGGAAAGAATGTAGCTCTGAGAACGCGGCTTAACTCAAAAGCGGCTAGTGGTGAGAACTGACTGGCAATCATAAAATTGGATGTAACTTTTTTTGGAGTAGATTTGGTAAAAACGTTTACACACGGTTATTCTAGAGGCTAAAATTTCGATTTTTTTGAAACCATCACAGTAGAAATCCCCCTTAATTTAATTTTTTTGTAATGAAATCGTGTTACCGATAAATAATTTCACCGGGATGTTGTTGCAAATACAGTTTTAGTTCTATTAAGGAACACAGTGCATACTAAAATACGTTTTTCTTTATAAATTTGAAGAAAAACCAAAAAAATATTTACAATACAAAACTTAGTTGACTTATTCTGACTTTTGTCATTTTAAACACAGAACTGTTAGTTTAGCATGGTTTTAAAGTTAGAACCCTTTAGTGAATACGACATATATATACAGGGTGCGCCAAACTCAGTGGCCTATTAGAAATATTTAGAAAACGACAAAGGATATGTTTTTGAAAATTTGAGTGTGTTCATAAGAGCTAGTGTTTAAAAATATTTTGAAAGGGGCGGTGTTGTCAGATCATCTTAAAACTCCTAGCAACTTTGGAATTTTAAATGAGACCCCCTGTATATTATTTTACTTTTTGTTTCTCCTTAATAACACAAATATTTTTTGTATATAATAATCTATGCCTATCTCTTATAGTTTTTGAGATATTAATTAATTAGTCATTTTTTGGGGCCAAAACATGCTAACCAGAAAATCAAATATTTTTGTAGAAAGTTAAAATTTTTACAGACGGTTCTTATAGCATGGCCTTCTAGGAATTTTGATGATATATGAAAATATTTTTACACAGAGCGTCACAAAAAAACGTAATCTTCGTAATATAAATTAATGCAAAATTCTCAACTTTTTTAAATGGAACACCCTGTATTTTATTTTCTTAACAAAATCTAGTTTATATTTCCTACCAATAAGTATAACATGTTCCTATACCTATCTCTAACCAATTCGAACTTACAAGGGGTTTAAAAAAATTTATAACTTAATAAAAAGGTTTAAACACATATAATAGTAGGCTTTGGCAGAATTTGTTCGAAAACAAATGAAAAAGAAAAAATGTCAACTTAATTGGTTTTGTCTATAATCTGTGTTTTTAAATTATTGACTAAAATGGCCAATATTTCTTATTCAAGCGCAGAAATTTTGAATTTACTTTTTATACATGGAGAGTGTAATAAAATTGTATCAAGAACATGTAGACAATTTAATGAATTGTATCCCAATTCCTCTCCAATGACAGCAAAAAAGTTTAGAAAAATAGAACGAAATATGTTGCAGTATAATAATGTGAATGTGTGACGTATAAATCCATAGAACGAATAATTTTTTTAAATATAGGATAATATAGGAAATTAAGTTGACATCTTGGTTGACATTTTTTTTCTTTCATTTGTTTCCGAACAAATTCTGCCAAAGCCTACTATTAAATGTGTTTAAACCTTTTTATTAAGTTATTAATTTTTTTAAACCCCTTGTAAGTTCGAATTGGTTAGAGATAGGTATAGGAACATGTTATACTTATTGGTAGGAAATATAAACTAGAATTTGTTAAGAAAATAAAATACAGGGTGTTCCATTTAAAAAAGTTGAGAATTTTGCATTTATTTATATTACGAATATTACGTTTTTTTGTGACGCTCTGTGTAAAAATATTTTCATATATCATCAAAATTCCTAGAAGGCCATGCTATAAGAACCGTCTGTAAAAATTTTAACTTTCTAGGTGCCTTAATCACAAAAATATTTGATTTTCTGGTTAGCATGTTTTGGCCCCAAAAAATGACTAATTAATTAATATCTCAAAAACTATAAGAGATAGGCATAGATTATTATATACAAAAAATATTTGTGTTATTAAGCAGAAACAAAAAGTAAAATAATATACAGGGTGTCTTATTTAAAATTCCAAAGTTGCTAGGAGTTTCAAGATGATCTGACAACACCGCCCCTTTCAAAATATTTTTAAACGCTAGAACACTAGCTCTTATGAACACACTAAAGTTTTCAAAAACATATCCTTTGTCGTTTTCTAAATATTTCTAATAGGCCACTGAGTTTGGCGCACCCTGTATGGGGTGCTACAAATTCGTGTGCGTACAAGGGGATCTCGAAAATGGTAAGAGATGCGAAAATGGTTAAATTTAGGCAAAGTTGCGTATTTTGGGGCTTAATAATTTGGTGATAGAAAAATGCAAATATTCCGAATACTTTCGGAGTTATCCGAAAAAATACACGAACATTTTAGTTTTGGTTTTTAATATTTTGTGCCTTCATTTTTGACTTGGGAAAAAACAAAAAGCACTTTTTTATAGCCGTTTTTTATGTTCTACAAGATTGGGTCCATGGTTTTCAAATTTGATCTTTCGTTCTTTAGATACTGACCTCAAGCCAATTTTTTTAAATACTGTTTTAGGGACTTCTAAGCTTTAGAAATTTAATACAATTTAAAGGTTTTTGAAATTTTAACGTTTTGTCATCTAATATAACATTGTACACAAAACATTTCTGATTTAAAGATTATCCATTTTAACTCAAAAATGCGTAATATTTGATATGTTGTAAGAAAAAAGACCCAAAATCTCGACCTCAATTTTTCTGTCTGTTTATTTTTGCATGTTTATGTTACATGTTTCGCCTGAAAGTAGCATCATCTGACCTTATAAACAGTAACAAAAGTTTGAAATTGTTTTTAAAACAAACATAAGCCCATCACAGTAACATAACTAGACTAACACTCCAGTTACCTTTTTTCACTTGGGAGCATTATTTTTTTGGCCAGGATTCGGGCCAAGAGAAAGCAATGTTTTTGGTCTTTTTTTTTTTTTTTTTTTTTTGTGATAAAACACCTGCACTGTAGGAAAAATCCTTTAAGGCGCTCTGGGAGCGGTGCGAGTGCGAAAAAAGCGATTAACGTTGGTGTTGAAACGTTGAAGATTGTATTCATTGGGAAACACGACCTCAGGAAGATCATTCCACAAAGATGACGTTCTCCAGATGAAAGAATTCTTGAACAATGAAGTTCGAGGAGTACTAAGCTGAACAACATATGGATGAGCGACAGCCGTGTATTTCTGTTTTGCATTGCTCTAGGTGGAATCAAGTGGGCAATGTCAGTCGAACACCTGCCATGGAAATATCTGTAAAAGAGAGTCAAATCACCAACCTGTCTTCGATGCTCCAGGCTATCGAGGGTCTTGGTCAGCTCGGGGTCGCCGATCAGACGAACGGCTTTCCTTTGAATGGAATCCAGTAGCCGAAGGGTGTGCTTGGGTGCAGAGCTCCAGACATGAGAGCAATATTCTAATGATGGTCGAATCTGGGCTGTTGATGAGGTGTTTACAACCTTTTGGTGCGGAAAAGTACACCAAGTTTCTGTGCAGCTGTCTTGGCAATTGCGGCAACGTGATCAAGCCAAGACATATTACCTCCCAGATTGACCCCCAGCAAATTAATAGACGGTGCCAGGGGAATTGCGTGTCCTGCCATGACTATATCCGGTTCTGCAATGTTAACCTTTTTGGAGAAGACTGCTGCCTGGGTTTTCTTAGCATTAAATTCTACTTGGTTACTGTCACCCCAAGCCAAAATTTCTTCCAGGTCCTTGATGAGGCGCAATACTTCATGCTGCCTGCGAAGATGTGCGTCGGCAGCGGATGTTTGGGGAGTCAAGGTAAAAGATGAGACAAGTGTGCTGTCATCAGCAAAGCTATAAATTGGATTTTGGGTTTTCACTAGAAGATCGTTAATATACAGTAAAAAGAGGGTAGGCGACAATATGGACCCTTGAGGAACACCGGCATTGATGGTGAAGGTGTCTGAGAGAAACCCGTCAATCGCCACTTGCAGAGAACGGTTCTTAAGGAAGCTGGTTAACCATAAACAAAATCCATTAGGCATACCGTAGGATCGCAATTTACTTAGAAGCCCATCGTGCCAAACACGATCAAAAGCCCTAGAGATGTCCAGTGCAACAGCCCGGGATTCTCCATGATGTTCGATGGTGTTGCTCCAAAGATGGGTGACATATGCCAGAAGGTCACCTGTTGATCTGGACTTACGAAAACCGTATTGATGGTCGCTGATAATGTTAAGCCCTTCCAGATACTTTAGGAGTTGTTGGTTAATAGCTTTCTCCATTACTTTGGAAATTACTGAAAGCAGTGCGACGGGTCGGTAGTTGCTTGGCAGGGTCTTTTTACCTTTCTTTGGAATGGAATAGTTATAATTTCGCATGGACCTGGTTGGTACCCTTTTTTTTTTTTTTTTTTTTTTTTTTTTTTTTTTTTTATGGAGGATTAGGAATCTTCAAAAGACCTGCAGGCGAGTGGATCTTATGTGCCTGCAGAGTGTCGGATTCATGCCCTGTGACGGGCATGCCTACCGACTAAACCCTTCCCTCTCTTGGCGTTGCAGTAAGGAATCTTCTTGGAACTACCTGTAGGCATTACTTCGAGAAGATTCGCCATAACGTTGGATGGATTATCTTGGCCTCATGTCTTCCTGGGTAAGTATTTAGGTTATTAGCTTATTGTAATTGATATTAGCTGTCCTTCTTCGTGCTTTTTTGTTTTTAGGATGTCCTTTGCCATCTTGCATATTTCCTTCCAGTTCTGTTCCGAAGCGAGCATCTTGTCTACCAGGTTATTGGGAGTTATTTCGCCTGTTACTTGCTCTGTCCTTTGCCGTTGCTCGTTCCACCTTATGCAATGGAAGAAGGTGTGTTCTGCGTTGTCTTCTCCATTACAATATAGGCAAACATTCGTCTCCGTTAACTTAAAACGATGTAGATACGATTGAAATGCTCCATGTCCTGTCAGTATCTGGGTAATGTAGAAATCCACTTCTCCATTCTTTCTTTCGAACCACGGTCTTATATTTGGTATTAGTTTCTTCGTCCAGGTTGCTTTCCCATTTTCTTGCTCCCATTCCTCCTGCCATTTATTTAGCATTTCCTCAAAGGATATTATCTTGGGGACATTTTCTGTTTCAATCTCTGTCCTGTGTCTTGCCAATAAATCAATTGGCGGCATTCGGGAAATGACTAGTAACGCTTTGGTCGAAGTAGTTCTATAAGCGCTTATAATTCGGATGCAAGTCCTTCGCTGAATTTTAAAAAGTATATTCCTATACACAGCTTTCGTCATTGCTCTTTCCCATGCTGGGGCACCATACAGAAGGATCGACTGAACAACGGAGCACAATATTCTTCTACTTCCCTCTCTCGGGCCACCCACATTTGGCATAAGTCGGCTTACGTTATTAAGAGCCTTGTTTGCTTTTTCTGCTGCTTTACGAATGTGGGTTCCCATGGTCATGTTTCTATCCAGGTGTATCCCCAGATATCTTACAGATTCTTTGCTAGGAACGATAACCCCATCTACATTAACTTCTATTTGTTTAGTTTTCCTACCGGCGATTAGAATTACAGCCTCAGTCTTATGTGGTGCCAATCTCATCCCTTTGGCCTGCATCCATTCCGTTACGTTGTGCAAGGCATGGTTCGCTATCGTCTCCAACAAGTCTGGTTCCCTTTTCTCTACGATTATTCCCAGGTCATCTGCGTAGGCAATAAGGTTAACCCCTTCAGGCACTGGGATTCTTAGGACGCTGTCATAATAGATATTCCATAGTGTAGGGCCAATTACTGATCCCTGTGGGACACCACCCGTAACCTTTAGCTTCCTATCTTTCGCAACATTGAGCACCCGGTCTTCAAAATAGCTAGCAATCATATTGTACAGGTATGGAGCAATATTTCTTTTTTCTAGCTCCCTTAGAATTCCATCCCATGGAGCCGAATTAAAAGCGTTCTCTACGTCTACTGTTATTAGAACGCATAACTTTCTTCTGTATCGTGGGTCTTGTTTTACTTTATCTGCCTTTTCGCATACCGCCTTCAGTGCGCTAATGGTTGACTTTCCCTTACAAAAGCCGTGCTGATTTATTGAAAGACCCCCTGTTCTGTCTATTTCTTCTTTAAGACGTACTAGTAACATCTGTTCTAGCAGTTTTCCCAGGATGTTTAATACGCAGATTGGTCGGTATTTTTTAACCTGTTGGCCAGGTTTTGCTTCCTTTTCTAGAAGTACTAGTCGTGCTTCTTTCCATTCTTTGGGAAATTCCCCTTGTGTCAACAATCGGTTCATGGCGTCCAGAAGCCTTTCCGTGTGGTTTTCCACTACAGCCTTTATCACTTCCGGGGGGATGTTGTCAGGGCCAGGAGCTTTTTTCTCCTTAATTTTATTTGCGGCATCCCGTAGTTCTTTAGAAGTGAATAAGGTTATATGCTCTGCTCTTACTGTTTTTTTGTTCCATTTTCTATTTGGCACTGTATAGAATAAAGATTTAGCTATGTCCACTCTTTCTTCGTCGTCTATCCCAGCAGGTATGTTGGGCTGCATTTTCTTCGTGACAATTCGATACCCCTTGCCCCAGACGTCGTTGTCAACTTCGGATATGACCTCCTTCCATGCTTTTCTCTTCGCCTCAGCAATTATTTTCTTTAACGTTGCCCTATTTGTTCTGTATTCCTCTTGGCAGATTCTCTTCCTCGCTTCATCTGTTCCTTTGTTTGCTCTTACCATGCATCTTTTACTTCTAAGGCAGGTTCTTCTGATTTCGGCGACTTCTTCCGACCACCAATACACTGGCCTTCGTGTGGGGTGTTCTCGCTTTTTACCAAATGTTTTGTCGCACGCTTTGGTTATAGCACTGGTGATTTCCGCTGCGGACAATATTTTGTCAGGTACCGTCAATAGTAGCTTGCTCAACTCTGTTGTCATTTTTGGTATGTTTTCTTTCTTTATTCTCCACCCCTGGTTTTTGTTCATTTCCGGCTTCTTTCTGTTGGCAAGTATCTCAAAAGTTATATGCTGGTGGGCGCTTAAACTCTCTTCCTCCAGTACCTGCCAGTTTTCTATTTGTTTTGCAATTTTCTTAGTGCTAAACGTTACATCTATGAACGATTCGCTCTTTCCTCTTATAAACGTCGGTATGTTTCCCTTGTTGTGTACTACTAGGTCTTCTTCTGCCAGCCACTCCGCGAACATTTCTCCTCTTTTGTCCTCCCTTTTGGAACCCCAGACAGCTGATTTGGCATTAAAATCGCCACCTACTACTATATCCTTATTGTGTTTTTTCATGCTTATCCTCAAGTTACTTAAAAAGTCGGAAAATTGCGCAAGGTCTATGTTCGGGGAAATATAGCAGCCATAAATGATAAATAAGGAAGTTTCTACCCATACAAAGCCATCACCTTTACCGTATCGCTCCACTTTTAGAGTTCTGTTTTCCATCCTTATAGCTACATCTGTCCTATTATCGTATAGCCAGTTGCTTTGAGTTACCTTTCTGCGGTTAGGTTCTGCTATTATTATTATGTCCGCTTTGTGTTCTTCTGCGATTTTGTAGACAAGGTCCATGGCACTGGAGCCCCTGTCGATATTTCCCTGAATAATTTTAATTCTACTGCTTTGTATTCCTCGGTCCGGTGATCCTTGTACGTTCGCCATTATAGCGGCATTTCTACTTTTCTGGCTTTTCTAAGCATCGCTCGAAAGACAGCGCATTGGGAGGATCCAGTGTTATGTCCCTTCTTCTCACAGTTCCAACAGAATTTGTCTTTCTTGCAGTCCACAGCTTTGTGCCCTTCTTCCCCACAATTATTGCAAAATTTATCTCTGTTAGGTCCTTTACAATTCCTTGACTGGTGTCCATGTTGAAGGCAATTGAAGCATTTCGGAATCGTTACTCTCTCTCTCGCTTTACACTGGCACCATCCTATTCTAATATTTCCAGTGCTTCTTATTTTTTCAGCTATCTCAGGATCCAGTGAGACCGTGGCCACTTGTCCCCCTAACGAGTTCGGCCTTAGAGATTTGATTTCTATGGCTTGATTGTCGCCTCCTGTCTGGGTTTGGATTGCTTCTTTTATTTCCTCTTTTGTGGTAATCTCGTCTATATCGTATATGTGGAATAGTACTCCTCCTCTCCCGGCGTACCGAGTTTCCACATTTTGTATTTTGTCTCCGATTACCGATCTTAATTGTTCTGCTTTTTCCTTATCTCCCTTTATCGTAAGTAGCATGTCACCCTCCTTAGTCTTTCTTACCTTCCTAATGTCCAGATTGAGTTTTTGTGGGTCAACTAGTCTTTTCAATTCCGTCAAAAGGTCAGCATATGTCCTATCTCCTTTTTTGATTATTACCGCTTCAGTGTCTCTAGGCAGCATGGCTATTGGAGCCATTTGCTTTTTTTGTTGGGCTGCTTCTATAGTCCTACTCTTGGGAATGTGTAAAGTGACCTTAACACTTGAGTCCATGAATGCATACTCCAACACCTTCCTAAACATCACTGTCTCATGATTGTCCGGAATAGGCAAGAGTATTCTTTTTCTGCCAAGTTTTTCTGATTCATGTCTGAGTTTCTTTAGATTTTGTAGCAATTCTTCTGTTTTATCCGAAGCATGTTCTTTTTTCTTAGGCCATATTTTAAAAACGACACGCTCGCTGACCACCCAGCTTTTGTCCGCGGAAGGAACTTTAACTATGGATGACAGGTAAGTAATGTTTTCTTTGGTCGATGATTCTATACGTGCCAGTTCAGGGTATCTTTCTTTAAATGTTCTCCCGATTCCTGTGTTCATTTCAGGATCCTCTACGTAAATAGCCAGGTCGCCTTCACTACCCATAGCGAGTGGATTACCCGCCTCCATATCCACGTTTCGGAATGTAGATTCAGACCATGCCTTCTCCATAATTGTTATTATGTCATCCATTTCTGTGGCCATTCTTAACTCGTGTCTTAATTCTTCGGCCTCTTTTTCCTGGGGTGTGTATGTTTGCGTTCCTGCATCAATTGTTGTTGTGATGGACCGTTCCATATTTGTCGAAGAGTCTTTCATCGTGGGTCGGATAGCTTTCTCCTTTTCCCCCTGAAGGTATATCTCTGGGTCTTGTAAATTTTCTAGCCATTTTTGTATTGGTTGGTACCCTTGGAGAAGAGTTTAGTAATAGTGGTCAGATTCTCTAAATAATTTTCCTATAAGGTACTCTCTTGAGAAAAAAGTATAAATTTAATAATATTCATAGTCCTGTAGACTGTTAAGATGTCCACACATATTAGAAAGTTAGTACTGTAACCAGTATAACAAAGTATAAATTTTTAAATTGCTTTTCTAAAAATGATTGAGCACTTATCAATTTTATATTTTTTGCTACTAATCTAAACAAGCAAAGATCACTGAGCTTAGACACAAACGGAAAAAATGCTGTTCCTACATATTTTCTTTTTAATTAAAAGGAACTGTATCTATTTCTTTTGTATTAATTCCCTAAGTAAAAAAATCATTGCTAGTTTTTTCCCCTATGCCGGTGTAGTATTTGTATTACGTGGTTGAGTGACATTCAATTTTTATTATTGAAGATGGACATACTAATTCTTAATACTCCCATAAATGGTAAGACTGTTTTTTTAATTTTATATACATTTAGTCGTAAAATAACGCACAACCAAAAATTATCTCAATTTTAAAGGTGATTTTCTCGTGAACAGATTAATCGATTTCGATAATTCTTTTTTTGAACTGTAGCTTTTTACTTTGGTAATTGCACTGCACTGTGACTTTTTTTTATTCAGATTTTAGTTTTAGGCTTATACATGGTGCGAAAATTGAACAGTTTTTTTACGTTAAATTTAATACACCCTGTAGGGAGCATTAGCAACAATATCGGATGCATGATAAAATCATACTATATCATGTTTTCTAAACATTTTGTTTTTTTAATTTCTCTGATATTTGTAATATCAACGAAAATACACAGTGTTATATCAGAACATATTTTTTTTTTAATTAAAATATCATTTTGACAACATTAAACTAAGAATAACACTAACAATAAATAGAAAAATAAACTACATTAGTAGCAACGACGACGTATCCCGCTGCACTCGACCGTATTTCTGTCCTGTGTTTACTTTTCCCCGTCTTAGTCTAAAAAAGAACCAACTCTAGTAGGGTGGGGAGATAAATTCTTAACAAATCTTGTCACAGGACCAGTTCAATATATTCGTGGTACAGTAATTTACGCTATAACTCGGCACGCCGAAATTTTGGGGTGCTGCTCGGTCCGAACCGTCAACTAAAACCGAACAGCCCGGCAGGCCCGACACTCGATATGGCCGACAAGCCCGGCGGACTCGATATGGCCGACAAGCCTGGCAGACCCGGCGAGCCATCAGACCCGAATAAAATTATTAGGGCTTGAAAATTATTTTATAAATTTTTCTTTAAAAAAAAACACATCAGCACACCAAGGTTGACCCGAAAGGCCGACTGGTTATAAAAGTCCGGCAACAGGGTCCGCTAGGCCCGTTAAGCCCGACAGGCACAGAAAAATTGTTGGGGCCAAAAAAACCGATATTGATTAAGTGGCCCGGCTCAACCCGAGCCCGAGAGTCGGGCCTGGCCGCGTTAAGGCCCGAGATAAAAATCCGGCCCGTGCAGACATCTTAGTCACGCTAATAATAATTTTTTTTCAGCTGATATCCTTACAATGACCGAAAATATGTTAATGTGGACGGTAATTAACAAAATAAAGTTATCTTTTGCTATCATAATTATGATCTATTGTACAATTCAGGTTATTTGGTATGTTGTCAACTCTGTTAGTTCTGTTGATATTGAGTTTATCATTAGATATTCACCGATGAGTTTTAATAATTTCTATGTAAGTATATATATTTTTTCTATTAGATAAGTGTGCAAAAGAATATTATATCTTTCAGCTCTCACTTACGTATGAACCGTTGCATACACTCTAATGCTCGAATACAGGGTGTCCCCCGGTAACCGAATCGATCTATATATAGAAAACTATTCATAGGAAAATTTTGAAAATTTGACAGTATGCTGATGCTGATGGGGGCAACCGGGCTAAAATATTTTCATAATGGTGGCACTTCCGGTTATACCGGAAGTAAGTGTCAACTTGCTTATTTTAAATGGGACACCCTATATATTATTACATGATTGCATTTTACGCAAGATTCTAGGCAGATTTTGAATACCATGTCATATACCTATGTCTAAACGTTTTTGACATATTTGAATTTTTATGTCAAAAATGACGTTTGCAAGCCTTAGAATAATCATCAATTTTCTCTATAAAGAAGCCTTATTTATTTAATTTAAGTGGGATTCCTTGTTACAAAGGACCTGTTTTAATAGATTTTTTATAATATTTTGATAACTATTAATACAGAGTGTTTAAAAAATAAGATTAGAAATGAAATTGAAAAAACTGCAAAAAGTCTAGATTTTCAAATGGAAACATACAAATTTTATAATTATTTCTTATTTAGCATTAAAAATAAGGGTAAGTTTGTGTAAGGTTGTATATCTCAAAATTTTTAGTTTTCGAAATATTGTCAATTTAGTATTTTTATATGGAGATCTTGGAGCGGATTTTAAGTTCAGTTACTCCTAGTTGGCTATGACTCTGTACAATTTAAACGTCCCGGCATGGTTATTTATTATTGTCAAATGGTAAGTGACAGCTTCAATGCCGTCATAGCCAACTAGGAGCAACTGAACTTAAAATCTGATGCAAGATCGACATATAAAAATACTAAATTGGCAATATTTCGAAAACTAAAAATTTTTAAAATATACAATTTTACACAAACTCACCCTTATTTTTAATGCTAAATAAGAAATAATTATAAAATTTGGATGTTTCCATTTGAAAATCTAGACTTTTTGCAGTTTTTTCAATTTCATTTCTAATCTTTTTAATAATTTTTTAAACACTCTGTATTAATAGTTATCAAAATATTATAAAAAATCTATTAAAACAGGTCCTTTGTAACAACTTAAATTAAATAAATAAGGCTTCTTTATAGAGAAAATTGATGATTATTCTAAGGCTTGCAAACGTCATTTTTGACATAAAAATTCAAATATGTCAAAAACGTTTAGACATAGGTATATGACATGGTATTCAAAATCTGCCTAGAATCTTGCGTAAAATGCAATCATGTAATAATATATAGGGTGTCCCATTTAAAATAAGCAAGTTGACACTTACTTCCGGTATAACCAGAAGTGCCACCATTATGAAAATATTTTAGCCCGGTCGCCCCCATCAGCATCAGCATACTGTCAAATTTTCAAAATTTTCCTATTTTCTTCGATTAGGTTCTCGGTGGGACACCCTGTATATTAAAACGTGTTAAGAAAATTAAATTATTTAATTAATTATTACTAGAGCTGGGCAGTAATTGCCCCGAAAATGCTTGAAAAAGTACTTCAAGCACAGTGCTTGCGAGCACTTTTAAAATACAGTGCTCGGTAATTGGTAATTAAGGTAAGTCCTTTATAAAAAGTGCTTGGTAATTGGTAATTGAATTTCGTGTCTAAAATGCTTCATTCAAAATTATTTTTCTCGGTAATTGGTAATTGCCAGCACCAGAATTTTCAAAGTGCTTGGTGCTGGCAATTACTTTTCCAAAGGACTTGGTGCTCGAGGCACTTTTTTCGAGTGCTTTGATTATTACTGTTGATATTTTTTACTAAATTTTTAAATAATGTATAATATGATAATATCAAAGATAAATTAAATAGGAGAGATGAGAGGAGATTAGTCGATTTCTAAATTTTTTTCAATGGTTACCATCAGAGCTGGACAAACCACTCGAAAAAAGTGCTTCCAGCACCAAGCACTTTTGAAAAGTAATTGATGGCATCAAGCACCAAGCACTTTAAAGATTCTTGTGTGCTTACAATTTACCAATTACCAAGGAAAGTAATTTTGAATGCTTGCAAGCTCTTTAAATCGTTTGAAATACGAAATTCAATTACCAATTACCGAGTACTGTATTTTAAAAATGCTTGTAAACACTGTGCTCGAAGCACTATTGTGCTTGAAGTACTTTTTTAAGCATTTTCGAGGCAATTACTCCAATCCGATCCATTTTCAGTTTATTGGATAGACTGTTTCTTAGGTCGCTAAGTAGAATGTGTGTGACTTCACTTTATGTCTTTTTTATATAATATGGCTTTGAATCTTGATATTCAAAGTGTAATGGCTAAAATATGAAACTGTGTAATATCTGCTGATTTTAAAATTGATATTTCTAAGATACAAAGCTATGAAAATTAAATTTTAATATTGTATTGGTTACAGCTTTATCTTAGGTATATACTGGATCCAAGTAGTGTAGAAATGTGAAATGACCTTCTCCCCCCACTCCTTCCATTGACCTTGACCGCGAAGGTGGGCAGGTGTTTATTTGACCTTGACCTTGAATGGGTTCGAGTTTTCTCTTGTGTGATGTCATATGACCTTGACCATGTACGTTTGCAGGTGTTTATTTATGACCTTGACCATATTCGAGGTCACTGGTTATATTGATGACCTTGAGGTGTGGTTTAACCTTCGTCGTGTGTGCTCTATAAATAGGTGGGGGGAGCAAAATTTGTCAGTGTACATTTTTTCTTCAACAGTGCAAGTTCATTCTCTCTCTTGATTATAATATATTTAGTAAAATGTCTTATGTGTGTGAAAAATGTGGTGCTGCGTTTACTCGCACATATAATTTATCACGTCATCAAAAGGAGTCATGTGTGGCAAGATTTAATGATTGTGTGGGTGCGGAAAAGCGGAGAAAAGTTGATGGTGCCGCATCAACATCTGCTATGCAAACGTGTGAGCTATGCAATATTAGCATACCAAAGAATTGTGTTGCAGCTCATCAAAGAACAATACAACATAAAAGTAAGGCAAGTGTAGCAGTGTGTCCGGGTGTTCAGTTGGTGCAAAGCAGTTTTAAAAACAGAATAGCATCTTATCACATCAGCAGTGATAATGAGCATGTGGACTATTCCGTCTTTTTTGAAGAACTTAAACCAAAAGTAATGCAATTAATCAGTAAGATTTTGCATGTTCACCGGTCTCTTAAAATAAATATGGTTGTCGTCGGACGATATTTTCTACCATCACAGGACGTTTTCAGTGAGAAATCCTTCAATACGTGTAATGAAATTGTAAATGAAGGAAGCGACTTGGATGATGTTTACCAATCTTTTGTGGAGGCAATGAAAGTTCAGTCTACGGAATTTCAGGAGAAAGATTCAGGTATGTTAAAAGAATAAAAAACATTTTAAACCAAAATTAAATAAAACGTAGCAATCCATTAGAAAATTTACTTATATTTTTTTTTGTTTGGATTTCAGGATGGGCATTGGAAAAAATTTTATATCTTGAGGTAAACATTAACAAGTTCTCACCGTTGGGTGGTTCCTCGTATGTGAAGTTGCCGAGGTTTATTGAACTTAAAAGGGCTGTTGTGAACATTATGAATAGGGATGAGTGCTGTTTTGCCTGGGCCATAACGTCAGCTTTGTTTCCAGCAGCCATGATGCGGGCACAGGTTACTTCATACCCCCATTTCTCAACAGTGTTAAATTTTACAGGTATGAATTTTCCAGTTAAATTGCGCGATATTTCAAAATTTGAGGAATTAAATAATATTTCAGTCAACGTATATGGATTAGAGTCGCGGTTTGAAAATAATGAAATTAAATACGAAGTTGTCGGTCCGTTAAGATATGCACCAAAGAAACTACAAAAACATGTAAATTTGTTGCTTATTACTAAAGATTGTAATGTTAAAGATGATGGTGTAGGTGACAGTGAACATGTTTGTGACGACAACTGTGGTAAAAACCACTACTGCTGGATAACTGATTTGTCTCGCTTAGTTTCCAGTCAAATTTCCAAACATCACGATAAATTATACTTTTGCGATGGCTGCCTTATTCACTTTATTTCACCATCAACTTTAATGTTACACCAACAAAATGATTGTAAGCATATCTTTACGCTGACACCTTCAACAGATGTAAAAGTCGATAAATTTGGTAAAAGTGTTCCGGAAAATATTTTAAAATTTGAGGGTATTGAGAAGCAAATGAGAGTTCCATTTGTTGTTTATGCGGATTTTGAATCTGTTCTAAAACCCGTTGAAACAGTAGAACCAAACCCCCAAAAATCTTACACAGTTGAAAATCTAAAGCATGAACCTTATTCTTTTGCCTATCTTATTAAATGTTCTTTTGATGATTCTATTTCGAAATTTGAGCTATACCGTGGAGACGATGCAGCGAAAGTTTTCGTTGATCGTATCGAAACCGATTTAAGACACCTTTACAATACATATTTAAAAGATATCGTTCCTATGGCTAAATTGACGCGTGAGGAGAGAGAGGATTTTGAAAATGCTACCATTTGTAGTATTTGCGAAATGCCATTCCAAGACGTTAAAGAGAAAGTTAAAGACCATTGCCATATAACGGGTAAAAAAAGATTTGGTGCTGCACATTCCGTTTGTAATTTAAATTATAAAATACCCAATTTCATCCCCATAATATTTCATAATTTAAGTGGTTATGATAGTCACATGTTCATCAAGGAATTATGCAGATATGGGGATAAAATTGATGTTATAGCTCAAAGTAAGGAGAAATATATATCATTTACAAAGAGCATTTACATGCACGATTATGTCGATCAAAAAACGGGTCAAACAAAAAGAAAAAATTTAAAGCTCCGCTTTATTGATAGCTTTAAATTTTTATCGACATCGTTGGAGAATTTAGGTAATGGTCTTAGCAATGATGAGTTTAGGGAAACCCGTAAATATTTTGTCAATAACAAGGAATTTAACTTAATGCGACAGAAAGGGGTTTTTCCTTATAGTTACGTTGATAATATTGAAAAGATGAATAACCCAAATCTTCCAACGAAAAATCAGTTTTATGACCAATTACGCGGAGAACACATCAGCGACGAATGCTATGATAGAGCAAGAGAAGTATGGCGAGTGTTTAAGTGTAAAAATTTGGGTGAATATTCCGATTTGTATTTAAAATCAGACGTTCTATTGTTATGTGATGTTTTCGAACAGTTTCGCGATACATGCTTAAAAGTTTATAAATTAGATTCTGCGCAATACTACACTTTACCAAGTTTAAGTTTTGACTGTATGTTGCGCATGACTAAGGTAGAGTTAGAGCTTTTGACCGATATAGACAAGGTTCATTTTTTTCAAAAAGGTATTCGCGGTGGTATAAGTCAGTGTACAGAAAGAAAACATATTGCCAATAATTCTCATTTACCAAACTTTGACCCAACTCAACCATCCTCTTATATCACTTACTTAGATGCGACAAATTTGTACGGTCATAGTATGTCCCAAGCATTACCATTTGGCGGTTTTAGATGGTTATCTGAACGCGAAATTTTAGATCTAAATATTATGAATATAGATGATAATAGCCCACAAGGCTACGTTTTGGAAGTGGATGTGCATTATCCAGAAGAATTGCATGATACACATTCAGATCTTCCATTTTTGGTGGAAAACATCGTACCACCAACGGAGACAGCAAAGTTACCAAAATTAATTCCGAATTTAAATGATAAAAAAAAGTATATTGTTCATTACAGAACCCTAAAACAAGCCATTAACAACGGCCTTATGGTAATGCGGACCCACAGAATTTTGAAATTTAATCAATCAACGTGGCTTAAAACATATATTGATTTTAATACTAGTTTACGCAACTCTGCAAAATCAAAATTTGGTAAAGATTTGTTTAAACTAATTATTAATGCGATTTTCGGTAAAACCATGGAAAACGTTGAAAAACGAAAAGATATTAAACTAATAACTCATTGGGACAATGCTAGAGGGAAAGTTGGGGCTAGAGCATTAATTGC
The DNA here is from genome assembly GCA_935413205.1 of Polydrusus cervinus. NCBI lineage: Eukaryota > Metazoa > Arthropoda > Insecta > Coleoptera > Curculionidae > Polydrusus > Polydrusus cervinus. The sequence goes on from OW284511.1 coordinate 15,867,851, forward strand.
TCGACCTAACTTCAATAGTCGATTAATATTTTCAAAAGATTTTGTTGCTATTCACATGGATAAATTAAAAATTATTTACAACAAACCAATATATATTGGGTTTTCCATTTTAGACATTTCAAAAACAGTCATTTATGATTTTTTTACAATTTTATTAAAAAAAAGTTTGGTAATGATGCTTCTTTACTGTACACCGACACGGATTCGCTAATATTAAAAGTATTTTGTGATGACTTTTATCGCGTGATAGCCGAAAATCCTGAGAGATTCGATACTTCAAATTTTTCTGAAAACAATGAATTTAATATTACAAAAAGTATTTCGGTGCCGGGTAAGATGAAAGATGAATTTCCATGTGACCCGATAATTGGTTTTTATGGTACCGGAGCCAAGGCTTACTATGTGAAGTCTAAGAATGCGGAATTAAAAAAGGCAAAAGGTATAAAAAAATCAGTTATCGAAAAGGAACTTCATCTAGAAGATTATCGAAAAGTTGTGGAACAGGGCGGTTTAATTTTTAGAAAAATGAAAACTTTTCGCAGTGTGTTACATGATGTATACACACAAGTAATAAATAAAATCGCGCTGTCCCACAACGACGATAAACGTTATGTTATTCCGTTAACAACAAAAACTCTACCTTGGGGTCACGCCGACATTGACTTTTATAATTCAGATCCGGAAAGTAATTTAGAAAATTTACTGCGTGTCATTGAGGCATTTAAATAATAAACTGGAAAATTCATACCTTATATAATGTAATATTAAGCAGCTCATTTATTTGTATTATTGGTTCAGATTTTATTTTATATTTACAAATTGTTAATATTTATACAATAACATTTTTACATAATATGTTATATTAAAGAACTAAAAATAAAAAATACATAATAAAACACAACGTTGCAGCAAACAATTTAGTTTTATTTAATATATATACAAAATTAATTGGACAATTTATTATACACTTCTTTCAACACCCATCTTCTTCTCTCCATATCTGATTGTCTTACTGGACGGGGATGTTGGTACATCTGCATACCACAAACAGCACATCGAATTATTTGTATTCTAAGAAAGTCAACATAACTAATACGGCTGTTATGATGCCAATACAAATCGTTTCGTTTACACCTTACACATATAGCGTGAAACCCCTTTTGCGGTTGTTCATACTTGTTTGATGAAAAGTTTGGTTCTTGGTCGATTGGCAGCATAATGTCTACGATATTTGTAATGAAATGGTAAAGAAATATCTAATAATTCCGTGCTAAATGTCTGCATTTATATACAGAATTTGTAACCTTACTTCGAGGACACATTTCAGCCCTGACAATATAATGTGCATAATACACCTATTCACGTAAACCTTGAAACCAAATATATATATATATATATATATATATATTTTAAAGTAAAGTCTAATATAACACAAGGTTATATCTGAACCTTGAGAACATTGCATTTACAAGGATGTATTATACCCTTGAAAGAGAGACAGAAGAGACTAAAGATATTAATAAAACCAAAATTGGCCGTAAAAAACATTGTTTTATTAAATATTATCCCAATAGCATTGTAACCTTTAAAATTACATCGAGGACACATTTTAACCTTGGAAATATATTGTGTAAAATACATTGGTTCACATAAGTCTTGAAAAATAAATACATACGTCAAGTAAAATATATTATAACACAAGGACGGATCTGAACCTTGAGAGGGAGTTGTATTGTAAGAGAGAGAGAGAGAGAACAGGGTTGGGGGTGGGGGTGGCTATGTAGTGGGGAGGTGGACATAAAAGAATATACACCACTCGTATTTCTTCAGTATAAATCTTCCAGTCGTTCGAGTTAGTTAGTTTGTTTGTGTCAGTGTTTTTTTTCCTGTTAAGTTACATAGTTATTAGTGTTAAACTGTAAAAGATGAGTTTACCAGTACTTAGTGGTGATTTAGATCTTGGGATGGGTGAATTAACCCAAGGCTATATAAACAATCAGTGGGGGCTGATTACTAACGGCGCGTTAGTAAACGACGACGAAGTTATGCCGGAAATCAGTCCCGAGACGCTAAATGAATGCGAACATTTTATCGAGGAAGTGAGTGCGCGCCAAAATGCAGAAGCCCTTCAGCCAAAAATAAATATTTTAAGCGATGTGGTGGTTCAGCGTGCCTCAACACCGCCATCTTCGTCAGGCAAGCTGGCGAAATTATTAACCCGGCCTAAGCCAATTAGTAAAGCGGCTTTCTATAAAGGGATAAAAAGAGAAAAGCTGCAGCACTCGAGTGGTATCAAACAAATAAGGTTGGGAGACCAACCATCAACAAGCAGCGCTATTTCACAATCATCATCATCATCATCACCAGAACCAACCAGAAACAATAGAAGAAAGCAATCCAAAAAATTTCTTTTTAAGAAACCGATGGAACCCTGTGCACTCCCCGATTTTTTGGGTGGTTGTGTTCCCGAAAACAGTGTTCGGGCCACATCACCTATCATAGGTATGCCACTATTTGAAAATATAACGCCTGTGTCATCACCCGCAGCATCGCCACCGCCGCCGCAGCCATCAAATACACCGGAGTGGTTGATGGCCTACAGCCAGGAGCAGGAGCGGGAGGCCATAAAAACAATTGTTAATGTGCGGAATATGTGGAAGGACAAGATAGTGTGCGGTGAAAAAGAAGTGGTGGACATTGAAACTAAAATAAGACAGTTACAGGAACAGTTAGGTTTAGTTAAAAAGAATATTAGCAAGTATAAAAATAAATTAGATTTGTATAATAGTAATGTTTAGTAGGTCTCCTTTCGTTCGTCAGATCCTAGCTCTACTGATGAGCCACGATATGGCGAAACGCGTCTAGGGATGGATCTGACGAAACGAAAGGAAATTCCTTTTCTGAAATGTTTATTAGGTTAGAATTTAGGTATAGTTTGGTAGTCACTTCCCATTTCTACACTACTGTACTACGGCTGTAATAAAAAAAAGATTACTACTGAATATATCTTTTATTATTTTTATATTGTTTTATTTAAAATACTCCTCAATATTGAGCATTCATTGGTGAAAGACATTTTTAGTCTACTAAAAAGAAACGGGATAATTTACTGTATATTAGGTATCTACTGCGAATAAAAAACACACACTGGACTTATAAATAAAAAAAAAAAAAAAAAAAAAAAAAAAAAAAAAAAAAAAAACGTGTATATCGACCCTTCCCAATCATGTCCACACCATTTCCCCACTCTCAGACTGCATAAATACGAGATTTATCAACTTTTTACTTTATTTTTTGATCATAAACTTTTTTATTTTTTAACCGATTTTATTTCTTTTTTCACTAAAATGTTCTTCAGAAAATTCTAACAAGTTTTGACTCCAATGTTTTTTTTGTCAGACGTATAATAAGGGAGCTATGAATTTTTAAAGTTGCCAATTACGTTAAACATCTAACTTTGTCATTTGCCGTTTTTCAGTTTTTCACATTTTTAACTTTTGAAAAATGCTATCCCATGTAATTTGATGTGCTAATCAACTTTCCTTTATAACTTTTTTCGATATTTCCCTTACTTTAGCAATAATTTACGATTTTATTAAACACCTAACTTTGTCATTTGTCGTTTTTCAGTTTTTCACATTTTTAACTTTTGAAAAATGCTATCCCATGTAATTTGATGTGCTAATCAACTTTCCTTTATAACTTTTTTCGATATTTCCCTTACTTTAGCAATAATTTACGATTTTATTAAACACCTAACTTTGTCATTTGTCGTTTTTCAGTTTTTCACATTTTTAACTTTTGAAAAATGCTATCCCATGTAATTTGATGTGCTAATCAACTTTCCTTTATAACTTTTTTCGATATTTCCCTTACTTTAGCAATAATTTACGATTTTATTACTCTTTTCTTTTAAATAAATTTTACAAATCTTATGTCGGGAATAAATTGTTGATTTTCATACGAATCTTTTATGTTCTATAAAATTTTTTTGTAAAGTTACTAATATTGCTTAAAATTTATTATTTTAATTTCATTTTAAGAACGAGCACATTTTCTGTCTAAGAGTGCTTGTAGGTATATATAAATAGCTAAAAATTTCGCTAAGTGTTTTTTTAAACATAAAGGGCCAAATAAAAAAAAATTTTCTCCAAGCATTTTTAACACATTTAAAAACTTGGCAGAAAAATAGAAAAAATATCGATTTTTTAATTTTGATTAAAAAATTAGTAAAAAACCTTTTGTTAATGTAAAATTTGCCGTGTATACAGTAAATTATCCGGCTTTTTTTCAGTGCTATATAATTTTGTCTGAATCGGGTTAGAAATAGTTTTAAAAATTATCGAATTCTGGCATAAGGTTTTGCATACAAAATTGTTGGATTTTAAGTAGAGTGAAAACCATTTAACCACTTAGTGACCCTGTCCTATTTGACCTTTGGTTCGTAGCGTTCGTCATCGTTAGAAAATGTTTATCAAAACTTGTAAATTATATATTTAGCTAAACTACAATGAATTCTTTTTGTGCCCCCGAGGGGGCGGTCAGGGTTCGTAGCGGTCGTCATCGTTAGTGAGCGAGGGGAGAATGCCTTACGGAGTTGTTGAATCCGCAGGCCCCTCGCTCACGTCGTCCTCATAGTCCCACCATGAGCTTGAGTCAGCGGGACCGCTGAAATCGTCAGCGGCGTTGCCAACTTCCCAATCTGTCGAGGAATCTGGCTCGACCGGTGAATCGTCATCCGCTTCGGCAGCAGCTGGCTCATTAGGTTCAAATTCCACCCACTCACCATCAGCTTGGTTTAGCTGATCCCATAGCCCCGGACTCATGGGTCGGAAACGCTCTGTTTCGTCGCTATAGACGGATAAACCTCGGGATGGTGGTCTTTCATCAGCCATGATGAGTATAAAGAAATATTTTTATTGTGTTATTAAGTTCCTACATTTAGGTGGAACGTCGGCTGGTTATTACACCTAACGCCATCTATTAAAACTTTTTTTGTGTGTAAACTTTTATTTCACAAAATATCTTTCGTATTAAAATCGATTTATTTAATAGTACCCTCAGCGCCATCTATTGATAAAAATATATAATAAATAAATCGATTTTAATACCCCAAAAAATATTTTGTGAAATAAAAGTTTACACACAAAAAAGTTTTAATAGATGGCGTTAGGTGTAATAACCAGCCGATGTTCCACCTAAATGTAGGAACTTAATAACACAATAAAAATATATCTTCACTCTCTTCGACATGTCGTCCTACCGTTGCACAAAGTGTCGCTTGATGACGAACTCTAGCAGAGACGAGAAAATAGCGAAGTATTGGGAGGATTGGGGCGTAAAAAACGCCAAAAAGCCGGTACTTGCAGTACCACCGACTCCCAGGCCGCCACCGGAACCTGAGCCGGTGGTGGTAATGACTGAACCGATAGAGGTGGTGGAGGAACCACCGTGGCAGCTTGGCCCTGAGGAGAGAGATGCTCTCCTAAGGGAAATGGAAGAGCGTCGTCAACAACGACGGCAACGACGCCCGGCGCCGCATAGGCGTCCTGCGCCGCGATCGGTCCAGGTGGCGAGAGGACACCAACCACTCTAGGTTTCCCTCTCCATCACCAAAAATCAGCCCTTTTCAGGGCTACAAAATACTTTCATTGTAGTTAGATGGTCACCAAGTATGTGACAATATATTTTCTTCAAGAATACATTTCTTGTTTGAAAATTATGTCACTCGGGATGTATTAGCAAAGAATGTATGATTTTTGTAATTCTAAATGAGCGTTTTGATTATATCATGTTTTTTCTTACGACTAGGTAAAGACCACATATTTTTACTATGTTCTCTCTTGCCACAGGAAAGGGAATGGGGTTTGGTAAAATAAAAGATGGTCAAAAAGAATTTTTTACATTCACCGCGACAGCTTATTATGTATTTACCAGAGTAACATAATTCTTCTTAGCCAAGAAAGGTTTTCTTAACCAAGAATAACTATGTCACTCTGTGACATACAACTAATCTACATAAAAGTCTTTTGTGGTCCTAAGTAGGACCGGGGGTGGCAGTTGTCCTACAATGGACCAGGGAATGTCTGGGTTCGTAGCGGTCGGTAGGGAAGGCTGATATATTGTATTATCTGCAATATAATTTACTGAATTCTATTGCAGATAATGCAAGAGTCTTGGTGAAAGACTGTAAAAAGTCTTTCGCGACACAAAACACAGCGTGAATGACTTCGCGCGTTGCGTATCATCGCAGTCGTAAGATGACTTTGAATGAAATCTACGTTCATCAAACCACCAAAGCTCGTTATGTGGCAATGCAAACATAATGAGACGTGCTCGCCCCATTTCACATATGACTGCACAATGCAGAACCGCGGCCTTAACCTACGTCGCCGGCGTACCCTTCTTTGTTGGACCCGTGAAGCAGGCATGTCATCGTCAGAACTGTTCGTCGAATATCCCTGATCTGAATTAGACGACATCGTAAAGTAGAATGAATTTTTCACCCATCATCCCCCGATTAAATACAAGTTTTCGACCTTCACCACAACCACCAACACTACAAATTCTCTCTCTCTCGAATCCTTGCAACCGTTGACCCTGAGCGTTGTAGCCTTGAAAATACTTTCTATGCATAGTAACATGAATAAAACACAGAGTATCTAGTTTACCAGTTTATTTTTACTATTACATAAATAATAATTAATACATTGACTTATTGCTAACAGAGCCATTTAGTATATTGTAGCTAAAATATGCATCGTGAATAACTAATGCATACACTTTAGTGTCTTTTGGAAATTTGCTTTTGCGTGTTTCAAACTCCAACTTCACGTCCACAGTAGATGATTTCAACGCCTCTGCCTGATGATTACAATCTATGATGAATACAGGATTTTTGATATATTCGGAAAAACTCATCATCGGGTCATTAAGTTCTCGTTGATAGTAGCTCATTTGGAAATTTTCGTAACTGTAATATGCTGGCGCATATAGTTTTTTCGTAAAATCCAAATTCCATCTTTCATAAGGAAATACTGTCGAGTTAAGGTAGAGTCGAATGTCACTGATATCGGCTGTAGTAAATTCAGTGGCATTCTTTTCTCTATTGTCAGAAAAAGTGCTTGTCTGGAATCCAATAATCAAATATCTCGGCCTTTCCAAGCTCGCACTTGTTCTTAAGGCCCACACGTCGGATGATGTTTGTCGCAAAGCAGGTAATTCGTAAAGATCCCATTTGCGATATGCCATTGGAATGTTTACATTACTTCCACCTTTATTGATACGGGACAATATTTTCAATTTTTGTCGGTCATCTGGAATAATATGACGGATTTTCCACTCAATCTTTTCAATAGTAATATCAGCATCAACTTCACCAATGTAGCAGTTGGAAAAAGTGCGGGCGATAATTAAAATCAACTCTTGCTTAATATTAAATATGCCCTTCGAATAATCTTCAGCAAATCCCATCAGATATTTTAGAGGTAGCTTTCCAGAGAACACTTTACTTGTAGAATCAAATATACCTTGGTTTTTTTCATCCAAACCCCATCCACAGGCCATAAGACTTTTTTGTTGGGTTGCACCCAATGATGCCATAGTTTTCAACGTTGAAGTAATTCCAGGTTTTCGAACAACAGCAACTTGTTCCCCAGCCATTTCATAACGTATTTCGTCGAAGAGGAAAGCGATTGCATTATTTGATAAGTAACAGTGTTTAGTAACATCACTAGATTTGAAAGTTCCTTCAATGTATATGTAGCTGTCTGATATATCCAAAATAATGTCTTGAAAGTGTACTGGAATGCGAATTTCATCAGAGTTACTAAACGTCGGAGAACCATACGGCTTATATGTGTGCTCTTGTAAGCTGACAATGGAATTATCAAAAATGGGTTCGGTAAAAACCTCAATTTTGTCACTGGTACTGGCCATATTTTAATTTCGTACTCTTAAACCAATGGATTGTAGAAATTTACGGTCTTTTGCAGAGAGCTGCTTACGAGCTAAACGTCTTTTCAATCTAACGTCTGGATTGTGAATGATCTTGGTCTGTGTAATATGTTTTCTTTTATGTTGTGCAGTTGAAGCTTGAGTGTTGGACAGCATATTCAGTGGACGATTGAAGCAAAAACCCATATTTATAATATTTTTTTCAATTCCACTTTAACTATAATTTTTTCACCTTGAAAATTTATCAGATCACCGTTATCATCCAAGATGCGTAGAGTAATGTTGTCTATTGACTGACGTCCCTCGGGCATTATCGGCATATAAATAATATTTTGAGGTTCTTTTGAAATTTTGTAACCTGGCTCGACATCAACATCGAATTCGAATAATGTGTGGCTTTGTCTTGAGTTCAAATATGCTCCTGAAGTTATGTTACAATCCACCCTTATAATACGCACTTTCATTATGTCCACATTACTAGTTGATTTATGTAGTTTTCCACTTTTTAACACAACCGGTCCAAAGCCTAATAATCCACCAATAGTGTTTTTTCCTCTGAAATCAATGTTGAGCGACGACTTGAGTTCACATTTTAATGTATTATTGTTGGCCTCCAATGAAAATAATATATCACATTTGTCTTGTTTGCAGGATTGCTTTAAACTTGTGTGCATTGCTTTGGAAATTTCATTAATTTCGTAAGCTCCTGGTGGAATCCATAATTGTATTGGTTTTTGACCGTCATTTTTTATGTATGCAAACAAATTGTTACTTTCATCAACGTTAAAAATTGAATTATAAGTGTAAAATCCCAACAATGCAAGACCATACTTATTCGTTGAATTCAATTCGACGGGTGGATAAAAATCCGCACTTATAACACTTCTGTGTCCTGTTAGCGTGAATGTGTAAGACATGACTGCTATCGAAGCATAGTATGCGGGCTTATTTATTGTTGTTTACAGCAATTAATTGGGTTTAGACTATGCATCAATCCATCTTTAGCTGTTTCATATGTTATTTTTACATCCTTGATTTTACAATAACAACAAAATAACTTTTTTGGTGCTGGTCCATCTCCTTCATCCACATCTGATTTATTTTCGTTGTTATAATGTTCGTTACAGTATTGATATTTTAACAATTCTTTGTCACTTTTCATATGTTCAGGTAGCTTATTCCAAACGAGTGCGATTTCATCTGAGGCTAACGCAATCATCACTTCCTTTGGCATATTTTCTAACTGTCTTGCTGACATGTTTCTCAGCCCACCTACTTGACTATATGCTTTAAGCGACAATAGCATTTTTGTGTAGTTATCACGATCCACTTTTGGTGTCACACACGCTGTTGCCATTATATTTTTTTTTAATTTTGAGAGAGAAACTTCAAACACAAATGTCCACACCAGACTGTACCGAATTCTTGTTGGCGGTCATATGTATAGTAGATTTTCCTTGATGCTTCGGATCCCCGTTGTAGATAGCGCACCAATTCGGTAGGTGGTGGTAAATCACCAAAGCTATCAAAATATTTTACATTTATATTTTTTTTTCTATATGCTACCCAATGCGTCCCGCCTCCCAATATACTATCCAAATTAATAATTGCAGCTTCATAACGTTTGGGTCCTCGCACTGGCAGTGAATCTCTCATATAAACCCCTCTAAAATGTGGTATTTTCATCTTTGCAGCAAACTTTTCTATATCAATATTGGATAGTGGTCTTCGAGGCAGGGATTCAATTAGTTTTTTGATTTTCCATTGCTATTGCTTAGAAATAATCCCATACCTGTACGATATGGCTTAAGAAACAAACCATTTCCTTTTGAACACAAACGCAAGGTAGCACCGGTTTTTTCTGTGCCTGCATTTTTTACAGTCTTTAAAGCGCGCACAATACCAGCTGCTCCACCAGCTAAGGAACCCAAAGCTGATAGCCCTGCAAATATCGGTATTAGAGGTAATATCCCACCAGTTTTGGGGATTGGTATAATTCTAGGGGTGCGAATTTTTCGTTTACCACCAGCTGCTTTTAAGGATTTACGTGCAGCTGTAATAGCT